>CM066997.1:90668766-91895226 GCA_033977485.1 Hydrangea macrophylla | reverse complement strand
AAATGGGTAAAAACCAACCTTTGATTTCAAAACAGGGGAAAAAGAAAGAAGAAGACGAAACTGTGACATCTCGCGCGCGCGACCCGCACGAGCGACCAAGCTATTTGGGAAAAACTGTTTTAAATAAACACATGACCCTTCTGAACACATTCCGCGCGAGCGAGATCCCGCGCGAGCGGCCCGCGCGCGCGACCTCGGGCAGTTTAGTAAAATCTTCTATTTTGTTATACTTAAGTCTGTTATGAGCTAAGGGGCCTTGTACCCTATGCTTTAAGAGTTGTACTTTACTTTAATAGTAGTTGTACTCATGCTTTGAGGTGTTGTACCTCACTAATATACGCGCATTATTGTATATTGAGATTTGTAACAGATTGAGCAGTTCCGGTTTCTATTCTGATTAATTATTCAGTCTATCATCGGTGAACGGTAGTTCTGTATGACCCTCAATAAAGTTGTATAACATGTTAATAGTGTACTTACATGTTTACTTGAGCTGCTATGCCTTAAGTGATTACTTGAGTTGCTATGCCTTATGTGTTTACCTGGATAATTTCAGCATGACTATTGTGTTGTTTTGAATTCATAGCATGCCTTAATAATCTGTCTTATGAAATATTGAATATGTCTGGATGCTTAGAGCTCGCATATGTCCTATCATTTCATAAGCATGAGCATGAACACGAAAATCACGAAAATGATTTTGGGATGAAAGACCTTAGAGGCTTTCAATTTTTAAAAAAGGAAGATCTTATAGACTTCCAGGTTTTTAAAAAGGGAAAACCTTAGAGGCTTCCATGCATAAAACCCTCTAGGAGGGATTTTATTTTGAAAAGTTAGAAATCCCGGATTTGTGGGTAGGCATGTGAGATGGGTACCACTAGGAACTCAAATTGCGGGATGTGCTGCAAGAAACCCCTGTAACGGTAAAGGCTGGGCCTCCGTGTAATTCGTAAGGCCCAAAGTCCCGCACGTTTGAGGCTAGGCCTACGTGGACGGGGAGCCCATGGTCCGGGTAATGATAATGACGATTGAGGGTGAGTGTTTGAAAAGGCATGAAAATGGTTTTCATGCATTGACATTGGCATTCATTGCACTTATGCATGTTATATAACAGATGTTATTGTGCGGTTATATGACTATACGAGCCTTTTGGCTTATGAACTATTAAACCTTTCTTTCAGGTGATATAGATAAGGGAAGGCCCCGAGACATGACAATGCTTCCGCTATAGTTTGAAGACCCCGTGTGTGGGGATTATCATTTATTAATGTAATGAAATTTGGTTTCAAAGAACATGTTATGCTTCAACTGGACACATGTTAGTCCACCCGCTTTTAAATAAAAGGATAGCTTAACTCTGATTTTCCGCTGCTTATATTGAAAACATTTTGTTTCAAGAAAGAATGTTTCAAATGAAAACCAGACTTCTGTTTTATAAATGTTTCCAAATGATGAACGTTTAATATAGGTAACCCTCGGAGTCTTGGACTCAGGGAGTTACCGATTGGTTTCAAAGCCTACTGTCATATTACTGTTATTGTTGTACTTCCGCCGGATGACCCCCCGTCGCCGGGAAACTGTGGCGGGGCGGGGCGTCACACTATTAGGTACTTAAGAGTACATTCTTAAATAAAGAAACAAAATGTAGCGGGTAAAAAGTATTTTGCCCCCTCAAACTATATATAGTTCTGCAATTCACACACCAAACTTTAAAAAGTTGTAATGTCCCCCTTGAACTATCTTTAGTGTTACAACATCCACCCCTAGACTTTAAAAAGTTGAAATGTGCCCCCTGAACTATCGTTTGTATTGCAATGTTCCCCCTGAACTATCTTTCGTGTTCCAATGTCAACCCTACCATCACATTTTGTCAAGAAATGTGATGAAATTTGCTCGTGTGGGATGCACATGCTAAATTTCAAAGGCATTTATGATATTTACCATCCCCTTCTAAATTAACAATCCTAAAAATCATAAAAACTCCAACTTTTTCTTGCTACACAACAAGTTAACAGATTAAAGAAAATGACAGTCCAGTGAAATTAATTGAATTTTTAGGTTATTTGTGATTGTTAATTTAGAAGCGAAGGGTGAAGTATCATAAATGCCCTTGAAATTTGGCATGTGCATCCCACATAAGCAAATTCCATCACATTTCTTGACGGAATGTGATGGTAAGGTTGACATTGCAACACGAAAGATAGTTCAAGGGGAATATTGCAATACAAACGATAGTTCAGGGGGGACATTTCAACCTTTTGAAGTCTCAGGGGGGGAAGCTAAAGATAGTTCAGGAGGGACATTACAATTTTTTAAAGTTTAAAGTGTGATTTGCAAAAATATGTATAGTTTGAGGGGGCAAAATTTTTTTAATCCAAATGTAGCTCCAGAACAGGGTGACTCCGGAGGCGCTACCATAGGTGCCAACACTGAAGTAAGTTGCACACCCTACCCTGATACAAAAAGAGTGCGGAAATTCGAAGGGACATTCACATGCCGTACACCTTATTAAAATAGGTGTACTAAAATAATTAAAGCATGAAATTAAGTACTTTACTTCCCTTTATTTACTAAAAATACACACAATGTTATCCTACCAATCTCATGTATCTAATACATTAGAGTTGAATTCCTATCTGGAATATATTAGAGCGAAAAAAAAAGTGAAAAAGACATAAATAACACCACATTTACATCGTTTATCCAAAACTATAGTAAGGCCACGGAATTAATGAGATTTTCAATACAATAAAAATCAAGAAAGAAAGATTGCACATATATAACTGATTGAATAACATAAATTTATGAAAATTGTTGCAAGCTGTGATGTGTGGATGTCTTGCTATGGATCACTAAACAATTACTCAGTTTTAATTCAACAGACCCACGACTATTAATATTACACCCCCTTTTGGGATTTAAATAATCCCCCATATAGGGGAACTATTTTGTTAAAATGGACTAACAGATAGTCCTTTGTAGGATGGTGGATGACACAAATACTAGACTATTTTCAATTAAAATGCACTATAATAGTCTCATCCCCAAATCCCTCAAAACAAGCGTATATCAGCCTTCACAATACACTACCTATCACATATTTACACTTACTGATTTTATGTATCCATTTGAGCTCAACAAACTTCCTTTCATTTGTGTTCTCTTTGTACGTACGTAGCTTTTCCCATGAATTCCACGATAAATCAAGATGCCGAATTCGCATACGGGTCAGGCCATCTCAATCCAAAAAAGGCCATAAGTCCCGGTTTAGTGTACGATGCAAGCGAGGTTGATTATGTGAAATTTCTCTGCTCCGAAGGTTATAAGGGCACGACTCTAAACCTCGTCACCGGCGATAATAGTGGTTGTTCTCAATTTTCCCAAGGGACTGTTTTGGATCTAAACTACCCTTCGTTTGCATTTTCCACATCACCATCGAAACCGATTAATCACACATTTTACAGGACCGTCACAAACGTTGGGTCACCCGCGTCCACTTATAAACCCACCGTGACAGCCCTATCAGGTTTTCGGATCCAAGTTGTGCCAAGCTTGTTATCTTTTAAGTATTTGGGGCAGAAACTATCATTTTCTGTGAAAATTGAGGGAGTTCTCAGACAAGCTAACACATCAATATCTGTCTCTTTGGTTTGGGATGATGCTGTTTATCAAGTAAGGAGCCCCATTGTGGCCTATACTATATCTTTAACTTGATAAGATATATCTAATGAAGTTTTCTGGTGCATGTTCTTTGTTAGTATCTTTGGGGTTATAGGTTTGCTGCTATGGGGTTTTGCTTCATTTTGATGTCTTTTGGTTTTGCTATAGTGTTTGAGCAGTAAGTATGTTTGGGGTGTTTTCTTTTTGGTGATCTGTTTATCTTCCTGTTGAGGTGTAATTATCCTTTTGGCCTGTATGGCTTTTTTAATATAATTTCACTTGCTGTTCAAAAAAAAAAAAAAAAAAAGATATTCTAATGAAATTTTAGTTGTTGCACAATAACAAGCATTGATGGGATTGGGTTCTTTCTTTCTTCCTGGTTAGTGCCTTGTTGGATGCTTGTGTCGGTTTCGTCAGTTGCTTTTGGTGTTTAGGTTTGGGGACTTTTGTTGCCGTTATTGGATTCTCTCTTGGGGGGGTTGTCTGTTTAGGGGGTATTCTGTAACTTCTGTTTGGGTCTTTTAAGTTGTTGGCTTGTTCTTCCAAGTGTTGGGGGTGGTTGTTCCTCCGCTTGGCCTTTTTGGCTTTTTAAATAATACTATTGAGAATAAAAAGATGATACAAGAAACCTAGGGTTAAATCACATAACCCAACCCTCCCTTATACTCCCGCACTCAATACCCCAAAGAAAAAAACTCTCACAATATTTTTTTCTCTCTCACACAACCCGAGTGTCTCACATAGAAAATATATATCACACGCATATATACCTCTATGTATATGCAGGCACACAGCTGCCTAACTTGATAAAGATTATACATCAACTAAGCCACATATCATGCATGCCATACGTGACCTCACATGAAGACTCCTTATTCATGCCACCTTTGGTCATGAGAAACACACATGTTGCATCATCCAATCCAACTACCTTTTGGATTGTACCCAATACTAACAAGCTTATCAACCCATGATCAACTATATACGGCTAGTATATCACAAAAGAAATTGTATTTCTTTTGACTGCATGGGGATGGACCCCACAAATCTCCACCTCCATACCCATGAGAAAAAAAATATCCCACCTTGAAGAACCCATCAAGATGCCCAAACCATTGGCCAAAAAAAAAATTCAGTTACACATACCGAATTAATATAGTCACAATTTGATTCACCACGGCCAATGAACATGTGTAACTGTCTTCCATTAATTTTACCCATTAATGCCGAAGTAGGGTCTCGATCCACCCCCTCCTCCACCAGCAGTATTTTTCCCCTCACCATCGTCTGCTCCTTGGAAACCTGTCACCCGTGTCTTTGCCTCCACCGCAAAAGAAACACGCCTAGGGTATCATTTTTCCTGTGCACTCCGTTTCCAACCACCAATCGAGTTTTTCTTTATTGTACTTGCAATCAGACGATACAACCCACCACACTTTTCTTACTTCATAATTACCATGCAGCCATGTGTGATTTTCATGGCTCCACCTGCAGCAGAATACCTGCACCCCATGGAATCCATCTGGTTAAGTGAGATTAGATTTTTTCGCATCTTTGGGACATATCTCACACCACCCAAAGTACGAACCACTCCATCAAACATTTTAATTCTAACCGTCCAAATACCCATAATTTTGCAAGAGGACCCGTCACCCAAGGACACCTTCCCAAAATTACCTTTTTGGAACTCATTAAAATATTCCCTCCTGAAGCATATATGGTTTGTACAACCAGAATCCAAAATCCAATCATCACGAGAAATAGTGTGCATACCTTCGGACACTGTGAGGACATCTCCATCATCTTCCAATAAAACCAAAGAATTTTCACCATCACCATCTTTCCCATCATCGTCCTTCCCTTTACGTTGAGGATAATATTTCTTGATGTGACCCAGTTCTTTGCACAGATAGCATTGGACTTCTCTCCATCTAGAACTAGATCTAACCCTGCTGCTACCTTCAGATCTATCTTTCGTCCTTCCCCGATTTCCACTGGCTACAGCCAAAGTAGTTTCATGTCCACCTTCACTAGTTGTCTTTCTTTTAGTGTCATGGGACACTAGTGAAGCCTCCACCTGCTCCAAAATCACTGTATCTTTACCATACAGCAACGCATTCACGAGGTAGTTATACAAATCTGGAAGAGAGGTAAGAAGTAGGAGAGCTTTATCTTCTTCCTCAATCTTGACATCAACTTTCCGCAGTTGATCCAAATACCCGTTGAACACACTCATGTGTTCCATGAGATCCCCGCCTTCTTCCATCTTTAGCCAATATAACTGTCGCTTCAGATGTAATTTGTTAGTCAAACTCTTGGCCATATAGAGTTTTTCCAACTTTTCCCACCAGCCTGACGCAGAATCTTCATCCATAACATTAATGATAATGTTATCAGCAATACAGAGTCGGATCGTGCTAACACACCACAACTCCAACTCCTCCCACTCATCATCTTTCATGGCCTCCCGCTTTCCATCCTTTCCCTTCAAAGCCTTGTACAAGCCTTGTTGCACAAGAATGTCTTTTACTCTTCTTTGCCAGAGAGTAAAACTGCCCTTTCCATTAAACTGCTCCATCGTAAATTGTGAGTTGATCATCGCCTTCATGGTAAATTGACTGGCACACCGAACCTTGGCTCTGATGCCACTTGTTGAGATTTACGCAGCAGAATTAAACGAGCACACAATGAAAAGAAAAATAACAAGGGAAAAAGAAGAAGAAAAAACACAAGAAAATTCTACGTGGTTCGGCAAAACCCTGCCTACGTCCACACCCAAGAGATTTTTTCTTTACTATTGAGAATAAAAAGATTGTACAAGAAACCTAGGGTTAAATCACATAACCCAACCCTCCCTTATACTCCCGCACTCAATACCCCAAAGAAAAAAACTCTCACAATATTTTTTTCTCTCTCACATAACCCGAGTGTCTCACATAGAAAATATATATCACACGCATATATACCTCTATGTATATGCAGACACACGGCTGCCTAACTTGATAAAGATTATACATCAACTAAGCCACATATCATGCATGCCATACGTGACATCACATGAAGACTCCTTATTCATGCCACCTTTTGTCATGATAAACACACATGTTGCATCATCCAATCCAACTACCTTTTGGATTGTACCCAATACTAACAAGCTTATCAACCCATGATCAACTATATAAGGCTAGTATATCACAAAAGAAATTGTATTTCTTTTGACTACATGGGGATGGACCCCACAAAAATGGTGCCATATTTGAATTTTGAATACAGAGACATAACATGCATAATACTCCAGACAACATGGGCCCAAAACAAAGGAAAGCTACATCCCTAAGTACAACCATTTCAAAGGTCATTTGCCTACATCAATCTTCTTGAAGGTGGTCCCAAAATAGAAGAAATGCACAGAGACTTTAGTGAGTGGACTGGGCAACTCTTAAAAGTGCACGGTGGTATGTGATAAGAGAAAGAGTAAACAATGTTTCTACTTGATATTTTACAGATGCATATATGCACTTTGTCTATCTCATATTAGGGTTTAAATTGTGATGTTTAGGGGTTTTGTTTTTGGAAAAACTACCTAGGTCAGGAAGCCACAATTGCAATAACGGCCGCACTGGGCTTTCGCAGTAGACTCAATTTCTCTAATGGACACAACTTTTATTGGCCACAGAGGTTTGTCTTTTTACTATGCCTATAAATAATCATATAGTTTTACATATTTATACACGTGTCTTGTGTGTAGCTTTCTTGCTCATGTCCATTCAATGTGCAAAAAAAAATGACTAAATTATTTCTTCTCCTTGTGCGTGATTTTTGTTAGGAACTTTTTTATTAAATAATTGAAGAATTTTGTTTGAATAACAACATGTAATGGTTTTGTATCTCTTCACCGAAAGCCACTTTGGTCTTTTTCACGTTCGAGTCTTTTTTAATTCGACCATTTACGGTATGCTGAATGTATTTTTTCCATGCTTGGTTATTCAATTTCCAATATTTTAGTTTCTAGAAAAGAAGAAGTGGACGCTACAGATAGTTTTTGTGTTCAACCAGTTGATTTAATGTGTGTTTTGAAGATAGTGCAAAGATTTAACACCTTTTAAAGATTAAATCGGTGATTGTTTACGCTTATGAGACCCATGTTTCCCAGCTTGTGTCTTGGTGTTTGGGCACCGCACAATAAATGATTCCAAATCAATCTCGAAGAGAAATCCTTTTCCTTCGTAATGTAGCCTTCACTATTTTGATGTTGCCATAATTAATCTGTTAACATGCCTATGACATTTTTCCCAACACAAGTAATTCATTCAACCAATTCTTATCGCCTGTTTGTTTTATGATATCATAAATACAACTACCATTCACCTTTCCCAACTATATTGTTGTTGTCTTGGCAAGTAAGGAGGATAAACCTAAAATCATAAGTTGATGCTAATTATTTTGATGTAGAGGGCACATGATTTGCTAAGTCAGTATATTCTAGCTCATTTTAAGGTTTAGAGAATATACTTATGACATTGAAGACAAATTAATGGCCTCTCCCATTTATATGCCCTTAGAATCACGTGCGATCTCGAAGATGACTATATTTTTGGAATTTGGGTATGGTTTTATATGTATCGTTTGCTCTTTCTACTACAACTATATTGTTGACCTTAAACCCAAATGCTGATATTTCATACTGTCTAATTTATCGTTATCACCAACTATGCATCACCATCTGGGTTAGCAGCATTTCAGGTAAGTATTTATATTCATTTTCATTCTGGAAGATGCCTACGAATGTATTTTGTCCAGTTATGCATTTCTTTTCCTTTTACTTGTGAAAAAATGGCAAGTTTGATATGCTTTTAGATTATGTCTTCTGATGACTTTTTACTAATTTCTCCTATTACCTATTCCAAGGGAGGTAAATGGATCACAAATATAAAAACTGCTCTTCAGGTATATCATTGATTACTCATTTTAAACTGCTATATTTCTTCTCCGTCCTATTCCCTATTCCAAGGGAGGTAAATGGATCACAAATATAAAAACTGCTCTTCAGGTATATCATTGATTACTCATTTTAAACTGCTATATTTCATCTCCGATTTGCATACTTGTGGTGTGTTGATCACTTGGTCAATTCTTACAGAACATATTTGGTGATACACTCAAGTGTTTTATAGATACTCTTCTATTCTGCAGGACGTTTACACCTCTTTAGACAGGGTATTTGTCAAACCAAAAATATCTACGTGGCAAATTGAGAACCTTCCCAGCCCTAACATTCCCAGTATTTTTTTAATCTCTCTTTGCCTTCTTCAGTTCACCTCTTCTCCAATGCACGCATCCCTTATTCTCTCCAAAATGGCGTCTCTATTCATTGACATATATTCGTTCAACCTTCGGTGCGCAAACTACCGATTCCTTCAATTTCGGCAATCTGGCGAATCTCAAAATCAAGAATTCCAAAATTTCAAGAACCCGATCATTTTTCTTAGCATTTTGATTTCCCAATGTGTTCGCCAATGATTATCCTCCTACACACTTTTATTCTAATTGCATTGCAGTTGCATGTTCCTGTTTAATTCGTTCATTCAGTTAATTCATGTCATTGTTTTTTGTAGCCAAAAATAGAGAAACAATAACAGAAGACAAGGTTTGAATCTCTTAAATCAGTTAATTCATGTCGTTGTTCCTGTTTGTTCATTTAGCTACTTCATTTTTTTTTACTTGATTCACTTCATTTTGGGATGTTAAATATTTTGAAGGCTGCAAATGTTAATTTGTTTCAATGAGGTGAGTCAAGATAAGGTTTGAATCCATTCAAGAGATCCTGTTAATTGTTGATGTTTTACACTATCAATCTCATTCATTTTTAATGTCTTACTTCAACAAACAGATGTAATTCTATTCAGACTATTGCGGTTTTTATTCACTTTTGGCTTCCAGTTTATTTTTTGACATTTTTATTACAGTTGTTACCATATCTATAGGCTGCAAAATTGCAAAATCATCGCAATGTTAATACCCTACTTATAGTTGCATATTTCATTACTTTTGCCTATATGTAACAGTTTTTAATTCCAATACCACCACAAAGTCGCGAGATCGAAGCACTGCAACTTCAAAAATATAGATGCATTTGCATCATTCTACTGCTAAAGTAACTTGAAAACCAGAAGCAGATTACTCTTTAACTTAGATTGGATCAAGACGACACAACCAGTCCCATGGCCATGCAACCATTAGTCAACAACTCATATTCACTGTTTTCAATCAGCAATATGTATTTCATTTCACAATTGTGCATTGAATTAAGTCATAATTTAAATAAACCACCAGCTGCTATGTCTTTCCTATCAAACCCACTTTACTTTTAGTCTTTTCCATCCCCAAATATTAAACATGCATGGAAAATGTCACTCATCCTCATTGTTATAGGCCTTTTCTGTTATATAATCAAACATCCAAATTCAATTCTTTAATTTGTCTTCATTTTTGTATACTTCACCATCTTAAATATCTTATCATCCATGACTTTCCTTTACCTTGTCGAAGAAAATGCAACAAAGGCGTTAAGAGGGAAGTGGGATTCATGTTTATAGAAATATATACATAATTTTTCTCCCATCTCATCAGACCATGCATCCTTCGCAGCATCGATATTTAAGACTAATCAATTTCTCTATAATTTGATTGACCATCTGATGAGATAGAAATAATAAGTTCACGTCTTTCTTAGTTATTCATGTAGCTAATAACTACTTCTTGATATAGAGCCAAGTAGAAGATATTTTTACCAATGTGTTTGATCCCAGTTTGTAGTCATTAGTTAATGAAATAATTATAAGGATATAATTATATGTTCATGTGTTTATCTAAGTCATTAGTCATTACTTAATGACATAATCGTCAGAGTAATGTTGTAGTTCCCAAATTTGAACCCCAAGTTTAGGTTGAAAATGCTTTGACAGTTATATCATATATAACCAACTTTGAGATTCAAATCTGGTAACGATAACATTGTTCAATCATAAAGAGGTAAAGTGATTATGGTGGGGCCGAGTCTAATATGGTTCAAGTTTAAAGACATGTCTTCTTAGTATATGGTGATTGATATTGGTCAGGGGTCTTGATTACTTTCCGCGATTGAGCTGAAGATCAATGGCCAGGACACAAGAATTGTTCGAGCAAATCCAATAAATACACTCTGTTTTTCATATGCACCACGCATACCACAAACCTTTCACTCTCTTTTTACACATGATCCACCTTCCGTTCAAGTAAGATATAAGTTTAATTCCATACATGATTAAACGTAATGAGTAATGATATGCTTCCCAAATTAGTTCCCAAATTTATTCCATACAAAAGTGGATTGATGCCATGAATGATGAGTTGAAATACATGAAAGACAATGACATGTGGCATCTTGTCGGATTGCGTGAAGGAACGAAGCTCATTGGTTCCAAATGGATATTTAAAATCAAGTGGGATTCAAAGGGCAATGTCGAGAGATATAAGGCTCGTCTAGTCACCAAGGGATTCACTCAAAGTGATGACATGGATTATAAAGAGACTTTCTCTCCGGTTTCATTGAAAGACTCTTTCAGGATAATAATGGCATTCGTGACTCATTTTCATTTAGAGCTACATCAGATGGATGTTAAAACTACGTTTCTCAATGGAAACATTTATGAAACGATTTATATGGTTCAGCAAGATAACTTTGTATCCGGAGATCCAAAGTGTATGGCATGCAAATTAAAGAAGTCTATCGATGGTCTCAAGTAGGCTTCCCGTCAATGGTATCACAAGTTCTGTCAAGTAATCACCTCGTATGGCTTTGAGACGAATGTGGTTGATGACTGCGTATATCACAAGTTCCATGGGAGCAAGTATATCTTTATGATTCTATATGTCGATGACATTCTATTAGCCTGCAACAATATAGGCTTATTGCACGAAACCAAGAGCTTTCTCACTGAGAATTTTGAGATGAAAGATCTTGGGGATGCCTCTTTTGTATTAGGAATACAGATACTGTGAGATCGCTCTCAAGGTGTCCTTAGGTTATCACAAAAGAGTTGTATCAAAAAAGTTTTAAGTTCGGCATGAATGGTTGTTCATCAGGAGATACGCCCGTAACTAAAGGAAACAAGTTCAGTCTCGATCAGTGCCCCAAGAATGACATTGAAACTAAGGAGATGCAAAAGATTCCTTATCCGTCGGCAGTAGGTAGTCTATTGTATGCTTAAGTATTTATGTGTCCAGATATTGCATTAATAGTAGGAGTGTTAGGTAGATATTTGAGTAACCCAGGAATGGATCATTGGAAAGCAGTCAAATAGGTTATGCGGTATTTACAGTGAACAAAGGATTGCATGCTCATGTATTAGAGATCAGATCTTTTGGAGATTATCGGGTATTCTGATTTCGATTTTGCAGGATGCCAAGGTAGTAAGCGAACTATGTCAAGCTATATTTTATATGCTGGCTAGAGGAGCTATATCTTGGACGAGTGTTAAGCAGACACTCATAGCTTTTTCAACCATTACTGCAAAGTTCATAGCCTGTTATGAGGCATCCAATCATGGGATATGGTTGTGACACTTTGTCACCGGGTGTCACGACCCATCCCGCTAATGACGGAAATAGGACAAGTGGCACACCACCGAGGCTCATCTAACTCATTAAAATAACTATAGCAGCGGAAAAGAACTTAAAACAACATTGAGTATTCAACTCCTTTCAAAACAATACCCTCCGAGTTGTAAAATCCGTATAAATTTGAAAAGTTAATTATATTTAAAACGAATGAATTTATGTTGAAAGAGGCCTTAAAGATACCCTAGGAACCAATCAAAACATTTAAATAATTTTCGGAAGGGGTACAAAAAGTGTTCATGCAGAACGAATTTCGGCCGGTCGAACGGGGCAGTTTGACCGGTCGAATGACCATTGAGCAGAATTCCTTCTAGCAGCAGAATTTTGCTAAGGATCCATTCAACCTTCACCCATTATAATACTTTCAATATCCCAAACTTATTCTAATCCTTTCAACTATAAAAGATTACAAGATTGTACATAAATTTTACTAATCCTTGAAAAAAAACGATAATAAAACAAGCTAATGCTTGTTTGGCATAATTCACAAAAGTAATACTAATCTTTCATTCAAAATCTGGATTTGACAAGTAAAGCTTTCAAAACACGAACTCACAAGTTCGGATTCGTTTCAATCATAACCAAAAGAGGTTTTAATACTTGTTACAACATTTACACCATCCCAAAGGTTCCAAATTAAGTATAAACCTACTCAAAATCCATTATTTCATACTTAGAATGGAATACAAAAATATATACATGGAACGATCCCCAGCATTCCCATGGCCTTACTCCTCATGCTTCTTTTTCCCTTTTCTTCTTATCACCTGTAATGGAGTAAATCTCCGCTGCTCAGCTATATGCTAAGTGCACAAATCTAAACATGCATATATGGCAATTCATGCTTTAACATCGACAGTCATATAGACTAGCATGTAGAGAGAGAGATACACACTCATCCAGTAATGGAACAATGAAACCGATGCTGTGTAGGGCCTTCTCCCAACCACTCATCACTGTGCCCTGGCAGGGCCTTCTCCCAAACCATGCACTATAACCGTCGCTACAATAACTCTCAAACATCGATAGGCTTACCCCCGGCATGAATTTGTACCAAACTCCCCTTTGACCCACATAATCACTTAACATATATGCTCACATAATCATCTCAACATGCTTTTTATACATATTCGCAGGTAAAATTAACCAGGCATAAATTAACACATGAATTTTGCCCAGATCACAATTTCATACATGATATCTAAAACATTTTTAATTCCTTATATAACATAAGTCAAGAATTCATACCTCAAGCTATGCTCCTAAGATTTCAGGAGAAGTACTAAGAGTCCGATTCTACACCGAATCTCTAATTACAAGGGAAACCTACGAGTTTTACATGGTTTTTTCCAAAATTTTGATATTAGAATTTTGATAAAATTTGCCAAACGTGGCCTAATAGGTATCAAAACTTAGCCCATACCTCGAGGAGTTTGAATATGAAATTTGGTTAAAAGTAAACAAACAGAAGTTTGTCGATTTGTGTCGGGAAGCTCAAAGCTCTAAATCCCCTTTAGCTCTTAAGTTTGATTGCAAGATATTTATGGAAATATCTCTAACACTCCTATTTATAGGCAAAACTCTCAAAAATTATGTTTAACTCCCCACGAGATCTCTAATCTTCCAATTATACCCCTAGATGTCTTAAATGTCTAAGTTATTGCTTCATGAGTGAAAACTATAAATTATAAAAGTTTTTAACTAAGTTTTGTTTGTCGCCGTAATTATGTTCCGAAAACTATTTTCGTGGAATTTCTAGATAACCTACCTTTTATGAAACGTATTGCATGATCTTTAACAAGATCAAACTACCAGAAAAGTACCTTACACATGTATAATTACTATTCACATATACCAGATATATCACATAACACTTAGCTCATGTAAATGTTATTTAATTACACGAATGCCTCATCGAGTATTAGATTGTCGTGTCCTCGATTGACACCTTCCCTTGACCCACGTCAACCACTTCCACAATTATCAAGTGACATTGACAATCTCTTAAAATTCAATAATGCCTTTTAAAATAAATGATTTTTCGGGAGGGGTGATCGGGAGAGAACAGATCCTAATTACATGCCTTAAATCACATTTGTTAGCATATTTTATCCTATTTTTATGTATTTTTATTTCATTTTCTGTTTTAGAGCAGGTTTTGGAAGAAAACACTAATCTAGGTTAAATAGGGAGAAAAAGCAGGAAGAAAGAAGCTGAAAAAGGCACCTCGTGCGCGCGGCTCGCTCGCACGGAAGTCTAAAAATCGCTCGCGCGACCTCCCAATATCGCGCTCGCGCAGCCCGCTCGCGCGACCTGTGTAAAAATCAAATACGTGTATTTCAGTGTACTGAAGACTCCTACATGAGTTAGGTTAGGAAAGCTTCCAAAAACTTGCTACTAATCTATATATACCCTATTTTACTTCAATTTAAGGGTTGGCAATTGTTATACACACAATATACAGCCACACTTTCAGCCATTGAAGGGAGGGAAGCAAGGAGAGGAAGAAGAAGACCAAGGGTTTCTATGGCCTCCTCCATCAACTACTTGCCATCTGCCGCTTCTATGGATAACTAAACTCTAGATCTAGGGTTTCAATGAAACCCTAGCCAAGTAATAGGGTGTATTTTATGTTTTTATTTTAGTTTTATTATGTATGGATGACAGTTACATGTTCCGAGGATTTTTATAAATAAATCATGCTTTTATTGATTAAATCACTACTTTCAAAGTTTACTCTTGCCTTAGATCTATTTTGATGGTAGTGTGCTCAATGATCTATGCATACTGTGCTTGTTTAGATTATTTACATGTAATGGTGCTTAAATTGAATTGTGCTATCAAGTATCCGAATAGTCCATGCCTAGATTAGATGGATTATACCACAACCCTAGTTTAGTGTGGGATAATTCGTGCTAACCGAAGATGGATTATGTTGGTGCTTGAACCATAGTTATTTTCTTGACGGAGGAATTGGGCTTGTAGCTACAATTCCCCATTATCATCCAACTTAATAGGCTAAAGTAATTCATAAATATTCCCATTATGAAGCTAGTGGTGGATTTGCAATTCTAGGTTCCCTTCAAATATCTTTAAAACAACTTTAATTGCTTTCATAATTTAGATATACTTTTATTGTTATTAGTTTAATTCAAATTAAATCCAAAATTTGTTTTTCTTAATTAATTAAATTTAGGTTTTAAAAATTAAAGTGCATAGTATTCAATCTTTGTGGGTTCGACCTTTACTTCAACACTGCAAATCTTTTGAAAGTAAAGCATAAGTTAAGCATACTTTTATATCTTGATTTTGACAAGATCAACGGGTGTGACACTGGGCTACGTGTGGTAGATGGCATTGAAAGGCCATTAAAGATGTACTATGATAATAAATCTGTGGTGCTATATTCCAACAACAATAGAAGCTCTATGAAGTCGAAGCATATTGACATCAAGTTTCTGCTTGTAAAAGAGAGAGTTCAGAGTGGTGAAATTTTGATAGAACATATAGGGACAAACTCCGTGATTGTGGATCCGCTAACCAAGGGATTACCTCCTAAGGTCTTTCACGAGCACACTGCTCATATAAGTGTTAGGTTGTCTAATGATACTTTGGTTTTGTGGGAGTTAACTTTGGATGTTCTATTTTTTACTGTGTTTTCTGCAGAATAAAGTTGATGGTTTATGGTTTATCTATGAATCTAATTATTTTCTATGTACAGTTTGGCATTGTTTCAGATTGATCTCATTAAAGACTAAAGAACGTATAATATAATTGTTTCAAGAATCATATGTAGCCCAAGTGGGAAATTGTTAAAAAAAATTACGTTTCCTAATGATAGTGAGCAACATAATAATATCAATTGTATTATAAGGGCTATTGAAACTAAATGGGCTTATGTTATGTGGTCTAATTATAAGAAGCTCATGGACTTCTACTGGGTATGAGTGTAATGAGTGAATACCAAATACTGACCATGTTAGGAATAATGGGAGTCCTAGCAGAGTACTCCCTCCATCCCATTTTGTGAGTCCTGTATTCCATTTTGGGATGTCCCAAAATTAGCGTCCACTTTTCTAAATTGGCAAACAATTTTTACTTACTTTCTAAAACTACCCTTCGTTGAAATCTACACCAAGACCAAACCAAACCAAACTAAACCAAGCCTTGTGTCCCAATCAATTGGGGTCGGCTATATGAATCCTTTTTCTCCATTCTGCACGATCAAGAGCTATATGCTCATTTAAATTATATATATTCATATCTTGTTGCACTACACATTCCCAAGTCAGTCTAGGTCTACCTCTCCCTCTAACCATTCCAGGCACTACGATCTTATCACTCTTTCGCACAGGTGCATCTACATGTCTTCGTTGCACATGGCCGAACCATCTAAGTCTATTCTCGCTCAACTTGTCCTCAATATGTGTCACTCCTACAGTCTCTCGGATGTACTCATTTCTAATTCTATCTTTCCTAGTCTTACCACACATCCATCTTAGCATCCTCATCTCTGCTACACTCACTTTGCTAATGTGTTGTTTCTTAGTTGCCCAACACTCTGTCCCGTAGAGCATAGCTGGCCTAATAGCTGTCCTATAAAATTTTCCTTTCAATTTTGTCGGTATTCTCCGATCACATAATACTCCAGAAGCACTCCTCCACTTAAGCCAGCCCACTTTAATTCTATGGGTCACGTCATCACCAATCTCTCCGTCTCTACTGATCATTGAACCTAGATAGCGAAAGTGTTCCCTCTTTGGGATCTCATGATCTTCGATCTTCACTGCTTCGTTGTCTCTACTTCTACTGTTGCTAAAAGTACATTCCATGTATTCTATTTTCGTCATACTTATCTTTAGCCCCTTAGTCTCCAGTGCTTCTCTCCAAGCTTCTAGTTTAGTGTTGAGTCCCCTTTTAGTCTCAGCAACCAAGACAATATCATCTGCGAACAACATACACCATGGGACCTCATCTTGAATGTGTCTAGTCAATTCATCCATAATTAGGGCGAACAAATAAGGGCTCAAGGACGACCCCTGGTGCAGGCCTACGGTAATTGGGAATTCACTTGTTTCTCCGGCTGGTGATCTAATTGTAGTAACTGCTTCATCATACATATCCTTCACCACGTCAACATAGCCCTTGGTCACTCCTTTCTTCTCTAGCACCCACCAAATTAAATCTCTACGCACTCTATCATAAGCTTTCTCTAAATCAATAAAAACCATATGTAGATCTTTTTTCTTCTCTCTATACTTTTCCATTAGTCTTCTAAGTAAATAAATTGCTTCCATAGTTGATTTCCCAGGCATAAATCCAAACTGATTTTCTGTCACTGATGTTGCGCCTCTTAAGCGATGCTCCATCACTCTCTCCCATAGCTTCATAGTATGGCTCATCAACTTAATACCTCTATAGTTGTTGCATTGTTGTACATCTCCTTTACTCTTATATATAGGCACTAGGATGCTCTTCCTCCACTCATCAGGCATTTTTCTAGTCATTAAAATCCTATTAAAAGCTTTTGTAAGCCAAGATGCCCCCACATCTCCCAAGCATTTCCAAACCTCAATGGGGATCTCATCTGGGCCTAAGGCCTTGTTGGGTTTCATCTTCTTCAAAGCAAAATCCACCTCAAACTTCCTTATTTTCTAATAGAATCTGTATTCTCTAGTTTCATCGTAACTTCCAGTTTCTTCTTCCATTGTGTTATCCATATGTTTTTCATTCAGCAACTTCTCAAAATAGCTCTACACCAAGACAAAACTAAAAAAGTTGTTGTAATTAATATTAATGATTATAGGCAATTATGGAAAGTAGATGTTGATTCTTCTTGTCCCCTTAATAAGTTGAGTTCCCAAAGGTGGACTCACAAAATGGGACGGAGGGAGTAGTATATAAGGACATTATAGGTTATGGTCCCATCTATTTTAAATCAATATATGCTACTTCCTCCTCCATTCCATCTAGAGAATGAAACTCATTACAGAACTAAGGAGATTTGACTGAGGAAGATAATAGTCAGTCATCCATAGATACAGGTATTTATTCTACTATGCTGTATCTTTAATAATTTAGCATGATATGATCCTAGGGCTGTGTTTTGCTACTCTAGGGTTCTACAGTTCTATAGATTACAGATCTAACATTTATTACTAATTACCCCATTTTTATTTCGGGTAAAGCTTCATGACTAGTAAAACTTAATTGGATCAGGTCTTTGTGATTTAAAAGTTATGCAAAATTTACATAATTTCTTTAATGTAAAATTTCATATAACTAGTTCAATTCTTTACAAAAGTTATGTGAAATTATAACGTATGGACTTTCACTCAATTATCAAATGGGTGGACCTAATACAGTACTAAAAAGTCTACTTTAGTATTTTAGAGTTTTTACTAAAATTCCTTTAAGAAAGTAGAAGAAATTCTCTACAAACTTGCTAAATATATCTGAAGTCAACCCTAAAGTATTTTTTAACTAGGTGTCACTACAACAAAAATATTCTTTGGCGACAAACAAATTTTATCACCAAAAGTTCATTTTTCTTTAGCGACGAAAAAATTTCGTCATCAATTTTGTCGTCTTTGCCTTGTCGTCAAAGGCCCCTGGCGACAAAATTTCTCTTTTGTCGCCATAGGCAAAAAATGGCGACGAAATAATTTGACGCTATTTATCACAATTTTTGTCACCATTGATGCGCATTTTGTCGCCAAAAGTGTCATTTTTCTTAATAATTTTGTATTAGCGACGAAAATATTTCGTCGCCAAATATTTAGACTTTTAGGCGACAAAATTTAATTTTGTCGCTAATGCTATACTTTTGGCGACGAATTATAAATTTTGTCGCCATATTTCGTCAATAAGACTCATTTTTGTTGTAGTGTGTTTTGGCAAAAGCTTTTAGAATTCATAAGTGATTTTGGAACTCCAAAAGCTATATTGAATTCATTTGGCTATCCCGATTCAACGATTTTACCAAAAAAAAATGTGATGGACCAAAAGTGCGTAGTTTTTTTTTTGGCTAGTGCTAATGCCAAAGCACAAAGTGTCACTAAAAGCTTTAGTGACACTTATCTAAGTGTCACTAAAGCTTTTAGTGACACTTTGTGCTTTAGCATTAGCACATTGTGCTTTGACATTAGCATCACCCTTTTTTTTCATCATTGAATTGCAGAACCAGAAGCTATGCCAAATGACTCCTATATATGCACCACCCATGCATGCACCCAAATTGCTGATATAGGTCTAAATTTCATTCATTTTTCTTTCTTGTGGTTTTGATAAACCTTCTAAATGAAGCACGCAGAGTTGACAAGTTCAAACCTACAAATTTTCTTTTAATTTTTATTTTGTGGGTAGAGAATATATAGAGACATGTACTAGCAAATTAAATTATCATACTAAAACATTCTTTGAATTTTAATTTTGTGGGTAGAGAATAGAGACATATACCTAGCACATTAAATTAAATCATCGTATTAAGGTGGGCTTCATATGTTTTTGTTAGAACCATTTCGGGGCTTTGGTTGGTTCTTCCATTGACTTTCACTTTCCTTTATAATCAACTTAGTCATTTCTTGGTTTTGTAATAGTCTTTTTAGCACCATAACTTTTCTTAATTACAATCTAATCACACCATTTGTGAACACGGAGATAACTTAGTCTAAGATCACGAGTTTGATTTCCTCTTAACTGAGATTACTTAGTCTAAGATCATGAGTTTAAAAAAAAAATTAATAATAATAATAATAAAAAGATCACGAGTTTGATTTTTTCATATTATTAGAATTAGTCATAGAATGAGAAGACCTAGTCATGCACTAATAGAATAGTGACCAATAATCAACTACTATTAAAAAAGATGGTTCAGAGTTGATAATACTAGATTATATTAATTTCTTGAAGGTAATAATGTATGATGTGGATTTATTTATAATTTAAAAAATAAACTGTAGAAGAATATTCAATTGTGGAGGCTCTACGCTGTTTCCTTTCATCTACAAAAGCTCTTAGGCTTATCTCTTTTAAACTGAACTAAACATTTTGAGGTTTGTAGAAGAAAACACACTCCACTCTAATGGCAAACCCAGTGTTTCAAATTTCATGCTTTCTCTTACTTGGCTTCTCCATTCTTCTTGGGAGCCAGAGTGGAGCTTCCGCGGCAGTTAGAAAGGCAAATTTCTCTATCTCTGATTTTTAAGTTGTTTCAGGGCTGCACATAACAGGACTAGGTTCAGTGCAACTCTCTTCTTTTCTTTTATATGAAAACCAAAATCCTGTTTGCTTGATATATATATATATATATATAGAACCAGGTTTAGGAATTCTTTTGGGTTGAGAACTTGAATTTATAAAGAACCTCTGCCGAACACTTCAACTGGTAAAATCAGTTCACTTGTGATCCACAAAAATGGTTCTACCACTTCCCAAATGGCCCCTATATGTAGTTCATTTCATTGTTTTGACAATATTGTTTTTCGCTCCAAAACAATACCAGTTGAGCATGTCTTTAATGTGGTATCTTTTAATTTGTTTTAAAGACATGCTCAATTTCTTTGTAACATTTTATTGTTACTATTAGTATTATTATTTTCTTCTGATTTTGCTACTATGAATTAATATTAATCTGATAAACTTGGTTCTTCCTGTGATATATATTGTGGATGCAGGAATATATTGTGTATATGGGTGACAAGCCTGAGGATGAATCATCTGCTCCATCCCTTCACAAGAGCATGATAGAACAAATTGTTGGCAGGTTTTTGTTTTTTTTATTTATTTTTTTAATTTTTTTTTTTTTTTATGTATGTTTCTCCTTAAGTTTTTCGTACAATTTCATCCATTGATGTATTCACTGTGTGTGTGTGTTGGCGGCCATAGACCATCTTTGATAATTAAGTTGGATGTTCTTAGTTATAATATATAAGTTGTGTATAATTATTGACAAAACACATTTGAAAATAATTAATACCTTCAAGAAGTCAAGTATAATTTTCTTTCCTTCATCTACCATGACATCTACAATTAAACTTTAAAATAAAAAAAAATGATGCAGGAAAAAATACTATATTATTCATTTGTTCCATTTTACTTTTTTTTTATTTATTTATTAAATTTTTTTTTTTTAAATCATCATGTGAGTGGAGAGTAGTGACAATGAAAACTAATTCCCGTGTATTTTTTTTTTTTTTTGAAACAAAATTAAAAATTTGTACAACGTAGTTATAATGCAAGAAAAAGGAAGGAAAACGACTTCATAAATTTAAAATGTTCAATTTATTTCTCAACTTATTTATCATTTTTCTTATCAACTAAACAAAGGAAAAAGATTTCCTCTATGTTTTCTATTCTTTTCTTTTCTCTAACTAAATCTATGAATCAAACAAATTAGCTTATGATCGATCACCCATTCTATCTTACATCAAAATGATCATACATGTCAAAGCATTAGCATCAAAATTTGCCAAGACCCTAACTTTTCCAAGTTAATGTTTTTCAACAGCGATGCATCAAAATATATAGGACACAGTTACAAGAGGAGTTTCAATGGATTTTCGGTGAAGTTAACTGAAGAGGAAATGACAAAGATGGCTAGTAAGTGCACATTTGACATCCCCCCAATTAGTTAAGATTATTGGAAAAGTTAAGACCATTTGACAACCAGCTTTTTATAGCTAGTTCAAAAAACAATTTTTTTTTCTTTCAAAAAAGCTGAAAAAGAACTTTAAAAGTGAATTCATTTTAAAGTTGCAAATTGAAGTTTGTCTCAAAAAAGCTAACCAGCAAAGTTGTCATTTTCTAAAAAATGTCCCTACCATTGTTCAAATTTGTCTAACATCATTTCTACTACTTTGGAACTTATGTTCCAAAAGTCTTTGAGTAATGCTACAAACACAACATATTGCACAATACAAATTAAAGCATAACAGTCTGTATCCTGTACTGTGTAAGTGGTGCATAGAAAAGTGTGAAAAATTCAAACAACACAGGGTACAAGGCAATCACTTTTTTCAGATAGATTGTCAGACACTGATTATCTCCAGAAAAATCTCTAATTTCTGCAACAATACTAAATGCTAAACAGATTTTTAAAATCTCTCTACGGAAAAAATCTCTTCTAGAAATTTTTTTAACGAAAAAAACTCTCATTGGCAGGAGATCCCAAACAAGCTCTAAGTAAAACCTTTTCTATGGAAATTCTTTACAAAGGAAAACCCATTTCTTTTCTATCAAACTTATCATATCATTATAAATTTTTCTTTTTCTTTTTTCATCAGAAACGGATGGTGTAGTCTCAGTGTTCCCCAGCCAAACAAAAATGCCACAGACCACAAGATCATGGGACTTCATTGGCTTTCCTCAACAAATTAAAAGATCTCCCCTTGAAAGTGATGTCATTATTGGAGTGTTGGACTCAGGCATTTGGCCAGAGTCTGAAAGCTTCAGTGATAAAGGATTTGGTCCACCACCAAGCAAGTGGAAGGGCAGTTGCCAAACCTCCTCCAATTTCACTTGCAACAAGTAATTACTCTAAAACCTTAAAACTCTCTTTTGTTTTTGTAATTTCCTTGTAGTTCATCCAATTAACCAGCAAATCACAGAATGCTCTCAAAATGACTATACAATATATTTAAGAAGCTTATGTATTAAATTTTAAAAACATTCAAAAGAATGATATGCACTCATTTGACAGCATTACATTCAACCCCATCCTGTCTTGGACAACTTTTTGAATTTTATAAATTTTGTAAAACATATTTATTATACTTATGTTGGAAGATTATTTAGTTGTTGGAGTGAACTGCAACACAAATGTAAAAGGTTAGGGAGGTCAGTTTTTTTTTTTGCTAAGCAAAACTGTTGGGTTTAAGGTGATAACCCAACTTGTATTTGAGGTCAATTTGTTAAAGCAAGCAAGAGATTATAGAACAAGTGAAGAAGATGAATTTTTTTATATATATGACCAAAGCTAATACGCAGGAACAGAGGCTCTAAAAGGCAGAGAGCTTGTTCACTGCTATACACATCTATTCATTATATCAAAAGACTTTGGGAACAAGCTAAGCAAGCCTTGAAGCAAAATTACTAAAATAGACATGACTAATATAAGAATTACCACTACTACTTGGACATTATATATATAATAGTTCTAACACTCCCCCTTAATGCCAAGTTGTAACACCCAACATCTCTCTACATTTCTGGAACTTATCTCTTGGAAGTGCCTTTGTGAAAATGTATGCAATTTGTTCTTCGGACTTGCAAAACTTCAATTTAATTTCACCTTCTTCGATTTCATCTCTTATAAAGTGATACTTGATTGCAATGTGCCTAGTTCGGCTATGTTGAACTGGATTTTTGGCCATGGCAATTGCTGATTTGTTATCACAAAACAACTCTGTTCCTTCTTTTTGTTTCTCTCCAAAATCCTCCATGATTCTTCTCAACCAAATAGCTTGCGATGTTGCCAGAGATGCTGCCACATACTCTGCTTCAGCTGAGGATTGAGCCACTGCTTGTTGCTTCTTTGAAACCCATGAAAATACACCGGAACCAAGAGTAAAAGCATAGCCAGAAGTACTTTTCATATCATCTATACTACCACCCCAATCACTAGCACAATAGCCTTTCAACTTTGGTTCACTACATTTTTCATACATGATACCAAAGTCGGTGGTGCCACAAACATACCTTAGCACTCTTTTCGCTGCTCCAAAATGAATTTGGCTAGGTGAGTTCATGAATCTTGAAAGCAAACTTGAAGCAAACATAATATCCGGCTTTGTGGCTGTGAGATAAAGCAAATTTCCTACTAAACTTCTATATAATGTAGCATCAACCTTCTCTTCACCATCTTCTTTCAACAACTTTTCATGTGCTACAAGTGATGTTGCCATTGAGTTACAATATTCCATTCTAAATTTCTTCAAAATATTTTCAGCATATTTCTTTTGAGAAATAAACACACCATGTTCTTCTTGATATATCTCAATACCAAGAAAGTGATGAAGCAACCCCATATCACTCATTTCATACCTTTTCATCATCTCATTTTTGAATTCATTAATTAGGTTCTCATTGTTACCCGTGAACACAAGATCATCAACATGAAGAGCAACTAGAAGAGTATCGGATGTACCTTGCTTCTTCACGTATAGAGTCGGCTCACTCTTGCTTTTCTTGAATCCTTTTTCAAGGAAATAGCCATCAATTTGGCTATACGAAGCTCGGGGCGCTTGCTTAAGACCATATAAGGCCTTTTGTAGCTTGTACACTTTCTTTTCTTCACCCTTGATCTCAAAACCTTGTGGCTGCTCCACATATACTTCTTCTTCCAATTCTCCATTCAAAAACGCTGATTTGACATCAAGTTGATACAAGGACCAACTTTTATGGGCTGCCAAGGCAATAAAAGCTCTCACGGTGTCAAGACGAGCTACCGGAGCAAAAGTTTCATTGTAATCTATCCCAGGCTGCTGTGAGTAGCCTTTTGCAACGAGTCTTGCTTTGTTCCTTTGAATTGACCCATCAACATTGTATTTCACTTTATAAATCCACTTCAAACCAATAATTTCTTTGTCCCGTGGCTTGTCAACAAGCTGCCACGTTTTGTTTTTTTCAATAACTTGAATTTCTTCTTTCATTGCTTCCTTCCAAACTTCCTCTTTTATGGCTTCTTCAAAGTTTTCTGGTTCCAGAACACAAAAATTACATCTTTGATATACATCACTTAAACTCTTCATTTTCTTTGGAGTTGAGCTTGGAGAAGATGAACTTGAGGTTTGGCTTGATGAAGAAGAGCTAGGTGATGATGGGGGACTTGCTCTTGGAGAAGAATCTTCGTCATTTTTAACTTCATTTTATGGTTGTTCTTCCATTTCATCAACAATAACAGCCCGCTTTTCAACCTTGTTCTCTTCCCAATTCCATGTAGCATCTTCATCAAATAATACATCTCGGCTTAGGATGACTTGGTTGCTTTTCAAAGAAAGCAGCCTATAGCCCTTTGATTTTTAGCTATAGCCCACAAATATGCACATTTCACTTGTTTCATCCAACTTTCGCCTTTTCTCTTTCGGTATTTGAGTATAGCAAACACACCCAAACACTTTAAGATGATTTACCGATGGCTTTCTACCACTCCAAGCTTCTATCAGTGTTTGGTTCCAAACGGCCTTGGTAGGACACCTATTAATCAAATACACTGTAGTATACACAGCTTCTGCCCAAAAGATTTTAGGAAGTTTCTTTTCATGCAACATTGATTTTGCCATCTCCATCACAGTTTGGTTTTTCCTTTCAGAAACTCCATTTTGTTGTGGAGTATATCCAACTGTGAGTTGCCTTTCCATTCCTTCTTCTTCACAAAATTTAACAAATTCATTTGAGGTGTATTCTTTTTCTCTATCACTTCTCAAAGTTTTTATGAAAAAACCACTTTGCTTCTCAACAAAACTTTTAAATTTCTTAAATATGCCAAACACATCAGATTTTTGCTTCATAAAATAAACCCAAGTCATTCTAGTGTAATCATCAATAAAGAGAATAAAGTACCTGTTTTGGCTATGAGATGGACTTTGCATTGGTCCACAAACATCCGTGTGAACTAATTCCAACACTTGTCTTGCTCTCCATGCAACTTCCTTTGGAAACGGTTGTCGATGATGCTTGCCAAGAGCACATCCTTCACAAACATTCTGCCTTTCTTCAACATTTGGAAGGCCATATACCATGCTCTTTTGATGAAGTAACTTGAGACTATGAAAGTTCAAGTGCCCAAGTCTCCTATGCCACAACCATGATTGATCATCCACACTAGCTTTCAAAGCAACATGCTCAACATATTTGAATGTGAGTGGAAAGCTTCTATTTTTCTCCATTTGTATTTTTGCCACGACTTGCCTTGCATCATTTTTATCACGAATGGTGCATCCACTTGCTTCAAAATCAACTGCATAACCATGCTCCACAAGTTGTCCAACACTAAGTAAATTTTGCTCCAAATCTGGCACCAACAACACATCTTGAATAAATTTAGTTCCTCTCTTGGTTTCAACACCAATGGTTCATCTCCCTTTTGCATTCACCAAAGCACCATTTCCCATTCTCACTTGGGATTTAATTGAAGAATCCATGTTCAAAAAAATTGATTCATTGCCAGTCATGTGGTTACTACAACCACTGTCAAGATACCAAACATCCTTTCTTTGCTCAGAAGCTCTTTGACATGCATAAAACAAATTTCCTTCACCTTCCTTTTCTTCAGAAAAATTAGCCTGCTGATTGTTTTTAAATCTACAATCCTTAGCTACATGACCAAATTTTTTACATATAAAGCATTGTGGTTTTCCCTTAAACCAACAATCTTTCTCAACATGACCATTCTTTTTACATATATTGCATTTTTGCGGACCACCCCTTTCGTTTGGTCAGCTTTCAAAATTTGTTCTGCCTCTTCCTCTTGAATTTCTTCCTCTTCCTCTTCCATGTCTACCACCTCTAAATGATCCCCATCTCTCTTGTTCATGCCCAGATTGTTTTGTTTCTTGATCGCTAGAACCAATATTTAGCTTAGACTGAAATGCACTCTCGACTGATTTTTCGGAGCGCCGTGCCAATCTTTCCTCGTATGATTTTAATGAACCCATCACTTCTTGAATGCTTAACTTAGACATATCTTTGGTTTGTTCAATCACAGAAACAATAGGATCAAATTTTACAAGTAGACTTATCAAAATTTTCTCAACAACCTGTTGGTCACTAATTTCTTCACCATAGGTTTTCATTTGATTTACTGATTCTGTAAATCTAGATGAAAAATCCTTTAAACTTTCAGCATCATTCATTTTCATTTTGACAAAATCTCTTCTAAGAGTTTGAAGTTTAACACTTCTTACCTTTTGGTCTCCTTCATACTCTTGTTGTAGTAAATCCCATGCTTCCTTGGCCTTTCTTGGTCTTATGATTCTTGCAAAAATCATATCTGCAACTCCTTGTTGAATCAATGTTAGGGCTTTTGCATCTTTCTTCTTGTTCTCCTTGAGTTGCTGTTTTTGAGCATTCGTCAAGGTTGTCGTATCCACCGGATCATCGTACCCGTCTTCTACATACTCCCAAAGATCATAAGACACAAATATGGTTCTCATTTTTACACACCAAAAATCACAAGTTTTCCCATCAAAGATAGGAAATTGGGGTTGAGTTCCTTGATTTTGATTGCTTGTAGTTGCCATCTCAATCTTCTTCTTCTAGGGTTTGTTTCTCACCCAAATCTTGACCCAACCTTCCTCTGATACCAATTATGTTGGGTTTAAAGTGATAACCCAACTTGTATTTGAGGTCAATTTGTTAAAGCAAGCAAGAGATTGTAGAACAAGTGAAGAAGATGAATTTTTTTATATATATGACCAAAGCTAATACGCAGGAACAGAGGCTCTAAAAGGCAGAGAGCTTGTTCACTGCTATACACATCTATTCATTATATCAAAAGACTTTGGGAACAAGTTAAGCAAGCCTTGAAGCAAAATTACTAAAATAGACATGACTAATATAAGAATTACCACTACTACTTGGACATTATATATATATATATATATAATAGTTTTAACAAAAACCACCCAACTTGGCAAAAGCAACAAAGCCCACACAAACCCAGCCTAATACAAACAACATAGACAAAACAGACTCCAAAAATTTTGCAGCAACACATTCAAAACAAAACCCCCATAAAGAATCCAAAATTCTGTAGGCCCGAGGAATCCAAAGGAAAGATAAAAAAAAATAAATAAATAAAAAATAAAACAACCATAAAAGATCAAAAACCAATATCATATCAAAACAAACTCCACCAGCAAGTATTATATTGCATCAAGGATTGTAGCAGCATACATCAGTCCGCGATTTCTGCAGCAAACACTGATGGAAGTGAAACTGCCTCTCGATTTGCTGGAGCAAGAATGTCGGAACATGAAATAAACTTTGGGCAGTCCACTTCAAGTTTATCATTTATCTTTTGAGTAACATGAAAGCCCATAGCATAAAGAGGTCACCATGGAGCAAACACAGCCCAGGTCAATGAAGCAGGCGACACATCGAAGAAATTTAGCCACGACAATATCCCTCATCAACATTAAACTTATGAGAACCCAAATTTTAGTCGAGGATCAACCAAAAAGAGCAGCACCCACAACCATTTTACTAGAAAGCCCAAACCCATTGAGCTGGAATATTCAAATCAGCTTCCATCGATCAGAGGCTACATCCCAATAGAATCTTGTACAAACAACCAAATTCTGGGAAACACCATTATAAACCTCAGATAAAAGTCCAATCAACATTTCGAGCCTTAGGTGCCAACAGAACCCAAATCAACCCATTTACCATCAACAACTCATTTTTCCTTTTTTTTTTTTTTTTTTTTGCTTGAAGAGACCAAAAAGAGCAATTTAAACCACACACATCCCAGTTGCAGAAAATAATAACCAGAAGCATATATCCCAATAGAAGAATTAGAAACCAGCAACAGTGAATTGAAGAACGCAGGAAAATTCACCGAACAGAAAAGACACACGGCAATGTCATTTAAAAATCAGCAGCACAACTCCGATTATAGATAGCCAGTACATAAAGCATCAAGATGAACCATGTTTGAGGCTAAGGTGCAGTTTGATAAACCTGAAAATTAAGTGCTGAAAATTTTAAGCTATTGAATTTCAATACTGGAAACTATGATTCAAGTAGGAAAATAAACTTGCGATTATTTTCTCTGTAGAGTTTCTTTTTATTCTAGCTAGCCTGTAGTGGAATATTATGAAGCGCACTAAAAAAAAAAACCAACTGTTGAAACTTTTCACTTTCACACTTATTTGGGTTATCAAACATACCTAAGTGATATATTGAGTTAAACCTCAAGCTGAGTTAATCGACATTTGCCCATGTATTTATACTATGTGCATTATTTTTGTTTTTTGCATGAGTAATAACATGCATGGTTAACTTCAACTGGCAATGCAGTAAAATCATAGGAGCAAAATATTATAGGGCGGGAGGATTTGAACGTGTAGATCTACAATCTCCCAGAGACTCGAATGGCCACGGGACCCACACGGCATCCACAGCAGCAGGAAATGTAGTGAGCAAGGCTAGCCTAATGGGGCTCGGCCTTGGAACCGCCCGCGGAGGGGTCCCATCGGCACGTATCGCAGTATATAAAGTATGTTGGGCGCCCGGTACTAGTTGCTCTGACGCTGATATTCTAGCGGCATTCGATGATGCGATTGCGGATGGTGTCGATATCCTATCAGTGTCTCTCGCGGGAACGCTTGCCCGGGATTATTTCGAAGACTCTATAGCCATTGGATCTTTTCATGCAATGAAGAGAGGGATTTTGACTTCAAGCGCTGCTGGGAATGCAGGTCCAAGCATGCTGACTGTTGTTAATGTGGCACCATGGCTTCTTACTGTGGCTGCTAGTACCATAGATCGGAAGTTCTTTACGCTCGTGAAATTAGGCAACGAGGAGGTTTATTCGGTGAGTAGCTAGCTTAATTGGTTATGTGGTTTATTAGTTAACCGGTTACATATATGGCATATTCATGTATGTGGTAATGTCAAATGCACTTGTATTGTATAGAATCTAAACCAGTCTTAAAACATGACATTGTTTTCCAAAAGATCAGATAGAAAATGAGAATAGAACTAAATTTGATCTTATTGTACTATGTGTTCTTGAACAGAACTGAACTTATGGATTTAGATTTAGTGTTCGGAGCTATTTTGATGTGTATTCTCTTTCCTCCCCATGCAGGGAGTTTCAGTTAATGCATTTGAACAGGTTTCCTCTCCTATGATTTATGCTGGAGATGCACCCAATACTCAAGCGGGTTTCAATCGATCTGAATCGAGGTAACTATACCCAAAAAAAAATACTATACATATGTGTGTGTATAGACAAATAATAGTAACTTACTACTACACATCTAAAAGTACATAATTTTTGTAAATTAGAAAAGCCCATGTATCTCATTGAAATAAAGACACTAACATAAATTTAAAAAGCGCCTAACAAAAATAACACAAGTTTTTTTGTACAAGATAAAGAAATGATACTAAATCAAAAAACTAGTTTTTTTTCTTTTTCTTTTTCTTTTTCTTTTTCTTTTTGTGATATGGTATTGTGTGCAACATCCAAACCCATGGTTTTGTGCAAATTAATTCCAAGGTGCAGGACACCTGTAACACCCAAAAATTTTCAGCTTTCGGAGCATCGTCAGTGATAAATGATGAAGTTACTAAAGAAAATAACAAATGCAGGTTATGTGTAAGAAATTCATTGGACAGAACTTTGGTGAAGGGTAAAATAGTCTTTTGTGATGGACCAAGTACAGGGCAGGCAGAACTAGTAGCTGGTGCAGCTGGCAGTGTAATGCAAAGTGGAGACTCGAAAGATGTAGGCTTACCTGTCCCTTTGCCCCAAACTCTTGTGGGTTTGCAAGAAGGTAGCAATATCTCCAGATATATAGCTGTGACAAGGTATTAATTGGTAATAGTACTACATTTCAATTCAATTCAAACTTAAGCAAAAGTAAACCGCATAGATTTTTTGATCAAATTACGTACATATAGATATGTATATAGAGAGAAGAGCGAATATTATAATATTACTAGTGTTAGGTGGGGGAACCAGAGCAGTGGTATGGCAGTTTTATTCAAAAAAAAAAAAAACTAGTCAATAGAAGTGTTATAATCATAATTTGACAAAACAAAATTAAAAAGTCAAAACTAAGTGAAATTTGGTCAAATTTTAAATTCAATCTTTTGCCATAATTTCTATATTGATAGACATAGATTATAGATGTGTATATAAACGTATAATATATATATATAGAATAAATTTTTGCTCATCCTAAAATTACTCACCCATTAATCATCTAAATTTTTCATTAATTAATGCAGTAGAACCCTGAGCAATGGTTAAGCTTTTGAAGTGAGCAAAACTGCACTACATTTTTTTTCCTAAGTCTAAACATTCTTTTTGTTTTCTTTTGAATAGCAATGCAAGTGCAACTATAATGAAGAGTATTGAACGTAAGGACACTTTAGCCCCATATGTAGCCTCCTTCTCCTCAAGGGGTCCAAATCAAATTTCGCCAAGCATTCTTAAGGTTAGTCATCTAACTAGCCTCGTTTCCTACTTTGCAGATAGTTGCACCAATATATGTGTACAAGAAATTGCTCACGCCTATAGGCACTAACTGGTTAAAAAGAATGTTTTAAACCTAATTTCGACCGAGAGAAAGAGATTGTGAGAGGGAAAATATTGATCAGAATCATCTAGCAGCGCCACGCTAGTAGAAAGAGTAAATCTACTAAGCTAAGTTGCTGTTGGGGAACTAAGTAGAAGAGATATCCACCTACTTTGCCGCAGGCCCGCAGCCGACCTGCAGTCACCGGAGTGTTTCAGTTGCTAGCTGACTTCAACTATTGAGTATATATATATATATATATATACGGTCAAACTCTATAGTGAACAGGGTAGAATGAACATACCCAGTGAATATTTTTTTTGCCTGAAAAAATCCGCAGGCTGCCCCGCTGACCCTTGCGGCCCACTGACCCGCGGGTTATTTTAGGCAAAAAAAAAAATGTTCACTGGATATATTCACTCTAGAGCTTGACCTTGACCGTATATATATATATATATATATAGAGAGAGAGAGAGAGGACAGGGAAATGCAAAATATATAAAATGTGAGAAGAGTTTAAAAATCTTCAAAATTTAATTAAGAAAGCAGTAAAGAGTGGGAACAATTTTAGACCTTTCGATGATAACGCACATTATAGGTCTAAAGTATCCTAGTCATCAATGTCATTCATTCTATATGTATTAGATAGATTTGTGTTTGGCAAATTCAACCCGATAGAACCCCAATGGTTCGGCTTGGTTTGTCAAACTGGTCAAAGACTCAAAATTGACTTGATTTTTGCTCTAAGTTACAAATTTTTGAGTAAGCTTGGTACCTATGTGTAATTTTATAATATAAAATTTTTGACCCTGTAAAATTTTGAGATTTTTTGATATTCACATGTAATTTTAAAAAAATAAAATAAAATAAGATTTAACTTGGGTCTTTCCAAGAAATTTAAAAAATTGCGGTATGCGTATATAATTTTATGAATTTACATGGTCAATACATAAATTTTGAATATTTTGATATGAGCATTAAAGTTTAAAAAATTTTAAATTGTTTTTGCATTTGAATCTTAATTTTTAATGTTTACAGAATGATTCTATAACTCAATTTAGAAAGTCAATGTAGCCTACCCATAAGTCAGAGATTTACGAAAATCAAACCTCTCAACTCTCCAAACGGAAACAAATCTCACATAACAAAATTGTAGGTTTTTGTATACAAAAAAATATTCCAATATATATATGTATATATATACATATATTAATAGAACCAAAAAAAATTCCTCTAAGACACTCCCCCAAACTCCCGTGTGCCACTGTTGGTTGGGTAGCCTAACTAGTATTTGGTCTCCCAAAATACAAATTCATGATTCCACGCTGTATGCATGTGTGCCGTAGGTAGTGGCGGGCGGTCATGGAAGCAAGAGAGGGCCATGGATCGCCCCCAAGCCATTCAAAATTCTCTTACTTGCATGAAAATATTTCTCTACTTCTCGTATTTTAATTATAATTTACATATTAATTATCACAGGTCTATCAAATTACGAGTAGCAAAATATTATGATTAGTCATAATTATAACTTGGCCTAATTGCACTTTACCCCCTCGTACAATACACGTGTTTTCAATTAGGTACATGAATCTTTTTTTTTTTTTTTGCAATTGGCCCCTTGAACTTTCAGCCCCTTTTCAATTTCATCCAATCGATGATGTAGTTAGTTTAAAACTAACCGAATTGCCTAGATTATTATTATTATTTTTTTTTTTGCAATTGGCCCCTTGAACTTTTATCCCCTTTCCAATCAGATCTGTTAGCTAACGGCATAAGATTTTATTGGATGAAATTGACCATGTGTCTTTTCCCCAAATTTAGAATTTTAGGGTGACAATAAAAAAAAGCAAGATTTGAGTGTTTCTAAGGGCGTATCTAGAAAATTAATACATGGGGGTCTTAACAGAGGTTTGTACAGAAGTTTGGGGACAGTGCCCCCATTAAAAAAAAATTAAATAAAAATAAAAAAAATTTGAACCTATTTATACATATTTTGTGTAAATAATATAAACTAATACTAAAAAAAATTATCCCAAAAACATAGGAGGGAGGAGGGCTTTTATAATTCGTACAGAAATATAAGAGAAATGGGGCTTAGTATGACAAATTTATAATGTCAGGGGGACTAATTATAAAAAAAAAATTAAAAATTAGTGCAAGTGTAGAATTAGTGCATCCGCCCTTGATGTGTCTCTGGCGAAAATTATCCACAACTTTTCAAATAATCGATTCCACTTTAAAATTAAAAAAAAAAAAAAAAAAAACAAAAAAAACAAAAACAAAGAACCTAAATTCAAAAGTAGCAATTTGCTGCTTTTTTAATATGTTGTTTTGAAGAAAATTTCTCTTAAAAAAAAGTCACCCTCCGCCACCAGACGTAGGGCTATCGTCGCCCTAAAAGTTTTCCGAGTTGTGAGATTGGTTATCGTCACCCTAAAAGTTTTTCGAGTTGTGAAATAGAGTTGAGCAACTGCTCACAGTTCACCCATAACTTATTTTCTCTTAATTCATATTATAGTGTGTAATGCACAATACCACCAAAACACGAATTTGTAGAGAAAATGGGAAACAACAATGATAGAATAACAATCACGAGAGACCCACAAATAATTCCACTATATGAAGAAGAGATTACAATCTAAACCGCAAAGGAATTGAAGCTATTAACCTGAGAACACCCCAAGAGCCAAACACTATAGTATATCTCACAAAAGGTTATCCTAATGTCTCACACTGTGTCTCACACTGAGAAAAGACCTCTAGAGTCCCCTTATAATGGCACAAGACATCCAAACATTTTTTCTCTTTTTTGGCTCAACAACAGAGAAATTTTATTAAAATTGTAACCATGAAATCAGTTACAAAATAGTCAACCAATACAAAGCATCCAAGACCCCTCCAAAACAGAGCCAAACAAACATAGAGGTCTTCAATCAGACCCAACAAAAAACAAAGACAAATCCTTAGAAAGAAGCCAGCCCCTAAGACACGAAACACCTACCCAAACTAGGTCAAAAACAACAAAAATGCAACCAAAAACAACGACCCAAGAAAATCCGAAAATTGTCCAAAGAAAAAAAGAAGATGTCTGTAGGATCAATCGAGCACCAAAAGCAATCCTCCGACACCTAGCCTTTCTACATCAAATTTTTTCTTGAAGAGACCAAAAAAGTTTCTTCACATAGCCAAACTGGTAAGAATCCAAAGCCTCAAGATCTTCTGAATAAGTACATGCATAAAGTGAGAATCCTAAACCACAAAACATACCAGCATAAAAATAAAAACAGCAGTAGTGAACTTCAAATAGCCAGTCGAAGTAAACCAAATCCAATGTAGCTTCTTGATAGCTGAGAAAAACGAACCAGTTGAGAGCTGAAACCAGGCCACGATAAATCCTCACAAGCCCTAAACCATTAGAAAATTAAAAACACTTTCCAGAACGAATTTGAAAAACCGATTCGCATAACCTCACTCGCGTGATGTGCCACTAAAATCTCAACCTGTCCCTCGTTCCTCCAAGCAAGGCATCGATCACAGCTCACCTGAAGGGCTCGCCCAAGTGAGCCCACAACTTCTCAAAACCGAGCCACATACTCAACATAGTCTAATCTTGTGTTAATTCACTATTGTGAATGTAGGCATGAAGTTTTATTATTATATTTCGATTTAAATATATATATATATATATTTTTTTTTTTTTTTTACAGATTTCTCAGTATAATTTGCTGCAATCTAAGTCTGATCATTGATTTTGACCCACTATATATGCACATAAAAACACACAGATATGAATTGATAAGTTATATGGCATCCACAACATGAAGTTCTTTTTGTGTTATGAAATTCAGTCAAAAATCAAAGCATGCGTGAATTGAAGTTTATGTAAATAATGTTGCAGCCAGATATAGCTGCCCCTGGAATCGACATTCTAGCAGCATGGACACCAATTGGCCCAATTGCTAGTCAACCAGAAGACAAGAGAGCAGTACCATACAATATAATATCCGGGACATCTATGGCTTGCCCGCATGTTACAGCGATTGCTGCCTACATCAAATCTTATCATCCTACATGGTCTCCTGCTTCTATTCAGTCGGCTCTCATGACCACAGGTAGCTAACAGATTTTTTTATCTCCGCACATGTATGACACACACACACACACACACACACACACACACACACACATGACACCTCTCCATATATAATATATGTATATATTTATGGAATCTTCTACGATACCTCCTTGTTTGCGATGTACCCTATACACTATGCATCAAATTTGAGTCAGAATGTTGTAACTTGGTATCAAATGGTTGCAACTTTACAAGCCATATAGATTTTCAAAACCATTATTCTTCAAATCATACAATATTCTAGTATCAAAACTAATACATCCAAAACCACAAGGATATATCAGATCTTCATATATAACATACGAAAAATGCTAAACTACTTTATATACAGAAAGAAAAAAAGCTTCAGCATTTTACTAAAAATTAAAATGAGTAAATTAAAGTAATTTACAAAAGGTCATATTTAAATTACTGAGGAAAAAAAACACGTTTTTGTCTATTTAAAAATAACACAATAATATTCATGTACGTAAAATGGTTGAAACAACATAACTACTTATTTCACACATAAATGATAATTGTCAGAGTTAAACCCCTCTCTATTTGTTAGAGGTAAAAGAAGAAGAAGAACAATATTAGATGCAAAGAACACCAGATTTACATGGTTCCGGAGAACAAATAATTAGAGCATGTAGCTGCTCTAATTTTCACTATGTTTGTTGGAATGTCCCACATCGCCCATTTATGGCCCCTCTGTGCGGTTTATAAGGCTTTAGTCCCCCTCTCCTTAATACTTGGGTTTTAAGGAGTTGAATGGGCTGGGCCTTACAAGTGGTATCAGAGTTTGGTTGGGCTTGTCTTCCGGCGTGCCGAGTGTCCGGCTGCTGTGGTCCAGGGTATGCCGAGTTTCCGGCTCCTTTGGTTCAGGGGGTGTGTTGGAATGTCCCACATCGCCTATTTATGGTCCCTCTGTGCGGTTTATAAGGCTTTAGTCCCCCTCTCCTTAATACCTGGGTTTTAAGGAGTTGAATGGGCTGGGCCTTACAAGTATGTTCAAAGTTAGGAAAGAAAAATTACTAAGCACATCGAAAACTAACCTTAAATTACAAGCGTGAAAACTACTGAAAGAGTTGGGCTAAATGCATAGTACTTTCTTAATCACACTATCATCTATGTATATATATAAATATACACACTCACATACTTACATATCCATTTGAACTCAACCAACTTCCTTTCATTTGTGTTTTCTTCACAGCTATTCCCATGAATCCTGCAATAAACGGAGACACGGAATTTGCATACGGATCAGGCCATCTCAATCCAAACAAGGCCTTAAACCCTGGTTTAGTCTATGATGCCGGTGAGGTTGATTATGTGAAATTTCTTTGCTCAGAAGATTATAATACCACATTTCTAAAGCTTGTCACTAGGGACAATAGTAGCTGTTCTCAGTTTCCCGAAGGGACAGTTTTGGATCTAAACTACCCTTCGTTTGCATTCTTCACATTGCCATCAAAACCCAAGATCAAGCACACATTTTACAGGACTCTCACAAACGTCGGGTCTCCCGCGTCCACATATAAGGCAACCGTGTCCTCCCCTTCGGGTTTTAAGATCCAAATTTTGCCAAGCGTGTTATCTTTCAAGTATTTGGGGCAGAAACTATCATTTTCTGTGAAAATTGAAGGAGTTCTCAGTCAAGCTAGAACATTAATGTCTGCTTCTTTGGTTTGGGATGATGGTGTTTATCAAGTAAGGAGCCCAATTGTCGCCTATACTATGTCCGAAAGTTAATTGGAAGTATCTAATGACATTATATGTATGCAATGTAGCAATTTGTATTTTCGTTTCCCTAATAATAAATAAAATAACATTATTATTTTATTAATGTGTATTATTTTTAGTTGTGATGTTATATTAAATAAATATATAATACCTGAACAATTAATTGTCACTACAAAGATTTTAATTTTGTAACCTTAATAATTTTAATTGTATTATTATTGCTTAAAACTGCGCCCCTAGATGATTTGGGATTGGAAACATTTATAAAATATTATATCACGTCACTTATAGTTTTGTACTCCACCTAATATTTTTTTTTATTTTTTTTTTTGAGAGAAAAGGAGGTTGTCCCTAATAATTATGTTGGGGTATTTTCCTTCGTATTATTGCTTAAAACTAAGGAATGTGTTTTCCTTCGTATTCTCCTTTTTTTTTGCTCACAAAATCCATCAACCAAACAAAGCCTCATATCCGTTACAACTTTTATTATTCATTAAGTAGTACTATATTTTCCAAAAATTTATATATATCCCAAATTTGATTTCAACGAGGCTGTGAAACTACCTAAAACAAGTTTTCTTAAAAATTCAAAGTTGTCAAAAATAAAAATTCAAGAGTTTCCACTAAAATTGATAAGTTTACCAACACCACGTCATTTGGGATTAAATTTGGAAAAACAAAATTGGGAATCATACATGATACTATGCTTATCAAATTGCATCCAAAGTAGGGCCAGTTGATTTTTATTGGAGGATGTTGAAGTGGTTCCCACATTATTAGGCCCACTTAATTTCCATTGGAGGATATTAAAGTGGTCCTTGTCCCACCATTATTGAAAGTGTCCACTGCCACATGTATAGAGAACCACATTTGGGATATAAAATTTGAGTCGCATAGTGCTAATCCACCATTAATTCAACCATTGCCCATTAAGCACTAAACAAGTACAGAATATTCATCCATCAGACAACATTCGCATATGTATCCATATATATATACATATATACTAACTATTATCCGTGGCTAAAACCACTACCAAATTCGAACCATGAGTGAATTCAATCAAGAACTCATTCCTCATACCTCAGCAATTAATACAATTTCAAGTGTTTTGTGTAAAGACCTCATGGACTGTTTATGAATATATCTCTATCTTATATTACCGGTAGAAGTATCAATCCATGATGTTAAAAAAAGCCCAACAAAAGATTTGAAATTTGAAAAATAAGGACCCCCAATCAGTAACACTCGGATAATTCAATATCCACCATGACACCGCATCAAAACCCTGTAGAGTCCCAACATTTGTTTGTGGGTAATACTTGGGGCACAACCAAAGACACAACTTTTAGGTTGTGTCCCAAAAGTTGTGTCTTTGGTTGTGTTCCAATCTTTACTCTTTGACACAGGAGAGAGATAGACACATCTTTTAGGTTGTGTCCCAAAAGTTGTGTCTTTGGGTGTGCCCCAATCTTTACTTTTTGTGGGTTTTTTGTTAGCGAGTTTTCCCAACCTGAAAAATAGAGTTTACAACTTTAAGACCAAACAGAGGTGCAGCCATATGACTTGAAAATGAACTGCACCCAAAGCTAAAAGCCAACAAAAGATTTGAAATTTGAAAATAAAAAACCCAATATCAGTCTCTAATTTGAGGAAATCAAAGTTTCCTTCTTCCACAAATTTCTTCCAGATTTCCACTGGGGAAATCAATCCTCACATTACATGTAAACCAAAGTGGCAAAAAAATAAAAAAATAATTCGAATCAACAAAAAAAGGAAAAAGACAAAATCAAGAAATCAATTAGCAGACGAACGAGGAGTTTTAAGGCTAAAATGAGTGACCCAAAAGCTTTGCTTCTGCTACAGAAAGAGCATCCAAATCAGAAAGAATTGACCTATATATTTAATGTATCCAATTTTAAAAGGGGCTGTAGAAATTCAAAAGACTGAGAAAGAAAAAGAAAAAAGAATAAAAGAATAATGTAAAAGTAATGGAAATCAAAATAAATTACTACAAAAACAAAGAAAAGTAAGCAAATAATGCAAATCAGGATTAAGAAATCAAATATATGAACCGTATATCGTAATCAACGGGGCATCAACACATTGAATAAAAATGTAAGTAGTTACAATCGCCACACAAATTACTGAAAAAAGTACGCAAAAGCCTTACCCATCAAGGTTTGAGTCGTTTGCCCTTTTGTTCCTTTGTCAAAAAAAAAACACACAATAAAAAGCTTTAATTTTTTTTTTTTTTTTTTTGAACAGCAATACTATCATTTTATTAAGGTACATTTAGAGATATATCCATTGTCAGTTAAAAATTTAATAAAAAGTACCTTTAATATCTGTATTTAATCAAAAGTCTCTGTTCTTTGACAAAATTGACATGCACCCAAACATTTCCCACATTTCCCCACTTCCGCAGCTCCACCCAACTTTTCACGTCCAATGCTTTTGCAGCCGCTCATACGGTATGAGTATTATACCATATGATATTATAAATTCAAAAAATATTTTGCAACTTTAAATCTCCATCACTTTTGATATACAACTCCATTTTTCTCAAATTTTATACCGTTGGAATCGTGTCGACGATAGCTACAAAACTAGTACCATTGTTGATATATTTTGAGCAAAAAAAAAAATCAAAATCTTACATACTTTGTGTAACTTAAAATTTCACAAAACTACTTTTGAGAAGTTTAACAAAACTACTTTTGCGAAATTTCACAAAACTCTATTTTTTTCAAAATTTCTTCAAATTGAAAAAAATAATAATAATAAATTTGCTCAAAACATATCAACAATGGTACTAGTTTTGTAGCTCTCGTCGACACAATTACAGCGATATAAAATTTATAAAAAAAATGGAGTTATAGATCTAAAGTTATGAAGGGTTAAAATTTTCAAATATCTTTTCAATTGAAAAATGCTATTGTACAACCACTCACACAATGTGAGTGGCTAGAATATATGGGACAATGTTTGGCCACGTGCTTGTGAGAGAGACTTTTGATAAATTCTCAAAGAAACAAAAGGACTCCTTTAAACTTTTATTTACTTTAATTAAAAATTTGGTCATAATTATCCCTTTTATTAATGACCCACAATGGGCTAGAGAAGACCTTACAAAGGAAAAACCCCCGAAGGGCCCCTGCCCGCCTTCCTCTCCCAGCCCCCATTGGGACCAAACAGTTCATGATAAAATGATACGTATAAAAATGTCGGGTCACCAGCGTCCACTTATAAGGCAACCGTGTCTGCCCCATCAGGTTTTCGGATCAAGTGTTGCCAAACGTGTTATCTTTCTTTGGGGGCAGAAACAGAAAACAGGGGCGGATCCACAGAGGGACCCGGAGGGGGAGGGGGACATCCACTTCCCCAGCAAAAAAATTGTCAATTTTGAAGGGTTATATAGAATTTTGAAGATTTGAAAATATTTTACACAGTGCTCCTCAAATTTGTGATTTTATATATGGAGATTCTTAATATATAGTGTTTACTTGACTTTCATTATGTTGAAATGGTGATGTGTTAGGAATCACATTTAGGGATAAAAAAAAATTAGGAAGAATAACATTGCAAGATTAATAACAATATTCACTAGTGTGACTGTGTGACATTAAAAGTCTCTGTTAATAGTGAAGGAGAAGAGTAATATCCCCTTATTCAGCTCAGGAGATAAACAATGTCTAAATCTAATTTGCCACAACTACTCGTTCGACTCTCTGTCTCACTGAAAAATACAAAATATGTATAAATGACCAAAAAAAAATTTCTCGGAGACACCCCTGCATAGAACTTGGCCCCTCAGCACAAAATCCTGAGTCCGCCACTGGGCAGAAATTATCATTTTCTGTGAAAATTGAAGGAGTTCTTAGTGAAGCTAGAACATTAACGTCTGCTTCTTTGGTTTGGGATGATGGTGTTTATCAAATAAGGAGCCCAACTGTCGCCTACACTATGTTTGAAAGTTAATTGGAAGCATCTAATGACATTATATGTATGCAGTAACAAACATTGATGTAATGGGACCATGTGCATTCTAGTCTCTATATATTTTATGGGGAATCCAAAATTTTAAGGGAACATAATGATTACATTTGACATGGCCAGAATTGTCCTTAGTTGCTACAAAAGTAGTTTAATGTGTTAATCCACTAAGGGTAGTTTTGGAAAATATCTAAAAATTGATGATTCAATATTGTAACTGAACAACTTGGGACAACCCAAAATAGAAATATTGATTTGGTATTTTAATTTCAATGCAAAATCTCAACTCTTAGGCTTTGTTTGGTTCTTGGATTTAGTGAGGGAAAAGAAAGGAAAACATTGAGGAAAACATTTTCTTCTGTTTGGTTAATAAAGTAAATGATGAGAAAAGTAGGGAAAAAAAGAGAATAAGTTGAGAAATAAATTAAAATTTTTGAATGTTGTCAATCATTTTCCTTAATTTTTTCATATATAGCAATTACATTTTTAAAAAATCTAATTTTTAATGTTATTTAAGCACGAAAGAAAACATGAGGAAATAGTTTTCTTTCTTGTCTCCCTTTCCATTTTCTTTTCCCTCGCGAATTCCATGAACCAAACACAGCCTTAGGCTCTGTTTGATTCATGGATTTTGTGAAGGGGAGGGAAAATAAAAAAGGAAAATTAGTTCTCTTATGTTTTCACTTTATTTTCATTCATACTGAAATAAAATTGAAAATTAAAAGTTTCTAAAACATAATTGTAGTACATAAATAAATGAAATTAAAGAAAATGACTTACAATATTTATAATGTTTTATTTATTTTTTAACTTTTCTTTTTTCTTTCCTATTTTCCTCATCGTTTTTTTATTAACAAAACAAAGGAAATTGTTTTTCTTCATGTTCTCTTTTTTTTTACCCTCACTAAATCCAAGAACCATACAAAGCCGTACTTATGATGCCAAATGCGAGCTAAATCCTGTTCAACTTCATGTATTAAGTGAGAATTCCACGCAATATTGAGTCAAACATGTACATTAGTAGATTGTTTTCTTTTTCAAGAAAAGTTTGCTGATTAACGTAATACACTAAGGTTCTGTATGGTTTGTGAATTTAGTCAAGGAAAAGAAACCAAGAAAAATAGAGAAGAAAATCAGGAGGAAAAGCAAGTATGATGGGACTAATGTTAATTTTTTTTTTTTTTTTTTAATTTAGTGAGTCATCTTCCTCCTTTTTTTAAGCAGGACACTACTTCAATACATTTCCGTCAATACTCTTCGTCCTATTCCTCTTGCATAGTGGTTACAGTTTTTTAATAGAGTAGTTTTAAAACAAAGTAGTATTAAAATACAATTCATAAAAATTGTGACAGGAACATGACAAACAATAGTGAGGGAGATGTACTAAAGTCATATCCTATTTTAGTAGGTACTACGGTATTTTTAAAATTTACAACTTTTACTGTCATTCAAACATGGAGGAAAACACAAGAAAAAATAAAAGGGAAATAATTTTCCTTCCCCATTTCTTTTCTCTCAATGAATCCACAAATCAAACATAACCTAAGACAAAAACTACACATGTTTTACACCTTTACTCGTATCGGGACATAGCCGGAGCTAAGAATTTGGACCCGATTCAACAGTTCGTAATTGAACCAATTTTATAAAGTCAATAGTAATGTTATGATTCCCAAATTTGAAATATCCTAAATGCTAAAGGAGTGATACCACATTCAGTGGTGTCAAAGCATTTGATACAACTATCAAAAACATTGGCTACCACATTTGGGAACCATAGCATATTACTCTTACTCAAAATTCAAGTGTCGATTGAGCGTCCATTTTTTGCACATGACTCCATGCCTAGTCTAAATATCTTCTTGAAACTGGTTCTTTGTCAAATCAACATAACATTGGTTATCATAATAACATAGATATAGACAATGAAATTAACACTAAGCCAAATCCTATTTTAAGGATTCCCCAAATAGCCCCTTATACTAGTGGATACTTCAACTTCTTTTTTAAAGTCGATCAAAGTCAAAGCTGCTTCACTACATATACAGAGCATACTTGTGGCACATTTCCAGCACACTATTTTGTCCCTTCAACCAACATTACGATCTTCCCAGTATATGTAAATATGCCTTCTAGTCTTAGCATATACATGGTTTATATAACGATTTGTTGCGATAATTATGTACAATTATGTATTTGGTAAAGGATTAGGACCAAGTTCTAATTTCCTTATTTAGGCTTCCTGTAATTATGCTCTTTTTGTAATTGATGTATTAGAGATGTATATATGTTTGGTTGATAAATGAGAAATATTATTGGACTCCTAATTTAAAGTTGGTATCAAAGCCGATCAAAAAACAAACCTAGCCGCACTATTGAAGTCCTTGTACAGGAACCCTTTGAAACCACCATTGAAGCCATCATAACCATGCCACCTCATCCTTGAATCCACCATAGCCACTGCACACAATCATTGAAACAATTATAACCACACCATCTCATCCTTGAAAGTACCCATGATTATTAGTGTATTTGTAGTCATTCTTATTACTCATCATGGGCGACAAGGTTGAAGCATCTGGGTTAAAGCTAGCCTCTGTTATTGTTCAATCTGAGGGTACATTTAACCTGAGGGTACATTTAACGCTGGAATCGTTCTTATCGAATCAAACTATGATGTTTGGTCCCAATTGATGGAGATGCATATCGCTGAGAGGGAGAAACTCTCATATATCCGTGGCAAGATCGAGTCACCTGCAGAATCAGAAGATGGCTATGACAAATGGTATGCTGAAAATCAGAAAGTGAAGAGGTGGTTGTTAATGTCCATGAAACCTGAAATTATGAAGCGTTATTTACGCTTACCTACTTCTCGTGAGATTTGGAATGCCCTGTCAAAAGCCTTCTATGATGGAAGCGATGAACTACAGGTTTATTCCCTACATCAAAAGGCATTCACAGCCAAACAATGTGGCCGATCTATTTCCATATATTTTGGAGAGTTGACTGAAATTTTCTACGAATTGGACCATCGTGATAAGGTGGTCATGAAGCAGGCCGATGATGTTGAAGTATATCGTAAGTCCATCGAATGGCAAAGGGTACACATATTCCTTGCTGGATTGGATGGTGAATTTGAACAAATTCGTGGAGAGATTCTGCGTAAGGAACCGATCCCGGATTTAGAAGAGTGCTATGCTTTGGTTCGACGTGAGGCAGTACGTCATACCACCTTGAATGGGGAATCCGAAAACACTGAGGCTTCGGCCATGCTGGCTCGAAATCGCACTATTGGGAAACAACAGGATCGATCCCGTTCTCAGCCCAATCAGCAGGATCGATCCCAGACTCAATCCCGTTCGCATGATCAATCCCGGTCTAGTGGTGCTGACAAGCCACCCTATAAATGTACTCATTATAACCAGCTTGGTCACACCAAGAGTCGTTGCTATGAATTAGCAGGATATCCAGAATGGTGGGACCACAGTCGTGCTTCGAGGAAGAAGGGATCTGGCAGAAACTATACTACTACAGTTGTCTAGGCCAAGCCAAATGGAGAAGACGAAGTTGTTGAACGAGCTTCTGCATTGGTAGCAACAGCAGGTAACATCAGTGGTAAGGTTTTAAGTATTTGTGCATCTGTTTCGAATAATACATGGATAATTGATTCAGGAGCTACAGATCATATGACATTTGATTCTAAACTGGTCCCAACCTTGAAACCATCTCCCCAAAAATATGTTTCCACTGCTAATGGTAATTCATCTCCAATTCTTGGAGAGGGTTCTGTGTCTCTCACTGATAATTTGAATTTGGATTCTGTTTTGATTGTTCTATCCTTGGATTATAATTTATTGTCGGTTGCTCAAATAACCTTGGCCTTACATTGCGTTGTAATTTTTTGGCCTGATTTTTGTGTTTTTAAGGACATCCAAATGAGACAAATGATTGGTTGTGGTGTTAGGCGAGGGAAGCTGTATTACTTGGACTTGGTGTCGAGTCGTTCAGACAAGTCGCGTCAGGCATTAGTAATGGATAGTTTTGAGGGGGAGAAGACAAATTCTAAGGCAAATTCTGAAATTTGGCTATGGCATCGACGTCTAGGGCATGCTTCCTTTGGCTATTTGAGGAGATTGTTTCCTAGTTTATTTTCAAAAGTTGATATTTCTGGATTTCATTGTGATATTTGTGAACTTGCTAAAAGTCACCGTGTTTCTTTTCCATCAATTTTGAATAAAAGTCCAGTTCCTTTTATGCTTATTCATTCTGATGTTTGGGGTCCATCACCAGTTACTACCTTGGGTGGATCTCGTTGGTTTGTCACATTTATTGATGATTGTACCAGTATGCTTAATGAAATCCAAAGGGGAGGTGAATTTCTTATTCCAAAAATTTCATAAAATGATTATAACTCAATATAAAGCACAAGTTCAGGTCCTCCGTAGTGATAATGGCGACGAATATATGAGTACTGACTTAAAACATTATTTGATTGCACATGGCATGGTTCATCAAACTACTTGTACTAACACTTTCCAGCAGAATGGGGTGGCAGAAAGGAAGAACAGACACTTGTTGGAAGTTGTTCGTGCTGCCTTAATTGAAGCTCATATGCCTGTATCATATTGGGGTAAAGCCCTTATCTCTGCTGCCTATTTGATTAACCGTGTTCCTTCCAGCACTGTTCAGTTTCAAACCCCGTTTCAAACTCTGGAAGATGCTGTCAATGCTCCCACCGTCCCTAATCTACCACCCCATGTCTTTGGGTGTGTAGATTTTGTACATCTCCATAAGCATCAGCGAAGTAAATTAGATCATCAAGCATTACGATGTGTTTTCTTGGGATATGCATCACATCAAAAAGGCTATCGATGTTATCATCTTCCCACACAAGTTATGTATATTACATTAGATGTTGTTTTTCATGAAGATAAGATGTATTTTTCTTCTGAGACTGAACTTCAGAGGGAGCACCACAAGGAGGAAGTTCAGACTATTTTGGAGTATCAAACTACTTTGGATTATGTTGAAATATCTTAACAGTCACATAAGGATAGAAATGAACAATCACAAAGTCCCATGAATTTTCATAATATTGAAGATCCACCACTGTGTGAACTGTCTGAAGACCTCTCACCACAAACTAACACACCTAACTAATCGCTCGATGAGGATGGTCCTGAGTCATCACAAATTCAACCTCTGTCTGAGTCATTACCTGACCCTCCCAGAAGGCAAAATCCTCCTCGTAGTAATAAAGGTATTCCTAAATCCACATACGAACCTGATCTTACTAGCAAGGCCAAGTATCCCATGAGTCATTATGTGTCCAAAATTTTCCTTACCTTTGATTTCAGTATATGTTATGTTGATTTCTATTACTGAAGTCCCTTTCAGCTTTAGCAAAGGAGTTGTTCAGGCTCAGTTTAGCTGGGTTACAGTGGTAATGACTATCTTCAAAATCTGTGATTCATGAAGATTCAATATGCAACTAGGCAAATTATTGTTTACATACATTCATTTTCAAGCAATCTATGCGTCTCTTTTAAGTTTTCTTAATTGAATTACATGTGAGCTTCTTTATGTAGGTCTCATCTCGAATGAATCTAGAGAGCCTTCAAATTCACACACTGAAGTACAAAAGGTTTCATCTAAAGTTGGTAAATTCCCTCTGCCTTTTGTTTTGCATCTTTTGAAGTACTAACTTTCCTAGAAAAGGTTATCACCTACTACTGCTCTAAATCACAATACATGTATCAAACTTAATGTTAAGGGAAATTAACTTAATAGGATATTTGACCATATAACAAGTGAGGCATAACTCAAGTGATAAAGAACTTGGCATTTAAGCCCCCCTCTAAGATATTGGTTTGAAGTTTGAACCTCCCCCTCCCCATCCCTATGTCATTAAAAAAAGAGAGAGGATATTTGGCCATATATGTGAAAGTAATGTGCTTTAATTTTGTTTGTAGAGGCAACAGAAGCAGAAATCTTTGGAGCCACTCACAGTGAATTTGGTCAAGCTTTTCCGTTGTTATAATGTAAGCCGAGTACTAATGTCATGTATCCCCTTTAAAACCATATGTTCTTTTGAAACAACATAAATAAAAGCAAAATACGCATGGGTAATATCAATATTGTCTGAATCGGATGAGATGGAAACATAGAATTCTTTGCGACTTGCAGGTTATGTTCCATTGATATGGTTTTCTAGAAATGTTTAAATTAGTGTGCGGACTATGATAGTAGTGGGAATATGAAAACATTATGTTGACATTTATAAGTTTAGTTTGCGATTAAATGACGGATGTTACATGTCAAACACAGTCTAATTCTAGAGTTGGCAGGGGAGATTCATATGACAAACAATGTACCCCGCGCATTGCGTGGAGTACAAGCTAGTCTATATAAAAGCTGAAGCATATGAAGCCTCTGCAAGAGGCCACATCAGCATTCCATTCCTAAGCCAAAAAACCAACGTGGCAAGAGACTACAGTCACTTGACTTCAGACATGCATAGGAGCAAGCAAAAGATTTGCATGTACAGTGTAAATTTTGACAATACTGCACAGACATGCATAACACGGGATATCGACCAGTAAATATAAATACAGAAGCAAACACTTTCACCGTGGCTTGCCACATCAACAAGCTCTAATCCAAGCATTTTTCCTACGTGGTAACATCAAAATTGAACCTGTAAATTCTATCTCTCTCTCTCTTCTCTCTCTCTCTCTCTCTCTCTCTCTCTCTCTCTCTCTCTCTCTCTCTCTCTCAAAGTTGTTATACTACTCTCTCTCATAGGAGCAAGCAAAAGATTTGCATGTACAGTGTAAATTTTGACAATACTGCACAGACATGCATAACACGGGATATCGACTAGTAAATATAAATACAGAAGCAAACACTTTCACCGTGGCTTGCCACATCAACAAGCTCTAATCCAAGCATTTTTCCTACGTGGTAACATCAAAATTGAACCTGTAAATTCTCTCTCTCTCTCTCTCTCTCTCTCTCTCTCACGCCCCGACGTAGCATAAATATGGAAAGCGTTTAATTTCCTTTATGGACCCGTAGGTCGCGATAGTTTTGAAGGATCGATTCTGTCCCAAACGTCGAACAACATAAAACCATGATCAGAGTAGGGCAATCAAGACTTACAAATATTTTCTAACTTATTACATATTACAATACGGGGTCAACTAAGGCACAAGCCGCCTTAAAACAAAACAATATCTATCGTCTATTTTAGTCATCCTTATTACAGAATTCAGTTTTATAGCTTAAAAAGTAAACTCTTCATCAGATAGTTGTTCTCAGTTTGCATAATCATAGGGCACAGCATAGTCATAACCTGAAAAGCCTGAACACGAATGTCCAGGGCGCATCGACGCCGTCAGCTTCAAGAAGCTGGTGAGTATTAAAAACATAACTTTGAATGTAACACATACTCATTTTCCATTTTCCAATTCTCATTTAATTTAACAAGTTTACACTAGAGTAAAGAGTTCATTTTAGAAAACAACCACAATATAATTTGAAAGCTATAATTCACATATATGTGACCGTGTATGAAAACAAAGCACTATCTCATCTTACCGACTCTTTTCTCTCGACAAACACAACAACCCACTATCTCACACCAGTATCTTTGAAATACTCCGATAGCCACACTTTACCACAGGGGTGCCAGGAAATGTCCAGTTTGCCACACACTTTGGTCCGGGGGTACCAGGGAGTGTCCAATGCCTCACACTTTAGTACCTAATTTGCCTCGCAAATACCGGAGGAAACCTCACACAGTATCCAAACTCAGGTACCAGGGAGTGTCCGTAGGCCACACTTTAGCGCTACCATGAGTGCCAGGGAATGTCCAAGTTCGGCGTCACACACTTTAACGCTTCTATGGGCGTCAGGGAGTGTCCAGTTTTGCCACCGTCGCATTTCAAAGACACTCTCGCCGCAATCTCAACCACAACACACTTTGGTACTCACTTACCAGGGAGTGTCCACAACACAATCTCAATCACACACTCTATACCACACTGACCATTACTCTTTTCCACACTGACCAACATTTACACTCACCATGCATGTACAACTGACTCCACATGTATGTCATGAAACCATCCACAGAACATATGTAGTGCTAGGAATAACAATAATGTATGCTTGAAAAGAATTGAAATCATAATCGTTCCTAAATGACCAATCATACCCAAAATATAATATGTTTTAACATTTTTCGCAAACAGAACCTTAAAGACCCACAAGTTAACAACCAAACAGTCCCTTAACATGAAATAAGCAAAAACTAGAAACTGTCAGAAGTCGCGCGCGCGGGCCGCTCGCGCGGTCCGCTCGCGCGACATGCCCATTTTTCGTTTTCTTTTATAAAACTTTTCAAACTGCCAAAACACAGGAAGATCGCGCGCGCGGTCCGCTCGTGCGATTACCCCTTTTTCCGATTTTCTTTTATAATACTTTTCCTTCTGTCTGGAATCACCCACCTCGCGCGCGCGAGTTTTAATGGAAATTCATTAAGTATTGGGAAAATTTTTTAGGGCTCTTTTAGTCTCTCTCCCTTTCAACCTAACCAAACTCTCTCTCTCCCCCCTCTACAAATCTGTGTTAATTGTGTAACTTTTGTTTATATATAGATTTTAGGGTAAATATATTGCTGTATGTATATGTACGGTGCCGATCTCCAATGGGTTTTATAATGCGGGTAACTAACGGGTGTAAGGGATTTTCGATTTTGACAAAGACTGGACCCCACCCACGTGAAAAACTGCCCACAATTAAAATCACACCATGTCTTACACTTGAGGACCATGTTGCAAATTGTAAAAATTGTTGGGGCCCACAATATGTCTTTACTTTTTACTCCTAAATGCTAATACACACAGAACATCAAAAGAGTGGGCCATCCACATGAACATCAAAAGAGTGGCTTAAAACGTTACCCTCAAATAATGTATCAAATTACAATATTTACCCAACCATATGATGAACACCTATGTTTGTGTATTGACCCAAAAAATTGATCAACTTCCTCTCTCCTCTCTCTCAAATGAAACCAGTTGGGGTTGGCAAATTAACCGATTAATTGGATCTAATTATTCACAATCTTTTTATTTCTCGAAAGGCCAACATCAAAGCCAAATTGCAGAATTGAAATACAGTAACAGAATTGAAACACTTTTTTTTTAACAACAAAAATTTCATTGATAATGGCGGACAAGGCAAGGAAAATACACCCACAATTAAAAACTCCCATCCAAACAGCCCAAACAAAAAACCTCCCCAAATCAGAACCATAGCTTTCCAAAAAAAAAAAAAGGATTCACAAATTGACAAGCAAATAATCCATAAAAAGTACTAAATCCTACAAATCTAAGTGTCACAACCCCTAGCCTAAATCAAATTCCACATGGACACCAATGCCCTAAACATGTTCCCAAATCTCAATAAGCAAATATGACCTACTAGAATACAAAAAATTGATCACAACATATGCGATACAAACAAATGACAAATGGTCACATGTTAAAAGATGCCTATGTAACTAAGCAAAATAATAGGAGATAAACTACCACCATTGCAAAACCTAGACTTTCTTAACTATGGAGAAATTTTCCCTAATAACTGTATTCATCTACTTGCCCAGAAGGTAAAAGATTCACAAATTGAACCACATTCTCAATATGAAACAGGGCAGAAATGTCAATCGCACAAAAGGTATGTCTGAATGCACAATGGAGACCAAATCAATGACTTCGATTCTTAGCCCATCCTGCAAGGAAAATATTAAAATATCGTTAGATAAATTTCAAATTACATGTGGATGAATCACTATCATCATCTAGACTTGCAACTAAAGTAGCGTCCTCATTTGGTGGGGTAGTTCTACATGAATACAATAGCAAAGTCACTTACATAATTAAAACACAAATATAAAAAATGGACAATAAATTAAACTTTCTTACCGATTCGTAAGCATTGGGCAATTTCTTTTATCATGTGTCACACCAACTTTGCCATACCCATGACATTTTCTAGCTTTATGATTTTTTCCTCTCACTAATGCCTTCTCTTTTCCTCACTTGAGCCTTTTACCACATCCTTTCGCTCGCACTTGCTTCGGCTCATTATAACTACGTTCGAAATTATAACTTATGTTCACCCAAAAAAAAATTCACAATTTGCACAATTAGATTCATAATTGATTTTTTTTTACTCCATTTCAATTGATTTTATAAGATTTACTAATGCTAAGAACTATGTACATCTATATATTCAGCTATGGTGGATCCAAGTATGGAAATTAGCATACATCAGCTATGGCATCAGAGACCAAACAAAGGTGTTTGGAAAGTCAAAAATAATTATAATTAAAATTAAAACCAAAAAATGAGTAACCAAATTTCATTATGATTACTATCAATAGAACAAAAAAAATATTAATAGATTCAAAGATTCAGCTATGGTGGATCCAAGTTTGGCAATTGGCATACATTAGCTATGGCATCAGAGACCTAACAAAGGTGTTTGGAAAGTCAAAAAAAATAAATATAAAAATTAAAACCAAAAAATGAGCAACCAAACTTCTTTATGATTACTATCAACAGAACAAAAAAAAATATTAATTGATCCAAAGATTCAGCTATGGTGGATCCAAGTTTAGCAATTGACATACATTAGCTATGGCATCAGAGACCAAACAAAGGTGTTTGGAAAGTCAAAAAAATAAAAATAAAAATTAAAACCACAAAATGAGCAACCAAACTTCTTTATGAATACTATCAACAGAACAAAAAAAAATAATTAGTATGTGGGTTTTACAAACCTGGTCGTCGCCGTCACCACTACCAGTTGACACCGTCGAAGATCGTCGCCACTGAGTGTGTGTGCGTGGAATGGAGGGGGGAGCTGAGTGTGTGTGCGTTGGATGGAGGGGGGGGGAGCTGAGTGTGCGTGCCTGCTAGGGCATGTTGATTTGGGGATTCTTTTGGGATGGGGACTGAATTGGGATCAAAAGAGTGGTTTTGTGTGTATTAGCATTTAGGAATAAAGAGTAAAGACATATTGTGAACCCCAATAATTTTTACAATTTGCAACATGGTCCTCAAGTGTGAGATATGGTGTGATTTTAATTGTGGGCAGTTTTTCACGTGAGTGGGGTCCACTCTTTGTCAAAATCGAAAATCCCTTACACCCGTTAGTCTAGAGATGGCTATGGGGCAGGTTTTTCGGGTTCCCCGCCCCGCCCCTAATAGGTAGGGTATGGGGGTGACTTAATCGGGGTAGGGGCAAGTATGGGGTGAACTTCTTCAACCCGGGCCGGGTTCGGGTCTGGGTCGGAGTCGGGGGAAGGGTGAAATTTCTTGAACCCGTCCCGATTATATATGTATTTTACAAAAAAAACACCCTTATAATGCTTGAGTTACCTAAAAATCTGGGGGTATATAAGTATATTAGATAAACTATTACTCCTATTAGTCCATGTGTGTTCTTGTTTTATTTTATTTTAGTTTCTTCACTTCCTTCCTGGGAATTTTTTTCTTACCGGGGCAGGGCGGGGCGGGGCGGGGGCGGGTTTCCATTTACAGGGCAGGGGCGGGGGTGGGACCCATGTCTCCTCGGGACGGGGCGGGGTCGGGGGAAGGGTTCACTCAACCGGGTCGGGGTCGGGGTACGGGGACCCCGTCCCATACCCGCCCCGTTGCCATCCCTAGAGATCGGCACCGTGTATATGTATGTTTACATATATTTGAGAAATTGTGTCGATTTGTTAACAGGATTGGTAATTTTTTATTATGTGCAGACTTTTTGTTTGCTTTCAATCTGGGTAACTTGTGATGGCCGCAAGCAAACGGGGGAAGCTGCCGTCGATCAGCTGAAGGAGTACATAAACGGAGAAGGTAATTATGTTACTATTCATTTGGGTTTTATTTGATGTAAATTCTTCTGTATTCTTGGAATCTGATCTCGCTCTCTCTCTCTCTCTCTCTCTCTCTCTCTCTCTCTCACATACACACACACACACACATATACAAACACACATACACAGACACAATGTTCTTATATTCTTAATTTGCTTCCTGTTAATTTGCATCTCTGTTTTTTATTTGCATTTCTATTTTGTATTTATTATTTTGTTTTGGTGGTGATTCCATACATTGCCGGTTATGTGAAAGGAATGGGATTTCTCTTTTATTAATAATATGATATATTTATAGTTTGTGATGTAGAGACCGAGGGTATTGAAAGCCATTGGAGGCGTGGACGGTGGTTGAGAATAATATAGAGCCTCCCCCTCTTTCAGAGAATTCTAAGGTTCGATTCTCTCTTTGCTCAGAGATCAACCATTGGACGAACACACTTAGGTTTGAACTTGTAGTCTTGATGAGGCTAATTTGTTTCTGATATGTTTGGGGATGCTATTTAGTCATATTTATATATATATACTAGGTGGAGTTTGCACGTGCAATGCACGTGCCAGTTGGAGGGTATTTGTTGTTTGTTGTTTTACAGATCCCAATATTTGATAGTTTCTGGAAAAAAACCCAGAGTATAGGAATTTTTTTTCCCTTATGGAGCCTCGTGTGAAACAGTTTGTATATGGCTTTAATGTATAGAGAACTACAGGAAGCACACTTTACTAACATACAGTAGTGTAATTAACAAGCTTTACAAATATATACATACAAATATATATATATATATCTCTATACATTTCAGAAATTAGAGTATAATTTCTAAAAAATTTAAGCAACAAATAGCCTCCAATGATTTTGTAGGAGCAAGCTTATATTTGTGCACTATGGGATCTTATGAGACTATTCTCATACCCAAGATATACATGTATACACACTATACAATAATTCCTCGATTATAAATCTTTTCAAGTTGTGAAAAAAGATGCAGCACCAGCTAGTAAATGCCATGTTCACAACAATGGATTTTAAAATTGCACATTTGAACATAATTAGGTAGATGAATAGGCTAAAGATTCAATACCCCAGGTTACTCATGCAAGCAAATGAGATCAAAACTTAAAGATTGGGGGAAAAAACTAAAATTTATGTACTAAAAATGACTTGTTTTCTCAAATTTATATCAAGTCATTAAAGAAAATGACTTCTAAAGACTGCCAATAAAGTCCATTTTAAGTCAAATTTATTACATACCTTGCTTTCCCTGATATTTTTTAAGCTTTCCTCAAGCTCCCTGTCGATTTTCTAGAGTTCCTCAATTGAACATGAACTGAAATCATGGCCCAAAAAATCTCCTAATGGAATTTAAATTGTCACAGTTCAGTAAACATTACATATATGCGACCAAAGAGTTGTGAAAAATAAGCATAAGTTTGGGAGGAAAGTAAACACTACAACAAGAACCATCCCTCGCTGAAGAAACCACTGCATAGGATATGTAGTGACAAAGAGTTGTAAACAATTTGATGGAGTCAATATTTAACACGAAAGTGAATCATAAACATTAATGTACTAACTTTCATTTAAAAAGGGAAATAGAGAAGGTATGGCCGTTATGATGATAAAATGGAACACACGCACAATATATTCAGCTGGCGAAGAATTGAACATTAATTGAAACACATGTAGCTGGCAGGAATATGTATTTATTTAGAGCAGGGAACAACAAATAAAACAAAAGTTGGAACAAAAGAATGGAGACATAAGCAATATGGAAAAAACAGTGGGTCCAAAGCACAAAATACCTTGGATATCTATAAATCCCTGCAGCTGAATTAACAGCAAAGGTAAACTACACAAGGCAACCCTACGAAAGAAAAAAAAAACAACAGGAATCAGAAATGGTAAAAAGGGATTTAAAAGCTCAGTGTAAATGTGAAGTTCAATCTTAACAGTTGATCAAATATATAAAAGAGGCCAAAATTTCTTCCAGGTCATATAGATAGGAAAGGGGGGGGGGGGAACAGAAAAAGAAAAAGAAAGGCAACTCCAAAAGGAAAAATACAAAAATACATGAGAATAATCAGAAAAGTCATCAAATTTTGCCCAAGTCCTACTTGGATTTTATGAACAGTTAACCCAACATGAAATAGAGTTTAGTCAAACCTAATCCAAATTTGAAATGCCCCTATTCACAGACTCAAACTTGGATTATAAAAAGGTAATTTTACTCGTGAAGATTAGAACAACAAAATGTGTTCTATAAAAGACGACATTTTTCAGCTCGCAACCATCTCAATTTGCACAATTATGTTTGCTATTTTTCTATTCTCTATATGTTTCCAGCCACAACAAATTGGTATCTCAACCTCCATATTTTCCAATAGACTGTCATATCATTTTTTTTTTGCTTTGGCTGGTGAACTTTGTTAATTTTTTTTTATTGAGTAATGCTATGATTATTGTAAAAGCCTTAGTGTCTGAGTGTGTCCCAGTGTTTATTTCTGCATACAAACATGCCTAATTCAAATCTTAATTGCGAAATTCAAACACCAAAACGAATTGACTTTCCTACCACGAAATTGGAGAAGCTATAGAAATTACAATAGAAAGAGCACTCAAAAGAAAAGCTTGGAACTACTCTTCTTTATGGAACATGTCAACAATGGTGTACAGAGAGCCGCTTACCAATTCTAGGGGAAGAAATTCAATCGCTTTTCGTCTGGCAAGCTGGAAAACATTAGGTGATATCTGCTGAGGGAAAAAATCAATCAATTTTCGTCAGGCAAACAAATTGGGAAAAATCAGCCTGAATCAATGGAAGATATACATCAACTTATACTTTACTCCGCACTCGTATCAAAGATTATAAGACGTGTATTAGAATGTTGCATACATTGACGCAACTAAGCAATGAGAAGAACATCAAAGTAGCTTTGAGTTTGCACAAAGAGAAATCTGACCTACAGTGTACCCCTGGTTTTGCGGGAAAAATGAGCTGTCTAAATGCCGGGGTTTCGATATAAAACCGTGGGATTTTTTAGTGACAAGAAGCAAAACAAGAATACCAAGTCCTATTTCATACCAAATGGCCGTATCTAATACTCACCGTGTGACTTTTTTTGAACCAGTCACCAGGCAGTATGGTATAATCCCTGTCAGGAGGAGGGAAAGGCAAGGGAATCCGAGGATGGCTCCAGATTTTGATGTCACCGAATGCGCCGGCAGCCTTGTGGAATGCAAGCGATGGGTAGTAGAATAAGCTTCCGATCTGGTCCTTGACTTATAGAATGTACGTGAAGTTCTTTCTTGGTGGGATTGGACAGTTAGTGCCAGAAACTCCGTGCTGCCATGAGTTTCTCCTTTGCTGTAAGCCATTCCTGCAGACAGATTATAAGACATGACATTCATATTCGAGGCTTTCAAAGTCTGTGACTCTGTGGCTTATGAGCAGCACTTGACAAGGGTTTCAAAAAGGAAAATAACAATTCATGCCTCACATAAGATGAGAGCACAATAAACATAGTATTGAGCAGTCATATTTTTCGGGGACATAGCCCCAAATTTTCTCACTGCCAAAGGAAAGAGATGATGTTAATGCCCTCTTCTCGCAGTTCTAGTTTTACAGATGTGTTGAAATCAGTTGATAGTTCTGTAAATTTGAAACAAAGCTATACATTCATTTCCTATTATGAGGACAGATGATTGTAACAATCTAAAATTAATAAGAATTTCACCAGCCAAGAAGGACTATTTGTTTAACACAATTTATAGTTAAGAATCTATTGTAAATAGTTTTAGGCATTTCAAACACTTGGGACTATACGATTCCTTTGTAATTTTTCTTCCTAAACAAAGAAAAGCGCCTCAAGTATAATAAGGCACATATTGTCACAGAAGTGAGAGGAGTAGGCACTAACACGCAGAACACCTCCAACTCTCTGGAACATTTAATTTTTTCTTCATTAGCCCCTAAATGCTATATGTATCATAACTTAGTAAGGACTAATTTAGTGAACTCAAGTATAAGGCACATACTACCACCAAGAAGGACCAAGTCACATAGGGTTGAGCAGTGGTATAGACTTATTAAATGTTGCATTACTCTTCAATCCATTACCTACTTCAAAATTCAAATCTGCCTTTGTTGTGGGTAATCCTTGTGCAATAGCAAATCTTCTCCAGCGCTACAATCACTACCTTGCACAAAGCATTTACCCAACTATCGAACACGTTGGGTGGAAAAATAGAACGACAATGCTGTGGGTCTAACACCTCCTTAAAATCCGAGACAATGCATTTTATTGGGGATATATTTTCTTCAAACTTCAAAGTTACATACTTGATCATGCATTCGGAACATTAAAAGTAAGTGCAATGCTTTATCGTAAATGATTAATTGTATGTTTTTGACTGAACAACGAATTCACTCATAAAGGTTGCCATTCCATCATACATAATGTCAAGTAACTAAAGCAAATATGCACATGATCATCTCGATATCCAGTATTCAAGTTCAGCAGAGGATATGTAGTGCAACCAAGTTTTGCAATCTTATATGACTTGGTTATGCTTCTATCCATAATTCTAATTGAGAAGCACATAGGTATGACAAGTTTTTCAAAGGAAATTCAATTCAGATTCACATTTCATTTTAAGAACATGTAATTGCTAAACAAATCCATGAAAATAATTTTCCAATTTCACTCCTCATCAACCCTCTAGCTACCAAAAACTTAAGTTGTTAGAAGAATAGGCCCAACTGTGCAATATCAAGATCTAGTACAGATATCTACCAGCATTTATGTGAATATCCTTTTGAAACAAGGAGCTATTTATCTTAGCCGAAAATCAACCTTACTAATGTTCAATAAATAGCAATATTGATCCTCCTGCTTTAGGTGTTTCCTTCATGAACCCTCCCAACTTTGATTTTTCCCATGCCCCACAGAAATAAGTTTGCAAAACTGACACAAGAAGTAGTTTTGGCCTCTCGATTGAAGTGGGGGGGGGGAAACCTTCTTCCATAGAGATTGTTACAATTGATTGATTGGTGAGTGACTACTGTCACTAAATTACTAACTATCTATTTTCTAGATGATCTTGAATTGCATAAATACATTATGAACAACCTCAATAAAAGTCCCTTTCTGAGTTGTGAATATCATAAATGACTTCCTAATATTTCTCAGAGCTATATTACATTTCAAACACTTGTAGCTATTACATGCAGCAAGAAGCAAATTGAAATGGATTACTGAACAACTAAACTAAAACTCTACTGTGTAGGCTTCTCTTTACACTTGAGAGGGGTCACTTGAGTGGGTGGCCGAAATTGCTTATAGCAAAAATAGACAAATCAAACTAAAAAAACACTACATGGGATTATTGAAGGAAAAATCAACAAATACAAACACATAAGCCAAAAACATTAAAATTTACAATAAATAAATAAAGGAAAAACATACAACCTTTGAATCTTAATCCTTTCTCAGTCGCAAGAATGAAAAGAGAGAAGTTAAAAAGTTCAATTACATGCAAGGATAGAAGTAAATACCAGACTCATACCTATTGAACTCGGATATGCTGGTATTTGCTTCCTCTATAACGGCCAAATTGGGGAGCAGAATGTGACATCTGCCTTACATGGTCCTCACTGACCATCCATCCATAGAATAAAAGCTTGAAATGCAACCAGCGATGGCGTGACGAGGATAGAGCGAGAAAGAAAGATAGGGTTTACGAATGGGGGTTCTGAGTAGGTTATAAAAAGAGAGAGGTTTCTTGCTGTCGATGTACGGTGCACCGGTAGTTCTTGCAGTGGGTATTGGTGTGTTGATCTCGGCGACGGAGGAGAGGTGTTGCAGAGGACGTGTGGGGTTGGAGAGAGAGAAGAAATAGACGAGAAGGGGATAGCGATGGAGATGAGAAGTGGAAGAGAAGGAAGAGACACACAAGGGTGTAGTTGCAATGAAATTACAATTGAAGTCAAATGAAATTAAAGAATTCCGGATTTGACGAAATTGATTGCGCGAAATTGATTGCGCCGACGTAACTCGCTCTTTTATTTATGTAGTAGATAGATTTATGTAGTAGATATATATATATATATATATATATTGAATGAGTTTTAGTACTTCATTTATTGGAAAGAAAGGAAATGAGGACTGTAAGTCATTTTTTAGCAGACAAAGGTAAAGGTTCGATTGGACTCGAAACCTCTCTGAAACCTTTTTTGGAAACATGTGTAGTATATTTGTTACCAATTTTTTCTTTTCGGAAAACCGAATGCTGGTGTTGGTTGTACAGTCATACATCATTCTACATGTATGACTGTACAATATTGTTAGCTTCTATCCTCCATTTTGATTTTATCAGTCCTTTCACAAATTTGATAGCTTTATACTAAAATATAAATACTTGTACAAAAATACATTCTTAAACTTATTGCAAATAAACTATATGGAGAAAAGTCTTGGCTTTTTCTTAATATTTTTTCCTATGGTTCAGCGTTGAACATCAATAGAAAATAAGATTTTAGGAACCACAACTAAATGCAATTTTCTGCATAGTGTATACCTAGGAGTTTGAAGCTCTGGAAGCTGTGAATTTTGGCTTCAATGACGTCATGTCCTTTGTTTGAGTCGTGTAAATGTTGACTTTATAAGTTTAAGGTCAACAAAATACAATCTCAGCGAACTTTGGGCGATCATGTCACTTTCTTTCTTTCCCTCTAAATTTGTTGATGCTTATACACATGTTAAAAGAGGTTTTACATGACCGGATAAGCATGGAGACACAATGATTTGCTGGTCATGAGCTGAAGAGTTTTGGTTTCCTATGTGTAAAGGGTCACATATTTGATGAGAAAAATTGATGCATATGATGGGAGACTATTGAGGTCACCAACCATTATATATATATATATATATATTTTGGTAGATAACATATTTTTTATGTTTACTTAAACAATGACGGTCGATCTGTGTAATTTTTTTTCCTTTTCCAATTTATGTTATAGGGATCATGTAGTTTATGTTGTATCTAAACATGGATTGACATAATTGTCCCAAACTTGGTGTTCTAGATGGTAAGATCAACACCATTATTATATATAGCAAGATTGCTATATGTATATGTATTGTAATGGGCAAATCCTACGATATCATCGGTCGTGTCATTTGGTTTTTTTTGTGCACGACTGTTATTTTGGGAACAACATTTTCATATCCGGGGTAACAATTTTTTTTTATGATGGTTTCGCTTAGTTTCAAAATTTTGTACCCAAGATAACAAAGTGTTATTCCAAAAATAACAAAAGTTGTTCCCCGACCGGCCATGTCATAAAACCGATTGCCCATAGATATATACTATATAGAAATAGTAAACTTATATTGTGAGGAGTCTTCTAATGCACGAGGGGGAGAAAAGGGACTCTGACAAAAATGGGTACCAAAGAATAGCTTATTTGCAAGAGATATAAAATATTGTTGGATGGAGTGTTGTTGATGTAGATTAATATTTACTTTTGTGTTTATTCTATTATTGAATTGACCCTATTATTGAATTATGAGAAAATCTAAATTCAATTGACCCTATTCGTAACTTTAGTTACTCCCGTGGAAATGGAAAGTTCACCAATCTATGTTCTATGGTAATTGGTCTCTTCCTTGCTAATTACATTTTTTACTCCCTTTTTCCACATTGCACTGAATTTTTTCTAGATCTGATCTCTCAAGTGAATGGAGAGAGCCTCTATGTGGAATTTAGCTTATCCTTTTTGATTTGCTTTTTATAATTTTCATTGTTTGATCAATTGATTTCAGTGTCTACTTCCTATCCTTTTTGTTAGAACTTTAGTTTCATTGTTTCATACTTCCTTAAAGCTTGCCAAATTTCCTCTATTGAGTGAGAAAACCCAATTTATTCTGTTAATCATCTAAGTTCAATTTTACTTGTTTCCCTTATTAATATCCAGGTGAAGCTGTTAAGGTAGAAGACACGTAGCGGACGGTCAACAATATTGTCGTTAGAAACAAGACTCTCAATGTTAGTGTTGAAGAAGAAATTATATTGTCACAAAGTAAAAACAGATTCAACAAGGACTTATAGCTGATTATTGAGTTTTCTCTCATCCATAATTTGTGCCACATAAAATTTATGTACTTGTTTGCTTTGTAAATTGATTATATCCTAACCAAGATTCAGAAATAAAAGAAAATTGACTTGCTTGTTTATTTTTCTTATTTGGTTATATGACCAATAGCCAACCATGTTCATAAAAATCACAGTTTTTGTGAAGTTCATTATATAGCCATAATCACAGTTTTTGTGAACTTCATTTAGATTACCCATTTTACGGAGATCGTAGACAACCCTCGGAATGAGCCTGTGCATTGCACGGGGTTTCGACTAGTAGTAAATAAATCTGACTGACTCTAATCTTTTTAGGTGATCTTATTAACGCATTAAACTTCATAGAAAAAAATTATTTGAAGTCAAGAGTGTTTGATTAAGACTCTGATTTACTCATTTCAATAAGGTGTTACTGTTCTGAAATCCTGGACATATTATGATTGTTTCACAAAACTCATGATCAAACCGTTTTAAACATGAAATCTCAGCCAAACAAAAATTATAGTGGCAAAACTTTGTGTTATTGACACTCTCCAATTGGTATCATTCAATTTCAATGGGCTATTATTTAATTAAAAATCTTTGATCAAAAACGGTTTACAAATTCACTGCGCCATTGTTAAGTTCATTATTTTGGTTGAACCTATCAACTAAACCATAGAGATTGACTCATCCTAAAACTAATCCTCCTACCCATTGATGGTCATTGGAGATCAAAAATGACTAATCCCTGTGAGTCTCAATGAAACTTGAAAAGGTTTTCGTAAGGCTTCAAGTTAGAGGACCTAAGTCATGAATTAAGGCTTGAACCTACTAGCTATGTATGGATATGATTGTTCTCATTTGAGTCATAAGCTCATAGGGAATCTAAAAGGACCAACTTAAGGGAATCAAATGAGATATTGAACATCTCATAAATCCCAAAAGATGAACATAATCAAAAGAAAATAAGCTCAAGGTTCAAACAATATCCAAGTTAATCTTGTTTTATGGTTTATTTGGCCTTAAATCTAAAGCTACTTTGATCTAAATAACCAAAATGAGAGTTCAATCACAACATTAGTAGTGTGTGATGCAATGAGATGGGAAGAGAGTTTTTGAAAATGTGTGAAAATTCCTAAGGAATTCTATATATTGTGATTGAACTCAAGTTAAGAACTAATTAAGATTAGAGGTTACCTCCAACTATCCTCAACTTTTATGTTTTTGAAGGTTTTCCAAAAGTTGTTCAAGCGCTCTTCTTCTAATTCATGTAGCTTCTTAATTTTAAACCCTTCTAAGGCTCTCTCCTAATTGTGTTAAAGAATTTTAAGAGATTCAAGATTCAAGTCAAAGAATAGGGATCCCTTGTAATGGGATATTCACTCCCTTTATATAGGCAAAATTTGAAGGGTTATTTTGGTAATTTCAGGGGTAAAACCCTAATCCAGGATGTACTTTTGAAGGTATAAAGCGTACTATATCAAAGCAAACTATCTAAAAAATGCGGCAGTTGGTGGAGTTGTCCGCGACACTCAGTAAGTGTCAGGACGGCACTCACTGATCACCAGCGCGGCATTCACTAAATGCCGATGCGGCATTCAATGAATGCCGTGGACAACTCCACAGACTGTTGTCTTTTCATTTTCGCAGCATTTAAAGATTTTTGCGGCATTCAGAGATTTCCATTTCGGTTCTCACTGAATGCCGGTGCGGCAGTCTGTGAGTGCCACTGCGGCATCACGTGACTGCCGCGGACGTCTTCGTGTGCCGTTTTCTCGTCCTTTTTATGTTCTTTCTTTGATTTTGGTCTTGTTTGAAATTAAAAGAGCCTTTTGAAGAACTAGAACCACCTTTGGAAATCCTAGGTTAGTCTGACATTGTCATCATCGGACTTGGAGGTAATACTCCCCTTAATTCGATGGGGTGTCTGCACATACCCCAGCGTAGCCAAAAATAGGGAAAAATAAAATTTCCGTCTTGCACCCCTAGGCACATAACTGGTTGATTCACCGGATTGTCCATAACCAAACGATAATAATTTAAAGCATAACTAACATAGGATAAAACCAACATCTGCTTACAAGGTTATATTATAATGAAACGGAAATACTAGTTCGACTATTACAACTCCAAAGATACAACATTGTCTTATGCTCTAGGGCCTTATAGAACTAAAAAAAAAGAAGGTACGTAGGAATAAGTTTCCTTATATAAATTATAACCAAAACCATTTACAAGATTATAACTACTAGTCTTCTTTATAACTAGCGTAGCCATAATCCTCCTCCGTGTACTCCTGCTCCACTTGCTCCTCCTGGGCAGCATCTCAACCTGTGTACTTATCACTTGGATAAGCTGGACATGAGAATGTCTAGCGACATAAACACCATCAGCTTATGAAAGGCAAGTAAGAGAACTATATCAAATAGAACTTATATAGCCGCACACTAACAAGATACATTTACTTCATTTATTACGTCTTTTAAAGTTCTCCCTCGTTCTCACTATTGAACCACAACCCCTAACGTGCCCACATAGGTATTCGAAAAGAATACGATCAACGCAACTAATCTCAACATCCTGGCAACACTATCACAATCTACTACTAGAGCCTAACATAGAATCCCAACTCTAGCTAACAACAACAGAGAGTCTAACCACATTACACTAAATTTCACTTCATCACGGAGAATCAAAGTATTCAACTCAATCTTCACATCGTCACAGAGACTCAAAGTGTTCAATTCAACCTTCACTTCATCACGGAGACTTGAAGTGTCCAACTCATTCTCTACTTCATCACGGAGACTCGAAGTGTTCAACTCAACCTTCATTTCATCACGACTCGAAGTGTTCAACTCAACCTTCACTTCGTCATGGAGACTCAAAGTGTTCAACTCATCCTTCACTTCGTCACAGAGACTTGAAGTGTTTAACTCAACCTTCACTTCGTCACAGAGACTCAAAGTGTTCAACTCATCCTTCACTTCATTACGGAGACTCGAAGTGTTCAACTCAACCTTCATTTCGTCACGGAGACTCGAAGTGTTCAAATCATTTTCTACTTCGTCACGGAGTCTCGAAGTGTTCAATTCATCCAACAAATAAACCTGACACAGAGTCCTAGCTTCCCAACCAACCCGACACAAAGTCCTAACATAATCATTCTGAGTCTGTTGCAAAGTCCCAACACAATACTAGTCTGACATAAAGTCATATCACAACCATACTGAGTTTGACACGAAGTCTTAACTCACGACGCTGAGTCCGACATGAAGTCCTGATTCACCACTCTAACACGTCATCACACTAGGCCTAATGTGGCCACCAACCCGATAACTATATCCTTCTTACACCATTCCGGCCTCCGTGGCCTGATTTAGCTACCCAACACTTAATCCCAGCATAAACTGCTCTTGAGATAGTATAACTGGTTCTCACATATCCCCGACCGTACTCGTGTTGCTCATTAAAGAGTTTGGTTCATTATAGGGCTTTCGATTATAACTAACACGGATCCGTTACCACGTCCGTCATTCTGTTTTACGTTATTTTACACTAACAAAGTCTGAATAAGCGTTAACATTTAGCTTCTGGCCTTGAAAACACCTTAAGGAAACTTTCCTGAAAAAAGAGGCCCACAAACTGGTTCTTCCTACTAATCGATTTCTGGGTAGGGCCCCATAAATCGGTTTCTACCCACTAATCGGTTTCTAATGTCAGTTTCTAAATTCATTCTCTCTATGCAATGTACAACCATATAAGCTCAGGGTACTTAACATATATGTTCCTACGAGCAGTATAACATGTTCACAGTAGCTCTAATACCATATATATATATATCCATTCATGAGTCTATGTACAACTATTAAAGCTCGTATCATGAGTTCGAAGCTTCATCAATATGTTTGATACATAAAACACATTCAGGAGTCCATTAATACGTTTATGATTGTAACACCCGTACCCGAAAGAAGGGTTAATTATTATATTAATATGCATTACTTTATATAATTAGAGTATAAAATGGGTTAAGGGGAGGCTTTGGACTAGTTTGTACGAAAAGTGTTCAGAGAAGGACACGGTTGGAAAACTCCCTAGTGAGGAGGGACAGGTAATGAAGTAGGACCCAGTGAAGAGGCCGAATAATAATATTTGCATTTTATACGAGTAAAAGCATTTATATGAATAATTGAATATTTGCTTAAATGCTTTCATACTATATGATGATATATGTGTTAGCATTTGGTATTCGATGGTAAAAAAAAAGATTCATACTTAGTAGGTGAGATAGCAATTTCACAAATTTTGTGGGACCCACGTTGGGACCCATACGAAACTTAGACAAACACTGATTAGATAATTGGGTAGTTAATAGAATGTTTGGGGGATTTCATAATAAGAACTTAAGAAAATTTGGGGGTGTAAACAGAAATAGAGAAAAATATTTAACACGTCACTTGCATGAGTTGCTAGGTGTCATAGGGGTGAGCTTTGTCTAAAACATTTACAGAAAATCTAACAAACAAAAGAGAGAGCCCACCGAGAGAAAGACGAACACGTCGCCGACACCGTTTTGACATCGTTCCGTCGTCGTCGTTCGCCCAATTTGCAAACTGAAGTTGTATTCGGACTCGTGGAGGTGAGACGATCATTTCTATACCTTTAATTTACGTTTTAATCATTGTAATTTTGGTAGTTCACTCTAATCGGTGACACGCGGTTTGCCGAAAATGTGTAGGAACTACTTGGAGTTAGATTTGGGCTAGGATTTGGTAAATTCAACATTTCTCTAACTTGAATTGGGTATAATCTGAGTAAGGTGAGTATTTTAACTAAAATTTGATTGTGCTTACATGTGTTTAATGCTTCAATGTTGATTATGTTAGGAATATATACTAAAAGCCATGTTTTTATGTAGTTGATTTATTATTCATTCAATAAAATTAGTTATTCTATTTTTATGAGAATCTATGTGGACAATGTTTGTATTATATTATATTATTTAATATTATGCATGTGTGTCTCTCATTCTACATAGCAGGTGGTTTGGTGTGTAGAGTTCGGTTTACACACGGAATATCAGACCATAAGATATTGTAGACTGTAAGATTTTGTTTTACAGTGTTAGATGGGATTGGGCACACCATCGGTAGGACTGCAGCATGATGTTGTAGTAGGTTTGTCTTGACTACGGGAAACGGTATAGTTTCAACTCACTATGTTGGTACACTTTGTGTATTAACGGGACTAACTTGGGGTAATTATCTTTATACTGACTTATAAGATAATTAATACCTCATGGCTATTATGAGTGCTTATGCTCTAAATTCTAAGTTAATTTGTAGACACGTGCATTTGATATTTACACTTTGATCCCTAAAAGGATGAGATCCTTAAATAGGTCAATATCTCATTGGACTGGGTGACAATATTGATTGTGTGGTGGATATAAATTAATGATGGAATCCATGTCTTAATTTTGGGATTGATGATATCCTCTTGAGAAAGCTTATAACTTTTTGATTATGTCAAACCCTGCAGGTGGATTTTGTATCCGACATATCAGATAAGTTAAGCAGAGGATCTCAAGAAATTTGAAGAGATTAATTAAATATAATTGTTAGTAATTATATTTAATTAATGGATATCTGTAATCTTAACGTGACGAGATAATAAGCATTTAATAACATGGAGCTCAAAATATATTTTTGAGATAAGGGTAGGAGTGCAATTATAATTCTTTAGTGGTATGAATTATAATTTATGGAAATAGGAATCTGATTCAGTTCGAATTGGAGTTTCCTAATTCCATAAGGAAGCCTATTCCTTATTGGCTTCTTATGGTCCCTACCGTAGCCTATATATATACTGCTTGGGCTCTCCTCTGAGTTTGTATTTTTCCATCAAGATTATTATAACTCAGAATAGAAAAGAGAGCATAAACGAGGGAGAGTAGGAAACAGAAGGGATTTGAAAAAGAGCCCATACTCAGTTCGATATTCTGGCAGCAGAGGAATACGGTAGAAGATCGTGAGCTGTTATCGAGCCCGTGTTCTCGAATCATCTACTACAGCAATCCGTTTTGCAGTTCAAGGTAACCCTAGCTCCGCCCTTATAGGGTTATTGTACCTTTCACGTAAATTTTTGTAGTACCAACTTATACGCGCTGTCAACGGATTCTGGGAATGCAGTTTTCCTAACAGTGGTATCAGAGCAACGTTGATTCTATGTATGGGTTGGATGCAACCATGTTGTCTGGTAATACAAATCTTATGCGTACATTGATGGATGGATAGAACATAAATCTGTGCTAACCCTTGTTTTGCAGCGTTCTTATTCCACTATTATGGTTACTGGTTTTGTGTGATTGGATCCCACGATGGTTTTATCCGTGGTTAATATTACTGTTTTGATATAACATGTGAACTCCTTTATGAAGGCATAGGATTTGTATGTATTGGATCCCACGCTTGATTGATGCGTGGTTAATTTACTGCAAATAAATTGCATGTGAACTCCTTCATGGAGGCATAGTGTCACACCCCAACCCGCCCACACGGGCTAGGACACGTGTAACAAAGCCAATGACCAAACAATTATTATTATTATTATTATTTTAACATTCCAAAAATACCATTTTTGACTGAAGTACCAGGGGTAAAATAAAATATGAACTTATCAAATGAAATAACCAAAAGAAATAAAATAAAATTTTAAAACCGTCAAATGGTACTTGGGCAAAGTTTCCCCCATTGTAGCACCCTTCACCCTGCTTTCATAATTAAAACATTTTTCACCCCTACTGTACTCATTTATTTAAATATTCCAAAACACATCAAAATCCAACTAAATATTAATAGGTTCATTCTAACAAGTTAAAATCATAACCTCTAATATATTTTTATACATAAGACTGTAATCATTATAAAACTTATCATTTTATCAAATAAATTAATAAAAAAGGAATAAATAAATAAATAAATAAATAAGATGAATATTACAGAACCCCTCTTAGCAAACCCAGCCCCGTAGTCTCGATCATTTCTCACGGTCGTATTCATCTGAACCTGCGTGGTCATTAGCCACAAAAATCGAATAAGCTTTCGCTTAGTGAGTACGTGGTGCTAATCATGCAATTGGAATAGTCAATGATTCATAACACCAATTAAATATTCACAACAATAATGGTCGCAGGCGTGTCAAGTAATCAACCACCATCGTTCTGGACCCCTGATTCCGGGCCAATCTCACTTTTTCCGTCGCATATAGCGAAATCACTCTCATTCATTTGTGACCGTAGTCAATTCGTTCATGTGGTCGTCACCACTATCCCCTTTTCTCTGAGGATTTCAACATCTCTCTGTCCCTTATATATGGGCTAACTAATGGTGATTATCACTTGAGACCCTTTGATCCAAATAAGCACATAAGCAACTCAACATGTCAACATGGCAATTTCATCATTTTTGGACATATTTTTAAATAATAATTAATCACATGCTTTTCTACTCAATCAATAATTAAGCATTTAAAAGCATTGAATAGCAAATAAATAACATTAAACATCCAATTTTGGGATTAGGACACTCACCTCACAAATAGGTCCAAAATAAGCTTAGAATTCCCAAATTCTTCGCAAAACTAGCTCCTAATGATTCCAATGATAATTCTATACAATTTTGGTAAACTAAATATTACCAACTCATTTGGGACACGAAAAATCTATCGTTTAAACTGAAAATAAATTACACCAAAAGATTATGCTTACCCCCACGAGTCCAAATATGACTTCATATCACGATTTGGTCAACGTACGACGAACCTATGGCATTGAGAAGGTCGAAACCCCCACTTTTCTCTTTTCATCTCTAGCAGCTCTCGGCTCTCTCTCACTCTCTGCATTTGTTTCTCTGTTTTTTTTTCTTTTCTATTGTTTTTTTTTTTTTTTGAAAGATGAGGATGGGGAGATGCTATGGTGCATCTCACGTCATAACAATTCAATGTTATTTACACTTACACCCCAAATATTCCTAAAACCTTATTATAAGATCCAACCTAATTATATTACAATCCTATATCTAAGTGGATCTATATTTATATCACGTATAGGCCCCAAATGTAGTCCCAAATATTATATGAAGGCACTAATTAGCCTACTAATTATGCCACGTGTTAAATTACGCCCTCACAGGGGTATCCAAACTGGTCACATAAATAATCATGAATAACAATAGAATATTAAAGCATTTAACATTTCATCAATTAAACAATCATATGTCATCAACATGTATTATGATGTACCCATTTACATTTACATGTCTACCATTTAACCACATAAATGCACATTTATGCAATTTATATTTTCCAACCCTCTCTTGGGTCACACTTTCATATCTGTCCCACCTCTAGTGGAACTTTCAACTGTGCCCTTTATCAAGCACTTTTTACATCGGGGTAACTGGAACTTACCCAAATCATCACATGCAATTAATTATACTAATTAATGCATGTAAAATAAATATTACTACCTTTTTTTCAGGGTACGGGTATTACACATAGGGTTTATGTAATATATCTCAAGTAAACCCGTCAAGATGGTTCGTGAGAGCAGTTTTACAAGTAGTTTCCGAAAGTAATCTGGAAGCAGTTTCAGAAGGCTATTTCAGAAAACAGTTCTAAAAAGCAGTTACTGATGGTAGATCCACGCGAGCTGACCGGGCAGCTCGATCCCCGTGCGTAGTGGCGACATAGAGCTAATCGGGTTCAATGAAGATTTCTTCACAAGAGTTGCAGCTTGACCATAATAGTGGGATTCCTATTTTATTGTAATTTTCTTATTTATGTGTGATTTGAAAGATTATTATTGTTTTATGTTTAATGAATAGGATATATAACATGGATAATTGTTCCTAAACCTATTTCTGTCACGCCCCAGAACAGCATAAATAGAGAAAAATAAATTTCCTTTATGGCTCCATAAGGAATGACTGGTGAATGTCACTAATCTTCCACACCACATAGTTCTAGATAACAGAAAGAACAACCCACAGTAATATAAAGGAAACCTATTATATTACAACATCAGAGTTATTATAACTAAAAAGCTACAGCGGAAGTATATAAGGTTTGGAAGCAACATATGCCCAAGTACCAAATATAACAAAATGGTATAAACAAAAGTATAAACTATCAACTATCTCCAAGTCTTAAACTGGCGTAAAAATCATCATAGTAGTCCTCCTTGGCATAGGTATCATCAGTGGGGCACCCTCAGTGTATTCCTCTCCCGAATGGTAACCGTCATTGTAGGATCCGTCACCTAGAGTATAAGGTACAGGATAGTCTGGACGGGGTAAAGTCCAGGCAATAAAAGGCCGTCAGCTTACTGAGAGCTAAGTGATTATCAACTAACAAGGTACCAATTAGCTGAAGTAAAACACAAGCCTATGAAAACACGAGTTAACATCTTATTATAATAATAACAATATCTTGTTTCTTTATTCAACCTCGTAAACCAACCCTTATCGTCTTGTTACTCAAACATCGATATTACCATATTCTGACTGAACGAACAGACTCAATCGTTTAACTCTAAGGATATAACCTCATTCAGTCCACCGCTTTTAAGAGCATATGCACAGCTCACCGCATGTCATGGAATCCACGTCAGTCCGTCCCTAGCTTTTAAGAATAATGTATCATGTTCACCGCATTTCAGGAACACAACGTTTCGAACAAGGCATATCATCTATTACCACAACTCAATGTCATCTACCAGACATCCCAGCTCACCGCTTTTAAGAGCATATTACACACCTCACCGCTTTTAAGAGCATATCATAGATTATCCGGTCTATTTTAGGACTACTTGGTCCAGCTCACCGCTTTTAAGAGCACATCATGACCAAACGTCCGTCCACGTACCATACCCAGAACTTACCAAACCTGCTTATACTCAGTACTAATAAGGACACATGATAATTTCCCAATATGGCCTGACTACTCGGATTAAAAGAACATTACTTCCATCCATTCTATATAATTATACTTAACTTTGTTGTCACATTGTCCCTGTCTAACCCAAAATCGCATAACGGAAGTCCCAATCAAAAATCGAACAACTGAACCCTAATATAATAAACAAGCAAAGGAATCCATGCTCTACCATACCAATCGATTGGTATAAGGTCCAATCAATTGCGATAAAAGTAATGTCAATCGAGTGCTAACGATGGCAATCGATTGGGTCTGAAACAATGTCAATCGATTGCTAACATTGGCAATTGATTGGATTGTCAATTGATTGGAATTCTATCCAATCGATTGGGTCCAGACTGATGGCAATCGATTGGTAATTATGCCAATCGATTGGCACTTCGTCTTTACCAGCAGATTGATAAAACATCACATATAATGTAAGAATCATGCATATTATACCTCTAAGCTTCATAATAACTTGTAAAACTTCAAATATAGGGACCAAGTGAGTTAGGGACTCACTAAGGGTGTGTTTGGGTGTGTGTGAGCTTAAATCCTCCAAGCTCTCTCTTTCCTCCTTCTCTGCTCAGCTCTCTCTCTGTCTCTCCTTCTTCTTTCTTTCTTTCTTTCTTCTTGTTCTTCTCTTCTTCTTCTCTCTTCCTCCCAGCAGTGAGTGTGTGTGTGAGCGTATATAGACATAGATGTATGGATATATGTATATCTCTCTCACAAGATATGTGTCTCTCTCTCTCTAAGCTGCCAAAACTGGCCCAAGGCCATAAATGATGATATATATATAGAGAGAGTTGAGAGAGTGCCACACGTTCAAAACTAAAGAAAAGAAGAAAACTTGTCTCATCTTATGCCAATCGATTGGTATAGATGTCAATCGATTGGTAACAGATATTTAAATGCAATCGATTGGAAAGAATGGCAATCGATTGGGATATTGCCACGTCATTACTTTTAGTCGGTATAATGGCAATCGATTGAGAATATGTCAATCGATTGGTATCAAAAAGTTTCAATCGATTGGGATAAATGGCAATCGATTGGTAACCAAATTTCACCAGAAGGAAAGAAAAATTTATAGAATGAAGTTTTATTTATTAATACTCTCTAGAAATTCAGGGTATTACAATTTTAGATGTCTAGCTATATGCTTAATTTATATTAATTTAAAATGATGGACAACTACATGTGTATTTAGAAATAACACTAATTCCATATTATAAAAACATAAATACTAATTTTCTAAAATCAGGAGAATAAAATAATTTTATTATCTACACATATGTGTTTGACAAGTAAGGATGGACTAATCCATGTCAAGTATTCCATTATTTTTTATTAATTAAATTAAAAGTTTTTCTAAAAATTACAACCCTAATTTTTTTTTTTAAATTCTAAGTGGGAGAGGGAATTTATCAAGTATAAATCCCATGGTCTCCATCATTGGTTTGTAGATTATATGATTAATTTTGTGTGATGGCTCTAGTGCCACCCTTTCCATCGGATGCAGATGATCATGGAATCATCGGTACAAACTTCTTTAAAAGAATGTTTTGGGTGATTGTTAGTGTGGGTCACCTCTCCATCAGAGGTGTTCCTTACGGAACTTTTGACCTAGAATTAAGTGATGGTATACACTTAGCTATAAATAATAATATCCTCTCCATCTGAGTCACTGTTGTTATTTATAGGACCAAAGCAAGTCAGCAGTTTAATTTTACTAGGCAAGGTACATCACCCGGATAGTAAAATTAAAAGGCAATTGCCTATCTAAATAAATGATGGATAGTATATGGCTTCCCATCGAGTCATACTATTCGCGGTGTATCAGGTTGCTGGCGGATTCTTTACAAATATGGTAGAGGGAACCAATATTTTCAACTCGAATCCATAGTAATTTTTTGCCCAAATGTAATTATTTATATTATGTGATTCTCAAGCTTTTAAATGAGTTCTTTCAATCTACTCGCTGTTATACTTAAAGAAAACAAACTTATTAGACCAAACTATATAGACTGGAAAAGGAATTTGGATATTGTCTTAACTGCTGAAGAGTACAAGTTTGTCCTTACTCAAGAATGTTCTAAGCAACCTGGTGAGGGGGTAATCGTTGAGGAAACCCGGGCTCACAAGAAATGAGTCAAGGCTGATGAGATAGCGCGGTGTTACATTTTGGCATCCATGTCGAATGTTCTACAACATCAGCATCAGTCAATGGCCAGTGCCTATGACATGATGGAGAGCTTCCGAGAGATGTTTGGGGATCAAAGTCGTGCTGCTAAGCAGGTTACCATAAAAGACTTAATGAACACAACCATGGTTGAAGGGACGCCTGTAAGGGATTATGTTCTTAAGATGACATCTCTTCTTAATGAACTAGAGATCCTTGGAGCTGAAATTGACAGGGAAACCCAGGTCGATATCGTACTCCAGTCACTGCCAGAGTCTTTTAAGCAATTCCACCTCAATTATAACATGAATAAATTTAAATATACTTTGGCAGAGCTGCTTAAAGAACTCCAGGCAGTTGAGGGTCTCAACAGAAAGTCAGGGAGTGCTCTTGTGTTTGAGAATTATTTTGCTTTAAAGCCGAAAGGCAAGAAGAAAATGAAAAAGGCTCAAAAGAAGGCAGCGGGTCCTCAGCCAATCCAAAGGCCAAGAGGACAATCGGGAAAGCCTAAAGGCAAATGTTTTGTTTGCAAGCAGCCAGGACACTGGAAGAAGCAATGTCCGATTTATCTCGACAGACAGAATAATCAAGGTAAATCTCATTTACTAGTTGTTGAATCGTGTTTAGTGGTCCAATCTACCGATACCTGGTGTGTAGATACGGGAGTCACTGATCATGTATGCAATTCTTTGCAGAGGTTCCAGGGGACCAGGCAGCTAAGTGATAGAAAGATTTATCTATATATAAGAAATGCTACGAGAGTAGCAGCAGTTGCAGTAGGAGATCTACATCTTAGTTTTGGTAGAGATAGGATTTTAATGTTAAGAATTGCCTTTTTGTACCTTCTATTAGAAGGAATTTAGTTTCAGTTTCTAGTTTAGTAAAGATTGGATATTCAGTTCATTTTAATAAAATAGTAGTTATTAAAGAAAATAAGCGTTTTATTTGTTCTGGTCAATTGGTGGATGATCTTCATATTATAAATCCTGTCTCTCAAATACTGCAACTTAATGAATTGAATAACACAAATAGTTTGCCATTTAAGAGAAAAGAACCTTCGAGGATGAACCAAATACATCTTTGGCACTTACACCTGGGTCATATTAATTTAAAAAGGATTCAAAGACTGGTTCAACATGGGCCATTAGGTTCATTAAAAGTGAAGGAACTTCCTATCTGTGAATCCTACTTGTGTGACAATGACTCTATCATGCAGTCTTTGAAATTCATATAACGAGGTCTCATGTAGATACAAGTAAAGTACTAGCTGATGATGCCAAAATTTGGTTAAAGTAAATTAAAGTACATTAAGGAGAGAGAGTGAGAGACTGGTTTTATGTATGTGGTTCGACCCTGTTAATGAAGGAACCTACATCCACATGTGTGTCTGAGCACATTCACTATACTGTAAAAAGTCAGGGACCTGTGGTGAACCAACAATAGTCCGGAACTACCGTAGGTTTGCCGGGTATAGATTGTGCCTGCTATAGAGGTGCTGTATAGACTGAAAGGTTGATCCCTTTCAATGGGGGTGAGGGGTCTTTTTTATAGATGCAAGAGACCCACTACTACATGGATAAGAAAATATAATCCAATTAAGATTGATTAGCATTAATTGTGGCAGTTTCCTAATTGGATTAGGAAATGATGTGCTCCTTCCATTAGTCTTCTAACCTGATTAGGAAACAGCCTGGAACATTCTATAGCGTATCTCGCTGGCCTGACTTGACTGCACCTGTACAGACCATGCTTGCACGGTCTTCTTGACCTGTTGGTCGGTCGTGGATGAACCGTTCGGGAGGCCTCGGGTAGACCAAACCGCTCGGGCTAATGCTTATCCAAGGAACTATGTATGATCTGGTTGAGATAGGGGTCGACCATTGGGTGGAACTGCTCGATCATAGGATAGAACCAATTTTGGGGGTATCAACTGCCCCCCATTTCCAAGGTTGGCCGGATGCCATATCTAGGCAAGTTTGGAAATTTGTTCGATGCCGCTTTCCATTGTCTGAGTGCTTGGGAAAGCTGTTTCGGAGCTTCTGAGTCTTGTGAATTCTCGGGAGCTAGTTAAGAGTTGAGACTTAGCCTAGCTCAAAATTTTAAAGTGCTCGGGAATTGGCCAAGAGTAGAGACTTAGCCTAATCCAGAGTCTTTTGCTTGAGTTAGCTCCCAGGATGGTTATCTTCTACCCGTAAACCTTTGTCAAGGTTGTGGGCAAAAGAATTTGGCTATGTTGGAAAAGCTGACCTAAAGCATATTGGTTTAGGGTCCTTTTATGTTAACTCCCCAGGATGGTTATCTTCCGCCCAGCCAGCCTTCATCAAGACTATTAGGAGAAGAGTTTGACCATGTTGGCAGAGCCGACCTAAATCATGTTGCTTTAGGGTCCTTTTTACTCCCCTATTGTGGGCCAACCTAAGAGGTTTTAGTCACCTTTATCGTCGGTTTGGACCTAAGTGGAGTTATTGCCTCTGAGTACTGTAGGCACCCGGGTTGTCTAAGAGTTTTACTCAGTTAACCTCAGGGCCTGTAAATACCCGGTGATGATTGCCTATTTAGTTCATTGTGCCTTCTTGCCCCCAAGCTTTTGTTAAGACGGGGGTCTGTAGAGGCTATGACTGTAGGTAACCGACCTGGAACGTGGGTGGTTGTAGGGTCTTTTGAAGCTTGTCTTCATCAGCCACCTAGGGGGATTTTCCCCCTCTCCCCCATCGTCGGTTATGGACCTAAGCGAAGCTAGTGCCTCGGAAGTGACTCCAAGGTCTCTTATGCCTCAGGTGTGGTCCCGAGGTCTCTTATGCCTCGGGTGTCATCCCGAGGTCTTTTATGCCTCGGGTGTCATCCCGAGGTCTTTTTCCAACTGCATAACAGTGGTCTTTGGTTGCCTTAGGGTTGAGCTCGAGGTCTTTTTAGTGCGCTCCAGGGATCAACGAGGAATTGATAGGCGATTCGAATCTTTGCAGGAGTTCCTTTGTAGTTTGAGTTTTGCTCTATGAATAGGAAAAAGTACCATTGTAGTTGATCTCGTATGGACTGTTGGAGACATGAGGTCGGCTCGGGATGACCGGGCTCCTGGTTACTCCGAGCTAGAGGCAAGGTCAGGATCACTGGATCCTGACTGTTGCAAACTAGAGGTCGGGTTGGGGCTGTCGGACTTAGACCGCTATGAGTTGGAGGAACTGTTAGAACCACCAGGCTTCTCCACATTGTTCTTCCCGGGCTGTTCTCACTTTCGCTTACGTCTGGAAGACTCGTAGCTTTCTTGCCCAGGGTCTTTGGTCTTTAGAAACTCTTCAGTGTCAATATATTTTCCAACCCTCTCTGCGAGTTCAACCAAGGTTGCCGGTCGGTTTCTGTGAAACGACATGGCGCACTTGGTATGCTAAACTCTTGAGCAGAAGGCCGTAATAGCGACGGTTTCATCAAGATCATAGATCCCGAGCTTCTCTTGATTAAACTGGTTGGTGAATTCCTTGAGGGTCTCATTATCCCTTTGTTTGATTGTTAGTAGCTGTATGTTAGGCTTTGGCTGTTCATGCATACCAATGAACTGGTAGATGAACTGCTTACTAAGTTGCTTGAAACTGCAGACCGATTAGGGCTTCAAGGAGTAGAGCCATTGGGTGGCCGAGCCTTTCAAAGTGCTGGGAAAGGCCAGGCAGTACAGTTCGTCGGCTTTGGTGGCCAGGGCCATCTGAGCCTTGTAGGTCCGAACGTGGTCTACCGGGATACCCGAGCCGTCGTATGAATCCAGGTGAGGATACTTGAATTTTTGTGGGATGGCAAACCTCGTGATTAGGCTAGAGAACGGTGACTCTGTCTCGGTATTGACATGGTTCTGAGTAGCTTTCTGGCCTAGCTCTTTGGCCATTCTGTCGATCTGTTTCTTCAAATTTTGGATACAGGTTATGACATCTTCTCGACTGGTATCCAAGGGTTGGTCAAGTTGGTGGAAGAGGCTTCTTCGTCATGGAAGTGTGTTATCCTCTGGGATTGGGCTCGGCCATGACTCCAGCTGATCGTGCGCCCAAGGCCACCTCAGCTCTTAATTGAATGACCCTGGACTAATTCCCAGGCCATATGCTCCTGCCTCTCCTCTTGGGCAACACGCATACCGCTGATGTCTGTGGCACCCTCAACGCAGAACGGGTTCCTCCAGGCACGTTGTGTAGTCAAGATCGGTTCCTAACCGTACGCAACCTTCCCAGGCTGTTTCTCGGCCACTACATGATTGCTTTGTTGGGCCAGTAGGGCTTCGATCTGCTATTGGGTCTGACGCTGGATCTTCAGGAGCTGTATGATGGTTATAGTGATCTACTCCGATGTCAGAAACGTCGGGCCGGCGGGATAGCCCGACCAGCCCACTGTGCAGCCTTCTTACCCTTCTTCGGAGGCATGACTGTCAGCTGAGAGATTTGTGCTTTGAGAAATCTATCGTTTCCCATAAACGGCGCCAAGCTGATGATGCCAAAATTTGATTAAAGTAAATTAAAGCAGATTACGGAGAGAGAGTGAGAGACTGATTTTTTGTATGTGGTTCAGCCCTGTTAATGAAGAATACGTCCACGTGTGTGTCTGAGCACATTCACTATACTGTAAAAAGCCGAGGACCTGTGGTGAACCAACAATAGTCTGGAGCTACAGTAGTTCGGCCGGGCATGTTGATGACTGCTATAGAGGTGCTGTATAGACTGAAAGGTTGATCCCTTTCTATGGGGGTGAAGGGTCTCTTTTATAGATGCTAAAGAACCACTACTACATGGATAAGGAAATATAATCCAATTAAGATTGATTAGCATTAATTGTAGGGGTTTCCTAATTGGATTAGGAAATGATGTGCTTCTTCCATTAGTCTTCTAACTTGATTAGGAAACAGCCTGGAATATTCTAGAGCGTATCTCGTAGGCCTGACTTGATTGCACCTGTATAGACCGTAATTGCACGATCTTCCCGACCTGTTGGTACTCGGGTCGTGGATGAACCGCTCGGGAGGCCTCGGGTAGACCAAACTGCTCGGGCTGATGCTTATCCAAGGAATTGTGCATGATTTTGTTGATATAGGGGTCGGCCACTGGGTGGAACGGATCGATCATAGGATATAGCCAATTTTGGGCGTATCACTAGCCATCTAGATTCATGTTGGAGTCAAGGTACAACTATCAAAGCTCTTTTCACAAGTTACCCTCATGTAGTTTCTAATAATCATATAGCAAGGTTTTGTGATGGTAAAGGCAAGGTACAACTAAACAAAGCATAGCAATCAACAAATAACAAACTGCTACCCAGAAATCGGTTCTTCCTAGAAGCCGGTTCTTCCCATAAATCGGAAACTGGCTTCTTCCAGGATCCAGTTTCTCATGCCTTTTAGCAGTTTTTCACAACACTGCTATACTACGGATTTAACTTCCAAAATCAACTTGCATGGCATGGAAACCTTATTGTTAGGGATATATACTAAAAGCCATGCTTTATGTAGTTGATTTATTATTCATTTAATAAACTCAGTTAATCCATTTTTATGAGAATCTTTGTGGACAATACTTGTATTATATTGTTTATTTAATATTATGCATGTGTGTCTTTCATTCTATATAGTAGGTGGTTTGGTGTGTAGAGTTCGGCTTACACACGGAAGATCAGACCATCGGATCTTGGAGAATGTAAGATTTTGGTTTACAGTCTTAGATGCATTGGACACACCATCGGTAGGACTGCAATATGGTGTTGTAGTAGGTTTGTCTTGACTACGGGAAATGGTATAGTTTCAACTCACCATGCTGGTACACTTTGTGTATGAAACGGGACCGACTTGGGGTAATTATCTTTATACTGACTTATAAGATAATTAATACCTCATGACTATTATGAGTGCTTATGCTCTAAATCCTAAGTTAATTTATAGACACGTACATTTGATATTTGCACTTTGATCCCTAAAAGGGTGAGATCCTTAAATGGGTCAATATCTCATTGGATTGGGTGACAATATTAATTTTGTGGTGGATATTAATTAATGATGGAATCCATGTCTCAATTTTGAGATTGATGATATCCCCTTGAGAAAGCTTATAAGTTTTGATTATGTCAAACCCTGTAGGTGGATTTTATATCCGACATATCAGACAAGTTAAGCAGAGGATCTCAAGAAATTTTAAGAGATTAATTAAATATGATTGTCAGTAATTTTATTTAATTAATAGATATCTGTAATCTTAACATAGGGAGATAATAAGCATTTAATAACATGAAGCTCGAAATATATTTTTAAGATAAGGGTAGGAGTGCAATTATAATTCTTTAGTGGTATGAATTATAATTCCATAAGGAAGCATATTCCTTATTGACTTCTTATGGTCCCTATCGTAGCCTATCTATATGCTGCTTTGGCTCTCTCCTTAGTTTGCGTTTTTCCATCAAGAGTATTATAACTCGGAATAGAAAAGAGAGCGTAAAAAGAGAGAGCAGAAACATAAAGGATTTCGAAGGAGCCCACACTCAGTTCGATATTTTGGCAGCAAAGGAATACAGTAGAAGATCGTGAGCTGTTATCGAGCCCGTGTTCTCGATTCGTCTACTACAGCAATCCGTTTTAGCAGTTTAAGGTAACCCTAGTTCCACCCTTGTAGGGTTATTGTAGTTTTCACGTAATTTTTTTGCAGTACCAACTTATATGCGCTATCAATGGATTCTGGGAACGCAGTTTCCTAACACTTACAATAACATCCTCAAACATATACTAAGCATGACTACATACTATATAGGTTCTAAAGTGAGCTAGAAATCTCACCAATGCTTGGAATTAAGCTTGGATGTTGGATTGAGCTTAAAGAAGCTTAAGCTTAACTTTAAATGGTGAAAGCTCCTTATTCTTCTCCTTCTTCTTTACTTCTGGAATTCTTCTTCCAAGGACTTCTTCCAACTACTTCTAAGTCTCCATGGTTGCATATATAAGTATATGGATGTGTATAGGCGTTTACATTGAACCGTATACAAGGGAAAAGGAAGATGAACTCTAGATTCGCTCCCAACTTGTCTTCTACCTCTCCATGTATCTCTAATCTCCTTCATCTCTCTCTCTCTCTTTATGCATATTGTAGTGGCCAAGAGAGTGTAATGCATGGAGTATACATGCTTATATAGAGGGAAATGAAGGTTAGGTGTCAAGGTGCATGTATGGGTGAGTTCATGCACGAACAAGTGTCAAGGGGGTTGGACATGTGTCATGGTATATGGTGACAAGTGGTGGTGGTGGTGGGGGGGGGGGGGGGGGGGGGGGTTTGCATGTGCCACAAGTGGCCGGCCATATAGGGCCCACCTTGCCACTACCTCGATTTGCGTACAAAAATCTCTATTTTGTAGGTCGATCTCGATTTAGGTGCAATCGGGTATTGTTTCTAACGTCCAAATCCAGGTACGAGACTAAGTTAAGTCTTATTACAATCGAGTCGGTGCGGTGCTTACAGTCTTATTAGTAATCTTACAACACGTCGATACAGTCACACAAATAAAATAATATAATAATCATAAATCGAACAAAGAAAATTCAGAAAACTGATTTATTAACGTAGAGAAATTTCAGGCATTACAGTATAACATCATTACACAAATGATTTCGTTGTTTAATGCATTAAACCCATTATTCAACGTGTGTATTATTCCAACTATTGCCATAAAAGTCAGCGTATAACGTATATCGATGAACAAATTCAACATCTAAAAACATTTGAAATATTAAATAAATAGAAGGGTTTAATCGATTGGGGAATGAGTGCAATCGATTGGGATTGTTAGGTTAGCAATCAATTGGAAAAAAGTGCAATCGATTGGTATACCAGACTTGGTTATCGATTGGGAAAATTGGCAATCGATTAGGATACCAAACTTAGCAATCGATTGGGAAAATTGTCAATCAATTGAGATCAGATAGCAATCGATTAGAAAAAAGTCCAGTCGATTGGGAAGTCATTCTCTTTCCCAGAAAACTGTAAAACACGAACTGAAATATATATATATATATATATATATGTGTGTGTGTGTGTGTGTGTTGTGCCCGTTCTTTCTTACCGAAATGATTATAAACAACATAACTAAGCTACCATGTAAGTATAGACACTCACCATTATGATTCGATGGCGCTGGTGACGCTCAGGGTGACCACGGGTCCTCGTAGTGTTCTCCTCTCTTTCTTCTCCTTCTCTTCTTCTTTTAGTTCTCTTCCTTTGCTCTTCTTCTTCTTCTTCTTCTTCTTCTTCTTCTTCTCTTTTCTCAGAGAGTGTGGGTGTGAGTGTATATATATATATATGTATATATACAGTATGTATATGTGTGTATATATAATATCTATGCATCTCTCTCTCTCTCTCTCTCTCTCTATTCAGCAAACCCAAACACACATTTGGGGAGGATATATATATAGGGACTGAGAAGGCAAGGTGGCAGCTGGATGGCAATCGATTGGGACTAATGGAAATCAATTGACTTTAGATATTTGATGACAATCGATTGGATACAAGGGCAATTGATTGGAATGGGGCCACGTCATGGATTCAGATCGGTAGGGTGACAATCAATTGGGTTAAAGGGCAATTGATTGGGCTACAAAAGTTGGCAATCGATTGGGAATTATGCCAATTGATTAGAGTCTAAGGTTTAACAAAGACAAGGATAAGTCCAAGGGCCTTATTTATATATACAGAAATATAAAAGTACAATAAAAATTACGGGTGTTACAGTAATCTATACTACTAACATGTGGTGAAATTTCACCACTTTCAACATGTGTTGAAACTGTGGTGAAAGTTCACTAGTGTTTTGAAGAAGAAGGAAGGCATGCAAAATTTTGCCTTTTTTTTTTTTCTAAAAACATATCAATAATGATAATAGTTTTGTAGCTCTCGTTAACACGATTCCAACGGTATTGAATTAAAAAAAAATGGAGTTGTAAATCAAAAGTTTTAGATGTTTAAAGTTTAAAAAAATTGTTGTACCATATCAAACCCAATTTCAAAAATATTTTTTAAACTTTAAACTTCAATAACAAAAATGCGTAATCTATACTAAAATGTTGAGAAATTTCACTAGTGTTTTGAGGAAGAAGCAAGGCATGTAAAATTCTGCGTTTTTTTTTTTGGCTCAAAACATATCAATAGTAGTATTAATTTTGTAGGTCTCGTCGACACGATTCCAAGGGTATAAATTTTTTTTTTGAAAAAATGAAATTGTAGATCAAAAGTTTATTGAGATTTAAAGTCTAAAAAATATTTTAAAAATTGGATTTGATATGGTATAATCACTCACACGATGAGAGTGGTTGCCATGAGATTTAAGGGAAAAGAGAGATTATTGGATGTGGTTGAGAGTATGCTTGTCCAAAAAAAAAAATTTGATGTCCTTATACCAATATATTTTTTAAAGTTGTATTTGAACCGACATAGTTACATTAGATTGTACTTATATCTAATTGACCAAAAAATAAAAAAAAAGGGAAAAAAAAAAAAGAAAAAGAAAAAGAAATCTTAAATGTGGGGGATGTATTTAGAATTTCCCAAACATGAAACATCGAGCAGAACCCAAGTTAGACCAAGACCCATTCACGCTTTGGTGCCGCTAACGCAAGCATTGAGCGTCACCGTTCAAACTCTGTGGACACTGACACTCATTACATTACGTGTCCCTCTTCTCCATTTCACAACACCGTATATATACGCAAATATAAGTTCCCTTTACCCCCACAACTCTCTCTCTAAAACATCAAACCCTAGTTATCAGGGGTGCCTTCTTTCTCTCTCTCTAAACATTGAGAGCCGAGAAAAGTAAAACACAGACCACCCAATCGCAAAACCCTAGATCTCTCTCCTCCGATCTCGCATCGCATATCTCCTCCTCTCGATTCTTCAAGGTATGTTATTGTAGGAATCTAATTTTCTCTGATTCCGTGTTTATTTTGTTGTTGTGTTGTGGATGGTTTGATTGATTTTTTGGTGGATTCAGATGGTGTCGGACGCGAGCAAGAAGAAGGCGGCAGCGAAGAAGGCGGCGGCGGCTGCGAAGAGAGGAGGGAAATCGGCGGCGGCGGCGACTTCGTCGAAGGCGGCCGATGCGCAGAACGGAGGCGGCATTGATAGCGCGGTGAATGGAGTGGGAAATCTTCACATATCGGATCGGACTTGCACGGGTGTTCTTTGCTCGCACCCTCTGTCTAGGGATATTCGAGTGAGTAATTGGATCTGTTGTTTTGTGTGTAGTTAATCTGATTTTGTGGATATTAGGATTCCACGTGTGAATCGATTTCAAAATTTCTTACTTTTCTGATTAATTGTGTAATATTATCCTATTAGATTTTGTGGCCATTTCTTTTACTAAATTTGTATGATTTATTGATTTACATATTGTTGGGTTTTCTTTGGTCTCGTGAAAAACATCGAATGAGTAATAGATTTTGTGTTTCATGTAACTTTTCCCTTGAAATAATTGAATTTGGTAAATTCTTAGTAATTTTTCGCCACAAGAGATGGGGGTTTATTCAGCTTTATCCCTTTGGGGGAAAGTGTGTGGGTTATTAGCTGATTTTTTTGGAGTCCTGCTATGTTTTTATATTCACTTCTCACTTGTCTGGTGTATGTAATAATTTGATCCCTTGAATTTGAAACAGTACTCCTGTCAGTGAGCTTTGACACTTTTGGTTATTGTCTTATAAAATCATCCTACACTTTTTCAGGCTTTGCATTTGATGGGTCCGTTACTATTCATGAAATTACCTAGTAAGAGGTAGAGTTGTCTATAATTCGTCCTAACAATTTGGGTTTTGTGGGAATTGTAAATAGATTGAAGAGTTGGGATTTGGAAGGTCCCCTTGCATGTAATCAGAAGAACGCTTAATCGTCTGATTACTATGCTGTTGACGAGTGGATTATATGTTGAGGCTCATAGTTATTAAAGGCGGAAGGTGCACTTAGGCAGATGCCTCTCGGAGCATAGGTGCAAATGCCTCCCGGAGCCTAGGCGCAAGGCGCAGGAAAGAGCGCGAGCTTGAGTGAAGTGAGGCACATTTTAAGAAAACTTATAAATGAAATGAAATATACTCAAGAAAATTTAAGAACTCAGCAATTAAAGTATACATTTAAATTGCAAAAACATTAAAGTAATGTACCTCCTGACTAATTAGCTTAATTGGCCAACTCGTAAGTTGTCTATGATGTTTCCCAAATAGTCAACCCTAAAACCTAATAAAAAATGAAACTATCAAAAAAATTTCGAAGTTAATTCCTATGTAGATTATTAGTGCTAGGCGCCGCTGCCGCCGTCAAGACTCTCAATTTGGGAACCAATAGGTGAGTTACGAGAGTTAGCGTTGGTCACGAAGAAGAATTTTCTTTTATTTTAATTTGAAATGTGATCATTATTTTTTGGAATTCCTAATGGCCTAATGGGTCTTGAGTTGCGTATAAAGTTAATATTAGTGGGGTATGAATATGGGCTTTAGTTTCATGCATAATAAAGTTATTAATGCATAATTTTTATTGAGGGCGGGGGGGTTTGAGCCTTGAGCTTTTATAAGAGGTGGAGCCTGTTTGAAGGGGTTTTGCCTAGGACGAGCCCGAGCCCGAGCCCGAGTCCGAGAGGGTGGATACAGTGTTATGGAATTATCTAGATGGTCCTGTTTGGGTGAGAGTGGGAAGACTAAATGAGGGACTGACATACTCAGGTAGTGGTCTGGCCCAAAAAGGATATAAAATCCAAGTGTCCAACCCAATGGGCAGTGGCACTTGATTGTCTCCGACAACTGTGCATGCAGAGTTGTCAGGTCATTAAATGTGATCTATTCATATCTTTATATGGATTTGGGGCCTTGAAGAAAGCTGGTGAACTGCCCCTAGATTTGTGCATTTTATCTGCTATTCCCTCCTAGTGCAAGGATGAGTTGGCCATGCGTCCATGGATTTGAGACCTTGAAGAAAGCTGGTTAGTAGCCCCTAGAGTCGTGCATTTTATCTGCTATTCCCTCCTACTACAAGGATGAGTTGGCCATCCGTCCTAGTGGGGGCTCTCCCACTTCGCTGCTAGATTAAATCCCGGGTATAACATTATATAGATGGCATGCTGGAAGTACCACCTTAACACCATAACAGACCCATGAGCCTTACTATTGCAGTCAGACAGATACAGTGTGTTGGATTAGATTACTGTTCTTTGGTTCCTTCCAATAAGAGGTCACATCTCTGGATGGGGAATTTCTAATCGAGCCATTAACTGTCACATCGGCTCTACAATTTAGATAACAAACTTTTGCCATTTATTTCTGCAAGTGTAGCATTTTATATATACAAATCATGGAGTGTGACAAGCTTGAATCTCAATTCTCAAACAATTTCAACTTGTGCTATCTGGACTTTTTAGCTGGCTTCCTTTTTTGCCGGTCCTAGGATTTCTAATATTTGTCTGCTGGAAACATGCAACTTTTAAGATTCTTTAGTTGGCCTAGACTCTCATGGTAGCGCGTCTCACAGTTAGCTTATTGTTGCTAGCTTGCTTGCTGCACCTAGACAAGCGTATAGGCAAGCAGATGGTTCTGTTACCAAGGTGTTCTGGCAACTATGTTGCCAGGGTTAATTACTTGACCATTCTATTTTTGCCAGTATATCCATTAACTTCAACCTTCTTGAAACTCCCATGTAGGAGGTAAATATAGTGCATCAAATATCTTTTCTTCTGCAACTACTAGTTAATTATTTTAATATCTTGTCTTCTGCAACTACTAGTTAATTATTTTATCTTCAGGTAGAATATTTTTGTATTGATGATAAACTGATCTCTATGTATGGTGGTGCAGATAGAGTCTTTATCACTTACTTTCCATGGACACGATCTTATTGTTGACTCCGAACTGGAACTGAATTACGGAAGGTTTGTTAATACATCATGACACATTCTGTTGCTTGTATGTATACTATGTAATATCTGCCATTTGATGCATGGTCATCCCACTCACCACATTTTTTTTCCTTTTCTTTTTTTTTTTCCCCAGACGTTATGGTCTACTTGGATTGAATGGCTGCGGAAAATCAACCCTTCTTTCTTCTATAGGGTGCCGAGAGCTTCCCATTCCAGAACACATGGATATTTACCACCTCACCCGGGAAATTGAAGCTTCTGACATGTCTTCGCTTGAGGCTGTCATATGCTGTGATGAGGAGAGGTTGCAATTGGAGAAAGAAGCTGAAGCCTTGGCAGGACAGGTGTGTTTTTGAGGGACTGAAGGATCTTTGTTTTAGATATACGTACTTGTGGGTACAAGAGTAATTTATGATGTTTGTTTGGCTTTAGGATGATGGCGGTGGAGAAGCTCTAGAACGTATTTATGAGCGTTTGGATGCCCTGGATGCTTCAACTGCAGAGAAGCGTGCTGCTGAGATCTTATTTGGTCTTGGTTTTGATAAGAAGATGCAAGCAAAGAAAACACGAGATTTCTCTGGTGGGTGGAGAATGAGGATTGCTTTAGCACGGGCTCTGTTTATGAATCCAACCATCCTGTTACTTGATGAGCCCACTAATCATCTCGGTAAGTTCTTGTGGCAGTAAACTTCTTCTGTAAAAAAGGTTTAAATTCTTCTTGTGCTTTCGATATAGATACAGATGTGTTTATATGTATATATATGTATATGTATATTTGATGTCTTCCTTCATTGATGACTTGTAGTCCTCTATGCTTATTTGTCTTTGTTGGCGAACGGTCCAAGTCCTGTCAATGATGGCATATATGTTTGTACACTCTTTGAGGAAAGGTTTTTGGCTATTTCTGTTAAAATGATAATCATTGAGTCATAAGATCAGTACTATTATCTACTTAGGCTCTGTTTGGTTCATGGGTTTCGTGTGGGAAAAGAAAAGGGAGACTGGGAGAGGAAACAAGTTCCCTCGTGTTTTCCTTCTTGCTGAAATAACATTAAAAAATAAAAAAATTTAAAATGTGACTATAATACAAAAATAAAGGAAGGGAATTAGGGAAATGAAACAACATTCAAAATGTTTAATTTATTTCTCAACTTTTTTTCTTTTTCTCTCTTATTTTCCTTGTTGTTTTCCTTATTAACCAAACGAAGGAAAGGGTTTTCCTCTTATGTTTTATTTTCTTTGCCCTCCTTAAATCCACGAATTAAACAAAGCCTTAATGATTTATGTTAGGTTGTTTAAGTTGCCCAGGTCAAACGGTCTTAAAGTATGATTATTTTTTTCTTGCTCTTGGTTGCATGAATATAATCAATATGTAGCCGTTGAACAATTTTCTTTGTTATGATTTAGCAAAATACTAATCAAGTGGGTGTCAATGGCATCATTTTCAAATTACAGATTTAGAAGCTTGTGTCTGGTTGGAAGAAATGTTGAAGAAATTCGAGCGCATACTGGTTGTTGTATCGCACTCCCAGGACTTCCTGAATGGCGTCTGCACCAACATCATCCACATGCAAAGCAAGAAATTGAAGATCTACACTGGTAATTATGACCAATACGTTCAAACCCGTTCTGAACTTGAGGAGAACCAGATGAAACAGTACAAATGGGAGCAGGAACAAATTGCTTCAATGAAGGAATACATTGCCAGATTCGGACACGGTTCAGCGAAGCTAGCCCGGCAGGCTCAGAGCAAAGAGAAAACCCTGGCAAAAATGGAGCGAGGTGGGCTTACCGAGAAGGTGGCTAGAGATCAAGTTTTGGTGTTCCGATTCCATGATGTGGGAAAGCTTCCTCCACCTGTATTACAGTTCGTGGAAGTCACGTTTGGCTACACACCTGATAATCTCATTTACAAGAACCTCGACTTTGGGGTAGACCTTGATTCTAGGGTTGCACTGGTGGGACCCAATGGGGCTGGGAAGAGTACGCTGCTTAAGCTGATGACGGGGGATCTGGTTCCCCTGGATGGCATGGTGCGAAGGCACAATCACCTCAGGATAGCCCAGTTCCATCAACACTTGACTGAGAAACTCGACATGGAATTGTCTGCCCTCGAGTTTATGATCAAAGAGTACCCCGGAAACGAGGAAGAGAAGATGAGGGCGGCAATAGGTAAGTTTGGGCTCACGGGTAAATGTCAGGTGATGGCCATGAAGAATTTGTCCGATGGGCAGAAGAGCCGTGTCATTTTTGCATGGTTAGCGTGGAGACAGCCCCAGATGTTATTGCTAGACGAGCCCACTAATCATTTGGATATTGAGACCATCGACTCGCTGGCTGAGGCATTGAAAGAGTGGGATGGTGGGTTGGTTCTTGTTAGCCACGATTTTCGGCTGATAAACCAAGTGGCCCAAGAGATATGGGTGTGTGAGAATCAAGCTGTGACCCGTTGGGAGGGCGATATCATGGAATTTAAGGAGCACTTGAGGCGCAAGTCTGGTCTATTTGATTGATTCAGAAACTAGAACTGGGTCGACATACACTAAAGTTTGTATCATTATCAGTATAACTTGGCCTACACTTCTATGCGGTGGATATGGCCGGTGATATCTGAATTTGCACTCCCAAGTGAATTTTGACGAAAGCTGAGGTTTCGGAGGTGACTGAAGGAAGCTTGGTTATTGTTACAAGCTTTGTAGTCTATGCTCTACTTGATCATAAGATTTTGTTTCACTATTATTATTTTTGTTGGTTCTGTTTTTTCTTCATATATGAGTTTTAACCCTATTGTTCTTGATTGTTGATCAAGGAGATATATTATGTTATCCCTTGTGGAGATGATACCTATATGAACCACTTTTATGTTATCAATCCGTTCGAGTTTATTTTGTCCTTGAAGCATGCTTGATGGCCAGATAATAATAATTAATATATATATAGTCAGGTTCTAGCGCGCATTGGGTTTTTAAGCCTAAAAAAATCGCGGAGTGCCCCATTGACCCGTGTCTCGTTCCGCTAATCTGCGGTTTTTTTATGCTTAAAAATCCAATGCGCACTGGAGTTGGACTCAATATATATATATATATATATGCTTAACAAAATATTTGGTCTCTCCCAAGATTTATGGAATCCATGGACTTGATTAAGAAGAAGAAGCAGCAGCAGCAGGTGGAACAGGTCTTAGTGTTTACTCTTGTCGGCTACAAAAATTCTTTTTGCTTTTGAGGTCTCTTGTCATAACAGTCATATCAATGTCATATCCTTGGTGTTGGAAGGAGAAATTCTTGGTGTTGAAGGAGAAATTCTTGTGTGTTTCTAATGAATTTTGCTGTTAGTACTTGTTGGATGCACAATTTGTTAAGAAAAAGAGTAATGTCACATTTCTCAAATGATTTGTCAATTGCATTATATGTAGTGGTATATTGTATCAGTGACCATTGTCACGACGTGTGGTACAAAGTTGTCACAATATGTGGTATAACTATTAAAGTATTTAATAACTAAATTTGAGAGGTACTAACGGTTTTTTATTTAAAAATTAAAATTTTAATTTGAAAAACATAGTGTTACTCTCAAGAAAAAAGCAGCTGTAGATTGGATGTTTCCACGGTCAGGTTTTTACTATGCTTTTCTCCGCGTCTATGTGGTGAATTAACTAAACTTTCTTGTATTTATTTGGGAGAGAAGGACAAATCTTTCAACATGTTCTCTGTCGGTCCGAATTTACGTATTTTTAGGACGGAATTACCCACAACCATTTTAACTCACGAGTACTACTAGACCCACACTTTGAATTATACATTTTTTTTCTTCACACAGCTTTAAATACTTGTACCTTGTGCTGTTTGAATTTTTTTACACTTTTTTGTGCCCCACTTATACAGCACAAGGTACATACATTTAAAACTATATGTAAAAAAAGTGTGTAATTCACTGTGTAGGTCTAACATTTTCCTTTAACCCAAACACAAGGAATATTAGAAGGAGAAATGTTAAAAGATATTGTTGAAACCATTAAAAAAAAGATATTGAACGAGCTAATCAGATTGAGACACATCAAATTCTGGAACATGCTTACTGAAGAGAGGTACAGATATTACATCCACGAACACTGTGCGGTCTCTGCCTCGTGTATTTCTATTATGTGAAACTTCAATGCAAGTACAGAGTTTAATGTAAGTGCAAGATGTGTTGAAACATTTATTAGATTGTGTTTTCAAGCAATCACATAGGAGAATTTGACAACAGTGCTTCAGACAGCATGCCAGCAGGGGCGGAGTCAGGAAATTTTACTCTGAGTGTCGGGTTTATGAATTTTGGGTCCGCTGGAATAAATGTTTATAGCCTCCCAACCCAATTTTTTTTTTTGGGTAGATTTATGCATTTTTTTGGTTTATTTGTATATATAGTCATTTTTATTTTTCGATAGTAAAGTTTGAACGCATATGATAATTGGAAAAACTTGTACTGATATTAAGTCAATTTGAGTTAGGTTAAAGTGAAAAATGAGAAAATAATGCGTTGGACCAAATACTTATAGAGGAAAAAATCGCAGAGAGTAAAGAGACATAATATTATTGCTACATTTTACTATCCTTTTGTTTTGAGTTTTGCTATACTTTCCAAATTTTATATCCCAAATAGGTAGCAAATAGGAGTGGAAACGGTTCTGTTAGGTCCAATTTTCAGTTAAACAGATTGATTTTGATTCGGCTCAATTTAGTGTAAAATTTGACATATGTGATGCATGACATTTGGAGAATTTGTATAGCTTCTTTTGCATTTAATAAGACTCCGCCAGGATAGATCTAGAGGGGAGAGTATTCAAACAGACATGCTTTAGGTATATATACTCGGCCCCCTAATTTTTTTTTAAAATTATAAAGCTTGCCCCCTCTAAGCTTGATTCCTGGATCCGTCCTGGGACTCCGTGTATGACTTGAAAATACCCAAAGAACTGATTCTTTATCAAACAAACCTAATTTTCATAAAAACTAATTAAGCGCGAGAGTATGCTCTGAGCATTCCCAAATAGGCTCTGGGATTGGGAAAATATGAAAAATCTCTCCTTAAAAAAATCAATCTACGTACCAGTCTATATTTTTGACTCAATATTGCCTGAAATTTTCACTAATTCATGAATTTGGAAGAAAAGTTAGCTCGTATTTGGCATGGTAATAGATTAAACATTCAAAATGTATGTGAGTCATTTTCCTTTATTCATATATTACAATCATGTTTTAGAATTTTTTTAATTTTTAATGTTATTTAAGCATGAATGGAAACGCAAGGAAAACACGTGGAAACTAGTTTATTTTCCCTCCTTTCCTTATTCTTTTCCTTTACGAAATCCATTAACCAAACAGATCATAAGACTAGAGATTTTCATTGGATTTTTTTTAGGGAGATCCATAAACCAAACAAATCAATTCAAAACAAAAATACATAGGTACAACATATTTTCCTCCAAGGAATGATGAAAAGTTACATATGCAGTTCTAGCCTTCAAGGTATAGAGACAAATCACATCAATGCTTGTTTTTTTTTTTTTAAACAGCAAGCAAATATTATTTTAAAAGCCAGAAAAGCCAAGCAGAGGAACAACAACCCCAACACTTGCAAGAACAAGCCAACAACTCAAAAGACACAAACAGAACCTCAAAAAAGCCCCTAAAGAAACCAAACCTACCCCCTAAACAGACAACAACCCCAAGAGAGAATCCAAGAACAGCAAGCGCACAGACCGGAAAGAAAGAACCCAATCACATCAATGATTGTTATTGTGCAACAATTAAAATTTCATTAGATATATCTTATCAAGTAAAAGATATAGTATAGGCCACAATGGGGCTCCTTACTTGATAAACACCATCATTCCAAACCAAAGAGGCAGACATAAATGAGTTAGCTTGACTGAGAACTCCCACAATTTCCACAGAAAATGATAGTTTCTGCCCCAAATACTTGAAAGATAACAAGCTTGGCACAACTTGGATCCGAAAACCCGATGGGGCGGTCACGGTGGGTTTATAAGTGGACGTGGGTGACCCAACGTTTGTGACGGTCCTGTAAAATATGTGATTAATGGGTTTCGATGGCGATGTGGAGAATGCAAATGAAGGGTAGTTTAGATCCAAAACAGTCCCTTGGGAAAATTGAGAACAACCACTGTTATCGCCGGTGATGAGGTTTAGAGCTGTGCCCTTATAACCTTCGGAGCAGAGAAACTTCACATAATCAACTTCACTCGCATCGTATACTAAACCGGGACTTATGGCCTTGCTTGGATTGAGATGGCCTGACCCGTATGCGAAGTCAGCATCTGGATTTATCTTGGAATTCATGGGAGAAGCTACAAAGAGAACACAAATGAAAGGAAGATATATAAAATCAGTAAGTGTAAATATGTGATAGGTAGTGTATTGTGAAGGCTGATATATGCTTGTTTTGGGGGATTAGGGGATGGGACTATTATAGTGCATTTTAATTGAAAATAGTCTAGCATTTTGGTCGTCCACCATCCTACAATGGACTATATGTTAGTCCATTTTAACTAAACAATCCCCCTATATGGGGGATTATTTAAATCTCAAAAGGGGGTGTAGTATTTAATAGTCATGGGTATGTTGAATTAAAACGGAGTAACTGTTTAGTGATCCATAGCAAGACATCCAAACGTCACACCTTGCAACAATTTGCACGGTTTAGAGCCGTGCAATCTTTCTTTTATTGTAGTGAAAATCTCATTAATTCTGTGGCCTTGCTATAGTTTTTGATAAACGATGTAAATGTGGTGTTATTTATGTCTTTTTCACTTCTTTTTTTCGCTTTAATATATTCCAGATAGGAATCCAACTATACTGTATTAGATACCTGAGATTAGTTGGATAACATTGTGTGTAATTTTAGTGAATAAGAAAGTACTTATCACTTCATCGAAATAAGGGAAGTAAGGCACTAAATTTCGTACTTTAATTATTTTAGTACACCCATTTTAATAAGGTGACATGTGAATGTCCCTTCGAATTTCCCCACTCTTTTTGCATCGGGGTAGGGTGTGCAACTTCCGTCACTGTTGGCACCTATGGTAGCGCCTCTGGAGTCTGGAGTCACCTCGTTCTGGAGCTACATTTGGGTAAAAAGCATTTTGCCCCCTCAAATTATACACGTTTTTGCAATTCACAACCCGAGCTTTGAAAAGTTGCAATGTCCCCCCTGAACTATCTTTAGAGTTGCAATGTGACAATGTCCTTCCTGAACTTCAAAAAGCTGAAATGTCCCCCCTAAACTATCATGTGTTGCAATGACATCCCCCGTGAACTATCTTTCGTGTTGCAATTTCAACTCTGCCCTCACATTCCATCAAGAAATATGATGGAATTTGCTCATGTGGGACGTACATGCCAAATTTCAAGGGCATTTATGACATTTCACCCTTCGCTTCTAAATTAACAATTATAAATAAAATGAAATTTTAGTAAATTTCACTGGGCTGCCATTTTCTTTAATCAATTAATTTGTTGCGTAGCAAGAAAAGTTTGAGTTTTTTTATGATTTTTATAATTGTTAATTTAGAAGGGGATGGTGAGATATCATAAATGCCTTTGAAATTTAGCATGTGCATCCCACACGAGCAAATTCCATTACATTTCTTGACGGAATGTGATGGCAGGGTTGACATTGGAACACGAAAGATAGTTCAGGGGAACATTGCAATACAAACGATAGTTCAGGAGGACATTTCAACTTTTTGAAGTCTAGGGGGATATTGTAACCCTAAAGATAGTTCAGGGGGGGGGGGGGGGGGGGGCATTGCAACTTTTTAATGTTTGGGGGTGTGAGTTGCAAAACCATGTATAGTTTGATGGGGCAAAAATGCTTTTTACCCGCTAGTAGTTTATTTTTTCTCTATGCTGTACGTTTATACCTATGTTTAGCCTTTCTCTATTCCGTTCTCTTTTAAGTGCCTAATAGTTTAGCTTTTCTCTATACTGTTTATACCTATGTTAATATTTATAGGGAATTGTTATGTACACCCATGTATTTGCTATGTACCCCAAAATTCTTTTATTCTAATGATTTTTCTTCTACAAATTATTACTTTTGTAAAGTTGAGCGGTGTACATAGCAAAACTAGTGGTGTACATAGCAATTCCCTATATCTATATATATGTGTGTGTGTGTGTGTGTGTAAATGTGTATACAGAAATATGTTAAACCACCTGTGGTCATGAGAGCAGATTGGATAGCAGCAGGAGACCATGTAGGATGATAGGATTTGATATAGGCAGCTACCGCCGTAACATGTGGGCAAGCCATGGATGTTCCCGAGATTATATTGTATGGTACTGCTCTTTTGTCTTCTGGAACACTTCCTAGCGGGCCAATTGGTGTCCATGCTGCTAGAATATGGAATCCAGGGGCAGCTATGTCTGGCTGCAATAACCCAAAAGGAAATCATGTTGCTAATGCCATAAATTGAAACAAGAATTTTTGAAGTTAAAAGAATGACGTATAAATATATGCACACATATATACACTTTTGTTTTGATACACTCAGAAATCAGACTCAAAATGCATGGTAGCAAGTCATACAAAGAAATCGAATAAGAAATGAAACAAGCAACATTGAGACGTAAGTGGTTCAGTTTGTTTAAAGCCTATAATCACAGTAGAATATGAACCAACGGAAATTTGGTTACAAGTGTACTGTGAATTTGAACACTCTTAGGGCAACAGTAGGCCTAAAAGACATATAAATACACCCTAACTCTGCAATAGAATTAAATTGGGTCAGTTTTGACCTGTTTAACAAACTAGTCCAACCAAGCCGTCCGAGTTGAATCACAACATACACACGCACGCGCGCGTGAGCACACGCACACACACACACACACACACATATATATATATATATACTTGGAAAGAAGGAAATGAGGTTAGTTACATGACTTACCTTAAGAATGTTTGGCGATATGGCGTTCGGTCCCCTTGAGGAGAAGGAGGCTACATATGGGGCCAAAAAGTCTTTACGTTCAATACTCTTCATTATTGTTGCTGTTGGATTGCTGTTCAAAAGAAAGTGAACAATTATAAAACTTGTATATCTATATGCATAGAGACCAATCTAAAGTTTTCCTTTGATTACAATTGAATTGAGAATATGTATCAATTAATACCTTGTCAAATTAATGTATCTGGATATATTGCTACCTTCTTGAGAACCTACAAGAGTTAGAGGCAAAGGGGCAGGCTCGCCTATATTTCGTAGGTCTCCATTTTGGATTATACTGCCAGCTGCACCAGCAATTAGTTCTGATTGCCCTGTGCTTGGTGCATCGCAGAGTACTATTTTACCATTCACCAAAGTTTTGTTTAACGAATTCAATATTACACAGAACCTGCATTTAATCCAGTAATTAGTACAACTTTGGTGTCACATATGTCATATACTAGCCATTTGCATAAAGCCATAGGTTTAGTTATTACGCAGAAGACCAAAACTATAAGTACTTGTGTTTGGACTATAATATTGCTCCTAGATCATGACATGTGTAAACATATTCAATCTGTTTCTAAGGGAGACGATTTTAATTGTCACGGTTGTCTTTAATATACATGTTTTTTTTTTTTTAAAATAATTGAATAAATGAAAATAATAGAGAAGAACAATGGCCATTCCTAACGAAATCAAGGATGAATATCCCCTTCTAGCCAATTGATTGGGAACCATCCAAACAAGAGGAAGCGAAACAAACTAACGAACAAAAGTTACCAAAACAACAAAAAGCCAATAGCCAAGAAAAAAGGCCAACTACATTAAAATTGCCGCAACAAATAGAAGCAAATAAAGAATGGGCAGCAACAAAGGGCTTGCTATCGTTGTGCTAAACGTTAAATGGACGAATAAAGTCATTGTCGCTCCATTAAATTTATATATAAGTTTAACTTATATTTTAGCATCCTCATTTTAATGAGGTGGCACTGAGGTTTTTTTTTTTTGTCAATTCAATTTTACGTAGCCTTGGTTATATACACTTGTGTCTATATATATAGTTTGCAAATAGTTACCTCGATATGGATCCACTGAAACCTTCTTGAGTATTGGGTGCGTCTCCGGCATAAATCAAAGGAGATGAGACCTGATCAAAAGCATTAACTGAAACTCCCTGGAGGAAAAGGAAAAAGAGTACGCATTTATATATAGGTTCAAATATCAAATCTATAAACATGTAAGTTCGGGTCTGTTCAAGATCACATAGTACTATGCAATCAAATTTAGTTCCATTCTTATTTTCCATCTGGTTTTTTGAATATCAATATTAGGTTTTAAGACTGATTTAATATCCTATACAATACAAGTGTATCTATCATTACCACACGCTTGAATGCATATTGTCGATTGACTTATAATTAAACCACATATATAACTAGTTAAGCAGCTTAAGCTACTCACCGAATAAACCTCTTCATTGCCCAATTTCACAAGTGTAACAAACTTCCGATCTATAGTACTAGCAGCCACAGAAAGAAACCATGGTGCTACATTAGTAACAGTTAGAAGGTTTGGACCATCATTCCCAGCAGAGCTTGAAGTCAAAATCCCTCTCTTCATAGCATGGAAAGCTCCAATGGCAATAGAGTCTTTGAAATAATCTAAAGCAATCGGATTAGCCGGCCCAATAGGGGTTCCAATAGAGATTGATATTATATCAACTCCATCGGCAATTGCATCATCAAATGCCGCTAGTATATCAGCGTCATCACAGCCAATGTCGGACCAACATACTTTATATACAGCGATACGTGCTGATGGGACCCCTCCACGGGCAGTTCCAAGGCCGAGCCCCATTAGGCTCGCTTTGCTCACTACATTTCCTGCTGCTGTTGATGCCGTATGTGTCCCGTGGCCATTTGAGTCTCTAGGGGATCCAAGATCTCGCGGATCAAATGCTCCTTTACTCCTATAATATTTTGCTCCTATGATTTTACTGCGATGTTGGCGTTGAAATTAACCTTTGTTGATGTTTATTAGTCATGCCAAAACACAAAAATAATGCAATATAATGGGCAAATATCGATAAACTCACTTGAGGTTCAACTTTAAATCATTTAGTCCAAAGTGTTTTGACATAATGTCACTGACCTCCCTTACTTTTGTATTTATGTTAGCCTTCACTCTAACAACTATATCATCTCCCAGAATAACTATAATGCTCAAAATATTAATATTTGCGAGTTTCGAAATAAAACCTTCAGAATTTGTATATATAAGACGAGATGTGGTTGAAATTAATGTTGTCAAATGGGGGCATATGATCTGTCTGTTGACAATTTCTATAATTTGAACTTAATAAGCTTGTAAAATATATCAGGGGCATTATAGTCATTTTGAGGACAATACTGTATATAACTAGAAGGGTGGGATGAATTATAAGAAAATACCAACAAAAAATAAAAATAAATAAGAGGTTAGTGAAACTACGTCAAACAGTCGAGACTAAGCAACACTCAGGACGGGCCACCGATATATATACCTTATACACATACATAAGATTTGATCAATTTGAGGTTTATAGAGTAATTACTTGTTACAAGTGAAATTGGAGGAGGATTGGCAACTGCCCTTCCATTTTCTTGGGGGTGGACCAAATCCTTTATCACTGAAGCTTTCAGATTCTGGCCAAATGCCTGAGTCCAACACTCCAATAATGACATCACTTTCAAGGGGAGATCTTTTAACTTGTTGAGAAAAGCCCATGAAGTCCCATGACCTTGTGGTGTGAAGACTGTTCGTTTGGCTAGGGAACACTGAGACTACACCGTCCATTTCTGATGAAAAAAAAAAAAATTTATTAAATAGACGAGAAATGGGTTTCCTTTGAAAGGGAATGAATTTCGTAGAAGACGTTTAACTTAGAGCCAGTTCGGAATCCGTGCTGAAATAAGAAATTTTTTTTATTGACAGATTATGCTAATAAAAGAGTTGTGTTTTTTTTTTTTTTTTTTTTTCTAAAATGCTGTTTAGCGTTTGCTATTGCTGTAGTAATTAGAGATTTAATAGGGTGATTAGTGACAATATAGCTGAAAAATATCATCGTCCATTTGAAATAAAAAAATAAAAATAAAAATACGAAAAAAAAAAAGAAGAAGAAAAGACTTTTGAAACATAAGTTCCCAACTACTAAAAAATGTCATCTAGTCAAATTTGAACAATGATAGGGACTTTTAGGTACAACCATGACGTCACTGGTTCAGCTTTTGTAACTTCAATTTGCTGCTTTTGTATTAATCTACATTTTAAAGATTATTTTAAGTTTTTTGAATATACTGAATTTTTATAAAGCTATAAAAAATAATAAATAAATCAAAACTGGTTGTGAAATAGACTAAACTTTTTCACTAAAATTAAATACTTGATTAACAAAAGTGCACTTACTAGCTAGCCTTTTCATTTCCTCCTCGGTCAGCGTCGCTGAAAATCCATTGAAACTCCTCTTGTAACTGTGTCCTATATACTTTGATGCATCACTGTTGAAATGCATTAACTTGAAACAGTAAGGGTCTTGCCAAATTTTGATGCAAATTATTTTGACATGTGTGATCATTTTGACAGAAGAAAGAATGGGTTTTCCTTAATTATATTTTGGCTGGAAAATGTATTATTTTCTTTGAGTCAATGTAGAAAAAGATTAAACCAAAAATACCAGAAGCTGTCACTATATACTCACCCTCCACATGATAAATTAACATACGGAACAAATGTGTATCATATTACTATTTTATTCTGCATGTTTTTTGTTAAGTTTAGATGTCAAGGTTGTTGGGTACCATGTGTATGTGGGTCAATATACATGAGATTAAATTATTTAGTGGGCTTAATCTCTTAAGCCAAGTGGGCCATATGGGATAAGCCTTTTTAATGGGTATGGCTTTTTTATTTTTTGGCTCAATAACTAAATTTTTTTTAATGAAAATCAAACCATACAAAGAAAATCAAATAAATAATAAAAAAAAAAGAAAAAAAAAAAAGCAAAAATAAAAAACAAAGGCACAGTAAATAAGGAAACGGAAGTGACCATAATGGCTTTGGCTTTAGTATCGAAGGCAGTAGCCTTATTGCTAAGAAAAAGGTCGGCGCCTTCAATTGGAAAAAGTAGAAAGAGCTTTCTTGTGTGTGCAGCGGCAAAGACAAGGAAATTTCGGTGAGCTGCTTTTCAGGTTGATTAAGTGTTCGTTTGACTCCCAAAAATCATTTTTGAGGAAGTATTATTCTCTTGTATTTCCTTTGGGTTTGTGAACCTTAAGAACTTCCCTTTGTACTCATTTTCTAGTTGATTTGGATACCTCATATTTTGGGCAAAAACTTGAGAGAATATTGTATTCCTTATTTTTTATGTAGTGGAATTATTCGGTTTTGCCTTGTGATTTTTTCCCTCTTCATTGGAGGGTTTTTCCACATAAATTTTTGGTGTCATTTTAATTGCTTTTATTGCTTGCGGTTGAATGTGGTGGAAATTATTATTACAATATTATTTTTTTGTGGCTAGATATTAGTTTCCCTTTTGTGGGGATTTTCACTTTTATCCCAACAAAGTGGTATCAGAGCCAGGTTATTGTTGATTTATTGTCTTATGTGATTTAACGGAGGATTCATCACATTCGATGATTAAGCTTACGGATTCAAATTATGCAATTTGGAAGCCAAGAATTGAGGATATTCACGATTGTAAGGATTTGTATGATCCTATTGAGGGTGATATGGCCAAGCCTACAACTATATCCGCTACAGATTGGGTAAAATTAAATAGGAAGACAGTGGGTCAGATTAGACAGTGGGTTGACCACACCGTGTTTCACCACGTCGCACAAGAAGTTAATGCACAGAGTTTATGGAACAAAATTAGAGTCTATATCTCGGAACAAAGCTTTCTTGATTCAAAGACTTGTGAACTTGAAAATCAAAGATGGGAAATCCATTGCTAAGCACTTGAGTGACTTTCAGAGTATGGTAAATTAGTTGGCTATGATGAAGATAGTTGTAGATGATGAATTTCAAGCTTTGTTATTGTTGAGTTCTTCGCTTGACAGTTTGGAGACGTTAGTTCTGTCATTGAGTAATCCAACTCCCAATGGTAAGCCTACTTTGGATATGGTCAAAGACATCATATTTAATGAGGAATCAAGGGGGGGAGGATACGAGTACAGATCAGACACGGGCTCTTGTCACGGAGAACAGGGGCAGGAATCTGAATAGAGGGTCTTGGAAAGAATCTAAAGATCATAGTAAGTCAAGGAACAACAGAGGCAAGTCATAGACGAGATGAAGTTTTTTATGCTATTATTGACAAGGAAGGCCATACGAGCAAAAATTGTAGAATTCGTAAGAGAGACCAAAAATAGGGTATTACAGAGAAGAAGTTAGAAGACAAAAATACTACAGCTACAATTTCTGAGCATGTGGTGGTACTCTCATTTGGAGATGAGGAGTGCTTACATGTTGCAGATAGTGATGTTGAGTGGGTTATTAATACAGCCGCCTCCTACTAAGCTACTCCTTGAAGAGAGTTCTTCACCTCATGCAAAGTCGGTGACTTTGATACAGTGAAGATTGGTAATATTAGCTTTTCCAAGATTGATAGAATAGGTGACGTGTGTACTCGGACTAGCTTGGGATGCACTTTGACACTGAAGGATGTGCGACATGTTCCTAATTTACGGTTGAATTTGATTTATGGTGTTACGCTAGATGGAATGGGTTATGACTACCATTTTGGAAGTGGAAAGTGGAAACTCACCAAAGTGTCCCTAGTTGTTGCAAAAGGGGAACTTTGTTGTACTTTGTACATGACTCATGTGAAGGTGTATTCAAGCGGGCTCAATGCAATTGAGGATGAGTCTTCACCAAATTTGTGACACAAGTGGTTGGCATACATGAGTGAGAACATGTTGCAGATTCTGGCAAAGAATTCCCTCATTCCCTTTGCCAAAGGTATAGTTCTTAACCCTTGTAATTATTGCTTATTTGGTAAGTACCATAGAGTTTCCATTCATGCTTCTAGTAAAAGAAAAATCAAGTTGCTTGATATGGTTTATCATGATGTTTGTGGACCCATTGTGGTGGAGACTTTGGGAGAAAATAAGTATTTTATTACTTTTATTGATGATGGTTCACGTAAAGTGTGGGTGTATTTTCTGAAAACAAAAGACCAGATCTATCTTTCAGCATTTTCGAAGGTTCCATGCCATGGTGGAAAAAGAGACAGGAAAATCTTTGAAGTGCCTTCGTACTAATAACGGGGGAGAGTACACTTCAAAAGAGTTTAAAATGTATTGTGCAGGTCATGGTATACGGCATGAGAGGACAGTTCCACATACCCTACATTACAACGGTGTGCCCGAGAGGATGAACCACACTATTGTAGAGAGAGTCAAATGCATGTTACGAATGGCTAAGCGGCCTAAGTCACTCTGGGTGAAGCAGCTTGCACAGCTTGTTACTTGATTAACAACTCTCCTTTAGCTCTTTTAAATTTTGAGATTCTAGAGAAGGTATGGACTGGTGGTGATACTTCCTACTCTTATCTGAGGGTGTTTGGGTGCAAGGCATTTGCATATGTTGCTAAGGATGAGAGATCTAAACTTGATGATAAAGCTATTCCATGTATCTTTGTTGGTTATGGAGATGGAAAGTTCCAGTATAGGTTGTGGGATCCACATAATAAAAAGGTTATCAAAAGCAGAGATGTGATTTTTCACGAGCATCAAACTTTGTCAGATTTTGAGAAACCTACACAGCCTAGAGCGAGTAGTGCTCCAAACCTCATAGTAGTTCCTTCCACATCATAAGGTACCATAGATGGGGGAGAGGTATTGGATGAGCCAGTTGTAAATGTTCTAGAATTCGAGGATGATTATGATATGCCAGATACAAAGGGTGTTGAGCAGGGGGAGCAACCCCCTCCACCAGAGATTATAGTACCTCAAGTCAGGAGATCGACTAGATAGCACAAGCCATCAGTCAGGTATTCCAATTCTGAGTATATTTTGCTTACAAATGAGGGAGAGTCCGATAGTTTGCCAGGAAGTTCATACTCATAGAGACAGAGGTAGTTGGGTATAGGCTATGCAAGATGAGATGAATTCCTTGCATAAGAATAGTACTTATGAGTTGGTTGATCTTCCTGAGGGCAGAAGAGCATTGAGAAACAAATGGGTGTTCAAGTTGAAGAAGGATGGTGACAAACTTCTAAAGTATAAGGCTCGTTTAGTTGTCAAGGGCTTCGGGAAGAAGCATGGCGTTGATTTTGATGAGATTTCTTACCGGTGGTGAAGATGAGTTCTATTCGAGTGGCTATGGGCTTAGTAGCTAGCATGGATCTTGAGCTTGAGCAGCTAGATTTGAAGACTGTTGGAAATATTTCATCTTCAAAACTGTTGGAAATATTTCATTGATATAACTGGAAACAGAAACAGATTCTGATTATAAGTAATGAAAACAGGAAAATTACACTTGAACAGAAACAGAAAAATAAACAAGAAAAATTATCAAACCGAGGCCTGTGATTTTTATTCACAGTTTCCTTAAAACAAATTCGCCGCCTCACCGGATGTGCTTGAGGAAACCGTCGGCGTCTGTCTCCCAGGATACAGCGGCTTCTAGCAGTAGTACTTGCACAATATACAACTGCTCCGGCGAACTTTTTATGCTTTGTGCTCTCTTAGAAAACTCAGGACAGAATATGACAGTAGGAGAAGAGAAGACTCTGTATTTCGTATCTCTAGATTGAGAGGAAGCTGAGATATATATAGGATAGTCATATGCCTTTCCATTTTCTGTAACTACAACCTGTTCATCTTGCAACAGTTTAGAAATCCCAAAGGTTTCTGCAATGCCAAACATGTGCAGAAATTCCAAGGGTCTCTCATTACAGATTGGAAAAAACTAAACTTGAGGGGTCTAAAAAGAAATATTCTGTGCGGGCCGCACCCACACCCACGACCCGACCCCGCTCGGCACGGCCGGTCGGACGGACGGCTGCGGCGGCGCGCGCGCGTGTGTGGAGTAAACCCAAAGGGCCTTAGGTCCTCCCCCTTCCACAAAACTGGGTACCCCTTGGGGCCCAAACCCAAAACATGAAGTAGCCTTATAAATACATTAAATGCTACTTCTAGTTTTCCTATGTGGGACAAGGCAAGTTGTGAATCTCTTTCATTTCAACAACACTCCTTGTATGGGGCAACCTTTAACCATTAATTTCTCATTCACCCATCAATAGTTTTGGACATGTGAATATCCAAATTTCATCTCCTCATGGAGGAGAACACAAATCCACAAGGACCCCACTTAAACTCTAAGTGGGTCCCACTTTTATTAGCCCTTAAACATGGCCAAACACACATATTTATTCAACAAAGACTGCCTTTCTTCATGGTGATTTGGAGGAAGATCGAAATTTATATGGTACAGCCAGAGGGATTTGAAGTTAAGGGGAAAGAACACGTAATCTGCAAATTGAAGAAGAGTCTCTACGGCCTTAAACAAGCTACGAGACGGTGGTACAGGAAATTCGATTAATTTATGATGGGTCATGGGTTCAAGAGAACATATGCAGATCAGTGTGTTTATGTCCAGAAATTTTCCAATGGTAACTTTGTTATGCTTTTGCTTTATCTTGATGATATGTTTATAATTTGTCAAGATGCTAATATGATTCGTAGGCTAAAAAGAGAGTTGTTTATGTTTTTTGATATGAAGGACTTAGGCCAAGCATGACAGATTTTGGATATGAAAATTGTTCGTGACAGGAAGCCAAGAAACTATGGTTGTCACAAGAGAAATACGTTGAACGGGTGCTTGAAAAATTCAACATAAGAGATGATAAGATAGTTAGCACTCCTCTTGTAAGTCATTTTCAGCTAAAAAAAAACGCTTGTGTCCCTCTACCCGAGAAGGAGGAGAAGAAATGGAAGTTGTTCCTCACTCCTCGGTAGCGGGGATTCTTATGTATACGATGGTTTGTACATTGCCAGATATTGCTCATGCAGTTGTGTTGTGAGCAGATTTCTTTCCAATCCGGGAAGAGAGCATTGAGAGGCAGTCAAATGGATTCTTCGTTACTTGAAGGGAACTTCAAGTTTGTTTGGGGGTTCAAAACTAGACTTGGAAAGGTATACAGATTCAGATATGGCTGGGGACATTGATGACCGAAGTCTATTTTAGATTTCTTGTTTACTTTTGCAGGGGGAATTGTCTCATAGCAGTCCAAGGTGCAAAAATGTGTTGCCTTGCCTACCACTGAAGTTGAGTATATCGTTGCCACTAACGCAGGAAAAGAGATGTTATGGATGAAATGGTTTCTCAAAGAGTTGGATTTGAAATAAGATGAGTATGTGGTTCATTGTGATAAGACAGAGTGCTATGCACTTGAGCAAGAATGCCACATACCATTCCCGCATGAAACATATTGATGTTCGTTACCACTGGACTCGTGAGATAATAGAAAAATAGGAAATGAAGTTGAAGAAAATTCATGTAAAGATGAATCCGTCTGACATGATGGCAAAGGGTGCTCTAAGAGAGAAGCTTGAGATCCGTATAGAGCTAGTTGGAATTGTCTCCATGTAAGGGGTCAAGGTTGGGTGTTCTGACCTCTCATGTGTATGGAGGGGGAGATTTGTTGGATACCATGTGTATGTGGGTCAATACACATGAGATTAAATTATGGGTTAAATGTATTTTGTACCCTTAAACTATACACTCATTATGACTTTGGTCCCGAAACTTTGGATTGTGATAAGTTGGTCCCTCAACTATCAAATAAATTGAAATTTGCACTTTTACTACTATTTTCTTAAAATGATAATTACATTTCAGTCAACTTTTTTTAATAAAATTTAAAAGTCAGTCTATTACTTTTAAAAAATTTAAAATATCAATAATACATTAAAAAAAAATACTAAAAAATTAAGAATTCATGCCTAGTACCAACTGATATAAATCATTGTGTTTTTCTTTTAAATTTTTTTTTTTTGGTTTTGAACTTTTAAAGATACTTGGGCATTATTCTTTATTAGCGAAAAAAATTTAAAATAACAATCTGTTACACTTATTGTTTTTATCTAAATGGAAAATTCGGTTGTGTTATTTCATACCATAATTAATGAAGAGTTTCAATGCCTAGCAAGAAAAATTAAGAGTTTCAATCATAAAAGTAAATGATAAACTATTTGGTATTTCAAAATTACTCAAATTACTATTGTATTTTGGCATTCACGTATGAGCGGTCACATTTCAACATTTCCTTTCTATAGCAGGCTTTCTACTTGATATAATATTAGAAAAAATTACCAAACACAAATCAAGATTTGACAGAAAAATGTTGCTTGTATTAGCTAGGAGAACCCACGGGAGAGAGAGAGAGAGTCTACAGTCATTGGAATAAAAAAAATTTGGTCCCAATCAAAGACAGTAGGAAAAAGAAAATTATTTTAAATAAAATTAAATCGTTCTTGTATGAAAGAAAAACAATAAGTGTAACAGATTTTCTTATTAATTTGATCACTAGTAAAGACTAATGCCCAATTACGTACATTTAAAAGTTTAAAACCAACAAAAAAACTAAAAGAAAAATACAATCATTTACATCAGTTGGTGCTAGGTATGTATTCTTATTATTATTATTTTTTAATGAATTTTTTAATATATTTTTAAATTATTGTTGATTTTTTTAAAAAAAGGTAAAATACATTTTGCACCTCAAACTATGCCATGTTTCGCACTTGGTCCCCAAACTATCATTTTTCGCATTTTGTTCCATCAACTATTATTTTGTGGCAGTTTGCCCCCTCCATCACTTCTAGTGACAAAAAAAGTCATTTTTTAGTGACACTAAAAGTGACAGAGTGGGCAAACTGTCAAAATGATAGTTGAGAGACTAGAATGCAAAAAATGATAGTTTAGAGACCAAAGTACAAAACATGGTATAGTTTAAGGGTGCAAAATACATTTAACCCTTTTTAAAATTAGTAGATTTGACTTCTAAACTCTATACTAAAAAATTGACTGAAATGCAAATATCACTTTAAGAATACAAATAACAATAGTAAAGGTGCAAATTTCAAGTGATTTGATAGTTGAAGAACTAAATTGCAACAATTTAAAGTTTAGAGACCAAAGTGCTAGTGAGTGTATAATCTTTTAAGCTAACTGGGCCATGTGTGATCAAGGCGATTTAATGGGTTTGGCCTTATTGCCAAGAGAAAGGTCGAGGGCGTCTTCAATTGGAAAAAAGCAGAGAGAGCTTTTTTCTTGTGTGTGCGGCGGCAAAGAAGAGGAAGTTTGGGTGAGCAGGTTTCAGGTTGATGATTAAGGGATTGTTTGGCTGCCAAAAATCATTGGGGGTTTTTGAGGGAGTACTATTTTCTTGTATTTCCTTTGGGCTTTGCGAGCACTAAGAGATAACCTTGTACTGGAGCTCAAGTTTTGTTCCACTATATCAAAAATAAGGAATATACTAACTTGAGAGAATAGTATATTCCTTATTTTTGATATAGTGGAATTACTCAGAATTGTCCTATGATTTTTCCCTCCTCATTAGAAGGTTTTTCAACATAAATTCTTGGCGTCATTTTTATTGCTATTATTGCTTGTGGTTGATTTTGGTAAAAATTATGGTATTATTTTTATTGTGGCTAGGATATTAGTTTTTTTATTTAATTCACACTGGATAGGTTGGGAAGTGTTACTCCCATTAGTGGTGATTTTTCGTTTTTACCCCCCAACAATGGTAATTAAAAAATTGGGTAATATTATACCATGTTTTGCACTCTAGTCCCTAAATTATTATTTTCTGCATTTTGGTCTCTCAACTATCATTTTCTGGCAATTTGCCTCCTCCATCACTTTTAGTGACGGAAAAAAGTCACTTTTTAGTGACATCAAAAGGGACGTTGAAATTGACGGTGAGGGCAAGCTGCCACAAAATGATAGTTGAAGGACCAAAATGAGAAAAATGATAGTTTAAGAACCAAAGTGCATGGTATAGTTTGAGGTAGGGGTGTCATTTGGAACGGAAATTCCGATTCCGACCGATTCCGATTCGAAAAATTCCGATTTTGGCAACTAAATATGCATTCCGAATTCCGAAAATTCCGAAAAAAAACGGATCGGAATCGGAATTGTTTTTAGAATTCCGAAAATTCCGAAAAATTTCCGAAATTGTATTTTCCGAAACTTTTCTGAAAATATTCCGAAATATTCCGAAAATTGTGTTCATCCCACAGCGAAAAAACACAAAAAATGGGATGTAATGTGCTTCTATAAAAGGCCTACAAGTCTCAAGTGAAATCCCATTAAGCTTGAATTCCGAATATTCCGAAAAATTTCGAAAACATTCCGAATATTCCGAAAAATTCCGAATCTGATGAAATTCCGAAATTTCCGAAATTTCGGAATCGGAAATAATTTTGGAATTTCCGAAATTTCGGAACGGAATTCGGAATGCATTTTTGGCTTCCAAAAATTTTAGAATTTTTTCCGAAAGGGGTGTTTCCGATCCGTTCCGGCCGAAACACACTCTAGTTTGAGGGTACAAAATGCATTTAACCCTAAAAAATAATAGCTGACTTCTTCAAGAGTATTAATTTGAATTTCTTTGTTTGTCCCTAGCCCTATACAACTTATATATGTAATGGTGTAATAACAAGAACAAGAGGTGATCGAGTATAAGCAAGTGTATGGCCGGCCACCAACACACATAAACACACGCAAAAAACAATAATACACACTTTACATATACTAAATATATTAATATATGGATGAAAAAATATGTTTGTAAGAATCCCAATGGTGTTATTTTTTTGTAAATGTGTCACGAAAAATGTAAGGAAAAAAAATAATAATAAACCTGCCAACAACTTGTTCTATCATGCTCTTGTGGAGGGATGGTGCAGATGATTCATCCTTATGTCTGTCACCCATATAAACTATATATTCCTGCATCCACAGTATATATAATTGGAAGAACAAGGTTTATCAGATGAATATTCATAGTAGCCAAAAAAACCAATGGCAGAACAATGAAATAAACTTAGGGGTCATAATTGAACTTATTCTTTAATAGGACTAGCATGAACTTGGATTTCTATAAACCTAATAGAAATAGGAGTGACTATGAAACTAAATCATGTTTTGTACAGCACTAAAACAGCTTAAAAACCAGAGATAGAGAAATTTGCCTTTCGAACTGCCGCAGAAGCTCCACTTTGGATCCCAAGTAGAATGCAGAAGCCAAGTAAGAGTAAGCATGAAATTTGAAAAACTGGGATTGCCATAGGAGTAGAGTGCTTTCTTCTACAAAGCCTCAATATGTTTAGTTCAGTTCAAAAGAGATAAGCTTACGGGTTTTTATAGATGAAAGGAAACAATGTAGAACCTCCACAATTGAATTCTTAGACCGTTTATTTACACATTTGTTTTTATAATAATAAATCCACATCATACATTATAACCTGCGAGAAACTTAATCTAGTATTTGGTGGGACCACAATTATAACAAGAAAATCACACCCACAAAGATGAAGACAAATAAAACAAGAACGACACAATCACGAAAGAAAAATCAAACAAACCAACATAACCAGATTTAAAAATGGTTCGGCCTAACAATGCATATGTCATCGTGCAAAGGCGATCATTTCGATTAATATAAAGATTACAAGCATTCAAGACCTCACGTTTATAACTCTCCAACCAAGTTATACGACACACAACTGCTAGAAACTAATATGTCCCTCAACCAATCTTATCAATCCCTTGAGTAAGCCATATATTTATAGATTGTAGAGTTCCAATCCTAGTCTTATACATCAAGGAATACTCTCACAAGCATTAATTCCTATAAAGTAGGCAACTTCCACAATCAAAGGAATCCTTATTTGATAAGAAATGCACCATCTAAGGAACCAAATTAAAGATTAGAAAATAATTTCACTAATGGAATTTTAAGCACAATCCTAATAATCCTCACCTTACCTCACATTCATTCCCAACAGTCTTCAGAGTATTCCTGATGTAATCTTCAACAACATCGATAGTGCATCGCCTTTACCATTACTCAAGTTCACATCCCTCACGAACTTATTTCACTAATGGAATTTTAAGCACAATCCTAATAATCCTCACCTTACCTCACATTCCTTCCCAACAGTCTTCAAAGTATTCCTGATGTAATCTTCAACAACATCGATAGTGCATCGCCTTTACCATTACTCAAGTTCACATCCCTCACGAACTTAAGCATGTTTCACATCAGTCACAACCACGGGGGTGTTAAGTGTCCATTTTTAAATCATACTAGGGGTGAATGAAATGGGTTCAGCCACTACGGGTAAAATGCTTTTAACCCTCATCATTAAATTATTGATTATGTATATTCTGTAATATATGTACATATATATATATATATGTCAATATCTATAATCTATATGTAATTTATTTATAATAGAAAAAATTACACTTTAGTCTATTAAACTTTCAATTGGGTTCATAAATTTTTTGTTTTTCATTTGAGTACTTGAACTTCAAAAATTCATTTAATCAGACCAAATTATGATATTGTTAGCTTAAATTATTAGAAATTGTCACATACGTTGCGCGTAATGTTTACCTATCACATGTTAGGTTAAAACAAACACGGAAGATTGTGAATAGCTAACAAAATGATGCGATTTTGGCTATGATTGAATGCGATTTTGGATCTAGTCGAATATATTTTCGAATTTGATTGAACGCAATTTCAGATCTAATTGAATGCAATTTTTTTGCACTATTCACAATCTCCGTTGTTTGTCTTAGCATAACCTATGATAGGTAAGTATTACGCGCAACTTACGTGACAATTTAACAGTATCAGAATTTGGGTATTATTGAATGAATTTTTGAAGTTCAAGGACACAATTGAAAAAAAAAAAAAAAAAAAACTTATGGACCCAATTGAAAACAGGTGTATACTTTAATGGACTAAAATGTAATTTACCCTTTTTAATATATATATATATATATAAGTGCATTTACCCCTTAATATTTTATATTTTTATCAATCGGTACATTTCACCTGAGGTTAACATTTTATTTTTTGGTCAATTCTCACTAATAAGATCTCCTATTCTATTTTATTTTTTTGGTGGTACCTTCCTATGGTTTTTTTATGGTCTTGGTTGACTCTGGTCTAAAACAAAAAGATTCTGAAAATTTCTCTAAATCTAAAAAATTCAGAGACATTTTATATTTCTTTTTTTAGAGAAATGCCTTTAAAGTCAAAAAATTTACACTCACTCTATGAAAAAAATATATCTGAAAGTGTTTCTAAAAATGTCTTTGAATATGGAAGTGTCTGAAATTAAAAATTTTTTTTTTTTGAAAGAAATGTCTCTAAAACCGAAAAATTCAGACACATCCTATGACAAAAGACTCTAAAAATATTTTTGAAAAATTAAAAAACAATCTGAGACGTTGTCTTTGAACTTTTTTAATTTTAGAGACATTTCAAAAGTTAACGGTAGCCACCAAATTTTTTTTTTATGACATAATCTGAAGCACGATACTTACAGTGGGCTGTCCTTTTTCACCTTATTTACGCAATGAGTAATTCTTTGGTGACAACTTTCATACAACCTCCTAAAAGATGTATCTATCTCTCTCCTGTGTCACCGTGGGGTCCAGTGACATCATAGGAGAGAGATAGATACATCTTTATAGGAGGTTGTATAAAGATTGTGTGAAAGTTGTCACCAAAGAATTACCCTTACGGAAATCTCATGGACCTTAGTCTAATTTTTCCTTTTGAAAATTACTTTCACGGATAGAGCACAACCTTCTAACCTTTACATGTTTGAGTTTATCCCTAAAAAAGTAAAATATCATTGATAAAGTTCATACAATGCGTAAAATATCTTTTAGAATGACAATTCAATATTGAGCGGACGAGGATACAAGTTCGAAAGAAATTAATCGCACTTGACCTGACCTAGAACTCCTTTTCAAGTCATCACAATCAGTCCTATTCTAATTCAATAAACTTTTTCATTATCTTTTCGATGGTTCGATAATGAGTGGATGAGGATATATACAAGTTCGAAAGAAATTAATCGCCATTGACTTGACCTAGAATTCCTTTTCAAGTCACAATGAGTACTATTCCAATTCATGAAATTTTGAAACTTCTACACGAACAAATCATCAATATTGGTTTAGGAAGTTTCCTTGGAAAGCTGTGACTAAGAGGGCAAGGAATACTAACTACAAATTCCATAGTCTTGGTCTTTATGCATGTCCTGATCTTTAGGATATATGTGTGTTACTTGTGGTAATTACATGCTACTTTTTCAAGCTTTATTGAAATGGTGTAACTATCCTTATCAATAGTATCTCAATTTGATAAGTCTACCTTGGAGGAAATTTTTTGTGTTATATATCTACATTTCAAATTAGTTTTTAGCATAAACTGTTTATTTACTTTTCATATTAAATTAATGCATGATCATTTATGATAAAAAGGAAAAATAGCAAATTAACATCTCGCATTTGAATAAGATAATAAAGCTTTGATGTGAAGATGGGCTCTTTAATTTTAGAAATATCAAAGCCAATTTAGAATTTTCTATCACGCAATCCGTATTTGAGTACTCAACCCAGGCCCTATTCGAACCAGCGAACTTTGTACACTTAGGCCCCGTTTGTTTCGCGGGCAAGTTTAAGCGGGATTACAAAACCAAGCATTAGTAGTCCTGGGACTATATAAGTAAAGGACTATTAGTCCATTTTAATTAATAATCCAGTGTTTGGTTGGGCGCAAAATATGGGGCGGATTAATATTAATTAGTCCAATCCTTTGTTTGTTTAGGAAGTTACTCCAATGGACAAATGTATATTTTGCCATATTTGCCCCTCCCACACATGCCCCACCTCTTCACCTCTTCAGCACAAGTAAACAACACATCAAAACTTCACTTGCATTCAATTGAATTGTGAAAAAAAAAAAAAAAAGTACTGCAAAAAAAAAAAAAAAAAAATTCTATGAATTGGCTAACCAAAAAAAGTTCTAATTTCCACATCCTAGCTGTAAATCAAGCATATATATGTTACAAACACAATCTTTAGTTTACTTACTTGGATATATTCATAAAGAAAAATAAAGTAGACATATTAATACATCACTAAACTATTCAAAGAAATGAAATCACTATATATTGACCAGTATAGTTACCCCTAACTACTTATACAAAATATGGGGTAACTGGCCACAAATGAGTCCAAAAATTACTACAATTCATGGGCATATATATGTTGCTAAAGCCACTTAGCTAGCATGTAAAACACAACAGAGAACACCACACCAAGTAAGAAATAAGAAAAAGGCGATTCGACGTCACGAACCATCGGAGGAGCTGCTGCTGTAGAATTTGCAGTCAGGGTTGTTGATTTGGGTGGGACATCAAAGAGTTCCCCATGCTCTACTATGAACTTCTGGAATGCTTCTTCTGCTTGTGTGAGTGATGCATATGCTCGGTGACATGCGCCATTATATCGACATACCTGAGCATTTGCCGCTTCCCAACTAGTATAAATACCTGGGCTGCGACCAACAAAAACTACATACCATTTCTTTGTACCCATACCTACAAATATAGACAATGCCATATTAAAAAAAATTGACATTACACTAACGCAACTACAATAATTCCAAGGATACCATATATATGTTCAACAAAAATTAGAAGTCCTGATAGCCATCACCATAATATTAGCACTGCATATATGTAACACAAACCAAGATCCCAAAAGCAGTTACAACTGATGGAAGTAAACCATCTTTCCTACATGATTCACACATGCAACTAAGCACCAAAAGATACGTAAGAGTTATGTTGCACCACCTATTTACATGCAACAATATCATACACAAGTAGCCATTAATTAATAATTACAGACCATCCTAATGATTAAGAAGTAATGAGCAAAAGGTCATCAAGTTCCATTGTTTATGTCCAAAAAAACAGATGTTCCATCAACATCTAGATTTCACCAGCAAGCAACATCATCACCCAAGACTCCTAAGAATTGCCCACCGAAGTTTCAGAAGGCCAAAGCATCGCTCAATCACATTACGAGCTGCTGAATGCTTCAAATTAAAGAATTCTTCATGATTTTGGGGGGCAGCTGATCCTTCCCTCCAAAGGGACAAATGATATCGTTGCCCTCTATATGGTGCTAAGAATCCTTCACCGTTGGTATAGCCAGCATCTACTAAGTAGTAGTAACCTGTGTTGCAATTAGCAAATACTAAATTACACTACCATGAAAATGCCTAAATTGTTTGTCAAAATGTGTTAACACTTATTTGTAATTACCGGTTGGGACCTTTAATCCATTTCTTCGTGTAACGGCATCGCGCAAAATCCTAGAGTCAGCTGCAGACCCTTCCCATCCCGGTAAAACATATATAAATTGCATGTCCATAGAGCACACTCCTAAGACATTTGTAGCAATCTCCCCCTTCCTTGTACGGTACCGCGGTTTGTCAATATCAGGAACATTGACTCTAATGTATGTGCCGTCTAAAGCCCCAAGGCAATTCTATAATATAAACATTTTAAAAGTATAAAGATAATTCTCAACAAATAGTCAAATGGACTGTTCAAACTAAGCAAAAAAAGCTACCTTAAACCACCGCCATCTGTCATCAGTGGAATTTTCTGGAATTGGTTCAGGAGTACGTAATAATATCCCTTGCAATCGCAATACTGCCTTAAGCACAATATTGAAGTGTCTGCTCACTGTCTCCCCCGATCTCAAATAGTCAAATTTTATCACTCTGTTCTTTACATGATGTGCCAATATGTGCAAGAACATAGCTACTTGTTCTTCTACATTAACATGTCTTGTATCCCTCAAAAGTCCAACGGTACGTAAAAGACCACATAGTGTGCCAAATGTGTTCCTATCCATACGTAGTTGCTCAATACAAGTTATGTCACTTCCACCAATGATTCGATCTAAATGCTCTACTTGAGCCTCAACTCTATTTAAAGCTCGACTCCTAACCAAATGCTTAGCAAAGTGCCTACCATACACAAGTTGGACTAATACCATGTACATTGCACACATATATATGATCTCCATCATAACCTCTTCAAGCACCAAAAAAACTTCTACGTGGCTCATGTTCACATCCATCCTAAAAAAACAAAATAGCCAATCGCCTTATACATTTTGCAAAGCAAACCTATGTGCTAGTTTTGGTCCCAAAATGTTGTAGTCGAGTCCCAAAAAGTTGTAACTTTGACAACTACTATGATTTTAAAAACCAAGATAGTTACCAATTTAAGTTGCAATATTTTGGGACTCATTTACAACATATTGGCTCCTTAAGCTTGTCTATTTCCTTTGAATAATCAGGAAAAACACTTTTAATTAACTGAACACAGTTTGATACAAGTTAATTACTTATCATCATGCTTAAAATAGTCACAAACATGTTACATATAAATGCTATCAATGGTGCAAAACACAACTATGGTGCAAAAATAAATGCCAACAATTTGAATAACACAAAAAATAAAAAATAAAAAAATCATGAACATATTAACAGAGAACACATAAATCTTTGTACATCCACAAAAAAATGCATCTTCATAAATACAGAATCTTGACAAATCTCCACAAATTTCTGTAGAGAGCATTTTTTCTCACCCAAAAAGTGGTTCACCAATGCTCACCCAAGCCTCCCATTGGTCAATACAGTGGGACCCAGGATTAAACATCATTAATTAAATCATGGGTCCCACTGCATTGACCAATGGGAGACTTGGGTGAACATTGGTGAACCATTTTTTGGGTGAGCAAAAGTATTTTCATTTCTTTATATCCGAAGCATATCTCATATATATATATATATATACTAACAAATATCAAGACTTAAGCAAAATACCATGTCAATTTGTGGAGATTTGTTGAGATTTTTTTTTATGAAGATGCATTTTTTTTGGGTGGAAATGTCATTTTCTTGTGTTAGTGGAAAACACGGTTTGGTCTTAATCCTGCTGCATTAGCCAGAGTATTGTTCCTACAATCTAGCATTTTTTTAACACCAGGTTGTCTTATTCTGAAATCATATGGTGCCACATGTGAAAAAAATAACTATATTGGTATAGTTTTTTATTTTGTTTCTAAATTATCTGTTTGTATAAAAGTATGGTGAATACAACTTGGGAACAGGTTGCTCAATGTTCAAAAAAAAAAAGCAAAACAAAAATCCTCAATATTTATGAATATCTTACCCAAACAACACCAAAAGATGCAGATTTACACATAATTACTACTCCCTTCGTCCCATTTTGAGAGTCCATCTTTGGGAACTCAACTTATTAAGGGGACAAAAAGAATCTACACCTACTTTTCACAATTGCCCCTAATCATTACAACAACTTTTTTAGTTTTGTTTTGGTGTAGATTTCAAGGAGGGATAATTTTGGAAAGTAAGTAAAAATTGTACATCAATTTAAGGAAAGTGGACACTATTTTGGGACATCCCAAAATGGAATAATGGACTCTCAAAATGGGACGGAGGGAGTACTAGTTTTTAGGCCATAAAATTTCAAAACAATTAAGTGGTAATTGCATCAAGTCATTCTCAGGATACAAGTTCACAATTAGCAAAATAACCATGAATCAAAATAATTAGATATCTAGATTCAAATACTAATATAAATTTGAACAAAATCATTTTAATTTAATAAATTCCAAACAAACCCTAAGAGAAGTTTTGCTCTCAATGTACTCATTTTCTACACACAGAGTATCAAGTAACAATTATAAAATGAAACAATAAACTTGATTGATAATTGAGACCCAGATTTATGCTCCATCATATACCAAAAATGAACCTAAGATCTAAGTCCACGTGTGTACTAGATTTAGATGAAGCTGCAGATTTAACAGTCATATATACCAAAAATGAAGCTGCAGATTTAACAGTCATATGTATATATGACCACATGTACGTGTATCTATTTAACAAGATTTAGATGACAAAACAGTCTAATTGAAAATTTTCAACTTTAAGTGCAAAACCAGTTTTAATAAATACGTAACCAAACATGCACCAGATTTTTTGAACAATCCAAATTCAAAACACTGTTAAATCTCAACAAATATCTTTATATATTACGTATATTTCATAGATCTACCAAGAACCATCAAGATTTGAGCAAAATACTATGTAAATAGCAACTATTTCAAAAAACAAATGTCAAGATCATCATCAGTTTATGTTTATGGTAAAGAAAGTATAGATCTAACTAACCTATCAGATCTTAGCAGAAACAGGAAGTGACGATGCGAGAAACCCGAGCAACACAGCCTTTCTTCTGGAATCGCCTCTCTTTGTTCTTGCGGCTGTGAATGAGATGCTAAACTAATATGAGGAAATGAACTCAACTGTGCTACCCTTGTATAGGTTTATTTGGTCTTTTTCCTAATTAGTCCAAGGGCAAATTAAGCCCAGGACTCTATAACCCACCCCCCCCATGGGTTTATTTAGTGGCCCATTTGTGGGCTTAGTTGTCCGGGTGGACAAGTTGTCCCATAGATTGTCCTGCGATTTTGGTGTATCCAAACATGGGTGTATTGAATTAAAATGGATTGCTAGTCCAATCCCACCTCCAATCCCGCGAAACAAACGAGGCCTTATAGAGATGTCATTGTTAGTAGGCTGAGGATAAAAAATAAAAATTAATTAGTTGCTATTGTATGGATAGAATGCATTCTGCTTTACGGTATGCTATAGTACGAAATTATTAACAAATTATAGTGCACAAACTTAATTGGATACTAAACATAAAATAGAGCATATATGATTTCAAATAATCTCTTCTTTATTGTTACTTTCGGTCTTATCTAAAAGTACGAATATGGTACGTTATGTTTTAAATAATAAAAGTCGACAGAGAAAATTACTATCAATCTACATATAAATATACTTATCAATAAAGATTACAAGCACCAATTTTCCGTTTTGGTTTTCTTTCCTATTATTTCTTGGGTAACTTAGTGTATAGTCCTAATATATACATCTAACTAAAAATAGGTCCTTTTTTGAAATGAATCTAGAAATTAGTCCCTAACCCAATTTGAGAACTAAAATACCCTCATATCATTTTAATAGAAATATATATGTACAGAACCCTTCTCGTGAGGACTTCTATTTACAGCCATTGGATCCAGTATTCATTAAGGAAATTGAAGTAATTTCACAAACTAAAAACTGGATCCAATGGCTATAAACAGAAGTTCTCACTTTGTTAAATTGAGGACTCCCTCATCAGGAGGGTTCTGTATATATATATACATATATATATAACTATATTGATCTGGTAATTGATTTATCATCTGTTACTCCTCCATCCATACATGTACATATATATATATATACACATTCATTTACTAAAAAAAAATTATCCGCAGGCAATCGTGAAATGGGAGAGGCGTTTCACAGCCAAGTTAACGATTCTCTACACAAACTACGCAATTCATCACCGACGCAAGATGATATATGAGCTTTTGATTCAAATTTCTCATAGATTTTGCTTACAAAATCCATTTTTTTTTTTCAATTCAACAGTATAGTTTTTGACAACTTCAAATGCATTTCTGTACAAGCAACTATTTTAGGATTTTTGGAAGAGATTCATCAACGAGATATAGAAGAAGGTTTACAAATCTTTTGGTCAATGCCGTAGTGAGAAATTCTCTCTATATTTGTTGAACTTCTTTTGCATTCTCTGTAAACATAACAATAGGTCCGAATGTAGGGGGTGGGAATTTCTCACTTTAAGTGCTTACCATCACTGACTTTCTCACTGGTGTATTAAGTAAGAAATTTCTCACTTAATAATGGGAAATTTCTCACTTTTAATTATGTTCTCTCTTTTATTTGAATAGAAGTGAGAAATTTCTTATCTAATTCTCATCAATTTTCTCAAAACTTTCTCAAAAGTGAGAAATTTCTCATCAAATTCTCATCAATTCGTCTTAATATGTTCAATTCAATGAGAAATTTCTCATCTAATTCTCATCAAATTTCACAAAACTTTCTCAAAAGTGAGAAATTTTTCATCAATTCATCTTAATGTATTCAATTCTGAAACTACCGCTGGCGTGGACACAAGTGAGGCAAATGTATTGAATTCAGTTCAATTGTAATAAATATATTAATATGTTGCTTTGATTAATAATATACAACATATAAATGTTTTCTTTATATTACCAAAAACCAATGATTGGCAACATAATACATGTTTTAACAGAAAAAAGTGAGAAATTCGCACAATATAATTGAAAAACTCTCACTTATGCAAATACGAAGAAGGACACAGCTTGTTATTTAATTTCAAAATAAATCCATTCAAGACAATTGTAAAACATATTTTAGGAATATTAATTTCGTTTTCCATGATTTCCATGAATTTTGCTTACCATAAACGAATTTGCATGTTTAAATAATATGGAAATGCTTTGATTTTAGGGATATTAATTCCCTTATCCATGATCTCCATGAAACCTGAGTATAACCAAGAATAAAAGGAATATTTTTTGCATGGTCATTTATCTCAAAATATTAATATCAGTATCTTATTGAACCTACTAAGTTTATAATTGCATCCGTTTATGATCAATTTTGATTTCTTTTACCAATAGTAAATCTAATAGTAAATCCAATAATATCATGTGTAAATTAAATCATTACATTACCTCTTAGAATGACAGTTCGATATTGAGCAGACAACGATACAATTTCGAAGAAATTAATCGCACTTGACCTGACCTAGAACTCCTTTTCAAATCACAATCAGTCCAATCCCAATTCAATAAATTTTGCATCTCTTACAACGACGATTTGATGATGAGTGGATGAGGGAAAGCTATGTGACTGAGAGGGCAAGGAGAATTACAAATTTTATAGTCTTGGTCTTTAAGCATGTGTGTTACTTGTGGAAATTGCAAGCTTTTATTGAAATGGTGTAACTATCCTTATCAGTAGTATCTCAATTTGATGAGTTTACCTTTGGAGGAATTTTTTTTTGTTATCTACATTTCAAATGACTTTTTAACATAAACTGGTTATACTTTTAGATTAAAATGCATGATCATTTATGATAAAAAAGGAAAAATACCAAATTAACATCTCGCATTTGGATAAGATAATAAAGCTTTTATGTGGAGATGGGCTCTTTTAGAAATATCAAACCTCATTTAGAATTTTCTCTGACGCAATCTGTATTCGAGTCAACCCGGGCCCTATTCAAGTCAATAAACTTTGTATATATGCTTATAGAGATGTCATTGTAAGTAAGTTGAGGATAAAAAATAAAAATTAGTTAATTGCTATTGTATGGATTGAATACATTCTCCTTTATAGTATGCTTTTATCTATTTTGTTGCTTTTGTTAAATTTATTAATGTCAGATATCTTTGTCTTTTTTTGTTGTTGAGTTTGATATTATTTTTTAAGATATAGTATAAAATTATTAACAAATTATAGTGCACAAACTTAAATGGACGCTAAACATAAAATAGAGTATATGTGATTTCAATTAATCTCTTCTTTATTGCAACTTTTGGCACTACAAGGAAAAAATACTTTTTATGTCACTTAAAAAAAGTGGCATATCACCGTTTTTTTTTCTAGTAAAAAATCACATAAATGGAGGCGACATAAATGTTTTAAAAGTGATATAAATGTTTTATAAAAGTGACATAAATATTTCATAATACCAACACATATGTTAATAAAAAGTGACATAAATACTTAAAAGTGACATAAATACCAAACAAAATTATTACATCAAAGTCTTAAAAATAACATAAATATTTTAAAAGTGACATAAAAACTTTAAAAGTGACATAAATACTTTAAAAAAGTGACATAAATACTTGATAAAAGTGACATAAATTCTTTTTTATTTATGTGGATTTTCTTAAAAGTGACATAAAATGCTTCCAATTTTTTTTTTAAAAAATGGTGATTGCATGTCTCAATATTACCACCCTGTACAAAACTAAATGCAGCTCAATAATCAATTCCAACAATTAAATAAATACTCAATAATAAATTAATATATCATTACAACCAATTAATTCCATTACATCTATTCATATCTACCAATCAACAAAAAATTTAAAAACATGTCTAGCTCCGAGAACCATGTGTACGTTCAACCTAAATTTAACTCCAGATGTCATCAGAACTCTATATAAATCCACAAAGAGAGTTGCTTTTATTTCATAAGCATAAAAAATCGATACTTATAAACATTGTTCAGAAGATACGCATCCTTCGAGAGTATTACTAATACTAAATCCACCAGAATAACATTTTCTCCAACAAAAAAAAATGAGAATCCTTCCCTTTAAAAAAAAATGAGAATCCTCCTCTCTTACGTTTATCTGAGTTCCTCAACTGCAACAGGAAAAAAATAGTCATTAAACAATCCAATTCAATTACTCAACTGAACAAAATCATCCAGTATTACACAATCTGTGTTACATGGACTAAAGGGACACATCGTGTGCGGGTGTGTGTCTTGTCTAGGAGTCGGTACTCCAAATCATAGGATACATGACTCGGTGTGAAATGTGTCCAACTGTTGGATCTGGATACGCAGAGACATCTTCAAACGTACGTATAAATTGGATAATAAGGCTTTGTTTGGTTTATGGATTTAGAGAGGGGAAAGAAAAAGAAAATATTGAGAAAAAAGTTTTCTTTGTTTGGTTAATAAGGAAGACGGTAAGCAAAAGGGGAAGGGAAATAAAGCAGGATGAAAAATAAATTATCATTTTAAATATTGTACCGCCCCTCTCTCTCTCTTTCTTACTTTTTTTTTTTTTTTTGTTTTTTTTTTTTTTTTTTATGTTGCTATAAATTTATAATACTTAGAAAATTGTTGACTTCTAATGTCAATTAAAGATGGAGGAAAACACTTGGGAAAACATGAGGGAAATAATTTTCCTTCTTGTTTTCCTTCCTTCTTCCCTTCTCTTAATCCACGAATCAAACAGAGCCTAAAGAAATGATATAGGGATTCCTTCTTACCTTGATAGCTCTTTTCCGTTTCCTTGAACCAGTCAAGGTGCATGCACTACATATCGCCACAAACATAAGCCACAAACTATTAAAAATAAAGTTAAATAAAGAGCATCTTGCACTACATATCGCCACAAACAAATTAAATGGCAATGCGTTGAAAATTTGAGTCCATACACTACATATATTTAGATTAAATTTAAAAGTACATTGTACCTTTAAAACAACTAACAACGTAAACCTGGTATATATAACATAAGCCAAAGGCACAATGTTGGGATTTTAACACGGAACCAAACTCTCCTATAAACACATAGAAACACATCCAACAGTAATTAACATGCACTCCAAAGAAAACACAGATTTATATGATTCGGCAAAATCTTGCCTACATCCACGACCTAAGAGAAAGGTACTTCATTATGGGGAAATAACCAATACAAGACCCCCATCCACAAAAACCCAAAGAACCCTCATCTCTCACACATGCCTTCCTTATTCCTAAAATTTGCTACTCATGAAACAGATGGGAACAAAAGTACAAAGCTGGAAATTTGCTCACCAAAATAAGCTGTTGCCTTTCATTTCCTTTCTGGCATTATCCTCCAAGAAACCAAAATGGGTTTTGTGTCAGAACCAGATACTATTTTTCCATGACCATATGAATTACCTGTAAAGTGAAATTAAATTAAATCCATGCATCAACTTCTATTATAACTTTGATTAGTAATAAATTAGCTTTGTAGATATGAACAACTTGGCTTCCCAATTTCAGTGCCACCACATTAAATCAAACCAAAATCAGCTACTAAATCAAACCCACCACTGTCCATGTTAACAATTAATGTCAGAGAAAAGGGGAAAAAAAACACAATATGATTAGAGTTCAACCACCCCAAAAAAAATCTTCAAACACAGGAAATAAAGGGAAGGGCCAGGGTTTGTAAAAGGTTTTTTTTTTTTTTAAATAAAGACTGTTCCAGGAAAAAAATAGATTTATAACCCTATGAAAGAAAAGAAACTAAAACTAAAAAATTAAAAGGGAAAGGATACTAAAACTACACTCTTTATAAAAGAAGAAAAAAGGAATTAAATCATGAAAGAAAAGAAAACTAAAATGATTTAAAAAAAAAAAAGGAAATGAAAAATAGAAATTGAAATTGGAAAGAAAAGAAAACTAAGCACAAGATTAACACCATTTCATTGAAAGAAGATGAACATATATCTCCATAAGTGGTAATCCACTACTTGTAGTCATATGACATAAATATTAAAACCATTTCATTGAAAAATATTAGAATGCTCCATAGTCAGTTGCAAAGCACTTTATTGGAAGTAAATTGAGATCATCAAGGAGATGTATGAGTCACCTTCACTTACTGACAGTTGCTCCACTATCATTGTTCTCCTGGCCTCAGCGCATAAACCACCATTCATTGAAATTAAAGCATATGTTGTTAGTGGTGTAACAGTTATTCCCTTTAAAGCCACTTTTAGAAATACTGTAAGAAAGAAAAACTCACTTCTCTGGAGCAGAAATGCCCACCAAAATTAAGTGTTGCTGAGAAGAGCTGTGTTGTTTTTCATAAGAATACACGAAAATCAACAACTGATGATTTATGTACACATATCAATATAAATTAACCAAAATCCAAGGCATGAACCTACCCCTCCAACCAACACTCTTGCACAATTGCACAACACGGTTTTAATACATATGTTATATGTACTTTGTGTTGGAAAAATAAGAGTTTGTGAAATATTTGATACACCTAAATTCCTGAAGATTGGCTTCTCTTTGCAATTCACAATTACAATATCGAGCACGACTGCTCAAAGCACATTCATATTAACTTGATCAAGAGGAGAAAAATAGTAAATTACATAAATCTGTCTAGTAATAACACAATCAGACATATATAATTGTTTTTTCACCTCTTTCCTTCACTTTACCTCAAAATTCACCACAGACATCTTCAGTCCACCTCCAAATCCTGAATATTTGTCGACAAAAAGCAATGTAATATTAGCTAGATACAAACTACATAAACATAAACTCAATAAGGCCTGTTAATGAATTGGATACAGACCATATTCATAATATCCAAATCAATTTACTTAAGCTAATCAGATTTTCGTATCGGGTTTGGATCGGATTTGCTTTTATGAAATCAATATCCAGATTTGTAAACTTCCGTATAACCATTATCATTTCATCAAATTATAAACTTTCATTAAATGAAGAAAGAAAGTGATTAAGAAAATTTAAGATTTTTGATTGAATTTTTTCACCCTATTTTCATTCACTTCTTATTTTCCTCCCATTTTTCTTATTTAAAAAAAATGAAAAGTATTTTCCTAGTGTTCTCTATTCTTTTTCCTATTTAGTCATCGTTTTTCTTCTAATTTAAAAGAGAAAGTTTACTGTTTCTATTTATACAATCTTACGGATGTAAAGATGTGCCCACTGTGCATGGTGAAAAATAACCACAAAATCAGTTTTAGATTACATTTGAGCTACCAGAACAATCATTTATAAATAAAAAAAGATCAGCAAAAGATAGCTTCAACCATGTCAATTTAATTCACCAGCAAATATAAGGTTGAGTCAACTCAAGTCCAATGATAACCAACTTTTTATAATAGACACTTAGAATCCCAAAGAACTTATTAGCTAGCTCTATTTGTACTCCACATTTTGCATCTTACATTCAACGGTGTGTATAAAAGGGACAATTACATAGGCACATACAAAATTTCAGAGAGGAAGTGGAGTTAAATTATCAAAGTTAGAAAGCTATTGAATGTGAACCAACAGGAATAGAAGACTACCTGTAATAAAAAATTCTGTATAGATTATAGGTAGTTTAGCTATTCTTTTGTTTTTTTGTTTTTTTGGGTAAAGGATATATTCTTTTGTTAGAAGATGATTAACAAAAAACTACTCAGAAATATATTCAACACAAAAATCAGTCATGAATCATTATTTAATTATGCAAATCTAATAAACTATATTCTAAGACAGTATAAGGGGAAAGAAGAGGAAACCAAACCTACCAATAGGCAAAAACTGATTACTGAAGCAAATCAAGTGGCTGTTGAAGCACCAGGAGATTATCCACAAAAAATGTCTGAGATCACTTGCAAACACCATATAAAGAGAATGACTGACATCAAAGCCCATGCTAAAGACAACTACCAATCACAGCGAAAAACAACACTTTGATTAATCATGACCTCTCCTATAAACTATTCAACTTGATCTCCAAGGTTGCCCTTATTTGGACCCAAATCTACATTCATGTTCCACTGCCACCATATCATCACAAAAGAGGTAGGAGTTTTTACCAACACACACTCCTAGTATATAAGTATAAGAAAATGATTAAAAAGCTAAACATTAGCAACTTATGTACCAAAATCTATCATCTGCTTAAATTTAGATGTGTTATGGAGCATTAGCATTGCGTTTTCACTAAATCGACGCTTGTTAGCCACTTTCCTCCCTATCTACTCAAGTTACAATTATATTTTGAAAACTGTCACTTTTAATATTATTTAAGCATGGAGGAAAACACAAGGGAGCTGTTTTTCTTATTGTGATCCTTACCCTTTTATTTTCCTTAAATGAATCCTCAAATTAAACAAAGCCTTAGTTTCTGATGTTCTTCGCTGATCAGTATGCTTTAGCTTTAGAACATCCAAGCTTTTATAAATACTCCCCTAATTTTAAGTTTCTCATTAGGTACAAGATATGATTTGCAGATAATCTAATGGCATGACACACAAGATGATAATTACAAGAGCAATATAAGCAAATATGCTCCATTGACATTTAATAAAAATATGAAAGCTCCTAAAGTGGGAGAGGCTTCTGACCTTAAACAAGGATCACTCATGCAAGGTGTGAAGAACCAACCTTGGGTGCAAGTGTATCCAGAGTAGATTAACTGTGATGGCAGAAGGATCACTCAATATACAAATTACTAAGTCTAAAAATAATTAAAACTTCAAACGTAATATGTTGAGAAAATTAACAAGTTTCTATCTCTCTTCCATGGGTACTTTTTAAGCTCTACTTGATCTAACTAGAGTTCCTTCCATTTTCAAAAATCAATTATTGTAGTTTCTCTCTGAGCATCGGCCTAAGATAATTGGCGATTCCAAGTAGGACCAAGCTCTATATATTGATGTACAAAAACGCTAGCATGAAAGAGAGTATAAATTTGCACGTCCAGGAAAGATGGTCAAGCAGACCTTATTTGGGATTTCAAAAACCCTAACATATATATATATACATGCAAAGAGAGAGAGACAGAGAGAGACCTAGTTAAAATTCAAAAGCAGCGGCGCTGCAGTGTGCATGTGGCGGCGGCAAGCGAGCGGAGGCGGTGTGGGTCGTGGGGAAGAGAGGGAGAGAGGGAGGGGGGAAATTGATCTGCTGCTTGAAAGGGAGGGGGAATATCACCGAGGGTGAGGGAATTGGGTCCTTCTTCTACCGGTGAATCCATGGCTTTGTCATTATCCTTCCTCCATGCTTGACCTTGAGAGAGAGAGACAGAGAGAGAGTGTGTGTGTGTGTGTGAAAATGGCACTACGAGAGCAAATAAGAACTAGAGAAAGGGAGAAGAACTGGAGACGAAGATATGGAGCGAGTGAACCCTTGATTGTGAATTAGAAAACATATATAGCGTACCTTTTATGTCGTTTTTTTTGTGATATGCGGAATAAGAAAACTTAAAAACATCATTTATGTCAGTTTTTTTTTGTAAAAGTGACATAAATATTTTATTATTTATGTCACTTTTACACAGAGTGACATAAAAATAAACTACTTTATTTATAAAATTGCCATCGCATTTTTATTTATGTTGGTTTTTACAAAAGTGACAAATACTTTATTATTTAAAAAGTGACATAAATAATAAAGTATTCGTGTCACTTTTGTAAAAACTGATATTAAAACTTAAAAAGTGACATAGAAAGCTCAGGCAAGAAAAAATTATGTCACCCAAAATACAAGTGACATAAATACAATTTTAAAAGTGACATAAAGAGCATTTTTTCTTGTAGTGCGGTTTTCTCTAAAGGTACAAATATGGTACGTTTATGTTTTAAATAATAAGAGTCGACAGAGAAAATTGTTTTCAATCTACATATACATATACTTATCAATCAAGATTACAAGCACTAATCTTTCCTATTACTTCTTGAGTAACTTAGCATACAGTCCTAATATATACATCTAACTAGAAATAGGTCCTTTTTCAAATGAATCTAGATTATTCCCTAACCTAATTTGAGGACTAAAATGTAATACCCTGTATTTTCAGTAATTATTAATACAAAGAGATTCTGTATACTTCCTTGACCATACTTGAAGTTTTGCTTTCAATCGATCGAAGTGCTTTCAAGCGATCGAGAATTTCTACTTTCAAGCGATCGAACCCTATTCAATCGATCGAACCTCGGCCGACATGAATTTATGACGTGGCCCCCACTTCAATCGATCGAATCGGTCTCAATCGATCAAACTTGGCCGAATCACTCTCAAGCGATCGAAGACACCTTCAATTGATCGAACTTGTCTGGATATTTCATCTCAGTTTGTGCGCTGGACTGCCACCTTGTACACCCTATTCTCTATATATATGAACCATATTCGTGGGTGGGGGGTTTTCTGAACCCAGAGATCTTAGAGAGAGAATGTGTTCTTGTGTTTACATATATATACACATCTATATACATATATGCATACACATATATCAATATATATAGAGGTAGAGAGAGACAGACAGAAAGACGAGAAGAGAAGAAGAGAAGCAGAAGGAGACAAAGGCAGCGAGAGAGAAGGCTGAAACATAGGAGAGAGAGAGAAGCCCCATTGGAGACCACTAAGCTTTGGAAGTTGCCAAACACGCCTTTACGACGTTATTCGGTGAGTTCCAAACTCACTCGGTAGTATTTGTGTATTATTTTACAAGTTTTTAGATGTATTTTTTGACCCCAAACACCCCCTATCACCTCTAGACATTCACTGTCCAGAACTGCTGAAGAAGGTGACTCTCGAGTGATTGAACTGAGTTTAATCGATCGAATGGACTTTGATCACTTGAAGCTCACTTTTCTCAATTGATTGAAATGTTTTCAATCAAACGAACTTTAACATAACATGGTTGCTTCCTTTGAGGTTGTTAATCCAAATGATTAGTCGTTTAAATCGGTTTTGTGTTTCTATTGTACGATATTATAGATTACGGTGGTAATGGGATAGATAATGAGATTGAGATAATATGGTGAGTAACGTAGTAGGGTTTGAAAATGTTATTAATAATACGACACCATAATGAGATAAGATTTGAGGTATGACGGTGGGTAACATTGGAAAACTTGGTGACTGAGTTAGTGGGGTATTAGTTACTTTCGATGCTAGCATGTCTGTATCGGGGATTGGTCGTTAACACATCTACGTGGGATGTGAGCGTTATGTATTGTACTCACAAGGATTCTTAAAAGCGGTGAACAAGAGTACTAATAGATACTAATTATGAATGGACAATACTCAGAAGTGTTTTTAAAAGCGGTGAATTGTAAGAGTTCTTAAAAGCGGTGAACTAGAGTATTGGTGCTTCCATAAACTAGTACTTATATTGGAATGATGTGTGGTGCTCATGAGTATTCTTAAAAGTGGTGAACAGCAAGAGTTCTTAAAAGTGGTGAACTGGAGCATTAGTATGTCATGATGATAAAATTACATCATCTCAGCCAGTTGGGATTGGTACAGTCAGTCTTAGAGTTAGATGTCGATAACAATTCGATAATGATGGGTCTGAATAAAAGAGGAAAAGATATTACTAGTGTCACTACTTTACATCGTGCATAACTGGTAAGGACTTTATGCCTATGATACTGTGGGAGATTCTATTCACTCAGCTGAAGTAAGTGTGGGCACGCGCGGGCGGGGTTCTGTCATTCCTTGACAGTGTCCGGGGATGGATCCAAGGAGCACACTTCAAGAACTAGAACTCCTCACGCGATCCTAGAGACAAAGAGTCGCCACCTATTTTTTATTGGAAATTAGGAAACCAAATTTGACTCGCCCAAAATTGAATAAGGTTACTCGCTCTTCATCACCAGAAACAAGGTTCGGGGATCTTGGTATGAGAGGGGAAGGAGCCCGAGTAGGACTAAAGCACCCCCTCCTCGCCCTACCGAACGGTATGCCTTGATTCAAATATCCTTGTTCTTAATTCATAATAGGTGTTGTTTCCTCAATCATACTAGATAATATATACATGGCAAAAGGAACATCTAATGAAAATCATTTCAAGAGATTAAATCAAGTACCAATCGGATACACATGCAATATAAGAGAAATGTATATTCACAGTGGCTAGTCCTGCCCGGGATCGATGCAAATAAAGGAAATATGTCATGATATGCAAAAGGGAACAAGAAGACTTACATTGGGTTGAATCAAGAGGAGTCGCAAAAAGCAAAAGAAAGGAAATGTGTAATGCAACCATGCAACAATCATAGATAAGATGTCTCAAACATATAAGCACATAAACGGAGACTATCCTAAAATCGTGTCATTGAAAACAAAGTTGTAAACCTAGAAAAATTCAAAGAGAAAAGGGTAGAGATAGTACATGATACATTGGCACTAAGCCACATATAGACGAGGCAAACCCACAAATCAAAGTCTGGATCCACGACATTCAATTCTCTGCACTAAGATACCGAGGAATACCCAAGCATTGCAAAAATACAAGCAAACAAATGATATGCATGATAAACAAGAAGAAGATTTCATCAATCAAATTTCCAGATTTAGTAACCTCAAATGAATCCTACCAAAAGTGATATTAAACATGAACTGGGTAAAAATCCTTTTACAGAAAGTTAGATACATGTCTTAGGGAACTTTTCCAAAAAGTAGGAGTTTTGAGAACAGTGGAATAGGACTGTCCACTGTTCTTGTAAAAATCATAATTAATTCTACCAAAATCTTATGAAGCTCTATTTGGTGTCAAACAAAAGCTATTTCATTTTAGTTTATGCCAAAATAATCCCATGGAAAATTGATGATCACAAGGTCTCTGAACAATTGTTTTACCTAGACTCTGTTATTCTGGAAATTCAGTATCATTTGACAAAGGAATGCAAGGCATAATAGAAGTTCATGAATCATGTTAATCAAATTGATTTAGGCTTTTAATCTCTGATCCATTTATCCTATATGATTTATAAACCAAATTTTATTCATCAATGGTTGTTGAGTGATCGAGGTATGACCATTTTGTATACATGATCATGATTGTAGTTAAACTTTGAAAATTCCAAAATAGTTGTATCAATTTCAAACGTTTAGAAAATAATCTTCGCTCAATCGTATGCTCACAATTTTACATCGACATATAAATACATGAGTTAGGAATCATCCCCAAAAAGCGGATCATCGATAACTATTGTAAATTTTCTGAAATTCAAAAATAAAGAGACCATGTTCAAATCTGTCAACCGATTTCTCAACAATTTTGAAAAATAGCATATGGATCCTAATGATTCTCAAAACAAATCGAATGAAAGCCAATTCATCAAAGTTTGTCCAAAAAATTTGAAATCCATCAAACTATGGGTTTTGATGGACCAAATTCTATGGACAAAACCAATCTGTTTTGCTGAATTTTAACTAATTCATTTTAAAGTGTGTGAAAAAAATCTTAGGTGTTGTTCTATGTTTATTAGAGAGATCAAACTCATGGATCAACATGATTATCATGATTCCCAATCAATTTAGCCCTCAAGTTCTATGAAGAACTTTGGATCATGGATCAAAGGGACTTACAAATATCTTCTTGGAGATGAAATTTAATAAGAATTCTAGGTAATAGGAACAACCAAGAGAAAGGTATGAACATAGGAGTCATCATTGTCATAGATCATACTTCCACACCATCATAGAATTCAAAGTAGATACATATATATATATATATAATCATGTATGCATGGATCTAAACTAAATAGAAGAATGAAATCAAAATTAAAAATCAAAGTAAAAATCAATCTCTAATAATGAATTATGAACAAAATAAAAAAAAGCCTTGGATCTAGCTATGTGATTGTTTGAAGAACAAGAGAAGAAGAAGATGAGTGTTCTAACAGAGAAAGCAACCTAAACTAGATCCAACTCTTATAGATCTATATATAAAAGTAAGAATTAGAGATGAATTGTGATGTTTACCTCTTGGAGGATTCTCAATTATGTATTCAAGTTGATTTAAAGGATCTTTTTCTTCAAGTATTCTTCAAGTTCTTCAAGCACTCATCCATGGTGGAAGTTAAGGTAGGCAATTGAGGTCAAGTCTATTATCTAATTCTCTAATCTAATTATCTCGAGATAAGTAATAAGGGAATTCCATTCATAATTCACTATTTTCTTTCTAGAAATCTATTGAATTTAAAGCATATGTGATTGTATCTTCAAGTATATTCAAGGTGTACTTAAGGATATTCCAAGATGATTCAAGCCCCTTTTGTTCTCCCTTTTCATATGAGATGCAAGGCATCTATATATAGATTTTTGAAAACTTAATTCTTAAGTTTCAGGGTTAAAATAGAGATTTTGGAGATCACAAAAGGGTTAAAATGACCATTTTAGTGCCAAAACGCAGTTTCTGGGCAATTTCCTCCCAGTGGGAACCTCCTGAAAGGGTATAGAACTCGAAAAGCTCGATGGGGAATGCCACATGTAGGTGGCAGTTTAAGGGGGAATTGCCACCCCCTTTTTGGGACCCACCATCTGCTTTTCTTGGTCCTCTAGTTGCCCTCATGCCCTGTTTCAAAAATTACATGCACTGCTTTTTTAGATTTTCATAAAAATGATTTTGGTGTCTAAAATCATCCATTTATGTACCGTTGGAAAGCTGTCGAGTTGAATTTTAGTATAAAAATATTCCAGGAGGATTTGAAATCAAAATTGAAGGTCAATTAAAGTCCGGAAGTCTTCCGGAACTTTCGTCGTCTTTTTGAAATCAAACGACTTCTTTTTCAAAGTTGCTTTTATATGTGCATCGATTTTGAGTTTTTCTTTGAAATTGAATCTCTGGATACCTAGAATACTGCATTTACAACACTTCATGTTCATATAACCCAAAGTGAATATGAATTCTGAGAGAGGATTTTTGACAAAACCAGGATTTTATGCTGGATAAGGGCTTTTCTGAGCTTGAAGTCACTTTCTGAAGTTTGATCTTTCGATTGTGTGCAATCCAGTACCTCCCACGGGGTGCTTTTCATCATCGAATCCTCCAAGACATTGTCCATCATAAATCCTAACAGTGTGGTCGCCCCTTTTTGGTAGAGCTTAATGTGAACAACGTGAACTACAAGTGAGTACCAAAGCTAGAATGCACCCAATGACCATACTAAGAGGTTTTAGGAAAAAAACAAAAGTCTGTAAAAATCAAGAAATTCAAAATATGAAAAAATTAATAAGTTACGAAAGTAATAATGCAGTAATGTTGGGTAGACGCTGCTGAATCAAAGCTGCTACTGGTTGTGCTCCACTAGAGCTGTCTACGTATCCTTTCCAAGAGTCAGACCAGGGTGTAGTTCAAGTACGTGAGAAGACAGAGAACACACAAATAATAATACAAATGAAATGCTCCTATCCTAGGATGCTGATGCAGTATGCAAATGTGAATGTACAAGTGCTGGAGGAATCGTCCTCAAGGGCTCCCTAGATGCAAAATTTAATGCAAGGGATGCAGTGTCTCACTCTCATAGTAGAATATGTCTTAGATGATTCTTGGAGTCTTGTCAGAGTCTTTCTTCTGAGTTTGAGGCTTGTAGGTGTCATCTATATCTCGGACGACTTTTGAAATAATGGAGTATCTTGGATAAATTCTGAATCATGTCCAACAACTTCTGATAAAACATGTCCTTAAGCTTGGACGATTTTTGAAATAATGCCTCCTTAGACCCGGATGACTAATGAATTGTCTTAACCCCTAGACAATTGCTGATGTAGAGTCCTAACCTCTGGACGATTGCTGGTGTAGTGTTCTAACCCCTGGACGATTGCTGATGTAGACTCCTAACCTCTGGACTATTGCTGATGAAGAGTCCTAACCCCTGGACGATTGCTTGATGTAGAGTCCTAACCTCTGGACTTTTGCTGATGAAGAGTCCTAACCCCTAGACGATTGCTGATGTAGAGTCCTAACCTCTGGACTATTGCTAATGAAGAGTCCTAACCCCTGGATGATTGCTGTTGTAGAGTCCTAACCTCTGGACTGTTGCTGATGAAGAGTCCTTCTGCTGGGGACAAACTTTCTGTAACTGGATGAATATTCTAAAATAGGTCCTTCTTCTGTGGACAAATCTTCTATTCTTCTGAAATAGGTGCTCCTGCTGGGGATAAATATTCTGTTATTTTAAAACAGGTTCTTCTGCTGGGACAAATCTTCTGTAGCAGACCCTTGTTCTGTGGACAAATCTTCTATTCTTCTGAAATAGGTTTTTCTGCTGGAGACAAATCTCTGTTCTTCTGAAACAGGTCCGTCTGTTGGGGATAAATCTTCTATAGCAGGTCCTGGAGAAAAATCATCTAAAACATGTCTTTCTACTGGAGACAAATCTTCTGTTCTAGTGCAGGAATTCTGAGAGATACACGGATTATGAGAGAAACCCTACTTCTGGAGGCAACCCTGGTACACGGATTCTGAGAGATACCCTACTTCTAGAGGTAATTCTGATGCAAGATTTTGAGAGAAACCCTCCTTCTAGAGGCAACCCTGATACACGGCTTTTGAAATATACCCTACTTCTGGAGGTAATTCTGATGCACAGATTCTGAGAGAAAACTGAGAAATACCCTACTTTTGGAGGTAATTTTGATACACGGATTCTGAGAGATAACTTACTTCTGGAGGTAATTCTGATACGCAGATACTAAGATGTACCGTAGTTCTGGAGGTAATTTTGACAAAATTTGAAAGTTTTCTGCCGGAGAGATTCTAGGACTCTGAGGATGTACGGGTTCTGCTTTCACGAATTGCTGAAGTATAAAGAGAACGTTGTTGAATAGTATGTCAAATGCAGAGCATGATTAGCAGTGTTTGATCTAAATTCAACTTTCTTGACGAGGCATGCCTTCTTGGCAATTCACATATCTACATCTCAATCTTAAAGCAAAACTCAAATCCTTTGAAGTTTGGGCTTTTTGGCTGTTCAAGTCTCCTGATGGCTTAAGTCTTCTGGCGACCTTCTGAGTGATCTTCAATCAGCTTCTGCTTCTTACAAGCGTTTGATCCATTTTAATTCTAATCATCTTGACTAATGAGTTCATATCACCATTCATCTGATCCTTACTCAAAGGTTTATTCTAAGCTGCTAAAACTTAACCTTTTTTTTTTTTTTTTAATCAAAATTCCCAAAATTGGTAGATTTTTACTGCTTTTGCCAATTAAATTTAAACTTTTCAAGATCATTTCTAAACGATTTCCCTAAGTTTCTAGTGCTTCCAAGGCTTATAAGTCAAGAGATGGCCATCCCGGAGTCATATTGAAAGTTCCGGGGGGCCAAAATGCGAAGATAGAATAACTTCACCAATTCTGATCAATGATCTGACAGGCAAGTGCGTAACGATTTTGGCAAAAACTCTGATAGCTTCTTGTCTTTTTTAGGGCTACATACTGATCTTGATTCAATGATAATATCAAACAAATGCTTTATTCGTTGTTCAACTTTGCTCAATCAATTCTAATTCCCATCAATCGCTCGATTCTAATGATCTTCCACTTAATGCTTCATCCTGATCATAATTGATGTAATAAAAGTGTTTGGAAATTCTACTTGTATCCACCTTTGGATGCTCTTAGAGTTTTACAATTCATTATATATCACTCTGGACCCACACACTTGAGATCACGACAGACTAGACGATGACAGACTAGACCACAACAGAGGTTGACAGACATTGACACAGGAAAATGACATTCTTGAAATGAGTTTGGAGGAAAAAAAACTCAATTTGCCATGACATAATGCACATTTGTCATGTTTGATGTATCTATTTGCTTTTCATGTGCACTTCTCATCTTAGTATGATAATACTCAGCTAATAAAGTAAGGCTTTGAAAATACTCTATATGGATCTCAATCAATCCCTTGCTTTCTCTGAAATGTGCTTTGAATTAGTGCCTTAGCTTATAGAATACGAGATGATTCATTTCAAATGTTTTCGAAGACATACTTGATGACTCAGGATTTGCTTATAATGTGGAAAGGGGTACAGGCAAACGATGTTTGCCCCTAGTTGACGGGGATAAATGAAAGGTTGGGCAAACGCAGTTTGCCCCTAGATCCAAGAAAGCTCGCCTACTTATCTCCAAGTGGGAGTCAGGTCCAAAGTAGTTTGGCCAAGTCTTGAAAGAAGGTAATTGAGATGTGGCTGAGTGTTTCAGGAGTAGTGACCAGACCGAGTAGGTTGCCTACGTATCCCAAAGTGGGAATCATGTTAAGCGTAGTTCCTCGAAGGCTGGAGGTTTTGAAAGAGCAAGGATTCAAGAATTGGGGGGCTTTTCAAGCCATGTCATCAGACAGATTTTTTGAAGCATGTTACTTGTGGTAGCCTATAAAGAAGTTGTACTACCCCTCTTTTATTTCTTTTCTTTTATTTTCTCCCTATTTTTTTTACGGTTGATTCTTTTTACCTTTTCACTAGCCACCCAATTTTACATCTCTCATCATACACGTTTTCAGAGCAAGATTAGCCCTTCAAATCTTTGGGTTTACTTAAAGAAATTGCAAATTAAAGCTTTGGGATAATTCATGTACCCGATTTCTCTATCTTTTTCATTCTCCTTCCTCTTCTTCTCTTCTTTCTTTTCTTTTCTCTTTAAAGTTTTGACTGGCTAGGATTAGGTTCTTGAAAACAACACGCAAAATTTTATTTTTTTCATGCTCTAACTTTAGCCTAGGCGCCCTTTCGAATTTTTATCCTAGCGAGCTTCTCTTTTTCTTCTTTTGTGCTCTAACTTTTGCTTAGGTGCCCTTTTGGGTTTTCATCCTAGAGAACTTTTTTTTTTGTTGAGAGAAGTAGTTTATTTGAAATGTTGGCTACCATCGAGGACAAAGTATACATGGCTTGCAGTTTAGACAGGTTTGAATGGCTCACTTTTCTGGGCTCAAGATTTTGAAATGGGAAGATCAGGGAATCAAGCTAGTCCCGAGTCACTATCAAGCATATCTTTTCAAGATTTAAGCAAAAGCATCTCAAGATTCTTAAAGTAAGACTAATCAATTATTAGCTTTCTTCGGCATCAGCGCACAATCAACTTTGATCCTTTCAGGATTCTTTTCAACGCAAAAATTTATCAGCAATGCATTTTTCACAATAATCAGAGAAGTGACACTTTCAACATAGTGATTCTTTTATTCATGACAAGGCTCATCAAATCAAGAAAATCAAGATTTCATTCCATTATTTAGAAAGAGAATGATTATAGTACTTGACATAGACTCAAACATAACTTGACGATAGACGAACTCGATTCAAAACATAAAATAGACTTGACGGTGGAGTGTCACTGTGACTTGCTTATTTCTCTTACGCATCCATTTGGCCTCAACAAACAGCTACTTCCAAGCATCATCATTCAATCATTTATTTCTAAGCTTCAAACTCTCTATAATGCCCTTTCTAATTTCTCCATTGAATCTGGCTCTGCCTTTCAATCACCCTCTGGATCTCCAGAAAATACTCAACTTATAATTTGATGGAGGCAGGAATCCGTGGAAAAGGTGCCGCAATCCGCTCATGCCATGCAGTGGTGAAGCAGTAATTGATGAAGATCGTAGAAAAAAATATCATTAAAAAGCTGCGAGTGTGCATCTATCAACACTTTGGGGTTATTAAGAAATGTTTTAAGTCACTGTGTGATGAGTATAGTCTCAAACCACACATCTAAAATAACAAAAAGAGTTAAAGCTCAACGCAGATGTCAATATCATGGAGAGTGTTGCACCCAATATATAGTGATTATTGAGCTTAATGCATCCAAACAAAGGAGGAACTTTATTTTTTTGAGGGGACAAACTAAGTAGGAACTTGACAACCACAATTATTAATTTATTGTCATGTAAAACGTAGTGAGTTGGATGGTATAAAGTAACATATTGTACCAATGATGGGAAGAAATCGTGGATGTAACAGTTGTAGGGATAAAGTACTGGTATCTCAAACTAATTACATCCCTTTATTTGTTTATTTGTCTCCCTATTTTTAGAAAAATCTCAATCCATATAAGTAAAATAATTTTTTTATTAGTAGTGTGATAGATAGTGAGGTGTTACCTGTTACAACCAATGTTTACTCCATAGACGAAAGAGGGCTTCCCGCTTCTTACATCCTGAGTTTGACTTCTATTAGTGCACGCCGCCCTGTCTTACCTTATATTGATGGCCTTTTGCAAGTAATTGTAGATTACTCTACAATAAAGGTTTTCGACCCAACCTTAAAAAGTTCCCACGCCATAAAATTCAAAAAGTTACCTGAATATACAAAAGATAAATTCGAAGTTTCAAACTTAATAAAATTAACTGTTAACAAATGAATTACACTCTAATCCACACCTTTCTTCTCCATATAACAATTGAACAAAGATTCAAAGAAACATTGTATACATGTATATATAACTATATGTGTGTATGGAACAATTTCTTGAAAAAGAAGGCACAAGGTAAATTAAATTATCCCATGAAACTCAACTACAGCACCTAAGCATCTCCAACAGATTAGCTATTTAAACTTTTAAGACAAAATAGTTAGTCAGTGGAAGTTTTATGTGCTCCAGTAAACTAGCTATATGGCTAGTTATTTTAACATTTGACTTTTTCACTAGACATATTTATCTAGCCAATATTAATGACTCTCTATATTCTCTCTCCAAATCTCAACCTTTGAATATTTCATTATTTAATTAACACAAAATCTCAACCATAGAAAATATAATAAAATAAGTTGACTAGACAAAATAAAGAGCACTGCTGGAATTGAAAGTAAATAGTGGATTGCGAAAATCGTTTTTAATTAAAGTAGCTAGTTGTAAACTATTTTACTGCTAGAGGTGCTTTAAGAGCTATTTCGTAACGCCGCAATTTTTAGTTTTCAATTTCTGTTTTTTTTTTTTAAACGAAAAGTGAAACGTATTTGATAATCATTGTCATTTTTCTTTTTGAAAACGAAAATGTGTTTGGTAATGGTTGTGCTTTTCATTTTCATTTTCATTTTTTTTAATTTAAAAAAAGGTGGTTAAGAATTTTAATTTTTTTTTTTTTTAAAAAAAACAAATTAAAAAACCAAAAACCGCAATATTACGATACAAACCTTTAGTTTTTGTTTTATTTTTTTTCCCTTCTAAAAGCTCTTCACTAGGATTTTAGAGGAACCACAATTGAGCCCAACTCTAGTTTCTGTCTCCTCCACTCATTGCTCACCCAAAATCCTCTCCAGCGTGCTAGGCTGACAAGGGACCGTTAAGGCACCCTGATGATTAAAACCGTACTGTTCAGCCCCGCGGTCTAAAAGTTTCAAGAACAAAGGGTGTGTCAAGAAAGTCAAAGGCATGAGGAATCTCTTTCATAGCCATCCACTGCAATTACCGCAAAGCTGCCTTCTTTGACATCTTCTGCTATGTTGGTTTAATCTTTAAAAACTTCATTGTACTTGTCGATGTGGGAGGTTGATCCTTTGCCTAATGAAAGACTCTTTTGTAGCTTTTTAACTACAATCTTGAGGTTTAGAAGATAAATCCCATTAATCTTCTTACCATTGCTAATTCTAAGCTTAGCCACGGCTTTGTTTTCTGTCTACTTGTTTTTTTTTTTTTTTTTTGGGATGGGTTTTCTACTTGTTTTTTTGAAGAGTAATGATTCGTGCACATAAAATGTGCACATAAAGTGTGCACATAAAGATCTAGCCCATTCATTTTGGTGGGTCTTATGTGTGCAGGGATGGACCCCACTAAAATGAATGGCTCAGATCTTTATGTGCACACTTTATGTGCAGATTTTATGTGCACATAGCATTACCCTTTTTCGAAAGGGGAAGTAAGTGTGCATTTTCTTAGCATGTTAGCATGCTTATATATAGTGTACGAGAACTTTCGAGAGACATTAATAGTGAAAGCAATGCTACATGTCTAATTCTAGAATAATTGTCGTGATTTCTATATTTGAATCCCCAATTTGATTCGTAAATATAATTTTACAGTTATACCCAAAGAAGTAAAATTATTCCAAAAGGTTGAAGAATCTGCACTAGCTGTGCCCACACTTGCACGGATTCTTCACGGATGCAACACATTATTTTTCTTAATTATTATTATTATTTTTTTTAATGGGGGGACCTGATACAATATTTTAAAACCTTTGGAGTGAATTTAAGAATGTTTGGAGTCAATATAAGAATACAGTTGAGAAAAGGCTAGTACTCCTATTACTTATTTATGCTTGTTATTTGGCTTTAATTAATTAAATAAAAAAATCAAGACAATAGTGTATAGTTTATGAGATAGTCTTTGTGGGCATTATGTCTATCTGTCGTTGTATAATAATTTTGGGAACAACGTTGTCATTATAGGCTTGCCATATTTGTTAAAGAGCAACGACTTTACTCAAAATGGTCCACATTTTTTGCTGAATAAAAGTTTGTTAATCGCCATAATATTAATAGTTACACAGGAATCATATATGTTGTAAATGAGCACCTGCAGAGTCCACGTGAGAGTGTAATTAGGGGTCTTGTTATAGGGATCCTTTAAAATACAACCTGATTGGGCTAATATTTTTTATCTTGTTTTTTTTTTATTAATTTTTTGTTTTTATAATTAGAGTTATGTTTGTTTGACAAATAATGACTAATTTTAAAAAAGATATCAGATTGGGCATGCATGAACTCCTTGCAAGAAATGAACATTTATCAAACATTAAAATTTATAGAATCGACTCAATTATGAATTACAAAACAAGTTGCTAGACTATCTTTTGTTTTTGGTCCGTAACACTTTGGTTATAAGATAATGTGAGAAAGAAGAACTAATATATGTAGTCGGGCTCAAAGACTTACAAATAGTGTGATTATGTATATTTTTGAGGCTTTTGTGTCAAGTCTTGACTTCCCATTTCAGTAAAGAAAATTCATCAGAGCATGATTCAACATCACACATAACATGTAGATTGCCAATTAATTTATCTTCCGTCTCTCTCTCTCTCTCTCATTGCCATATACATACAAGTCGATGTAGAATTATCCTTTCTTTTATTTTTTTGTTCAAAGACTAAATTTCATTAATGAAAATTAAACCTTACAAAGAAAACTATTAGAATGCTATGTTATAGACTAGATTTATTGTACTTATGTACATCACTGTATTACCTATCTAGGTTCGTTATACTACATTGTACTACTTTTTGGATGTACTTTTATTTCCTTTTCTTTGTTTTCTCCTAGCCTATATAAGGCTACCTAATGTAAAGATACACCACACCACACAATAATACAAATGTATTATTCTCTCTCTCTCTCTCTCTCCAATAATTCAACACGGTACCAGAGCCAAATTACTCTTGGTGATCTACTCCAATTTCTAGTTGTGCCATCATCATCATCACAACTGCGACCTGCGACACAAAGTTACCACTGCCATCACCTTTACCTGTTGCCATCGCCAACATTACCGACTTGATTCAGTACCAAACATCATTACCATCATCGCCGTCCAACCCATACCATCATCTTCTGCCACCAACATTAAGCACTAACATTACCCACTGCATACATTACCAATCACCATTATCATCATCACTGAACCATCATAACTAACATCTATCCATTACCGCTATAACCTACAACCATCACCAATAACACACGTCATTCATTACCACTATCATCATCTATTGACACCAAACGAATCCAGCAGCCACCACCAATATCATCACCACCCACATCCATAATCTACCCACCCCAATTCTGCTGCCACAAAATCTTCCTAAAATGTCTTACCAATTCCGCTACCACAAAACCCTCCTAAAATTGTCTCACCACCACCAAGTGCATGCAATCTAATCCCTAGATCCGACACCCAAACCCGACCCGAATGCAAACCTCCCAGCCTATTGGAACAACCCTTAATTGCCCAAACTTCATTCTCTGGGCCCAAGCTATGTCCAGCTTTCTCAAAGGACGCAAGCTCTGGCGATATATCATAGGTGACATCTCTGAACCCAAGCCTATAAAAGACGAACCGGAATCCAAATATCTTGAAAGACTAGAAGATTGGGAAAGTAAAAACCATCAAATCATCACTTGGTTTCACAATACTTCCCTCAGTTCCATTCACCATCAATTTGGTAGATTGACTAAGGCCAATTATGTTTGGGATTTTTTGGAGCATCGCTTCACGACTGCTGGTCTAGCTCATTAGTATCAGCTACTCAGTATTCTTCACAGCATGAGACAGTAACCTGGGTAATCTATCAACATCTTTTTTTTTCTAATATCCATTATGTCTGGGATCAGCTTACCTCTTTCGAGCCCACATGGTCCAATCCCACTGATGCCAAAAAATTCTGTCAATATAGAGATAGACAGCGATTGATTCTTTTCTTAATGGCATTTAATGATGACTTTGAGCATGTTCAGGCATCTCTCCTGCATCGTAGTTCCTTACCCACTCTAGAACAAGCCGTTTCTGAGCTTATTTCTGAGGAGACTCGTGTTGCCACTTGCAATACTACTCATACCGATATAGGTCTTGCTGTTCACAAGGGAACCTCCAGTCACAAAAATCACCAAAATTATCAATCCGCTTCCTTCGGACAACAATGCAACTACTGTAAGCTGGACATCTTCTCTTGGATTATCCCACTCTTATTTGCAAGTATTGTAAGAAGCTAGGACCTGGACATTTTCAAACTGACTGCTTCAGGAATCCCAACAAAAACTCCCACAGCAACACGTCACGGGCAGGTTTTTCTAGATCCACTAATATGTCCCGAAGAGGTCCCTCCAGATCTGCAGCTACAACTGTCAAAAGTCCATCATCCACTGCACCTGCCGAAGAAGGTTTTTCTATTGCTGATCTTGAGGATCTCCTCAAACAAGTTCTTGCCCACTCTGGTAATACATCTTCCACTGCTATGTCTGTTACCATAGGTAATTCATCTTGGTTCTTTGACTCTGCTTGTTGTAACCATATGACATCTGATCCCACCATTTTCTCAACTAAACACTCTACTCATCACACACCAACCATTCATACTGCAAATGGTTCACACATGTCTGTCAATCATATTAGAAAATTTTCCACTTCTCACGCAACTCTTCCAGTTGTACATGTATCATTAACCTAAATCCCATATTGGCTTTCTTTTGAGCAACGCTTACCTTTTCTTGTTGAGCACTACTACACCCATACATTTTTTTACACATTTTTTCACACCCAACTTTAAATGCATGCACCATGTGCTATGTAAGTGGTGCACAGAAACCTTTGTAAAATTCAAATAGCACAAGGTACATGCATTTAAAATATAGTACGTGTATGGAAAAGTGTGTGGATCTAGCATTTTCCTTTCTTGTTTGACGATTTTACCATTTCCCTTTTATTTTTTTCCTAAAAAAAATAAATTTCAGTGCAAAAATAGAATAACCATTACTCCCAATGCACTAGTTGAAGATTTATTTAAAAAAAAATTTCACTAGTTTTATCGTATTGATTGGTCTATCCATCACACCACTATCGTGAACAGCCAATAATATTCTCCCATAAAAATACATGTAAATACATATGCAATACAACATTTAAATCCTAATTTTATTTTTATCATATTAGTTATTTAGCACATGTTATGCTGATATAATCTTATGTCCTCTATTGATAAGTGGCAATCATAGAGTAATTGCATGAATAGGTTACAATTAGCAAACCAACACTAAGAAAAAAAGTCAACAAAAGTCAACATTCCAAGTGCTCATAACTGGATTTATATACCTAGGTTGTTTGTTTTTAAAGAGTGACGATTGAATTGCTAAATAAATTGAGTGCTCTTTTCTGATATACATGTTTATCCACAAATGATCATTCTAAACAAGCACATGTGTGATGTGCTGCGATAAGATTCCTAACATTTCGTAGTTGCCCAAATTGAAAGAATTAGTTTTTAATAGGTCAAACAAGTGGACCCACAAATCAAAATTTGGCTTTGAAATATACTATTACTTTATATATATATAACACATACACATATGTACATATATATATGTATCTATATCTATTTAAAATTTTCTATGAACCTCATTTCTTAATGTGAATCAATGTACTTATCGCCCACATCACACTCATTAAGCAAGGCTGTTCACACGGGTTGGCACGAATAGGCCATGCGCCATACCTGGTTTCATGAGTGCTCTAGAGAACCTACCTAAGTTCTCATAGGAAGCGGTCCCACTTCCACACTCATATAGGTGAATCCATCAAATGTGCACTGCAATTCTAAGCACACCACCCATTTAGGACTATGAATTCATTAAGAGTTAAGACTCAACCTAACTCATTGCAGTCTACACTATCTACATCATAGGGATGGACTCAAAACAATAGAATTGATAGTGTCTCATCAAATCAACCACTAACTTGTTATTGCCCATATGAACCTAATTCCTGGGATCTCCATTAACATAACTGTTGATTTTCTTTTATAGGCATAAGCCTCATCCCCTTCGATGTACTACTCACTAGTTTTCTACCTAGTGGTTTGGTCAGAGGATCGGCCAAGTTCATCTCTGACCTTACAAAGTCTAGGGATATAACCCCATCATTTAACAACTGTTTCACAATGTTATGTCTTAGGCGAATGTGCTTACTTTGCCATTATAGGTCTTATTTCTAGCTCGGGCTATTGCAGCCTGGCAATCACAATGTAGCGACACAGACAGAACTGGTCTCATCCATAAAGGGATATCCGCTTAGAGGTTTCTAGCTAAGCTACTCAGCCTCAGAACCTGTGTTTTCTGAGATGATGAACTTGGATTCCATAGTGGACCGAGCTATACAAGTTTGTTTGGAAGATTTCCAAGAAACTGCACCTCCTCCAAGGGTAATATATACCCACTTGTGGATTTTGTCTCATCTGAATTAGAGATCCAGTTAGTATATATCACTATACCCCTCAAGTATAGCAGAAAATCCACAATATTTAAAACCAATGTCAATAGTACCCCTAAGGTACTTAAGTATCCTACATATGGCAGACCAATGTTCTTTATTAGGATTATGGGTATATCCTCTAAGTATGTTAACAGCATAAGCTATGTTAGGTTTGGTATAGTTCATAAGATAAGTAAGACTACCAATTGTTTGTGCATATTTAGATTGTGATACACTACTACCTGTATTTTTCTTTAATTGTATACTTGAGTCATATAAGGTACTCACTAGTTTAGAGTCAAAGTGACCAAATTTTCGTAGAATATTTTCCACAAAATGTTGTTATGACATTAGAAAACCCTCATCGATTTTAGTCAACTTTATTCCAAGAATTACATTAGCCTCACCGAGGTCTTTCATATCAAAAGTAGATGACAACAGTTGTTTGGTTTCACTAATTACAACCGTATCAATGCCTAGGATTAGCATATCATCCACAAAAGACAAATTATTACACCAATATTGTTTTTAAATTTATAACATACACATCCATCCGCCTCATTAACAATATATCCATTAGAGACCATTAGAGCATAAAATTTTTCATGCCATTGTTTTGGTGCCTATTTTAAGCCATATAAAGATTTTACACACTTTATTTTTATTTCCAGGAACAACAAAGCCTTCAGGCTTAAATCTCCGTTTAGGAACGCTATTTTAACATCCATTTGGTGTATTACGAGTTTATGTAAGGATGCTAGAGTACTAGAATTCTAATAGATGATATTCTAGCCACAGGAGAGCAACTAGTCTAATGTTGAATAAGTATCATTGTAGTCTACATCTTTCTTTTGAGTGTATCCCTTAGCTACTTATCTAGATTTGAATTTATCAACAGACCCATCTGGTTTTAGTTTATTTTTAAATATCCATTTATAACCTTTTGGTTTAGTACCAGGAGGTAGGTCTACTAATTCCCAAGTAGGATTAGCCATAACGGACTCTATCTCACTATTAATAGTTTTTTTTTTCCAAAAAGGAGCATCAGGGTAAGATATAGTTTCACTATAGCTCACATGATCACTATACATTAGGAAAGTAAAAAATTCATCTCTAAAGTTTGTTTCTTTAATTTATTTCACGTTTACTCCTCCTTAATTCCATTTCAACTGGATCAAGTGATTCAACATTAGACTCATTATTATGTTGAATTTTTGTTCTTTCAATAGGTGTTTTTAAAGGAAAAAATGTTCGAAAAAATCTACATTTTTTTATTCAATAATTGTGTTTGCCTCTATCGCATCACTTTTAAGAATCAAAAATCTATATGCAGCACTATTTTCAGTATAACCAATAAATGAACAATCAACTATTTTAGACGCAAATTTCTTTTGCTTGGGTTCAGGTAGTAAGACCTCAGCCAAGCAAACTACGAGTCTATGTCTATCAAGACTTTGGGGTTATTAAGAAATGTTTTAAGTCCCCCTCAAAAAAATAGAAAAAAAGAAAAAGAAAAAAAAAAGGTGTTTTAAGTCGCTGTGTGATGAGTATAGTCTCGAATCACGCATCTAAAAATAACAAGAAGAGTTAAAAGCACAACGCAGATGTCAATATTAATGGAGAGTGTAGCACTCAATATCTAGAGACTAGTGATTATTGAGCTTAAAGCATCCAAACTAAGGAGGAACTTGACAAGCACAATTATTAATTTATTATCATGTAAACATTAACGCAGTGAGTTGGATGGTTTAAAGTAACATATTGTACCATAGATGGGAAGAAATCTTTGGATGCAACGGTTGGTTGTATGGGTAGAGTGGTATCCCAAATCAATCACATTCTTTAATTTTTTTTTGTCCATTTGTCCTCTGATTTTTAGGGAAATCTCAGTTTACATAAGCAAAAACAGTTACAACCAATGTTTACTCCATAGATGGAAGCCGCATCCTATGCCCTGAGTTTGACTTCCTTTATTCCACGCCATGTCTTACCTTACATTGATGGCCTTTTGCTAGTAATTGTAGATTACTCTGCAATTAAGGTTGGTCCTTCGACCCAACCTTAATTCGAAAAGTTACCTTAATATACAAAAGATAAATTCGAAGATTATATATGTACCCCCATTGTGCGTTTCAAGCTTAATAAAACTAACTGTTAACAAATGAATTTACACTCTAGCCACACCTTCTTCTCCATATAACAATTGAACAAAGATTCAAAGAAACATTGTTATGGATGTATATATTACTATATGTGTATGGAACAATTTCTTGAAAAATGAGGCACAAGGTAAATTAAACTGTCCCATGAAACAACCACAACACCTAAGAACTATTTGGTAACATCGCAATTTTTATTCTTTTCTTTTTTTTTTTAAAGTGGTTATCAATTTAAAAAAAAAAAAAACCGCAATGTTACGTAACAATTTATTTTTTTTGCATTCTAAAAGCTCTTCACTAGGATTTTAGAGGAACCACAATTTAGCCCAACTCTAGTTTCTGTCTCCTCCACTCATGATTGCTCACCCAAAATCCTCTCGAGCTCGCTAGGCCGGCAAGGGACCGTTAAGGCACCCTGATGATCAAAACCGTACTCTTCAGCCGCGCGGTCTAAAAGTTTCAAGAACAAAGGGTGTGTCAAGAAAGTCAAAGGCACGACGAATCTCTTTATATCATAGGCATCCACTGCAATTACCGCAAAGTGGCCTTCTTTGACATCTTCTGGTATGTTGGTTGAATCTTTAAAAACTTCATAGTACTTGTTGATGTGGGAGACTGATCTTTTGGCTAATGAAAGACTCGTTTGTAGCTTTTTAACTACAATCATGAGGTTTAGAATCCCATTTCTCTTCTTACCATTGCTAATTTTAAGCTTAGCCATGGCTTGTTTCCTTTCTACTTATTTTTTTGAAAGGGGAAGTAAGTTTGCATTTTCTTAGCATATTAGCTTGCATATATATAGTGTAAGATAACTTTCGAGAGACATCAATAGTGAAAGAAATGCTACAATGTCTAATCCTAGAATAATGTTGTGATTCCTATATTTGAATCCCCAATTTGATTCACAAATATAATTTTACAGATATACCCGAAGAAGCACAAATTATTCCAAAATGTTGAAGAATCTGCACCTGTGCCCGCACTTGCATGGATTCATCATGGATGCAGCATGGTGTTTTTCTTAATTAATTATTTTTTTTTTAAAAAAAAGGGTACAATTTTAAAACCTTTGAAGTCAATTTAAGAATTTTTGGAGTCAATATAAGAATATTGTTGAGAGTTGGATTAAACGTCAAAAGGTTAATGCTGATTATTTATGCTTATTATTTGGCTTAATTAAATAAAAAAAACCAAGACAATATTGTATAGTTTGTGAAAGACTCTTTGTGGGCATTATGTCCATTTGACGGTATATAATAATTTTGGGAACAATGATGTCCCCTTCTTTTGTTTTTGGGTAGACCTAACGCTTTTGTCAGATAATGTGAGCAAGAACTAATGTATGTAGTTGGGCTCAATGACTTACAAATAATAATGTGATTATGCATATTTAAGGCTTTTTTGTGGAGTTTGAACTTCCCATTTCAGTACATTTAGTATAGAGCTTTGCTATATAAGATTCAAGTCAAATCTCCAAACTAAATAACATGTAGATTGCCAATTAATTTATCTTCCGCCTCATTCTTTTCACATGTTCAAACCCAATCACCTCTCTCTCTCTCTCTCTCTCTCTCTCTCTCTGATGTAGCATTATCCTTTCTAATTCGTTACACTGGATGGGTGTTTGTGCCCAATCTTTACCCTACTTAAGATCGTGAGATTGTGATTATGCAATTTTCTCAACTTGCTCTTTTAATTTTGGTAATTTTTTAGTTTTTTCCTTGTACAAATATGTCGTAAATTGCCTTGAAAGAGACAGGTTTTAGTAGTGATGATCAACATGTTTAAAGTTTTCGGTAAATTCATGCTTTCTCATTCCTTAGCTTACCCTGCGTCACTTTCAAAGATGCTAACTTTACTCCCCCACAAAGCGAAAAATTATTGTATGATCCCGAACCATAGACCATGGGATGGTCCTGATAATAGAGAGCTATTACGTGACTAAATATAAATTTTTTGTCTTGTATTAATCAGATCATTTGAAAAAAAAAAAAATTAATCAGACCATTTGGCAAACATGACAATATATATATAGGGTAATACTTGGGGCACAACCTTCATACAACTTTCATACAACCTCTCCAAAAGATGTGTCTATCTCTTTCCTGTGTCACTGTGGGGTCCAGTGACATCACAGGAGAGAGATAGACACATCTTTTGGGGAGGTTGTAAGAAAGTTGTATGAAGGTTGTGTCCCAAATATTACTCATATATTTAATTGGTTGTACAGTTGTACTTCTCTGTGAGAAAGCAGAGACAAAAAATATGGCGCGTAAGGTTCAAATTGTATGTCATTTGGGTACTATTTATGTCGGAAAAGTGGGACTCCTTTCCCTATTGATTTGTCACTTGAATTTTATTTCTTTCATTTTATAGCTGTTGAATACAGTACAAGTCCAAATAAATTATAAAAAATAAATAATCTTTTTTCCAAATAACAACATGACAATGGCGTGGTAAAGCCTTCATGAACAGCTTAATTATTAGTCTTTCGAAAATAATTCTCTTTGCAGCTGGACCGGAAAATTGTACTTTGATATGAAACTTCAATTTCAATCACTATTTACTCGAAATATAAAATGTTATGCATCCTAATCTAGGGTATGGTTCCAACTTTTCCAACCACTTTTATTTCCTTCCTATCTAGCTAGTGCTATTTTTGTAACCAATTATTCAAGATTATTGAAAAGCTGACTGTGTTTGACAATCAATTTTAAGAACTTTTTTTCACAAAAATTAGATTTTTTTACAAAACTCTAAAAAAAAAAAAATTAAATTAAAGGAGATTAGTTTAAAACCAGAAAATTGAAGCTTTTAACCTTTTTTGAAATTGCCAAAATCTCTAATTCTCACAAAAAGGCTACAAAGCTTTTGAAATAAACTGTCTAATGAAAAAATCTCTTACTCTTGCAACGATCCCAAAAGAATGGATATTCCATTGCATGACCCCACCTTTCATGAGATAAGTTTTCTCTCATGCCGAGTGGTCTCACAGGGATTCGATCTGGTTACACCTGTCATAAAACTTGCACCGCCCATGAGGTTAACATGGACACAGGACACCAGATTTTTTCAAAAATTTTCATTTATTACTTTGGGCCTAGTTTTCCATATTATGTCGACTGAGTTCACTTCCAACCACTGGCTTGATAATTTCATGTTGTTGAATGGAAGCCATTTATGTGGCTTTCATGAACAATAAAGTCATTAATTCAACACTTTTCATTTGCTAGAAATGGAGACATTGCTTGTGAAACAAAAGGACAATTCTAATGTAATTGACCCTTTTTTGCATGCAAAAATTGAGCTTCACATCATGGATTCTTGATTGAGTAATGTTATGTTTTCTAAATTTTGAATTTTAAATTATTTCCAAATACATGTAATAGTGGGACAATCTTTAATAATGATATAATCAGTTCAACATCCTCCCATCAAAATTCAATGGACCCACTGCCACATCTATTTGAGAATAATTTGGGATTCAAAATTTGGCAAGCATAGCACTACTCATCTTGATTATACACCAATTACACATCATTCTTCCATAATAATGAGCTAGTAGTAGATCTATAAATGTGCGTGTGTGTGTTTTTTTTTCTAAACACAATTACCATTGTAGTAGCTAGCAGTAGAAAGTGAGTGCTCGAGAGTGATGAACAGAGATCAAGACATACTCCCTCTGTTCCATTTTAAGAATTTCTTTTAGGATTTTCAACTTTGTAAGAGACTTTTTTTATTGTTGTGAAATTTTATAACTTTTCATTACTGTCATTTTTAAATTTAAAATTTTTTTATGTCACATAAAAAGGGGAAAAAAAAAAGAAATGGGTGAGAGTATTAAAATTGGTGGACAAAAGCCTCTATCAAAACATGAACATTATTGGCAAAGCTTTTCATCAAAAAATCATACTTTTGCAAATTCAAAAGATCTCACCAAATGCTTCAAGTGATTCCAAATGCATTCACTTTGTTAGGCCCTCATAACAAGTTGTCTGAAAGATTTAAAGGCATTCAAACACACACACATACACACACACACAGAGAGAATGACAGAAACAAAAGCTGAGGAAAAATTTACTTCTTGTACTGATAACATCAATTTTTTTAGCTTAGAAAAATGTTTATACTCCAACAAAGTTCGATTCTTCGTTTCCTCCAAGATTTTTCTCCCTAATCCTCACAACTGTATGAAGGTCCATCCCTGATGATATCTAAAAATAAATAACATAAAATAAAACGAAAAAACAAAGAACTGGTATAAACAGAAGTAAATTAAGTTAAAGCTGACCAAATCTGAGAGCCGAAAAATCAAGGAAAAAAATTGATACACCTTGTTAAGCCCTCATACAAAAGAGGTGCTCAAAGGAGAAAAAAAAAATTTAATAATAAAAATATTTTTTCCAAATCTCAACATGACAATGGCGTGGTCTTTTGTCTTTGAACAGCTTAATTATCAGTCTTTCGAAATCAATTCTCTTTGCAGCTGAACCGGAAGATTGTACAGTTGTACTTTGATATGAAACTTCAATTTCAATCACTATTTACTAGAAATATAAAAAGTTATGCATCCTAATCTCATCCCCTTTTATTTCCTTTCTATTTAGTGCTATTTTTGTAACCAATTATTCGAGATTGTTGAAAAGTTGAGTGTGTTTGACAATCAATTTTCTATAACATTTTTCTCAAAAATCGGATTTTTTGAAAAACTATAAAATATATGTATATATATATAAAGAGATTAGTTTAAACCCATAAACTGAAGCTTATAGCCTTTTTTTTTAAATAGCAAAATAATCTCTAATCTCACAAAAAGGCTGTTGAATCATCTACAGCTATCAAAGAATAAATGTGGTGAAGACAAATAAATGTGGTCAAGATTGGAGCACCACTCTAGGCAATATTATAGACTTTCCAAATTGTATAGGGGTAATGCTATGTGCACATAAAGTGTATACATAAAGATCTGGGTCATTCATTTTGGTGGGATTCATCCCCGCACATATGGGACCCACCAAAATGAATGGCGTAGATCATTATGTGCACACTTTTTTTGCACATTTTATGTGCACGAATCATTACTAATTGTATAGATGTTGACTGATTTGTATATACATATACATACATATGTAACTAATGATTGAGTTGAGTTGAATATAATTCTCATTACCTCAATATCACCTCTCTACATGGTATCATTTACCACTGTCCTTTTCACCTCTCAAATCCCCTCAGAATGCACCAACCGTGGTTCTAACACTCCTGCTGCGATTCCCTACTATGACCGCTCCAACCGTGGCAACTCCTATAAGGATCGTGGTGGCAACTCTCGTGGGCGTGGTGGCTATCGTGGTGAAAATTCTTCAGCTTGTGATAACTATTCTTATCGTGGTGGCCATCGTGGTGGTCAATCTTCAGGCTCTCAAAATTTTTCCAGTCATGCTGGACTTTTGGGTTCATCACCAGTGCCCCTTGTTTGTCAAATTTGCAACAAGAAGGGTTACTCTATTGCAACTTGTTATCAAAGGTGCAATAATTACCAACAGAATGATTCTGTGCCCAATGCTTTTACTGGCTGGCCTCCAAATCTCTTAGCCTTCAGATCTCACATAATACCCTGACACTAGTGCCATGCACCACATAACTGGTCATAACCATTCCATGACAAATCGCTCTGAGTACAGTGGCTCCAATCAGGTTTAGTAAGGCAATGGTGAGACTCTTCCTATTACACATACTGGTTCAATTTCACTTCCCCTTGGTCCCTCCAACTTTCAGTTAAATAAAGTTCTTCATGTACCCAAAATGCGTAAAAATTTGTTGTCTGTTGCTAAGTTTACCAAAGATAATTCCGTTCATTTCTCATTCACTCCCTCGAATTTCTCCATTTCATCTCTAAAAAAAGGTGCAATCTTGTTTCAGGGCCAATGTAAGGATGGGCTCTACCCTATCTCTTCCACTCGCTCTCTTCCTCAGGCATTTTCTTCCATTCGCTCATCATCCACGCTTTGGCACAATCATCTTCGCCACCCATCTTACAAAGTTCTTTCTTTTTTAGGAACCAACAAACTATTAGATTCTTCAATTAATTTTTCTAGCAAGTCCTTTTGTAAGAGTTGTACCATGGGCAAATCCACACAACTCCCATTTTCAATTAATGAACAACATGCTTTGGCTCCTTTTGATCTTATTCATTCTGATGTATGGATGTCTCCTATGTTATCTGTGTCTGGCTTTCGTTATTTTGTGTTATTCACTGATGATTTCTCTTGGTATACTTGGGTTTTTCCTATGTGGCATAAAAATGAAGTTTTCCAAATTTTTACTGACTTTTTGGCATTTGTCAGTACTCAATTTAATTAGTCCATTAAAGTTTTCCAAAGTGATGGTGGTTGGGAACTTGATAACAAGTCCGTCTATGCTCTATGTTGATCAAAAGGCATACACCACCGCTTGTCTTGTCCTCACACCGCTCAACAAAATGGTGTTGCCGAATGTAAGCACCGCCATATTTTTGAAATGGATCGCACTCTTCTCATTGAAGCCACCATGCCTCCTACTCTCTGGGTTGAAGCCATTTCCACTGCCGTACATTTAATTAATCGACTTCCTACTTCCCTCCTTGGTTGGTCTAGTCCCTTTCATTCCTTGTTTGGCATCCACCCATCCTAAACAGATTCTTCGCACCTTTGGTTGTGCTAGTTACCCTCATCTTGGTGCATATGTCCCTCACAATCTATCACCTCGCTCTACTGAGTGTGTTTTTCTTGCATACAGCACCCGTCATAAGGGTTTTCGTTGCCTCGACCCCAAATCCAATCGTGTCTATATCTCTCGTGATGTGCGTTTTGATGAATCATGTTATCCCTATGCCTCTCCATCACCTCACATACAGTTGCATCCTTCTCCGAATTACACAACCTTTGCTTTTGTCCAAGTTCCCTCCATACCCATCATTTCTCCACTACATATGAGTTCTCCCCCACAAACTCAATCCAAGTCCTCTTCTGCTCAGTCTAATCCCATTGTTGTATCTTCTTCTAGCCCGCTACCGTCCACCCCCTTACCCAACCACCATATGGTCACCCGTCAACACGCAGGTATTCAAAAGCCCAAAACGTACACAGATTGTACACCCAACTTACGGCTTCGCCTGAACCCACTTGCTACTCTCAGGCGGTGAAACTTCCTGAATGGCGTCATGCCATGTCTGAAGAGTTCAATGCTTTGCTTAAAAATCATACTTGGACCTTGGAGCCACCTATACCAGGACATAATATTGTTGGCTGCAAACGTGTCTTTCGGGTCAAACAAAAATCAGATGGCACTATTGAGCACTGCAAAGCTCAGTTAGTTGCTAAAGGCTTTCATCAGCAACCAGGGCTTGATTATGATGAGACTTTCAGTCCAGTTGTCAAACCCACTACTATTCGTATAGTCAGCATAGCTCTCATGATTTCTCGTCGTTACACCAATTTGATGTCAAAAATGCGTTTCTTCAGGGATATTTAACTAAAATGGTCTTCGTGAGTCAACCACTAGGGTTCATTGATCCTCAACACCCTTACCATGTTTGCTGTCTCCAAAAAGCTATTTATGGTTTAAAACAGGCCCCTCGTTCCTGGTTTCATCGCTCTAGCGCTTTTCTTCTCAAGTTTGGTTTTTTACAAAGCAAGGCAGATAGCTCTCTTTTCATTTATCATAGGACAGGTGTGACTCAGATCCTTCTTTTATATGTTGATAACATTATTCTCACTAGGAGTGATTCTTCAGTTCTTAAATCCTTTACTGTTACTACGGCACATGACTTTGAAATTAAGGATTTGGGTTCTCTTCATTATTTTCTTGGCATTGAAGTCTCATCCGTTACTACCGGACTCCATCTCTCTCAGACTAAGTACACTTTGGATCTTCTTCATCAGAGTTCTATGCTTCACTGCAAGCCTTGTTTCACACCTATTTCAACCAAGTCTCAACTCTCTACAAGTGATGGTGATTCTCTTGTTGATGCTACTGAATATCGCCATTTGGTTGGTACCCTTCAATACCTTACTTTAACTCGCCCCGACATTGCCTATGCGGTTCACCACATCTCTCAATTTATGAGTGCCCCTCGTGCTCCTCATTTGGTTGATGTAAAGCGAATCCTTCGCTACTTGAAAGGATCTGTTGGCCTTGGTCTAATTTTTCGTACTTCACCTGGACCTTGCACACTGTATGCCTATTCTGATGCGGACTGGGTGGGTTGTCCTAATACTCAGCATTCCATTTTTGGATTCTGTGCTTATTTGGGGCCTAATCTGGGTTCATGTAGTGCCAAGAAGCAACCCACTGTATCTCGTTCTCTTGCTCAATGTTGTGCTGAGATTGTTTGGCTTTGTCACTTGCTTCAGGAAATACGATACCCTATTACTTGACCTATGTTGCTCTACTATGATAATCTCAGTGCTACTTATATGGCTATTAATCCTTTGTTTCATGCTCGTAATAAACACATAGAGCTCGATTATCACTTTGTTCGTGAACATGTGGTGTATGGGTTGTGTCATCTTCAATTTGTTCCTTCGGTAGATCAAACTGCAGATTTGTTTACCAAGGGTATTCCGAAACAGTGCTTTCATTTTCTTCGGTCCAAACTCATCCGTCCAAGACCGCTGAGTTTGCGGGGGGATGTTGAATCATCTACAGCTATCAAAGAATAAATATGGTCAAGACAAATAAATGTGGTCAAGATTGGAGCACCACTTTAGGCAATATTATAGACTTTCCAAATTGTATAGATGTTGACTGACTTGTATATATATACACACATATGTAACTAATGATTGAATTGAGTTGCATATAATTCTCATTACCTCAATATCACCTCTCTACAAAGGCTACAAAGCTTTTGAAATAAGGGAGAGTTGGTCTAAGGTCCCTAAGACTGAGTTGATTTAGGCTAAAAGACAAGATATAAACAAAAACATACACAATGACACACTCTAAAAAGCTTTCCCTCCTAAAGTTCCCTAAAATTTTTAATTTCATTGTAAAAGAGGAAATTGCTCCTGAAAACCTAGGAGACCACCACCACCATCTCTCTCTTTAACTTTCTTTCTCCTCCTCCCTGCCATAGCTCATCCGCCAGCACTGGCCACCAGCGAGCCACCACCACCACTATGAGCCACCGCCACCACTGTGAGCCACCACCACCTTCGCCCCTGCCACCACCGCCATCGCACACCATCTCTCTTCTCTTTCTCTCTCTCTAACTCTCTCCTCCTTCTTGTCGCCACCACCACCACCTTCACCTACCGTCGCTACCACCACCACCATCATAAGTGAAATTTTGTTCAACTTTCTAAGTGAAATTTCACTTAACTTCTTTAGTGGGGGAAGTGATCGGGTTTTAGCAGAGGTTGTGTAAATTTTGAATGAAAAAATGTAATCCTCAGTGGAATTCCACTTAACTTCTATTATCCTAAGTGAAATTTCACTTAAGATATAATCTTAAGTGAAATTTCACTCATATTTTGTTAAGCAAAAAGGCAATCTTCAGTCATGATAGTAGTGGTCCCGGGGGATCAATCGAGTGGTGGGGGGGGGGGGTCACCAATGGTCAGGACTAGCGGAGATGGTGGTAGGATGTCAAAAAGGTGGTGGTCGCCGGAGATGGCGACGATGATGGCAGGGGCGACTCAACGCATTTAGGGGCCTTAGTGAAGAATTAAAATGGGGCCTTTATTATATTTTTATAAGTTAATAAATACATATTAATTTTAATCAAATATTATTATTTCAAATTAAATTTTTTGATTTTTTTAAGTGCAAAATTAATAACCTTACATATATTTAAAATCACACGATAATAATGCTAATCTATTTAATCTTGTGCGACTTGGTTATCAGGTAGATCTTATCAGCTATAGTTTTGTAAAACTTCTTTAGGTGGAAGCGATTGTTACAAGTACTGTTAATAAGCTAGTTTTTTTTTTAAATAATAACATTTAACATTATAAATTGATGTGTTTATCGTTTCTCGTAAAACTTCTATTAAGATTTTTGGATAGAAAATCATATGATTTTTTTCCTTTTCTGTTTTGTTTTATGATAGGCTTGAAGTCTCGAAGTCAAGGAGGTAATGATATGTTATGGACCTTTATGACAGGAATAAATATATTTGTTTTTTAGGAGTATGTATGTTAGCTCGTTACAATTAATTGAGATTTTTTTTAAAGGCGATACTAATTGATTTTTTCTTTTCTTTTTGATAAGAATGTACCATTATATGATAAATATAAAAAAAAAATTAAAAATTAAAAATTAAATGGGGCCTTAATATTTTGGAGGCCTTAGGCGGTCGCCTAAGTTGCCTTGGTTGAGCCATCCCTGGGTGGTGGTCGCCAGAGATGGTGAGGGTGGTGGCCGGAGGTCTAACAGGGAGTGGTGGGCGGCTAAGGTTTGGTTAGGTAAGATGATGAATATGAGGGCATTTTTTGTCTATATTCATTTGGAGGACTTCTCCTTAATGTTTTATTTTGGTTGTCTTTTATTCCAAAATATATAGCTTGTCCCAATGCCATTTTCATCAATTTTCCCTTGAAAGAAACTCTCTAATGAAAAATTATCTCTTATTCTCACAGAGATCCCAAAAGTATGGATATTCCATTGCATGTTTCATGAGATTAATGTTGTCTCATGCTGAGTGGTCTCACAGGAATCTGGTGACATCTATCGTGCGAGCTGCTCCGCTAGCCCTAGCACATGAGGTCAACATGGACAGTCACACAGGACACTAGACATTTTTTGAAAGAGAGTATTTTTGCTCACCCAACTCTCTCATTGCCCAATGTAGTGGGATCTAGGATTTTATTCCATTAATTAATTCTCATTTAATCCTAGGTCCTACTACATTGGCCAATGGAAGAATTGGGTGAGCAATTTTTTGGTGAGCAAAAATGCATTTTTTATGAAATTTCCAGAGTAATGTTAGGCACACATCACAAACCACAACATCAACCACACAAGTACTACATATAAAGCACATGGCACCACGTTCAAGGCAGCTTAATAATGCTATGTACTATGTGCTTTAAATGTGGGCCTTGTGCTTTAAATGTGGTACTGATACACCCAAAATTGGCTCCATCTTATGACCGAGCGGTTCAAATCAGCAGCTAGTCCATGCCCTACTCATCATCCCCAGCGGATCATTCATGACCCGGCCAACAGGTCGAGAAAAATGCACAGGCACATCCCACCGCGGGAACAGCTCATCCGGGCCCACAGGCATGACCCCGAGTATTACGGGCAGTTTCCTACTCAAGCTAGAAGACTAATGGAAAGCACACACTATTTCCTAATCCAATTAGGAAATCCCCATAATTAATGCCAATTTATATCAATAGGATTATATTTCCTTATCCATGTATGAGTAGGTCTCTTACATCTATAAAAGAGACCTCTCACCCCCCATTGAAGGGGCCGCCAACTTCTCAGTCTACACAGCACCACTATAAAATTCACCATCGTACGCATACACCCGGCCGGTATTACTGGTAGTGTCGCCCCTCTTTGTTTGATCACCAGGCCCGCCGGTGATCTGCTAGTGAACGTGCTCAGACACACACGTGGACGTTGGTACCTTCATTAACAGGGCCGAACCACATACAAAAAATAGTCTCTCTCTTTCTCCTTAATCTGCTCTACTTTACTCTTACCAATTTTTGGTATCATCAGTTTGGCGCCGTCTGTGGGAAACGACAAGTATTCTCATCAACAAATTTCTCAACTGATTGTCATGCCACCGAAGAAGAGTAAGAAGGCTGACCAACAGTCCGACCGGGATGTTCCTCCGGCCCTGGCACCGGCTGTGGCAGTCATGACATCTAAGCAAATCACCGCGACTCTCACACAACTCTTAGAGGGCCAGCGTCAAATCCAGCGATAGATCGAAGCCCTGCTAGCCCAGCAAAGCAATCATCCAGTAGCCGAGAAATGACCCGGGAACGTTGCGTACGGTCGAGAACCGATCTTGACCAGACAACGTGCCCGAGCCAACCCGTCCCGTGTTGAGGATGCCAGAGACATCAACAGTGGACGTGCTGCCCGAGAGGAAAGGCAGGAGCATATGGCCCGGGAATCAGTCCAGGGCCACTCGGTCAAGAGCCGAGTTATCCCTAGGCGAGCGGTTACCCGGAGTCATAGCCGAGACCGATCCCAGAGGACAGCACTCCACCATGAAGAAGCATCTTCCACCAACCCGACTAGTTCCTCAGATACCGGTCGGGAAGGAGTGGAAGCCCGAATCAAGGACTTGCAGAAGCAGATCGACGGAGTGGCCAAAAAGCTTGGTCAAAACCGTGTTCCGAAGCAAGACAATACCGAGACAGAGTCACCAATCTCCAGCCAGATCGCGAGGTTCTCCATCCCGCACAAATTTAAGCAGCCTAGGCTAGATTCATACAACGGCTCGGGAAGCCCGATCGACCACGTCCGGACCTACAAGGTTCAGATGGCCCTAGCCACCAACTCTGATGAATTACACTGCCTAGCCTTCCCCAGTACTTTGAAAGGCTCGGCCATGCAGTGGTTCTACTCCTTGGAGCCCCGATCGGTCTGCAGTTTCAAACTACTCAACAAGCACTTCATCAACCAGTTCGCCGATATGCATGAGCGGCCAAAGCTAGACATGCAGCTACTGACAGTCAGACAACGGAATAATGAGTCCCTCAAGGAGTTCACCGACCGGTTCAACCAACAGAAGCTTCAAATCCGCAATCTGAACGAGACAATTGCCATCCTAGCCTTCTACTCGGGAGTTCAACACACCAAGTGCGCCGCGTCGTTCCACAGAAACCGACCGGTAACCTTGGTCAAACTCGCAGAGAGGGTTGGAAAATACATCGACACTGACGAATTTATAAAGATCAAAGACCCCGGGCAAGAAAGTAATGAGTCTTCCAGATATAAGCGAAAGCGAGATCAGCCCGGGAGTTCTGACAGTTCTTTCAGCTCACAGCAGGCAGGGTCCGGCAGTCTCGACCCGACCTCCCGTTCGCAGCGGTCTAAGTCCGGCAGCCCTGGCCCGATCTCCAGTTCACATCGGTCAGGATCAAGCAGTTTCGACTTTGCCTCCAGTACAATGAAGTCAGAAGCCCAACGATCCTGATCCGACCTCCTATCTCCATTGGTCTACAAGAGCCCGACTACATTGGTACTTGCTTGATCACCACATGAGGCTCCACCGATTGTTAGAGAACTCATACAAAGACCTCGGGCCTAACCCTGAGGCATACAAAGACCTCGGGCCTAACCCCGAGGCATCCAAAGACCTCGGGCCTAACCCCGAGGCACGAAGAAGACCTCGAGCTCCGAACTCAGGCACTAAAAAGACCTCGGGCTCCGAACCCAGGCACCAAAGACCTCGGGGTCACGCCCGAGGCACCGACTTCGAATAGGTCCAACCAACGATGGAGGCAAACCTCCTAGGTGGCTGATGATGGTAAGCTTCAAAAGACCCTGCAACCACCATGTTCCAGGTCGATTACCTACAGATCATAGCCTCTGTAAAACCCTCGTCTTAGCGAGAGCTTGGGGGACAAGATGGCGTAGTGAACTAAACAGGTAATCACACCGGGTATCTACAGGCCTCGCGGATAACCAAGTCAAAATCTTGGACAACCCGAGCACCTACAGTTTTCAGAGGCATTAACTCCACTTAGGTCCAAACCGACGATAGAGGTGACTAAAATCTCTTAGCTTGACCGACGATAGAGGAGCAAAAGGAGCCTAAAGCAACGTGATTTAGGTCGACTCCACCAGCATGGTCAAGTTCTTCTCCCAACAGTCTTGACGAAGGCTAATTGGGCGGAAGACAACCATCCTGGGGAGTTAACATAAAAGGACCCTAAAGCAATACGTTTTAGGTCGACTTTTCCAACATGGTAAAATCCCTCTACCCACAACCTTGACGAAGGTTTACGGGCAGAAGATAACCATCCTAGGAGCTAACTCAAGCAGAAAAGACTCCGAAGTAGGCCGAGTCTCAACTCTAGGTCACTTCCCGAGCATTCAAAGACTCCGAATTAGGTCGGGTCTCAACTCCCGGTCAGTTTCCGAGCACCTAAAAGTCCCGAGCTAGGCTGGGTCTAAACTTTCAGCCAGTTCCCGAGGACTCACCAGGCTCAGAAGCCCCGAGGCAGCTTTCACAAGCACTCAGACAGCGGCAAGTAACATCAAACTGATTTCCAAACTTGCCCCAATATAGCATCTGGCCAATCTTGGAAATGGGGGGCAGCTGATACACCCAAAATTGGCTTCATCTTATGATCGAGCGGTTCAAATCAGCAGCTAGTCCATGCCCTTCTCATCATCCCGAGCGGATCATTCATGACCCGACCAACAGGTCGGGAAAAATGCACAGGCACATCCCACCGCGGGAACAGCTCATCCGGGCCCACAGGCATGATCCCGAGTATTACGGGCAGTTTCCTACTCAAGCTAGAAGACTAATGGAAAGCACACACTATTTCCTAATCCAATTAGGAAATCCCCATAATTAATGCCAATCTATATCAATAGGATTATATTTCCTTATCCATGTATGAGTAGGTCTCTTACATCTATAAAAGAGACCTCTCACCCTCCATTGAAGGGGCCGCCAACTTCTCAGTCTACACAGCACCTCTATAAAATTCACCATCGTACGCATACACCCGGCCGGTATTACTGGTAGTGTCGCCCCTCTTTGTTAGCTCACCAGGCCCGCCGGTGATCTGCTAGTGAACGTGCTCAGACACACACGTGGACGTAGATATCTTTATTAACAGGGCCGAACCACATACAAAAAATAGTCTCTCTCTTTCTCCTTAATCTGCTCTACTTTACTCTTATCAATTTTTGGTATCATCAGGTACTTTGTGGTTGGTATTATAGTTTGTGCTGTGTGCCTATCATTATTATTTTCGATTTATTACTTTGGACCTAATTTTCCATATTTCACGGCACATGTCGAGTGAGTTCACTTCTAACCACTGGTTTGATAATTTCATGTTGTTGAGGGGAAGCCATTGATGTAGCTTTCATGAACAATACAATCATTTCAACATTTTTCATTTGCTAGAAAGAGGGATATTACTTTTGAAGGCTTAATTGCACTTTATTCCTTTGTACTATACATGCGATTTTAATTGGGTACATAAATATATATATATATATATATTTTTTGTAATTGGCCCCTTGAACTTTCAATCCCTTTTCAATACCATCCAAAAATTAACGTCGTTAGTTTAAAACTAACGAAATTGCCCAAAAATATGTATTTTTTTGCAATCGGCCCCTTGAACTTTCATCTCATTTCCAATCAGATCCATTCGCTAGCGGCGTGAGAATTTGTTGGATAGAATTGCCCAAGTGTCTTTCTCCCAAAAATGACTAAATTAGAACCTCTTTTATTTATTTGATCTGTCAAAACAGATGATTTTATCTGTTGACAGACAGATAATATTGAGCTAAACAATCCTAATTTTCTTATCTTTTAGCCTTTTGGGATGAATTTTTTTTATTTCAAGTATTTGTTTGAGATCAGCACAATGGGCTTCGAAATTTCATAAAAAATATACGTTGCAGTCTTATTTTGTTTAGCTCAATATTATTTATCTGTTAACAGATAACATTATCTGTTTTGACATAAAAAAATAAAAAATGAGGTTCTAAATTAGCCATTTTTTTGTTCCAGCGAGGAGGTTTTTCTCTCCTCTTGATGTCGAAAAGTAGTAAAGGAGTTTGTAAAAAATGGTCAAAATTTGGGGGAAGGACATGGTGGACAATTCCATCCAACAAAATCTCATGTCATTAGTGAATGGATCTGATTGGAAAGGGGATGAAAATTCAAGGGGCCAAATGCAAAATATATATATATATTTGGGCAATTCCGTTAGTTTTAAACTAACGGCGTTAATTTTTGGATGGGATTGAAAAGGGGCTGAAAGTAGAAGAGACCAATTGCAAAAAAAAAAAGTACATGTACCCAATTAAAAACACGTGTATAGTACGAGGGATAAAGTGCAATTAGGCCTCATTTTGAAACAAAAGGACAATTCTAATGAAATTGACCCATTTTTGCATGCAAAAATTGAGCTCCACATCATGGATTCTTGATTAAGTAATATTATTCTTTCAAATTTTGATTCTCAAATGCTTCCTAAATACATGTAACGGTAAAACCACATTCAATAATGATAGAACTACTTCAACATCCTCCAATCAAAATTCAATGGACCCGCAGCCACATCTATTTAAGAATAATTTGGGATTCAAAATTTGAGAAGTATAGCACTACTCTTGTGTTTGCACCTAAAAAATACATTTTTTAAATCAAAATTGGAAGAGGCCGGTTGAAATATTTTAATCGGACTCATGAGACCGATTGCAAAAATTAATGATTGATTGGTTAAAAGTCAATCAGATTGACTGAGCAGTGAGCGGTGTGGTTGTGGGCCAACCTCAGTTGAAGATCGGACTACTTCAATGGCTATCGGGCTGACAAATTATTGGTTTGATTGTCATTCTGCCTAACCATAATTTTGAACAATCTTGTTGACCATTTTATAAATATAGTCTTTAGTTAAATGAAAGCATTGCTGCCATTCTCTCGGGCTCAACTTCAGTAGGCTTCATTCAACTATTGGTTTGATTGGACATTTAAATGTGTATTACTCAAGTGGTGGGCCACAACTCATGATGGCATGCGATGGTTTCACACTATTTGGTTTTAAACAAGCTTCCAATCGGGCTTCTAGTCAGAAAGTAAGGTTTTGGGTACTGAATTATTAGAATAAGTAAAGCCCCGAAGTGATGAGCCATGCACTTCAAATTTTGGTCGGGCTCAAACTCCACGGGCTGTGCATTACGTCATCGGACTGCATCTCATTTAATATGGCTTGGCACAACTTTAATCATCATGGTAGGCCACCGTTGGCATGTGGTTTTGACAAAGAAGTATAGTGGTGGGGCCCAAGTCATTATCACTTTGATGAGTTACAAAGACTTTTGTGCTTCAAAGATTCAAATGGCAGTATATATGATCGGGCTTCCAATATATATATATGATCGGGCTTGAGTTTTTATTTCTTTTGACTTCTTTTTAACAAGTACTGTGGTGGGCCACTAATGACTTCAACTATCCAATTAAGCAGGCTTAATACATTTGGCAGTGCATTCATTCGGACTCATGTTTGGCAAGGATTAATGGGCGTGTTGTGATGGGGAAGAGATTCTGTTGGTACCCAATTGGTAGAACTTACCATGCTGATTCAAACACTTATGGGAAGTGTATCACTCCTAAAATCTTTATGATTAATAATTATCAGTTATAATATTGGTGATATATACCATATTGTGATAAGGAGATAATATTTAAAGTTATTATTATATTTTGGATATTATCAACAAGTCATGGGATAATATTATTTGATAAAGGAAATATATCATTTACTTGGAGGGGAAGTCAGTTGTATCAAGACCACAAGAAGGACCAGATGCAAGATATATATGCATATACATATATGTATATATTCGAAGATATATTGAAGTCTTTATCAGATTTTGGGAGATAAATCTGGTAAATTATACCAGATTATGTTTAGCAGATTTTACTTGCCTTATCTCAATCAGTCCAGGCCGCTATAAATTAACAGGCAGGCCAAGCTTTCAAGGCACTCCGCGTCTCTTCGACAAATGCATCCAAAAAGCATTCCTTTAGCATTCTTAGTTTAGGCAAATAAAAAGCATCCTTTTTATTTTCTTAGCTTTTTTTACATACTTCTTGTAATTTCTTTTTCTTTAATTAAATAAAAGTCTATTTTATTTAATTCATCTTTCATCACTTGTATGGCTTGTGTGCTTCAATACTGCCATAGGATCTTAGGCCAAGGGTACTTTCCTACTTGGCCATCACAATCGTTTTGATAGAAGTCAGATTTCCAAACCTTGTGTATCACTCACACAAGTGACTTAGGAAATTTTGTTTTATTAGTTTGGGCCTACCTAACAAGGCTCTGGCACGCCCGAATAAATATTATAGCAAACAATTTGGCACGCCCGGTGGGACCGCCAAGTGATGAGCCATGCACACACCGAAGCATGGCTACACTTCTACAACAACCAAATTGGTTGGCGGAATGAGTCAATACGCCAACTTCACAAAGAAATCCATCGTTTCTACAACGGTGGATATTGGAATGAAACTGGTCATCTTTACAATGAGATAGACCGTTTTGAGGCCGACATGCGATTTTTTAATCAAGAAATCGGCCTCCTCACAGCTTCTAGTGGAGCTGATGAACCGCCGCCCGAGGGAAATTCGTTCATGTCTCTAGACGAGTTTCTACACGGTGACTGGCGAAAGAATCTTGTTTGTGACAACATTCTTCGGGCTCTTGAAGATATGAAGGCGCACTCGAGGGAACAACAGGTAAGGCTTAGCCGGTTTGAAGAAGACACGAAAGCAAGCCTGGCAATACTAGAGGCTCAAGGGCAGAAGATAGAGCAATTCTTAAAGTCACGACAACGGCCCGAGAAGGCCGATGTTACCACGCTGTCCAAACCGCTCGGGGGGCAAGACGGCGAAAAAATAATTTTTGACGAAGGGCCGAGTGATCTCGTATCGGCCATAGAGCCTCTCCCTGAGGTTGAAGAAGACGACGAAGCACCCGGGGGGCAAATTCCCGTTAGTGAGGAGGACGATGATGAAGACCCCATCATTGACGAAGAAATCGGTGATGAACCGCTCGGGGGGCAAGCGTCGCCAAGACCGATTGAAATTAAATCGGTCATTGAAGCTTTTGAAAATATTTCTTTGAGGAAAATCAGCCTCAATGAATTGTTCAAATTTTTCGGTCTCCTTATTGTGACCGATTATTATTTTTATTTTAAACCAATTGATTATTTGGCTTGGGTTGATTTACATCCACAATGGTTGTGTGGATGTCACCAAAAATTAAATATTATTTGGTGGTTGTTCCTGCAACAATGGTACTATCGAGGAAGACTGAAAGGTGTTGAAGACCGGACTGAATTAATTCAATCAATAGGCTATTCGGACTCACAAGGCCGAAAGCAAGAAATAATAATAATAAATAAAGTGATGCTAGATGGATGCTTGAGATGCTGAATCGGACATAGAGGCCGATGGTGTAGTATCAAGTGGTTGAGCCCGATAAAGTAATTACATGTCTCAGTCAAGCTACAACGTGAGGTGTCAAACGGTCTCATGGACAAGCCCGATACTGTGAGAAAGGTAATCGGTCTCTAGAAAAACATGGCCATTCAAAATTTCACTTGCTTTTATTTTAAACGGCCAGGGGGGCAATTGTTTGCACCTAAAAAATACATTTTTTAAATCAAAATTGGAAGAGGCCGGTTGAAATATTTTAATCGGACTCATGAGACCGATTGCAAAAATTAATGATTGATTGGTTAAAAGTCAATCAGATTGACTGAGCAGTGAGCGGTGTGGTTGTGGGCCAACCTCAGTTGAAGATCGGACTACTTCAATGGCTATCGGGCTGACAAATTATTGGTTTGATTGTCATTCTGCCTAACCATAATTTTGAACAATCTTGTTGACCATTTTATAAATATAGTCTTTAGTTAAATGAAAGCATTGCTGCCATTCTCTCGGGCTCAACTTCAGTAGGCTTCATTCAACTATTGGTTTGATTGGACATTTAAATGTGTATTACTCAAGTGGTGGGCCACAACTCATGATGGCATGTGATGGTTTCACACTATTTGGTTTTAAACAAGCTTCCAATCGGGCTTCTAGTCAGAAAGTAAGGTTTTGGGTACTGAATTATTAGAATAAGTAAAGCCCCGAAGTGATGAGCCATGCACTTCAAATTTTGGTCGGGCTCAAACTCCACGGGCTGTGCATTACGTCATCGGACTGCATCTCATTTAATATGGCTTGGCACAACTTTAATCATCATGGTAGGCCACCGTTGGCATGTGGTTTGGACAAAGAAGTACAGTGGTGGGGCCCAAGTCATTATCACTTTGATGAGTTACAAAGACTTTTGTGCTTCAAAGATTCAAATGGCAGTATATATGATCGGGCTTCCAATATATATATATGATCGGGCTTGAGTTTTTATTTCTTTTGACTTCTTTTTAACAAGTACTGTGGTGGGCCACTAATGACTTCAACTATCCAATTAAGCAGGCTTAATACATTTGGCAGTGCATTCATTCGGACTCATGTTTGGCAAGGATTAATGGGCGTGTTGTGATGGGGAAGAGATTCTGTTGGTACCCAATTGGTAGAACTTACCATGCTGATTCAAACACTTATGGGAAGTGTATCACTCCTAAAATCTTTATGATTAATAATTATCAGTTATAATATTGGTGATATATACCATATTGTGATAAGGAGATAATATTTAAAGTTATTATTATATTTTGGATATTATCAACAAGTCATGGGATAATATTATTTGATAAAGGAAATATATCATTTACTTGGAGGGGAAGTCAGTTGTATCAAGACCACAAGAAGGACCAGATGCAAGATATATATGCATATACATATATGTATATATTCGAAGATATATTGAAGTCTTTATCAGATTTTGGGAGATAAATCTGGTAAATTATACCAGATTATGTTTAGCAGATTTTACTTGCCTTATCTCAATCAGTCCAGGCCGCTATAAATTAACAGGCAGGCCAAGCTTTCAAGGCACTCCGCGTCTCTTCGACAAATGCATCCAAAAAGCATTCCTTTAGCATTCTTAGTTTAGGCAAATAAAAAGCATCCTTTTTATTTTCTTAGCTTTTTTTACATACTTCTTGTAATTTCTTTTTCTTTAATTAAATAAAAGTCTATTTTATTTAATTCATCTTTCATCACTTGTATGGCTTGTGTGCTTCAATACTGCCATAGGATCTTAGGCCAAGGGTACTTTCCTACTTGGCCATCACAATCGTTTTGATAGAAGTCAGATTTCCAAACCTTGTGTATCACTCACACAAGTGACTTAGGAAATTTTGTTTTATTAGTTTGGGCCTACCTAACAAGGCTCTGGCACGCCCGAATAAATATTATAGCAAACATCTTGTTGATTATATACCAATATACACATCATTCTTCCATATCAATGAGCTAGTAGTAGATCTATAGATGTGTAGAAAATGACTGCTAGAGAATGATTTGAACAGAGATCAAGTCATACTCCCTCTTTCTCTTTTAAGAATTTCTTTTAGGAATTCCAACTTTGTAAGAGAACTTTTTTTTTTTATTGTTGTAAAATTTTATAACTTTTCATTATTGCCTTTTTAAATTTCAAAATTCTTAAGTCACATAAAAAGGAAAAAAAAATGTGACTATTAGCACAAAAGCCTCTATCAAAACAAGAACATACATTGGCAAGGGGTTTTATATAAAAATCAGAGTCCCATACTCTTGCAAATTCAAAAGATCTCACAAAATGCTTCAAGTGATTCCAAATGCATTCACTTTGTAGGCCCTCATAACAAATGAAAAGTGATCTGAAAGATTTATTTCTTATACTTAACTTTGGGCTGTCATTATTTCTAGCCTGATTAATGAAGAAATTACTCGTATAATTTCCAATAACAAGAAAACATCCAAGCTGCCCCAAATGCCAGATCAAGAAACTTCAGCTGAAAAAAAAAAAAAGATTATTAAGAACATTTTAGGACCATAAAACATTATTTGAAGTATTTTTCAACTACTTTTTTCTTGCAATATTACAATTTTAGGAAACTTTGTTTTGACAATTTCTTCGATTCAGTAAATTTTGTAATACTTGGAGAGTAAAGATTTGGTACTATGTCACATAGCAGTCTTCTACTGGTGTTAGTCTAATTTATTTGTGGTGTGCTTGTGCCCAAATCTTTACTCTACTTAGGATCAGGTGATTGTGATTCTGCGATTTTCTCAATTTGCCCTTTTTTGGTAATGTTTGAGTTTTTTCCTTGTACAATTATACGTTGTGAACTGCCTTGAAAGAGTCAGGTTTTAGTAGTGATGATCAACATGTTCAAAGTTGGTTTAAATTCTTGCTTTCTCATTCCTTACCTTAGCTTGCGCTGCGTCACTTTTAAAGATGCTAGCATTACTCTCCCCAAAGCGAGATATTATTGTATGATCCCGAACCATAGGCCATGGGATGGTCTTGACTAATAGAGAGCTACCATGTAGTTAAGTGTAGAATTTTTGTCCCGAATTAGACAAGACCATTTGGCAAATATGACAATACTTTATGAGTGATGTTATTGCCACTCCATCATTTAATTAAGGCACTCTATGGTATCACTCTCAGAGCATGTACATGGTACCAAATAATCTGAGAGTAATACCATAGAATACTTTAATTCAATGATAGAGTGACAATAACAACTCCCCACTTTATTGGTTGTACAACTCCGGTAAATATTTTGAACTTCTCTTTGAGAAACCAGAGACAAGATAAATAGGGTGCGTAAGGTTCAAATTGTATGTACTATTCATGTCGGAAATGTGGGACTTCTTGAATTTTCTTTCTTCTTTTTTATAGCTGTTGAATACAATACAAGTCCAAAAAAAATTAATAATAAAAATCTTTTTTTCCAAATCTCAACATGACAATGGCGTGGTCTTTAGTATGCATGAACAGCTTAATTTGTTGGGAATTTAACACGCGGAATCAAATTCTCCCAAATAAACACATATACAAGAGCAGTAATTAAATATGCACACTAAAGAAAAGACACACAGATTTCTACGTAGTTCGGCCAAACACCTGCCTACGTCCACACCTGAGAGATCCATTCTTCACTTTTGAGTAAAACATGGTACAAGTTACATGAATTAAATCCCATAACGCAAATACAAAACTCTTGTACTCTCCCCACTCAATACCCCAAAGAATCTGACACAATTAATCACTGTAATATAGAAAAATCACAGAGGTAAAGAAATACACATTCCTACCTCACATCCCAATAACGCTGTGAACACCCATCACAGAAAACCCCAATGATTAATCTCTCTCACCCTAGACCATGCACCCCCATGAGGGGACCCCCAACTTGGTTCACCAAGGGCTTTCTAAATTCCTGTACAACATCCCTATATATAGAGTTTGCAACCCATTATTTATTGAACAAGTAATACAATTCTATCATAAAGGAAACCAAATCACAATAGGAATCTAGCCAAATCACAATCCCTAAATTAACGGGATTATCCCACATGTGTTATAATCCCAACAATCATCCCCTCTATCACTTGTGGGGAAATTGTCCAATCAATCTATCACACATGACCAGCACCCCCTCAACCGGAGCACCCTCAAAGCTGACGACTTTGTAACCGTTTGCCATTGGCCGTCTTCCATACCATCGTGCACACCTTGAATCAATATGGTCTCAACACCTCCGATTCATCAAACCGCGGCCAATACGTGTGCAGCTGCGCCGAGTTGATTATACACATTAACTCCACCAGAGAAGAGCCTCGACCTCCTTCTCTCCAATAGGATTTTCCCCCACCATCGTCTGAACCGTGAACAAACCATCCACACACTCACTTATATAAGAATTTTTCATCGAAGACTTGGAAGTACAACTCTACCAACCAGACGACACAAACCTCTCAACTGCTGTGTGTGATTTCAGCAACAATATTAGATTCCTCCGCAACTTTGGGATCAATATCACACTACCCAAATAGCGAACATGTTCCAAAAATATTTGATCAACATTCCTACGTGCAGTATCCTAACAATTACCTCTGTCGGATAATTGCGCCTGTGTCTGCCCCCGTTTTCTTGGAACCCATCAAATTATTTTCTCCAAAAGCACATACTTACCGTACCCAGAATCTAACAACCCAAGAGAAATGCCCGTATGAGTGGAATGTGAAAACTTGTCCACCATACGCAACATGGTACAATCACAGTAACATCAAAATTATTTTCAGCCCTAGATCCCAACCTTCTGTAATATATATAGAATCTATCACCAAGAAAAATAATCTCAATTCATGCAGAATATCGCAAATCTGCACCCACCGGTGAATCCGCAGCGCCTGAAAACCTTAATCTATCACCAAGAAAAATAATCTCAATTCATGCAGAATATCGTAAATCTGCACCCACCGGTGAATCCGCAGCCCCTGAAAACCTTAGGAACCATCTCCGACCCAAATTCCAAGTAACATAGATATTCACACTAACCACTTGAATTCTAACCAATCAAAAACTTTACTTTGGTACACCTTACCACACCATATCACATCCCATGCCAAGTAACCCTTAACTTTAATTACACCAACATGACAGGGCTGAGCCAAGTCATATGGCCACTGCTGCCCAGATTTCATGTGCCGCAATGATGACATCGGACGTGTCCCACACATAGTCACGCTACTTCTACCGATTTACCAATTCTTTTTTTTTCTTCTTCTTCATCCTGTGTTATCTTTTAACCACCGCACTGCTAATCTCCACTGTCACTGTGCGCCTCTGTCACCATGATCTGACAACCATAGCTCTGATACCACTTGTTGGGAATTTGGTTCCGCAGGAATTTAACATGCGGAACCAAAGTCCCCCAAATAAACACATACACATGAGCAGTAATTAAACATGCACACCAAAGAAAAGATACACAGATTTCTACGTGGTTTGGCCAAACACCTGCCTACATCCACACCTAAGAGATCCATTCTTCACTATTGAGAAAAACATGGTACAAGTTACATGAATTAAAACCCATAACCCAAATACAAAACCCTTGTACTCTCCCCACACAATACCCGAAAGAACCTAACAAAATTAATCACTGTAACATAGAGAAATCACAGAGATAAAGAAATACCCATCCCTACCTCACATCCTTATAACGATGTGAACACCCCTCACAGAAAACCCCAAATGATTAATCTCTCTCACCCTAGACCATGCACCCCCATGAGGGGAGACCCCCAACTTGGTTCACCAAGAACTTTCTAAATTCCTATACAACATCCCTATATATAGAGTTTGCAACCCATTACTTATTGGACAAGTAATACAATTCTATCATAAAGGAAACCAAATCACAATAGGAATCTAGCTAAATCACAATCCCTAAATTAACGGGAGTATCCCACATGTGATATAATCCCAACATAATTATCAGTCTTTCGAAATCAATTCTCTTTGCAGCTGAACCAGAAGATTGTACAGTTGTACTTTGATATGAAACTTCAATTTCAATCGCTATTTACTAGAAATATAAAAAGTTATGCATCCTAATCTCATCCCCTTTTATTTCCTTTTTATTTAGTGCTATTTTAATTTGTAATCAATTATTTGAATTGTTGAAAAGCCGACTGAGTTTGACAATCAATTTTTTACAACTTTTTTTTTCTCAAAAATCATATTTTTTTAACAAACTATAAAATAAATTCAAAAAAAGAGATTAGTTTAAAACCAGTATATTGAAGCTCTTGGCCTTTTTTGAAATAGCTAAATAATCACTAATTCTCACAAAAAAAAAAGGCTACAAAGCTTTTGAAATAAGCAAGAGTTGGCCTAAGGTCCCTGAGGCTGAGTCAATTTGGACTAAAGGACAATATATAAACAAAAAGTCACACAAGAACACACTCTAAAATAAATTCTCTCCTAAAGTACCCTAAAATTTTAAATTTCATTGTAAGAGATGAAATTTCTCCTGAAACCCTAAGAGACCACCAGCGCCATCTCTCTTTTCTATCTCTAACTTTCTCTCTCCTCCTTCCTACCGTATACTCAGCCGCCAACACCGGCCACCAACGAGCCACCACCACCTTCGTCCTTGCCACCACAACCATCGCACACTATCTCTCTCTTTCTCTCTCTCTCTCTCTCTCTCTCTCTCTCTCTCTCTCCTCCTTGCCACCACCACCACCTTCACCTGCCGCCGCCACCACCACCACAATCACCACCACCACCATCATAAGTGAAATTTCGTTCAACATTCTTAGTAAAATTTCACTTAACTTCTTTAGTGGGGGGAAGTGATCGGGTTTCAACAGAGGTCGTGTAAATTTTGAATGAAAAAATGCAATCTTCAATGGAATTTCACTTAATTAACTTCTATTTTCCTAAGTGAAATTTCACTCTTATTTTGTTAAGCAATAAGGCAATCTTCAGTCATGATAATGTTGGCTCCCGGAGGTCAGTCGGGTGGTAGGGGTGGTCATCGATGGTCAGGAGTGGCAGAGATGGTGGTAGGACGTCAAAAAGGTGGTGGTCAAGAGGAGGCATGGGTGGAGGTCGCCGGAGATGGCAACGGTGATAGTAGGGGTGGCGCAACGCATTTTGGGGCCTTAGGTGAAGAATTAAAATGGGGCCTTTATTATTATTTTTATATGTTAATACCTATATTTTAATTTAAATCAAATATTATTTTAAATTAAATTTTTAAATTTTTTGAATTGCAAAATTAATAACCTTATACATATATATATATATACATATACTTAAATTCACACGATAACATGCTAAACTATTTAATATCTCGTGTGACTTGGTTATCTTAGGTAAGATCTTATCAGTTATAGTTTTGTAAAACTTCATTAGGTGGAAAGCGATTGTTACAAGTATTGTTAATAAGCTAGTTTTTTTTTAAAGTAATGATGATGCAAAATTTTGGGTAAGAGATAAGAAGAAGAAGACAAGAGAAATTGCATGTGGTTCGGCCCTGTTAACAAAGAGATCTACATCCACGTGGTGTGTCAGAGCACTTTCACTATACTGTAAAGATAGCCGGTGGCCTTTGGTGAACCAACAGAACACGGGAACTACCAGAGGCCGGCCGGGCAGAGCGATTAGAGTACTATTTGTGCATGCTGTGTCGACTAAAAAGTCTTTCTCCTAGAGAAGGTGACTGATCTCTTTCATAGATACAAGAGACCAACTCGTACAAGGAAAGTAATACATGTCAGGTGATGTAATCTGATAAGGTTTTATTGACGTGAATCATGCGAGTTTCCTAATTGGATTAGGAAACTTTCTAAACATTCAATTAGTTTTTGAGCTAGTGTAGGAAACTGTTTGGTACATTCTGGATCACATCCTGAGGCTGGGCTGTGCCGTATTCGTGATGAGTCGAGCCCACATTGCATTCCTGACCTGTTGGTCGGACCTTGTGACACTTGGTCTACCGCTCGGGAAAATGCTAGAGTTGACACAATTAGTCCCTTGGTAAACCAGGTGCTCCTTGGTGTGGTAGATGAACTTTGCTTTCATTGAACATTTTTGTACGTATCAATTGCCCCCCATTTCCAAGGCTAAAGTAATGCTTCATCATATGAGGGTTGGAAATCTATATGGCTCTGTTGAACCACCCGGGACACAGCTTGGGGAACTGCTCGGGACCGGCCCCGTGTCGGTACCCTATTTTGGTTCGTCCGTTCGATAGAAGGGACCCCACCTCAAGAACAACCCCTCAAAAGGTTCGATCTCACCGTGTTAAAATCTCACTTTTTTTATTCGACCTTGGTCTTTCCTTTGTCGAAACCCACTTCTCTGTTCTGATATTGTCTTAGCCCTGTTCTTGTTAGGAACTACATTTGACCTGATTCCTACTAGGGGATACGTAGGCAACCTCTCAAAAGGTTCGGTCTCAGCCATTAACCCAAAATAATTTTCCCTTCATACTACGGGCAAGCCCCCTTTGAATCTTGTGTGCTTGCTTTGTCATGTACTTTAAAGTCAATTATGTGATGGATAAATCCCTAGCCGATGAGTAACCTTTGATTTCAAACTATCCTGTGCACTTTACTTTCCCTACAAGGGATAAGCCCTTAGTTCTAAAATCATGTCAATCGTATATAAGGGGCAAGCCCTTTACTCTGTGAGTTTAGTTTGATCATTGGATAAACTCATCACTCATTGATTTACACACTAGGGGTAAGGCCCTCTACCACCCATTCTATCCAATCAAGTCAACCCCTTGTCATATACAAGGGGTAATCCCCCTTTTACCCTTTTCTTGTTTAGCCGAGCCCAACCCCTTGTCATACATAAGGGGCAAGCCATGTCCGGGCCCCTTGTCATAAACAAGGGGCAATATTATTATGAGGTAAGGTCTTCATGTGAGTTTAGACATAGTCGTATTTTTGCTCTTTGATTAGAAATGAAAGTTTGAGGTCGTAATGCGGAGAGAGTAAGGAGTTGATTACAGACATGATTAAGGAAATTTTTCAATCTTTGAATTTATGCATGAAGTCTCATCTCAAAAAAAAATTTGAATGAATAGTAAAAGAATAATCTAGATCATGCGCAAGGTACATCACTCGTAGTCAGGCACTATGTCAAAAGAAAATAAAAAAATATGTTATTCGACTTGTTTGTCTTTAAATGCAATTTTGAGTCGTAGAGTCATAGACTTTGTGGGTGTATCATGAGCAATAGAATATTTAAAGTATAAGGAATAAAAAAAGAAGTCCATGAGCATCTGTGTGATCTTCTGAAATAAGTCGTGTTCACAGCATTATTGCATCATCAGCCATGAACATTTAGACTAGGGGCAATGTTCACGTCTCTCAGGATATCATAAATTTAATATCCATAAGAATGATTGTGTAATGCATATGTGGTTCACCTTTGCTTGCTCCACAATTTTTTCTCTTTAAGAGTAGTTCACCTTTATTGGCTCTACATGGTTTTATAAGTGAAGGGGTGTCCCCAGCATAGCAAGATGATTTTATTGCATACTCATTTTAGTTTCATACACTACACTCGATGTTAGCCTTAAATGGCTCAATGGTTCGCTTTGGCCATCAGAGGCTCTACATGTTATTGATAGTTAAGTGAGCATCCCTCATATTTGCATGATCACTCTAATTCGAATATCATTGAGACATGGACCGCATTTATTATTTGCCTTAAATGGCTCTATGATTGTGTATCTTTGAGAGTAGTTTGCCTTCCAGGCTCTACATAAGTATTGATTAGTGAGCGGGCGACCCCCGTATTTGCACATTGGTCTTAATGAACATCCTTGTTGAGTTGTGCACCGCACTCGTTATTCTCATTAAATGGCTCAACTGTGTGCTTTCTTGAGAGTAGTTCTCCCCTTTGGCTCTACATTCCATAAGCGGGCAACCCCCACATTTGCATATGGATTCTTCTGAGCATTTTCTTGAGATCATACATCGCATTGATCCTTGCATTCCCCAAGCAAAATAGTTCACATCTTTGGCTCTACGTTGTGTTGCATTGCATTGATTGATTTTCATAATCATAATCCTTGATTTGATTTTGAGTGAGTAATAAGTGGTTTTCAAATGCTAAATAAGAATCTTTGAAATAAAATTTTAATGTGAGGTTGATAGGACCAAGATTTAAAGAGAGAAAATGGAGATATAACGGAGAAAGAGGAGCAATTTTGGAGAGAAAACAAGCAAAATTTGAATTAGGAAGCAAATAAGGAGAAAAATGCCTAAAATAGAGGTTGAGAACCATGGTGGCTTTCCCTGAGTGCCGCGCGGCACTCTCCCAGTGCCACTATGGAACTCCACCTAGTTTTTTCAAATTTTTGCATTTATACACCTATAATGCCCCATTTGATCCCCGGACCCAACTTTGGCTTCGACTTGATCCTTTTGGTGCATTTTTTTTATGATTTTTCATGATATTGAGTGCTTGGAAACGTTCATAGCATGTCATTTGCATGTATAAGAATCCCCAGCAGAGCAACTAGTCTTATTTAGCATTGCATTGCATTAGTTACTAGAAGTCCTGCACTGTTGCATTCATCCATTCAAGCAAGTTTTGAATCATGCATAGTGCTCCTAGTTCGCCTTGACAGGGTCCACGAGTACCTTTTTCCAGCAGAGTTGCATCACATTGTATCGTATTCAATGGTTTGCCTTAAATGGCTCCATGAACTTATGTTACCCAGCTGAGTTGCCCTCCTTTCCTAGCTCGCGCGAAGAGCTACGCACAGAGATGTCGATAGTCGTATTGGTAGTCACAGTTATGAACGCTCGTGATGTTTGCCGTAACTGGCTCGGCACCGCATATCCTAGGTCCAGTTTACCTTAAAAGGCACTAGAGACCTTTTTGTCTCCACCTAGCTTGCACGAAGAGCTATGCATGAAGATTTCACATGAATCGTCCGCGCTAAGGACACCCCACAGTCGCATTTGCAAATGATCATGATGTTCTCCTATAATTATGGCTCATCACTAGGTATCTTAGGTCCAGTTTGCCTTAAGTGGCTCTGGAGACCTTTATTCTCCACCTAGCTCACATGAAGAGCTACGTACAGAGATGTCGCATGAATCATCTATGCTAAGGACACCCCATAGTTGCATTTGCAAACGCTCGTGATGTTCGCCTGCAATTATGGCTTATCATTGCGTCCCCCGGGCATAGTTTGCCTCAAGTGGCTCTATGAACCCTTTTTGTCTCCACCTAGCTCCCATGAAGAGCTACGCATAGAGATGTCGCATAAATCGTCCGTGCTAAGGACACCTCATAGTTGCATTTGCAAACATTCGTGATGTTCGCCTGCAATTATGGCTCATCACTGTGTCTTCCGGGCATAGTTCGCCTTAAGTGGCTCTATGGACCCTTTTTGTCTCCACATAGTTCGCACGAAGAGCTACGCACGAAGATATCGCATGTATCATCCGCGATAGGACACCCCATCATTGCATTGTCCGCACTAAGGATACCCTCATCGTTGCATCGTCAATACTAAGGACACACCCAGTTGAATCGTTCGTGATAGGACTTTCTTGTTGTGATCATCCGTGGTTCCAGATGGAACAATCCTTAAGTATCTTGCATGTTAGCATTATTTTAAGTCTCATATCATTTACTACGTTTTACTTGAATTATTGCTTACATGTAGTGTACTCAATTGAACTATGGTTGGTCTGATTTCCTGTGAGGGAATATATAGGCAACTCTTTCAGACTCACTAAAAGGTCGTCATTCATACTTTGACATTTTTTTATGACGCGCGTTGCTTGAAAAGCTCTGTGAAAGAGGGGCAAACTATAGACACCCTATTTTGGTTCGTCCGTTCAACAGAAGGGACCCCTCCTCAAGAACAATCCAATGATCAAAATCAGGGTTTGTCAGTTTTTAAAGAAAAATTATGTGAAGAACTGTGGTCTCCGAGATACATTAAAATAACATTTAGGAAGACTTAGGTACGTTAGAAACTCAAATCAGAGATAAAAACCCAATTTAGGGGAGCTTTTTCACATGAAATGACAAAAAATTGCCTTTTGCTGACCAAATTCCGGACCTCGGGGTGGGATCCTAAGAACTCTCTTTACAAAATAGTCCTAAAATAGGCTAAATTAGTGACCCATGCCTTCAAATTAGCCAAAAAACACTTACAAGAATTTTGACCCCTTTTTGCACCTCACAGGTTTGCTCTTTCTTGGAGTTAGCTAGCCTCACTTTTTTTTACCATAACTCAAAATCTACAAAGTCTTTTTGAATAAGACCAAAAAAAATTTTAAACTAGACTTCCATACATTTCCAATGGTATATTACAAGCCCAAAAAGGATAACCGAGGTAGGAGAACGAAGTCCGGGAAGTTTGGAGTGAAAACACAACTTCCGGACTGAGAGCCATGGTAGCTCTCAGCTGAGTGCCATGCAGCACTCTCGGATTGCCGCATGGCACCTTTGAGTGCCACTATGACTCTCAGATACTTTAGATGTATTCTAGACCCTTGATTTGACCCCAATCCGTGTGAAAATGCCTAAAAACGTGAAAATTTGTGTTTCTTTTGTCCTACATCGCTTAGCTATAGAGTTTTTCACCCAAATCTCCAACTATAAAAGGGGGTCCTCCCCTCCCCATTCAAGACACTTGAAAATCTTGAGAACTAAAGAGCTCAAGGAAACCCCCTTGGAGGATTCTAAAGCACTCAAAGTTCTTTGGAAAGTTTAATCTTTTAGTTTTTTAGGGTTCTTGGAGTCCGTAGTGCCGGCGAAGCCCTGCAGAAGTATTCTGAGGGAAGTTCTTGAGGTAAGCTCCTTTTATTTTTTGTTTTCCTGTTGTATTTTTCTACTTTGATCTTTATTTTCTTAGATCTAGATTGAATTTCTTGTTTATTCTTCGCGTTCTTCATTTTTATTGCTTTTGATCTTTAAAGTTCTAGGGTATTATATTTCCTTGTTTGTGGTATCCATTAAAGTAGATTTATCCCAAACAGAGCTACCCCCAAATGTTGTGGTAGCCGGAGCTGTGGGGTCGGTATCCAATCCATGGATATCCGACCTCGGAGATAATAAAGCCTTAATCGGATCTATGAGTGTAGATATCGCATTTTCTCTTACCCACGGCTTTTAAAAATCTTTTTCACATTTCAAATTCAAATACGAGTCGCCACTTAATTTTTAAATGGGAAAATTAAGAAACCATTTTAAAGCAAACCGATCTTTTTTTGGAAATCAGAGATTAACCAGGTCCGGGGATTATGGAATAAGAGAGGAAGGAGCCCGGCAGACTAAAACACCCCTTCTCATCCTATCTCGTGATAGACCTCTACTCAATATCCTTTTAATCAAATTTATTAATCTAAGCATGCCCTCAACACATACATATATATATATATAAATATATATTGCAAAAGCATGTCTAAAAGGGTGTAAGATTGCTAATGGTAAAAAATATCATCCAAAACCATGTAAGTTGATTAGCAAGCAATATGATATGCAATAGGGAACAAGAGAACTTACCCGGGATCTGGTCGCGAGTATTAAACGTGCAATGCATACAAAAAGTAGAAATCCTACTAAAAGGTCTCTAATCACATATACACACATAAGGCAAATCTTAATTCTATGGTGCTGCGCATGAGGTCAAAAAATCAATAAATTTAAGAAATTAAACAAGCTAAAGAGGGGTTTTGAGAAATCATACCTTAATAGCGCTACAAAACAAAGGGTTAGTCCACATGCTTTAGATAAGATATAATGTTCAATCTTAAATAACATTCCTAAACTTCTAGCTTAAATCTATCAAGTATGAAAGAATTGACATAATCATGGATTCCTTTCAATTAGTTGGAAACACAACATCTCTATAGATATACAAGTATCAACTAGGAGCCAGTGTAACGTCCATATAGAGGTGGCATATTCCCAACATATATGAGCACAAGGAGCTCATAATTTGGTTCAATCAAGTGCAATTTAATCTAAAAAAATGAATCTTAATTACAAGTATCAAACCACATGGATGAATGCATATAGATGCATAAATATGAACAAGGATAAGCTATGAATTATTCATTGATTTGGATCACTTAACATCTGTATTTAAGTTTATTTGATTATTATTAAAACATGGTTTAAGCCCTAGGTCATAGCAAAGTCATTTGGACCATTATTTACAAAGTTGGTCAAATCTGTCATAAAATTCTGAAAATTACAGAGAGCATACCAAAACTTCAAAAAAAGAAAAAGCATGCTTTCCATGGTTTTATGTCAGTGAATTTTGGACACAAGATGCCTCTATGAGTCTACTTTCCAATCCAAAAAGGAAAATCAAAGATCAATGGCTCAATCTCTGGAAAAAGGTAAAAACCAGACATCACTCAGAGATTTGCAAATCTCTGTCCAGAGATTTTGTATGATTTTCTAAAAATAGTAAAAAATCAGAATCACTTTGATCTTTTTAGGGGATCTTATTAACACATTACACTTCATATAAAAAATTATTTAGGGTAAAAAATGTTTGATTAAGGTTCTGATTTACTCATTTCAAGAAGGTGTTACTATTCTGAAATTCTGGACAGATTATGATTATCTCACAAACTCATGACCAACCCATTTTAAACATGAAATCTCAATAAAACAAAAAATCACAGTGGTAAAACTTTGTGTTATTGACACTCTCCAGTTGGTTTTATTCAAATCCAACGGTCCATTATTTAACTAAAAATCCTTGATCAAAATTAGTTCATGAATTCACAACTCCACTATTGGGCTTATCGCCCTTTTGCTACATCTACCAACCAAGCCATGGAAATTGGCTTATCCTAATCTAACTCTCCTTTCCATTGAGGGTCATTGGAGATATGAGAATGACTATAACTCATGCATTCCAAAAGGATATAGAAAAAATCCCATGAAACTCCAAGTTAGAGAATCCAAGTCATGAGTGTGGACTTGGACGCATCTACTTACTTATAATAACTACAAGGAAAAAGGCATTTTATGTCACTTAAAAAGTGACATAAATAGGTATTTATGTCACTTTTTTTTATAATAAAAAGTGACATAAATGGAGGTGACATAAATATTTTAAAAGTGACATAAATGTTTTATAAAAGTGACATCAATGTTTCATAAAACCAACACATTTGTTAATAAAAAGTGACACAAATACTTATAAGTGACATAAATACCATTTTATTTATGTCACTTTTAACCTAAAGTGACATAAAAGTAAAAAAGTGACATAAATACCAAACAAAATTATTACATCAAAGTCTTAAAAGTGACATAAATACTTAAAAGTGACATAAATACCATTTTATTTATGTCACTTTTAACCTAAAGTGACATAAAAGTAAAAAAAGTGACATAAATACCAAACAAAATTATTACATCAAAGTCTTAAAAGTGACATAAATACCATCCTGTAAAAACAATATATACCACCCTGTACATATAAACAATACCACCCTGTACAAAATTAAATCCAACTCAATTAATAATCTATTTCAACTACTAAATTTCATCGATTCATCTAAATATCAACCAATTAATATATTCGAATGAACAAAATAAATATACAATCGATCCGAGTCAAGTGTTAAACTAATAACATATACATATTACATATTCATCAAAAAGTACTAAGAAAACTATGAAAGTATCAACAAAAAATTAGCCCAACAAAAAAAGTGGTTCACTTGTTAGAATGCCCTCCATCAAAATGTGAAACTTTGTACCTACAAAAAAGAAAAAGTTTTCATTAATTAGTTGTATATATAAAATAATAAAAGAGTAAAACTAAGTTTGGGGGTTTTGAGAGACCAAAATGTGTTCGGGGACTCGGAATGAGACGGGACTGGAACCTAAACTTTATGCTCACCTAACTAGACTTGTAGGAAGAAACGGCATGCAATTCCGATTCACGGATTGCAATTCCGATTCACAGATGGCAAAGATGGGTCTCAAATCTTATAAACTTAAGAGGACTTAGAACTGACTTTAAAATCTTAACTAAGAAAGGCATGAACTACTCACTTAAAATGAAAGCCTGGGATTAGCATCATGTTGAACACTTTGCACACATTAACTTAGCCATGTGTGCCGAGGATCCTTCTACTTGGGCTGATCGTTCTTGGGTATTGTTGTTTCAAAAGTTTGGGTTTTCTGTGCGCTAAATTCTGTTGGTGTCAGTAATGGGGGTTTTTGGGATTTGCTTGGGATTATCTCATCTCCTAAAGCTGAAGTGGAACACCATACAGAAGCTAAAATCTGCAGCACAACCAAAATCTGCACAACTACAATCTACAACACAACTAAAATCTGTAGCACTGCCCAAAAAACCTCAGGAAAGAGCACGTTTAAAAACCAATTTTATTATTAGTTTGTTAAAAAGTCCATGAGAGGGAAAGTTTCACTTAATATTCATGTACGGTCTAGTGCAGTTCACTTAATATCCATCTACGGAGGACCTTTTTCTAATCAGGATCTTAATTGTCTTTTAACTCTAAAGAAAATTGGTGGAATGGATTTATAATTTAATTCTCTGAAATGAATTGTTGGTAGCTCCAAAGCGATGAACTTAACTTCAAATATATGTTGTGTATTTTTCAACAAAAAGCTAAAAGTCGTTCTTCAATCAACTTGCTTCCTTTTGATCTCTAACACCAAATTTGATCTAATCTTCCATTGGGGTTTTCAAATTAATAAAAGAAGACAAGAAAGGAACTTCACGGAAAATTTGAAGAAATCTATATACTGCTCATAGAATTGAAATAATGATTTAATCGACAGGCAGTCTAAATTGTGTAAATGTATTCCTAGTACATCACCTTGCCATAAACTTCTATTAATGCAATTGTCAAGTATTCTTTTAATATAGAGTAATTTTCCTTTGATATAACAGAAATAGAAATTGACTTGTTTCTTGTTTAATTGTGTTTACACCCAAAAGGATTCGAACACATAGGCAGAATCAGTTAAATAGCACCCCAAAAAAAAAACCCATTTGAAATAGAGAAGAGAAGGAGTGAATACCTTCAGAAAAAATGCCAATGTCTTTCATCACTGCAACAAATACTGAAAAAGGAAACAATTTGTAGAGTTCAGTAACAAAACCAATCAAACCCATTTGGAAAGAAAAGGTCCCAATAAGAGAAAATTATTACCTCAACCGGGGAAAATTATTACCCCAAAGAGAAAGATTGATTATCTTTTTTTCATGAGAGAAGCTGAGGAGTGTATAACTCACTGAATATTCTTCATAAATTACTCATACCCTCCAGTAATTGAGAGCCAAAACCACAATAAAACCCAACAATTTACTATAGTTGAACCAAAAGATCCAAATCGCTAAATTAAACTGATAATTAGATTTCCCAAACTTATATATAATCTATATCACAGAGCTGCTGCGTTTTGGAATAGCAGCAAACCCATTATTTTTTTAGTATTTTAATCTGTAACCCAATTATGGATTATTTTAATCCTCGCAACAAGCCCAACTGATTTTGTGAAATTTTGTGAAAGTCTTGAAAGATCTGTTTAAACCCCAAACAGTTTCGCAAGTCCCAAATCAAAATTTTAGCAAAATCCCAAACATTAAATTGTTGAAACATCAAACCAATATTGAAACCCCTATATTTTTCTGTAAACAAAAATAAAATTCAAAACATTAACCTTTTTGAATTGCAACATACCTTAGCGGTAAATGGATGACTTATAATAAAATGCAACATACATTTCTGGTCTTGTGATTCCCTTCTTAGCTTTCATATAGTCACGTGATGATTTCACAGCTAATAATATACTTTCGGTTCCTCCTGATGTCATGTTCCCACATATCTGTCCTCCAGAGGGCTTTTCTTTACTTCCAAGCAGTGCAGCTGTCATTGCAACTACTTCTGCCTCAAATCGTACAATACTCTAGAATACATCCATATTTAATGGATTGGTATGTGCAAACCTGATAGTTTATTTAAACTAAGGTTGGCTTAGAGGAATAATCCTTAAAAAAATTCAAAAATGCACAAAAAAAAAGTATGTAGATATGTACTCTGTGAGGCTGTAAGGAGACAAAAGTCCCAAAACACTACTGTTTCAAAAATGTAAGGTCATTGACATGAAAATGACTGTCTAATGTAACCCACAACCTCTCCTGCAAATCAAGACTCACCTTTGCGAGGAAACATCCAGCAAAGAGTGTGTTTTAGATGACTTTTCTACTCTACATGAGTAGGCTTTGTTAAGGATGCAGAGTAGACACAAACTATGCCTTCAGCTGATTATTTGTTTCTGATACAATGACGATTCCAACTTTGGGTAGTCATAAAAGATTGACAGTGGACAAGTCATAGCTCGGTCTAAAGCTTGAGCTATCACCGTACAGCTAATTCATGTGAACATATTAAACAACGAAATTAAGTTGGCCCCTCAGAGAAGAAAGAAAAATTTTCAGGATACTAAACCCCTCAAGTGTAGAAATGCATCATGCAAAAAGGATTAAACAAGATTTGCATAGAAAACAGAGTATCAATCCTAATTGACTTCTTACTAACATTGCACATGCTTCATTTAGTAAAGAAAAATGTCCTTCAGACTCACTTCCTCCAATGTAACTGCAAAAAAGGAGCACATTTGTAGTTAGCACACAGGCTCAAGCAAACAAAAATAAATGTTGAAAATATTTTTTTTGTGTAGGTATGGATATGCATCTCTACCAATGTTAATTTGTAGTAGAGAAGAAATCCAAACTTCACAACTAGTACTGGCATCAAGAAAATGTCAGACTATAGGGTACTGATAAGCACCACCTTGTATTCATAAGAAGGGCTGACGACCTTTGCTTCTGTTCTTTTACCTTGGACAATTTCTTTATTTGCTAAAACTCAAAGTTTCACTTCGACGGAGGTAAACATGATTAAAACCACACATCACTACATCAAGCTTGGATAAGCAAACATAAAATTTTCAACTTAGAGACCACACAATGGTTAACGTGCAGTTCATACACATGATGAGATCTCCAAAATTTAACAGAAGACATGTTTCTGATGAACCCAGAAAGGCAGGACCAGAAAAGACTTATGTACACTCATAAGAGAGAGAGAGAGAGAGAGAGAGAGAGAGAGAGAGTGAGAGAGAGATTTTTCAGTTTATCCTCAAGCATAAAGTACACGAACATCTCACTCGAGGCTAAAGAAACATGATGATTTGAACACTGTATGTGAAGTTTAAGCAAGTATATATACCCGAAGACAAACATGAAGGCTTGAGGAGGTTTAATTCCACTCGACTTAAAGTGTGGTTTAGAGAGGGAAATATACAAACTACTCCATATATTTATACAACAACACAGGAAAATAATATTTTGGAAGAGTCTTTGCAAATGAACCAAAAACATACGATGATGACACAAAAGAGTCTGTCATAGACAAATACAATAGTATGGTGATGCTTATAACCATTCCATCACATAAGCACATACACTTATGGTTAGTACACGTCCAGCTCATAACAAACCATATCACTTATTATTTTGCCTCATATAACTTCGCTGGTACAAGAATCATGGTTCAAAAGACACAAACTATACAATAGTGACTAGTATGACTGCAAATAGAAATCGAAAATTATGGCTCCCACATACTTGTGAAGTTGTGATATCATAAAAAATCATAAAGAGTTGTTGAAATTTATGAGAAGATAAGATAAACAATACCTCCATATCATCAATTGTAGAGGAAATATAGAATTTGAAGTAGAATACATGTAAGTATGGGTGTATTTGAGTTAAACATTATTCAGCGTTAAAATAATGGCCCACAAAACTGACTTTTGGCAGCTAAAACTTTGGCAACTGGTGGTTGCATATTATTAAAACTTGTCCCAGCCCACATGTGGAAAGGAAACAACATCATATGCAACCACATATCATGGGCCTACTTTTTACCATCTAGACTCAAGACAAAAAGATTCAGAATACAATTTGACAACTACAACTAGGGCCTTCATGATAACATACCAGCTTTCAAATTTGTTAATTCTGAAAAAAGAAAACTACTTTTTATTTTCTTTTCTATAAAAACAAAAATTGAAAACCACTTCTCTTAGTTTTCACTTTTTGCCCCAATTCCGATGGTTTTCAAAAGGGAAAAAAAGATGAAGAAAAATGGAAAACGATTATCAAACATGTTTTCAATTTTCATCTTAAAAGAACAAAAACAAGAACTGAAACTGAAAATCACAACGTTACCAATCAAGCCCTTGGTTTCCCCATACTTCTGTACCAACTTGAAATACATATTCCCACAAACAATGGGACAAAGAACAAATTTCCTACAAAAGACACTATTGGACATTTCTTTTCCCTAACTTTTAAGCAAAAGATATACATGTTACAAAACATAAAGGTAGACAATTTTCTGAAGGATCAATCATTCAACTATTCAAGTAACAATTAAACCTATGCCTGGTTACAATTTAAAACGATGTTTTCACCATCTTGAAAAGAAAAGAAAAGAAAAAAATCTAAAAATCTCCCACAAATCCTTTTCAGTTTTCTCTTATTTGATTTTTCGGTTGTTAAATCACGAAATTGATTAGGACTGAGATCGAAAGTTGAACAACAGAAAAGTTGTGAATTTTTTTTGCCAAACGGCTTCAAATATCTAATTAATCCCATATAACTGATTGTTGGTCCCAAATAAGCTAATATAGAAGGGCTCTATAAAGTTAATGTCTAAAAAAGAAAATACTAAAATACCTTACTCATCCGCCCATATTTTGTTGAACTTCAGTTATGAATAGTATTGGGTAAGTATCTTGTTATCTAAATTTTAGGTAGCTATAATTTGTGTACATCTGATTATATATACCACAATATAAATGGTGGTGCTTTTCTTTAAAGAAGTGTACCATGTTCGCCAAGTTGGCCAAAAAGAAAAGGCTTGTGCTTTCGTATATATTTATCTTTTTATATTTTTTTTTCTATACATATTTTCCCTATACATATAAGATGTGTGAAGAAACAAGCATGGAGAAGTTGAATGATGAAGTTCCTTTTATGTGATCTGTACAGGAATGCCTGATGGGGATTCTAAAGGAGAACACAATAATTTACATTACTCACCAAGTTGAGTTCCTTCCAGTAGCAGGCCTCATTCTGATATGCTTCAATCAAAGAAAATGACCATTTTATTTTCGTAGTCAATCAAGAGAACTAATGAGGTGACAAAGTAAAAATTTCCGTATAGGCCCCCCTACGAATAATACATAATCCGAGGACACTCAACATTTATGTGCATTTCTTAGTATGTGTGTGTCTGTAATGTGTGATGGAATTTCAAAGAATGAGATTAAGTGATCAAGAGCTCAAAGCATGTTAGAAAGTTGAAGTCATGTTGTGATTCTAAAATATCTGGCTATATACAACATTCAGGAATTTGTAATTTTTTTTCAAATGAAAAGAAAGATTAGAGATAACAAAATCAGATTATACATAGTCAATTATAAATAGCACAACTTGGGAGATTTTAATTAGAGAATTTGGATCGACATTAACTATTGTGTTTTTTTTTTTTAGCAAGAAGCATTATTAGATAATCAGCAAATTTCAACAGGTGATGCAAAACAAGAGAATCTGAATAGTAAAGAAAGGAATAGATAAGGTCAAATGATCCATACAAACATAGAGAACGAGAATTAAGTACATATTTCCCAACAATATTGTACTCTTTTCTAGTATTGCACGTTGACATGTTGCACTGGGAGTGCCAAGGCAAGACACCGTAAAGGATCGAAATTCAACCAAACAAAATTCTCTTGATGCTGCCATAAAAAAACATAAATATATCTTACGTAAAGGTTTTTTTTTTAGAGAATGTATATTAATTAGCATGATGCTTATTACAAAATTGAGAGAGAGAGAGAACTAACTTATTGCAATAAGGAAATACCCTTTTGTTCTTTCCTGCAAATAATCTACAAACAAATCAATCAAAAACATAAAAAAAAATTCAAATTAAATGAAAAATTGTTAAATGATAGAACATAAAGCCCTTACTAAATGATATCACATTGTGTCCACTCGGAAGCACTGCACAACGCTAATCCTAAAACTCTCTATCATTGTTGAGATGATAACATGATGACAAAAATTATTTTTAACCAAGAGAAAATTAAAGACAATGATTATTCTAAATGGGTAAGCCTTTCATTTCACAACTCTAAAATCTTGTATGTTTCTTTTCAAATGAAAGAGAAGTGACATATTATATATAGTGTAGTTAAAACGTAGGTGAATGATGTGGCCGGGGACTCCAACAGTTGGTCAACCATTTATGGGAAAAGAGTCCAAAAGACTTGTGGAGAAACACTACATGTCGGTCAAGTTTCGAAGCCAGCTTGGAATAGGGAGAAGAAAGGAAGAGAATGGGCAGTTTGCTTCATTTGACACGTAGATATTATTCTAGAAGTAGAGGCTGCCAAGTAGGATCCATGTGGATAGCCTTATAGAAGACTTTTGGCATTGAAATTTAGTTATATATGTGCTTCTAGAAAGAATCTATAAATATATGCGTATCGAGCATTTAAAACCAAATTATTATAGCCCATCAAACATAAATCCAAAATATGATAAGGCATTGTGGAAAAAAAACCTTTTTTTTTTGCATAGAAGTAATGTGAAGCATGTCAAGAACTCCAATGTCAATCTAGGTTATCTCTTCTTGACAAAACTCATTGAAGGAATTAGAGCAGCCAAAAATAAAACCCAAATGAATTATGATCAGACCAGATCTGATTAGATTAAAAAAATGCACAAGAATTGGGGCAGTTAGGAATATATAGATGCATATGTAGTAAGCATGTTTTCTAGGTTGATTTCTACCTAGTGGTAAGTAACAGATTGCTGTTGTCAGAAATTAAAAAAACCCTAACTGATGCATATGACTATTATGAATTGAAATTTAATTTACCTCACGAAGCTGATGTGAACATCGAGACTCTGATGCACAGCCGAACAATCGACAAACGTGACTGACATCCAAGTTGGATTCTTCGCATTGCAATCAAAACTTATCTGTAAAATATATATATTATCAAAAGAAAAATCGAATTGAACCCAGATCTACGAAACAAATGCCAGATCTGAATCTGATTCAACAAAATTCTACCTGAAATGAAACAAAATGAATACACGTAACAAATACCATAATAAAAACCTTGTTATATGACTTCGATTTTAGCTTTTTGAAAATGGTGTTCTTGTCGGCGTAACGATCGGACGCCATATTAGAGAGAGAGAAAGATTTCGAAGCAGAAAGGACCTCCAAAGAGAAAACGAGAGAGATATGAGAGTGAGAGTGAGAGAGAAAGAGAGATGGTGAAATTTTCAACCACCTTCAAGGGTCTCTGCCATCGATGGTGTGCTAGCTTCTTCTGAAAAACATTGTGAAGGATCAAAGGATCTACGAAGAGGACGAAGCCAAAGCCTCTGGGTCGATCTGTGGTCTTAATGCTTGCAAAGCGGGGGTATTTGTAAAATACAACTGCGCTAAAAGGAAGAATTGTATTAGTTTTTATCACAACTTCCCGTTTTATCTGCAATTTGCATTGCAAGGCTAATTTTTATACAATATGATTAATCTATGATAAAGTGTATTGTTTTAGCTGTTGTTTGTGCAGATCACTGCTGTGTGGACTAAACAGATGGACATCAGGATAAATTGAATGCTGGAATGAAGACAAGAAGAAGTCAAAGCTGAAATTTGGAGTTCGATCGATCTAACCCAGTTCGATCGATCGAGCGTTCGATCGCTTAAAGAGTGTTGAAGCGCTTGAGGCTTAAGGGTTCGATCGATCGAGAGCAGTTCGATCGATCGAACGTGGTATTTCCAGTAACATTCGTGCGCGCAGCAGATGCGGGTTTTCAACCCTAGTTTCTTAGGTTTCTTATATATATGTGTATTGGATACGTCCTAAGGGACGCCCACATTACATTTTTACAGTTTTAGAGAGAGAGATAGAGGTTTTGTGTTTGGTTTTGTAGGTTTTTCTTTGGAGTTTATTTTGTGCATTGGATTTCTCTAGTTTAATACAAGTATTCTGCGTTCCAGGTTATTTATATACTGTCCATTTAAATTCTGCACTTTGTAGTCGTAGCTTACTCGTTCATCTTGTAGTATTACATGCTAAATATCTTCAAAACCATAGTTTTTATATTTTCCATGCAAAACTCGCAACCAAACAAGGCTTCAATGTTTTCTTACGTTAAATATCAATCTGTGACACTCCAGACGATGTCTGAGTAGTCCCAGGTTGGGAGAACACGATGAAACAGTGATCTCTAGCTTCTGCCATGCAGCAGAATAATCGCTGTGTTCGATCGAACCAGAGACAGTCAAGCGATCGAAGCCAGTTCGATCGATTGAGGGATGAAGGTCTTCGATCGATCGAAAGCGCGTCGATCGATCGAACTCCCTGATTCTTGAGGATGTTCCCTGCAGTATTCCAGGACCTTTTTGTTTTAAGATTTGTTATCATTCTGTCCCAAAAGATGCTCAGTTTGTCAAAACAGTTTATAAAACTAAGGCCCTAAGGCATTTTCTTTCAATACATTTTGCAAACCACCTTCAATGCTAACACCATTGAGAGTGCGAGTCTTAACTATTGGATTAAACCGCTTTCATGTATTTTAATTTAACTGTGATGATATGGTCCCGGTCATGAAAGGGCCATGGATTCTCCATCTGTAGAGGAATACGGAAAACTGTGGGTAATGTACTCCTTTGTGCTTCAAGGCAACTGCATGGTAGATAGCTAGATTACTGTGGATTCGTATAATCCCAACATTTTCTTCTTAAAGTTAAACATCCTAATTTAGAGTATTGTTTTAACTAGATCGTTAATTTAATCTTAATTATCTTCATTAGTAATCTTAGTTGTGGAACTTTGTGTTCCGCACCATCGTTTAATTTTATTCAGTTTGTTTTGCTTTCTTTTTGAGGATAGTCTAATTCAATAGGTCAACACCTTCCCTGTGGGATCGACCTGGTCTTACCAGTTACTACTTGCACGTCCACCTACACTTGGGTGTTGCACAAGAGCGCACAAGATTTTTAACGTGTCAAGTTTTTGGCGCCGTTGCCGGGGAAGGCGACGATCAATTCCTTAGATTATCTCAGTCACTCTTCATCTCTTTCTATTTTTACTTTCTCTTCTTTTCAGTTCTTTTGGGTAAGATCTCACCCTAGGGACTCTCCTAGTTCATGTCCAATAATTCTATTGAAGGAATTTTTGGAAATCGATTCTACCGCTCTGACTCTGATAGTTCCATCAACCCGATAGCCACTCCAACTGAATCAATGGATGATCATCAGAGTGAAAATGGTGACAATGTTGTGGTGCCAATTGATGAGGCGCTACGTCCTCTTTGCGATCTCATGCAACCAGAACATGCACCTACGCCCTCTTGCATTCAAATCCCACCGCATACTGGCGAATTTCAATTGCTTCCCACCTTTCATGGGATGGAAAGTGAGAAGGCGTATTTACATGTCACTGATTTCGAGGATGTTTGCAAAACATTCTCGCAAAATTGTCCAAGGGAGGTGACGCATCTTATGTTATTCCCCTTCACTTTGAAAGATAAAGTGAAGGCTTGGCTCCACTCCCTAAAACCTAATTCAATTTTCACCTGGCATGCGATGAGCACCGCGTTTCTAAAGAAATTCTATCCTACTCGCATGACCACAGACCTTCAGCGTCAAATCAATTCCTATAAACAAAAGAGCAATGAAACCTTCACACAAGCGTGGGAGCGTTTCAAAGATTTGCTTCTCTCATGCCCACACCATGGATTTGAGAAATGGCGAACTATCAGCTTCTTTTATCAAGGATTGAATGGTGAAACAAAGAAGTTGGTGGAAACAATGAGCTCTGGACCATTTCTGCGTAAAAACACCGAAGAGGCTGAAGCTCATTTTGAATGGTTAGCTGAATACGCTCACGAATGGTCAAATTCTGACACTGTCTCACGCTCACAGATATCCTGTGTAGAGGAGAAAAGCCTATACCAGCTAACCAGTGAAGATCACCTCATGACTAAGTATGCAGAGCTAGCAAAGAAGGTAGAGGAGTTAAGCATGAAAGGAGAGAGCTCTAGGCAAGTCATGCCTGAGGAACCATGTGGCACATGCAACATGTTGGGACATACAACTCAATATTGTCCTAATGTGCCATATTTTCAAGAGCAAGCCCCTATAGAGATGAATGCCATGCAAGGTTTTCGAGGGGCGGGGAATTCCAACAATAACTTTCAAAGTAACAATAGATGGAATCACCCCGGTTTTGATTGGAGAAATAATGCTGGGACCCAAAATCAATATCAACAGCAGCCCTACAACAACAATCAATATCAAGGGCAAAACAATAGGTCGTTCCAGCACTACAATCAAAACAAAACCAATAACTACAACCAAGCTCAACCCTCCAATGCACCACAGGCCAATACCTATGTGCCACCGCACAAGAAGGTACAAGAAGAAGAGCCAATTGCTAATGCCAATCTAACGCAGCAACTCATACAGATGATGAGTAGAATGTCTGCCACATTAGAGAGAATAGATGCACGGCAAGAAGGTTCAGGAGGAACATTCCCTGCCCAACCACTTCCGAACCCCAAGGGACATAACAATGGTCCTAACAATCAAGAACATGCTAAAGCTGTGACTACACTGAGAAGTGGAAAAATCATAGAGAAAAGCATGCCTCTGTCCACTCCCGAGGTGTACAAAGAGGAGGAAGTGGTGGATGAAGAAGTTGAGCAACCATCTACTCGAGAGGAGGAGTCGTCTACTAATGACGAACCAATGAAGGCAAACATTGAAGCTCCTAGAGTAGAGGAAGAAGTTGAGCGAAGGCCTGGAAAGGAGTCTGTTAAGGAGGAACCACCAAAATGCCCTTTTCCTGCACCTTATCCTCAACGATTGAAGAAACCCAAGAATGAGATGAAGAATCAGGAGTTTCTGGAATTGTTTAAGCAAGTTAAAATTAACCTTCCACTCCTAGATGCTATCAAGCAAGTGCCGGCCTATGCTAAGTATCTCAAAGATCTATGCATGGTCAAGAGGAGGCAAAGCGTGAAGAAACATGCTTATGTCGCGTGCCAAGCCAGTGCGATCATTCAAAATGAGTTGCCTCCAAAACTCAAAGATCCCGGTACACCTACTGTCTCATGCAGAATTGGGAATCAAAAGATAGATAACGCACTCCTCGATTTAGGAGCAAGCGTGAACCTGCTGCCATATTCAGTCTATAAACAGCTAGGGTTGGGTGAACTCAAACCCACCCGAGTCGCTTTGCAATTGGCAGACAGATCTGTGAAGTACCCTAGAGGAGTGTTAGAGGACGTCCTTGTCCAAATAGACTCTTTTGTATTTCCGGTTGATTTCGTGATATTGGACACAGAACCTGTGTCTAATCCTGGTGCACATATCCCGGTTATCTTTGGACGTCCATTCCTCAACACTATTGATGCCACAATCAAGATTAGAAGTGGTATCATGACTATCGTATTCGGGAACATGACATTGAATGTCAAGATCTTTTCTAATCCCCGACCTGAAGAATACGATGATGAGGAAGAAATTCATTATATAGACACGGTCATTGAAGATGAAGTTGACTTGGTCGACTACAAAGATCCTTTGGAAGTTGTGATGACTCAATTTGGCGATATCTATCAGCCTGCAGAGTCCACCCCATTAGATGCTGACCTGAACCAGACGTGTCTTATGATGGATACGATAGAGGAGGATAGAGCCGATTGCATGTGGGTAATGCCATATGAACAACTGCCTCCTAAAACCAAGTTGGTAATGCCTTCAAGTTTCCAATTTCCGGAGTTAGAATTGAAGGAGTTTCCCAAAGAGCTAAAATACGCGTTCCTAGGGACTGGAAAAACTTATCCTGTGATCATTTCATCTGCTTTAACTCATGAACAGGAAGGTAAGTTAGTGCAAATGTTGACCAAGCATAAGGATGCTATGGGATGGACGATTGCTGACCTCAAAGGCATAAACCCATCCATATGCACGCATAAGATATATCTGGAGGAAGACACTAAACCCTCAAGGCAAATGCAAAGGCGTCTGAATCCCAACATGCAAGAAGTAGTTAAAAAGGAAGTGCTTAAACTACTTAATGTTGGGATGATTTATCCGATATCTGATAGTCCGTGGGTCAGTCCAACCCAGGTAGTTCCAAAGAAAGCAGGCATAACGGTCATCCCGAACAAAGATGGTGAATTAGTACCAACACGTGTCCCCACTGGATGGAGGATGTGTATTGACTACAGGAAGTTAAATACTGTGACTCGAAAGGACCATTTTCCTTTGCCATTCATGGATCAAATGCTAGAACGTGTGGCGGGTCACAAGTATTACTGCTTCTTGGATGGATATAGTGGATATAATCAAATTGAAATTGCTCCTGAAGATCAGGAGAAAACCACGTTCACTTGTCCATTTGGTACATTTGCCTACCGACGAATGCCGTTTGGCTTATGTAATGCACCGGCTACCTTTCAGCGGTGCATGCTAAGCATATTCAGTGACATGGTCGAAAACATCCTTGAAGTCTTCATGGATGATTTTTCAGTGTTTGGCCATAGCTTTGAAGATTGCCTCAGCAATCTCGAGCAGGTTTTAATGCGGTGTGAGGACAAATACCTAGTCTTGAATTGGGAAAAGTGTCACTTTATGGTGACCAAGGGAATAGTCCTCGGCCACATAATATCCGATGAAGGAATCCAAGTGGATAAGGCTAAAATCGACATAATTTCAAATCTACCTGTCCCCCGTACAGTGAGAGACATCCGTTCATTCTTGGGGCATGCAGGTTTTTATCGTCGGTTTATCCAGAATTTCAGTGCAATCTCTCGACCCCTCTGTCAACTTCTTGTTAAGGATGCACCATTTGAGTGGTCAGAGAGTTGCCAAAAGTCCTTTGAGGATCTAAAAAAGCTTCTCACCTCCGCACCTATAATACAGGCACCCGACTGGAGTTTGCCTTTTGAATTAATGTGCGATGCTAGTGATTACGCCATTGGCGCAGTCCTAGGCCAGAGAAAGGACAATAAGCCATATGTGATATACTATGCCAGCCGAACTTTGAATGAAGCTCAAATGAATTACACTACCACTGAAAAGGAGCTGCTGGCTGTAGTATTCGCCCTGGACAAGTTTAGGTCTTATCTGATAGGGTCACCAATCGTCTGTTTTACAGATCATTCGGCCCTCAAGTATCTGCTGTCAAAGAAAGACGCTAAACAACGGCTTATTCGCTGGATACTCTTACTCCAAGAGTTTGATTTAACAATCAAAGATAAGAAAGGAGTAGAGAATGTGGTTGCGGATCATTTATCCCGGTTGACTTTTGTCGACAACACTGAATCCCAATCCATTAAGGATGAGTTCCCAAACGAACAGCTACTGGCAGTAAGTAGTCTGCCTTGGTATGCTGATATTGTAAACTACCTTGTCACGGGTGAAACACCGACTCATTGGTCGAACCAAGACAGAAAACGGTTCCTCTCGTTCGCGCGCCATTTCTTCTTTGATGACCCATACCTTTTCAAGTACTGTGCTGATCAGGTCATCAGGCGCTGCGTCCCCAATGAGGATGTAACCGTAATATTAGCGTCATGCCATTCTGAGGCATGCGGTGGCCACTTTGCGTCACAGAAGACCGCACAAAAAGTCCTACAAAGCGGTTTTTACTGGCCCACAGTCTTCAAAGATGCTTATTCCTTTTGTAAGACATGCCAACGCTGTCAAAAGCTTGGAACTATTTCTAAAAGGAATTCTATGCCTTTAACCCCTATCATCACAATTAAGATATTTGATTGTTGGGGCATAGATTTTATGGGTCCATTTCCCAAGTCTAATAACTGTGAATACATACTCCTTGCTGTGGAGTATGTGTCGAAATGGGTAGAAGCGATACCAACGAGACGAAATGACCACAGAACGGTCATGTCCTTTCTAAGAGAGCATATCTTGTCTCGTTTTGGTACTCCGAAAGCTTTACTAAGTGACCAAGGCAAGCATTTCTGCAATAGACCCTTGGAGTCACTTCTAAAGAAATACGGAGTCCATCATAAAATTGCTCTTGCCTATCATCCACAGTCAAATGGGCAAGCAGAATTGGCTAACCGAGAAATTAAGCACATTATCGAAAAGACGGTTAGCTCTAATCGAAAAGGCTGGGCATACAAATTGACTGACGCGTTATGGGCATACCGTACAGCTTATAAGACGAATCTTGGTATGTCCCCGTATAGACTGGTTTACGGGAAAGCTTGCCACCTTCCTGTTGAAATTGAACATAAAGCTTACTGGGCAACACGCTCATTGAACTTTGATATTCAAGAGGGAGGTCAGCTACGCAAGCTCCAACTTGCAGAGCTAGAGGAAATACGATGAGATGCGTATGACTCTGCGAAGTTGCATAAGGAAAGGTTGAAGGCTCGCCACGATCGTACGATCTTTCGTAAATCATTTGAGCCGGGGCAGAAAGTTTTGCTGTATGACTCTCGCCTCCACCTTTTCCCAGGAAAACTCCGTTCCCGTTGGACAGGCCCGTTCATCGTAAAAACTGTTTTTCCACATGGGGTGGTTGAGATCGTCAATCCAAAGAACGATGATTGTTTCAAGGTCAATGGCCAAAGATTGAAACCGTTCTTGGAGAACTTCCACACTGAAGTTGAGCACATCCAGCTGGATGAGCCCAGCTATTCTCACACTTAAAAATCCAAAGTGGAGTTCCAAATTGTTGTTGTATTTCTTTTCTTTCCCTGTATTTTAGTTTCTCTCTTTTGTTTTTAAGTTTTTGTTCGTTCTTTTGTGTTTGTGATCTAGTTCTAATCCTTTATACCTTAAACCACTCTGTTGCAGGTGCATAGATGCGAGGTGATGATGTTCATTCTGTCGGTTCTTGGGCTGATTCAGAATGTCGTTGTGGTACCTGGACTGAGGGTGAACTCATACCCTGCCCCTTGCTTCATCAAGATCCTGAAGCTCATTCTCTCATTGATGCTGCTCAAGGGTACATTACATACCCACCAGCCCTCCTGGACATCAATCCATACGAAAATATGGGATTTTAGGATGACGACGATATGGATGAGGAAGAAGACCTGTACATGGGGAGAATGGTGGATGATGCACTCATGGCACAATGGGAAAATGATGATATGTGGGAGCCATGGGAAGATCATGACCTCCAGGATGTCGTCCCAGACCGCCACAATGTCGTCTTTGTTTTCGTGGATGATTTCCTTGTTCCTGAGTTGGTCCCATACCGCTATGTGCACCTGAGCTTCCTGCTATTCAGGCTCTAATGCCCCTTACCAACCAGTGCATTTTGGGAACCTATGCCAATAGTGAGGTTGGAACTTGTCACATTTCTTTGTATTTTTGTTTTTGCTCATTGTTTTTCTTTTCGTGTTAATCCGTGTTTCTTGTGTTCTGTTATTTTAATTTCGGTTTGTTGTCTTTTGTCCAGGATTGTCACTATGTTTCTAAATGGTATTCCGGTATTCCTTCCACATCAACTGGTTCATGGTCTTGGGCCCTACATAAGGCCCCCACACACTCCGCCGCGAGAGGACAGTCCGTTGCGAAATTATACTCCTTTATCCTTGTCTCCGTCCGGATCACCTCTTGCATGGGCTTTCAATTCTTCGGAGACGCCAGACTGGTTTGATGATGTCCTTGCTGCCTTTCGTTTGTTCTGGGAAAGGGAATCATCGAGTTTGGACTTCACTTCTAAAAATTCGGCGGGTTATGAAGAGATTGTGGAAGAGGAAATCTTTATACTCGAAGATTAGTGCTGCATTTCAGTTGTTTCTGTTCATTTCATCTTTTGTTTATCAACTGGAGTGTAATCCTTGACAGAATTTTATTGGTTTTAGTTTTATTTTTTGGTTTCTTTAGTTAAATGAGGTCTTAAACACAGTTGGGGGTAATAATGTTGCAATTTGGATGCAATTATAAAGTTTTATTTCTATATAAATTGCAATTTTCTATTTCTGAGGTTGAATTTCTGTCCTACATGCCTGTACTTCAACTGCTTTTTAGTCTCTTTGCATGTCCAGATTTGTTTCTGATAGTTGGGGGTGATGTGGTTTATATTTCCCATTGAATTCTGAAATTTTTGTGTTCGATCGATCGAACCCATTCCGATCGATCGAAACCTGAATGTTCAAGCGCTTGTATTTTCTGTTCAATCGATTGAGGGATTTGCTTTCGATCGATCGACCATAATTTGATCGATCGAACGCAGCTTTTAAACGAGGCGTCATCAGAACACTTTTTCAGTTCCCTCACTCTCACTCTCAAGCGCTCGAGCACGGAGGGGGGGGCGACTCGGCAATTTTCGTGTCCTTGCACTCAATAAGACGCCCAGATCACCCCTCTAATCATCCTCATCGTCATCTCATCATCCCCTCCACCTCCACTGCGTGTTTCTACACGAGGTAGGCTCTACATGTTTTTGTCTTTCATTTCCTTAATGATTGTGTTAGAAAATCCCAAGGGGGTGTCCCCTTGGTCTTAGGATTTTCTTTTGATAGTTCATTATTTGTGCACTTTTGGTTTCCTTTGCGTTTCTGCGATCGCTGCACATCGCTGTGCTCGATCGCTTGAACTGACTTCGAGCGATCGAAGCCCTACAGTGCGAGCGATTGAAGATAGATCAAGCGATCGAAGAATATGAAAGTTCGATCGATCGACTATTGTTTAAGCGATCAAAGACCCACAGTTCGATCGATCGAACCTAGTTCAATCGATCGAACTCCAGCAGTGGCAGTTTCTTTCTTCTTTTCTTCTGTTCTAATTTGTGTATACCTATCTAATTTGTGTCGTGTCATGTCTATTTTTCAGGGCTGCCACATGAATCCAGTGACGGGCTACCATAAGTCCAAGCCCCTCAGCCTTTTTATACCAGATCCGGTACCCGCACATGGGTTCCGGAATGACGAGGACAGGCTATGGTACGAGCGGCACTTTCAGACGAGGATGGTGATGATCGAGCGCCCTATTGAGTACGTCTGGACAGAGAGCCCATGGTTCCTGACACGGATCCGATCTATGCCTCACTGGTTCCATCTCCTTTCATTGGCCAAGAGTGTCAATCTGTCCTGGATTCGAGGTGCGTGTGCGACTATGATCCGCGACCCGGTTGCACCATTCACATACCATGCCTTCTTTCGGAGTCGCCCGTTTATCATCAGTCCCTCTACCGTTTCAGCCGCGTTGGGGGTACCAGAGGTACCAGATTATGTTTGCCCCCACCGGCCTGATGCACCAGAGACCCCACCATCCACCATTATCCGTGAGCTCACTGGAGGCGTCGTTCCGTCTTGGGATGGCGATGCTTTGATTGAGGACCACTTTCTCACTGATGGCTACCATATGATCCACCTGGTCCTCAGCAACTGCCTCCTAGTGACTTCCTATCGAGAGAAGATCGCGGCTTGGTATGCGCGAGTCTTATATGCAGTGGGGACGAGACAGCCAGTTTGCATACCACGCCTCTATATTGACTTTATGGTCCACTCCACCCGTTTTATCTCGTCTAAGAAGCACCTGAAGGGTGCTTGGGCTATTCACAGGGTTATGGCTGACGCCGGTTTCCCCGAGCTTGCTGGTGATGATGTTCGCCCTTCCCCCCGTCGTTTCAACGAGGCGGCAGCTCGCCGCTCCGACGGTCAGAAGAGAAAGCGAAAGGGGAAAGGGAAATCGCGGGTGAGAAGGAGGAAGAAGAGGCGTGGTGGGACGGACACGGAGGCAGGAGCTTCAGGGACACCCACCGAGGTGGAGGAGCTTGATTCCGATGATGATGAGGATGATCCGGTTGCTGCGGTTCGGCAGTTTGAGTTGCGACAGCGGTCGCAGACTCAGGCCCAGGGAGAGTCTTCTTCCTCTGTGCCTCTCCCGACAGTTCACGAGCTGCTATTGGAGGAGAGAGAGGCCAGGATTAGACTCGAGGGCCGGATGGACCATCTGCAGACCTTGCTGGAGTCCATATTGATTCATATTGGGGTCGATTCGGCTGTTCACCCTACTCAGCATCCACCGATGGCCCCTTCTGCACCACCTACTACTGATCCATCTTCTGCTGCCCCGGATTCTGCTGCTGCCGATCCTTTTTCTTCCGCTGCTGCCGATCCATCTGCTGCCGCCCCTGCTACTACGCTGTTGCCACCAGCTCCCATCGACATCCCTTCTGATGTAGCTGATGATGCGTCGTCCGGTGTCGATTAGTTTTAGTTGTGGAGGTGGTGTTTATATTTTTTTTTTTGTTAGTTATTGTACTGATTTTGGTTATGGTTTTGGTTGGTGGGATATGTTGGTTGTTTTGGTTGGATTTATTTGGTTGGTTGGTTCTGTATGGACATTATTTCTCACTGCTTGTATTTTATTCTGTTCATTTTACAGTAGTTTCGATTGTTTGGATCATGGTTTTTATTGTGTTACTTTTATCTATTGATCCTGGTTGTTTTGGAGATTGTGCTCTACTTTTCTATGCTAGGTTGCTATGCTTGCGATCATCAATTTGCTCCATACAGGTGATACCCATCTACTTTATTTATTGAAAATCAATGTAGTAACCCGTGTTTTCATGTTTAAATTGACGATTTAGACTTCGTGTGCGATTTTAGCGAAAATTGGTCACAGGGGTATTTTGGTCATTTTTTCAATTTTATAAGTCATGAACTAAAAATATATTTTTTTTTGGGAAAAGTTGTGTGAAATTAAATGATTTGGTATTCGTGTTGGAAGTTAAGATTTTTCGAGTCATATTTAAAATTAAATCTAATATTTTCTCTTTTAATTTTAACAGTAGCAGAATTTTGTTTTCAGATTTTTGTTAGAAAAACGAATGAAATTTAAAGTTCTGCTCGCGTTGTCCCAAGCAAAACTCGATTCTGCACACTTTTCGTCTAATGCAATTTTCTCAGATTCTGCACCGTTTGGGCAGAAAATGAGGATTACAGTAGCAGAGAAAGTATATTAGAAATTAAATCTAATATTTTCTCTTTTAATAATTAGATTGTTAGGCCATTATGTTTGGTTATTTATACACTAATATTAGTGGAGTTATATGTGCATTAGTGTATGTTTACATCATCTTGCATATTCCTTATAAACTACCAATTAATTAGAAGTTAGTGGATTGTTAGGCCATTATGTTTGGTTATTTATACACTAATATTAGTGGAGTTATATGTGCATTAGTGTATGTTTACATCATCTTGCATATTCCTTATAAACTACCCATTAATTAGAAGTTAGTGGTTAATAAGTGGATTGTTAGGCCATTGTCTCCAAGTGGAAGCTTGGCTATTTATACACTCACATACTCTCTCAAACACACACATTCTACACTTCTAGCATAGAGAGCTTGAGAGAGTCACATAGAGAGAGATTTTTATTATAGATATACATACACCTCGAGTTATTAGAAGAAGAAGAAGAAGAAGAGAAGTGTTTGGGAGTTGCTCAACATCATTTATAGGTACCGGGTTGTGTACAATATGCTTTCTAAATTCTCCGGAGTATTTCTTTGTTATCTCTACTTGTACTCTTTTTGCAGTTATGTTGTGTTTTCATTTGGAATCAATGAGTATGTGTTTATTGCTAAGTGCTATGGGACTAAAGGGTCATGAGCAAGGAGCACCTACCAACAGTCCAACAGGCCTCAGGGACCGACGTACTGGAGACGGGTGAGGTGAGGTGAGGTGTCTCTTGCTATGTGATCAAGAGGAACCTGGTATGATGCTATTGGTATGAGCGTTTGGGTAGTGTGAGCAGTTGGGTTGTGAGACTGGTCAATTGATTTGATGTCATTCTATGTATTTGATTGTCATTATCCTTTTGAGCCTTTATTATTCATGTCATATTGTATACTTCCCGGTATGGTTTTTAGATGCAGGCAGTGCCGGTAACCGAAGCCTAGAAGGGAGATAAGGTTAAGGATGATATAGGAGATCCGTGGAGAATATGGACCTGCTGGGAGTTTTAAAGAAATTTTGTATTTTTATTTTAAAAAATCAAGTGTGATTTATTTAATTTTTCAATGGAAATACGCTTATTTTTGCGGGGCGTCACAATCAACTTCTGGGGACTTTGTTGTTTTCAGTTGGGGGTAGGAGATAATAGATAGGTATACACCCGTAATGATCAGGTTTTGCCCTTGGATATGTTTTTAATGAGAACACAGTCTGTTAAAATTTTGAAATTTTGAAAATTTTTATTATTGAATCGTATTGATAGAATAACTCTGAATAATCTCTCCTGCTTGTTAATTAGACAATGACACATTTATAGTATTCTCATCTTTTTATGGATTAAATCCACGCGTTTTCTGTATCACTGAAATGAAATTGCATTTGTGAAAGCTACTATGTACCCAATACTTTTACGCACTAATTGGCAGCTATGTAGAAAACCTGAAAGTTGAGTTAATATGAATATTGTGCGAAAAGAACAAGTAGTGGAAGCTAATAACCCTTTGTGAGCTATTGAGCCAATCGTCATTTCTGAGGGGATTCTCATACATTGTCGAATGGTCTTTCTTGCATTTACTTGGTGAATTCGTTGTTAAGTCTCAGTTTTCTTTAAAAGTTTTGACTGCTTGTTAGAGGAGAACGTTCAGGATTTACCAATTACACTCAATGAACACTTAAGTGCTAAAAATTGAAAGTTGAGAAAATGATTCAAGCCATCGTTTACCCATTCTTTTACCTGATGTAGCTTTCACTTACATTCATTGAATTGTTTCATCCCTGATCCCACACCAATTAAATATTTCCAATGTAATCACAAGAATCCAAATCCTTGATCTATACCTTGACCTCATTGAGCCGTTTGATATATTTGTTGAGAATGAGTCATCAAAGTATGTGAAATGGAAGGAAGTAGTTGTGGGACGTTTTATTATCATATTTAAAAAAAAAAAAAAAAAAAAAATGAATGATGAATGAAGAAGAAGAAAAAAAAAAGCATATGAAATGAATGGGAGATTGGGTGGAGAAAAGAATAAAGAATAAAAAGAGAAGTTGAAATTCCATCACATACTACAAAGCACACTCTTCTCTACAACACTCCCGCCTACTAAATCAAAGCCGTAATTCAAAGTCTTGAAGATTCTCAACAATTGATTTGAACATGGAAGTGTGAGTTGAGTTATCCGCGGTATTTCGCTTCTCTAGTAAGTAGTGTTCCATTCATGAGACTATACACTCTTAAATGTCCGTTTTTCATAGAGTCAAGTATGAAAGCATTAGCATTTAGAATATCATCCGTATCAAAGCTTTCATACGATGTGCGATCATTGTAACGCAAGTTTCTGAGAGACGTTCTTTTCGAGTGTGACCAATGTGAGAATTGAGCTAAAACTGCAAGTTTTTCAAGGTACAATAGTCTAGATAACTCTTAATAGGGTTGAATGCATAGTTGTTAAATTCACACACACACGGGTGCATAATGGTAATACATTTGTTATATTTTACTTGGTGATATAGGGGAGCATGTGGATCTCTTTCATGGGATTGACAGAGGATAGTATATTATTGTAGAGCTGAATTAACAATTTAATGGAAGGGGGAATTCTACAAGTTATTCTAAATCTTTTTGAGCTTAAAATTGGAGAATTTTGTGGGTATATTCACTGTAAACCCTCACGAGACAACACTCGTCCACTAGGGGGAACCTAGGGGTTTAACGGCTTGTTGCATTCGCTAAATGCAACCGCGATTCCTGCGAAAGTGAGTTAGGATCTTTCTTTCTATCTTAGTTTAGGTTGTTTTTAGTTTTCCTTTGTTTTCTTAGTTGTGGTAGTATTAGTTTAGAAGTTTTTAATTTATTTAATTTCCGCTTTATCGCTAGGGACTAGCAATAAGCTAGTTGGGGGTTGTGCAAAGCGGGGGTATTTGTAAAATACAACCGCGCTAAAAGGAAGAATTGTATTAGTTTTTATCACAACTTCCCGTTTTATCTGCAATTTACATTGCAAGGCTAATTTTTATACAATATGATTAATCTATGATAAAGTGTATTGTTTTAGCTGTTGTTTGTGCAGATCACTGCTGTGTGGACTAAACAGATGGACATCAGGATAAATGGAATGCTGGAATGAAGACAAGAAGAAGTCAAAGCTGAAATTTGGAGTTCGATCGATCTAACCCAGTTCGATCGATCGAGCGTTCGATCGCTTAAAGAGTGTTGAAGCGCTTGAGGCTTAAGGGTTCGATCGATCGAGAGCAGTTCGATCGATCGAACGTGGTATTTCCAGTAACATTCGTGCGCGCAGCAGATGCGGGTTTTCAACCCTAGTTTTTTAGGTTTCTTATATATATGTGTATTGGATACGTCCTAAGGGACGCCCACATTACATTTTTACAGTTTTAGAGAGAGAGATAGAGGTTTTGTGTTTGGTTTTGTAGGTTTTTCTTTGGAGTTTATTTTGTGCGTTGGATTTCTCTAGTTTAATACAAGTATTCTGCGTTCCAGGTTATTTATATACTGTCCATTTAAATTCTGCACTTTGTAGTCGTAGCTTACTCGTTCATCTTGTAGTATTACATGCTAAATATCTTCAAAACCATAGTTTTTATATTTTCCATGCAAAACTCGCAACCAAACAAGGCTTCAATGTTTTCTTACGTTAAATATCAATCTGTGACACTCCAGACGATGTCTGAGTAGTCCCAGGTTGGGAGAACACGATGAAACAGTGATCTCTAGCTTCTGCCATGCAGCAGAATAATCGCTGTGTTCGATTGATCGGAGTTAGTTCGATCGATCGAACCAGAGACAGTCAAGCGATCGAAGCCAGTTCGATCGATTGAGGGATGAAGGTCTTCGATCGATCGAAAGCGCGTCGATCGATCGAACTCCCTGATTCTTGAGGATGTTCCCTGCAGTATTCCAGGACCTTTTTGTTTTAAGATTTGTTATCATTCTGTCCCAAAAGATGCTCAGTTTTTCAAAACAGTTTTTAAAACTAAGGCCCTAAGGCATTTTCTTTCAATACATTTTGCAAACCACCTTCAATGCTAACACCATTGAGAGTGCGAGTCTTAACTATTGGATTAAACCGCTTTCATGTATTTTAATTTAACTGTGATGATATGGTCCCGGTCATGAAAGGGCCATGGATTCTCCATCTGTAGAGGAATACGGAAAACTGTGGGTAATGTACTCCTTTGTGCTTCAAGGCAACTGCATGGTAGATAGCTAGATTACTGTGGATTCGTGTAATCCCAACATTTTCTTCTTAAAGTTAAACATCCTAATTTAGAGTATTGTTTTAACTAGCTAGTTAGATCGTTAATTTAATCTTAATTATCTTCATTAGTAATCTTAGTTGTGGAACTTTGTGTTCCGCACCATCGTTTAATTTTATTCAGTTTGTTTTGCTTTCTTTTTTAGGATAGTCTAATTCAATAGGTCAACACCTTCCCTGTGGGATCGACCTGGTCTTACCAGTTACTACTTGCACGTCCACCTACACTTGGGTGTTGCACAAGAGCGCACAAGATTTTTAACGTGTCAATGCCCATCACAATTTGGGAGACTAGGAGAGAGAGAGAGAGTGAGAGATGGTGGTGTCGGTGGTAAAGGAAGAAGAGAGGACAATGGAAGCTAGGGTGAAAGAAACCAAATAAAAAAAATTCAGATTCTTGCGCGCATACGTTTTCATCAGCCCGCCAAAAACCATTTATGTCACTTTTACATTAATCTTTTATGCCACTTTTTTCATAAACCGACATAAATATAGTATGCTTTATTTACAAAATTGCCACCGCATTTTTTTTATGTCACTTTTTATATAAATTGACATAAATGTAAAATGTTTTATTTACAAAATTGCCACCGCACTTCTTTTTTTATGTCGATTTTAAAAAGTGACATATAACCTTTATTATTTATGTCACTTTTTGTACAAAGTGACATAAAAACGTTATTATTTATGTCACTTTTATAAAAATTGACATAAATACTAGAGTTTTTACGTCACTTTTTTATAAAAGTGACATAACTACTTAAAAAGTGACATAAAAATGTCATACAAGAAATATTTATGTCACTCGAAATAAAAGTGACATAAATACAATTTTAAAAGTGACATAAAAAGTCATTTTTCTTGTAGTGTAAATGATGATCAAACCTTGGCTCCCATGTGAAGCATAAGCTTACATGGAATCAAAAGATCAAACTCAAAATCTTTCAAGAGAGATATTGAAGATCTCCAAGAATCTCAAGAGAAAAGCATAAAAAGAAGAAGTAAGATAAAAACTAAGAGAGTAAGTGCTCTAAATCCACCAAGGAATCTTTTAGAAAACTTGTTTACTTCAAGTTCATAAGAATTATTGATCCAAACCAAAGAAAGAAACAAAAGAATGAAAACATAACTAAAATTTAGAGGATCACCTCCACCTATCCTCAACTTCGTGGTGTTTTTAGGATATTCCAAAGGCTAATCAAGCTCTTCTTCTAGCTCTTACAACCATTTAATTTTCTTAAACTTCTTTGGAATCTTTAACTACCAAAGTTTAAAGAAGATTCAAAATAAGATTCAAGTCTAAAAATGAGAGAGAGACAGAAATTCTAGAATCAAAAACTAGAAAAAAGGAATCCCTTGTAATGGGATATTCATCCCCTATATATAGGCAAACTTTAGAGGGTTATTTTGGTAATTTCATAGTAAAAACCCTAATTTTAGATGTCCTTTTGAAGGTTCAAAATGTACTATATCAAAGCTGGCAGACATAAAAATGCGGCACTCAATGGAAATGAAAACGGCACTCAAAGACTGTCGGAGCGGCACTCACTGACAGTCGGCGCGACATTCACTAAATACCGATGTGGCACTCAATGAATGTCCCGAACAACTCCGCGGACTGCTGTCTTTTCTAAAATTTTAATTTTTGCAATATTTGATGTATTTTTGCGGCTATCAGTGAATGTCGTTGCGGCACTTGCTGACTGCTGTACGACAATCAGAGAGTGCCGCAGCGGCAACCCGTGACCGCTGCAATCTGTGCCATGCGTCGTTTTCTTCTATTCTCCCTTTTTCTTCGTTCTTTCTTTATGTTTGAATTGTAGAGCCTTTCAAAGAGCTTGAATCACCTTTGGAACTCCTAGAATAATCGGACATTGTCATCATCGAATTTGGAGCTAACGCTCCCCTTAATTTGACGTATGATCAAAATCGGGGTGTCTACAACGAGTCTAGAATTAGGGCAATCATATAGGAATAATGTTGTTGTTCATCGTACTTGGGATAGTAGGCTATCCTTGTTTTATCCATGCATAGTAGTTATTATCCATGTATCCATGCACATGCATACACATGCACACCATCCTCACTTAGAATAGTAAGTTATCCATACTAGGAATAACACCCTGATTAGGCTCACACATGCACACTACCATACATAGTAGTCATATTTGGACATGCATATATGATATTCATGCCTAAAATAATAGGGTACTTTTAGATTATCCTCTATATACAGTGCTTTATTGTCCTAACCATGGTTAATTAGGATAATTGGAAATCCTATGCTATCTCGGGTAAGTTCCTGCATTTTCTCTTATTTATTGCTTTCCTAGATCACCTAGAAGCATGCATAGGTGGATAAACCATAAATTTTAATTTCCCTACATGATTACTTGTGCATAGAATTTATGTTTTCTAGGGAGTGTGATTTTTATGTCAATTTATTTGATTTGCTTTCGTATGCATAGGGGAGCGTAGTAATACGTTTAGCATATGCAATGTATGTACTTGTTTAGTTTCTTGCACAATTTTCTTTAATTAGTTGTTTAAAACTTAAATTAGGATTCCATTAGTGTAAATGAAATGGTCCACATAATGTTTAGTCAAACACCTTGAAAGCTAAGTAGAGGCCCATCTCGCGATGGGGCGAGAGGGGGTGTTTTAGCACGATCTAGTTCCTTCCTCTCTTGTACCTTAACCCCCGAATCGAGTTCTTTGGTGATGATGGGGCAGTGCTCTCTATCCATTAGACTGGATAGATTTAGTTTTCATGGTTTCTTTTATCAAACCAAGTGGTGACTCTATTGGTTAGGATCTCTCTGGATTTAGCCTTATGGGATAAACATGGATTACTAATTCGTGTAGCCTTAGATATGGATCATGGGCATCAATAGTTGCCTCGAGTTGGATAAAAAGCCCCATGGAATCCAAAATACGAGTAATCTAAATCGGTCGGGTCAGATAAAGGCTAATGAAGGGTAGTAAACCTCACTCGTGGCTATTGGCATGAGATTTAAAATGGGACAATCAAGCAAGCTTAATCCTTCTAGGCCCCAAAGCTTGATTCAGGTACCCATACCCAGTCGTCTTGGTAAATCTGGATATGGACTGGTCGGGTACCTCGAGGGTTTAGGTTGGGTAACTGCCACTTATCACGGAGTGGATGGTCTGGTCAGGATCCAACCAAACCAATGCAAAGGTAACCAGACCATCACAGTCGAACCGAGTGTCAAATTGTGCAATTTAATGTGCATGCTTTTTGAAGAGGTGCTTGGGATGCCCGAGGCGCCAGCTATCATTTCCTTGGCAGGACGCTTTCAAGGCCGTTGGATCTGAGGGCATATGGACCATTCATAATGCCTATATAAGGGACACTTGGGAAATTCCTCATTCCCTCTACTGTCCATAGAGAAAAAATACAGAACAGTCCTCTGCAACCTGAGCTCTTCCTTTGTTTACTGTCAATCTTCATTTGCTCAATCTTCTATCTTTATTCATTCTTTTTAATTCTTTTTTCCTCTTTTTCTGTTCCCGAGCAACCCTAGAGAGTAGGAGTCTGATAGGCTTTAAGAGGGAGTGGGACTTCTATTTCCTTACGTTTTGTTTTTTCCTTAGCTCGGGGGGTTCCCTTGCCTTGGTAGAGTGGTACAACCGGCCAATGAGACAGAGTTCTTCCTTTTCTGAGTGTTTCTTAGCTGCTCAGACTTTGCATGTCATATTGTTTAGGCTACTAAGCCTTCCGCAACTATACCTTAGGTTAGGGATTTAAGACCCCTACCTAGGTCGCCAGTTGCTTCCTCAACCCGTGATAGGGGCTTTAGAGATGTGCCATGATGATTTTAACTCATTTTCCCTGTCGAAAGATGAATACTTAAGATTCGGGAGTCTGAGCGATAGCTCGGTCCTCCCTTTACTAACCCCATTGAACCACCACAATAAGGGTAGAATCCCCGTCTGAGTGTTTGACGAGGGTGCGAGTCAGGGGCTCCTTGAAGCTTCTAAGTCGCGGCGGTCAGGTAGTGATGCATTGGTCTCAAATAGGCCTAAGGTTTCCTTTTCCTACAAGTGGATTCCTATTAGTCTGCTTTCATCTGACCTAAGTAGACTTAGGGAGAAATGTAACATTCCTAGGGGGTTTTCTCTGATCGTGCCACATGGCAGGGCTCACATGTACCAGTCGGATTTTGTCACCCTTTACGAGGACGCCTTTATCGCGAGCCTCCGTCTTCCCCTTTACTCACTTACTCGGGACCTACTAATCTACCTCGGTATTGCTTCAATACAGCTCGCTCCTAATGGCTGGAGATTCCTGATGGGGGGGCCATCCACCTCTGGCACCAAGTTTTCAGGTATGAGCTTACCTTTCAGGAGTTTCTGTGGACCTACTGACCATTCTCATTGCATGGGGAGGTCAGTTTCTTCTCCTTGAGCGCTCGGTGGGGGAAAAAGATAATCGATAAGTGCCCGAGCAACAACAAGAATAGAAGAAGAAATTCTTCCAAGTGTCCACCCTCGGGCTCTATGATGATGCTCTGGGAATTCAACTGAGATCTATCTAGGCAAGAGTGTTGAGGGGTAAGCACTAGAGTCTACTATTTATTTTCCAATTTGCTTTCTTGTTGCTTGGATGCTGACTAACTCCAGTGTTATCTTACAATTGGATCTACCAACTTACCAAGCATTCCGGATGAGTGCCAAAATTAGATAAGGGCATTGGCCCAGGAGCCTGTAAACATTGTTATCCTACTGACCTAGATGGGAGCTTGAAAGGTTACTTACGAACCCCACGAGGTTTTTCTTGCCCCAGTCTTTCTACCTATCATTCCCGGTGAGTTCCTGTTTCTCGAATCTTTATTACTCCTCCTTGTCCCTTTCTGACAGTTTGCTAATCCGTCTGTTTTTTTGATTCTGTAGAGATGGCTCCTAAGAGGAATACCGATGCCCTGAAGGAGAAGGAGGCCATCACAGTCGCCCGATTTGGTCAGAAGATGAGGAGGACTTGGCCGCCAGCCCACAACTATGGTAGGTGATTCGCGGGGCAAGAGAGGTACAGTCGAGACATCGACCCCGAGGGTTGAGGTGGTGTCAACCACCGAAAGCTCCTCAGGGAATATCCCGCTCGGGTTCTACAAGTAGAGTCCAAGGAGGAGACGCAGAGGAGGATACGGGCCGCCCGCCTTCTGAGTCAGCTTGAGAGGTATGAGGGGATGTGTGGACACGCGGGATTCCACCACTTGCTTGTTTTTGTTTGAAATTTGATTTTGAAAAGAGAGAGAAAAGGTCCGTTGAAAACAGATACAGAGTCGCCACTTGGTCTTTAAGGAACCAACAAACCTAATTTTGACTCACCCAAATGAATAAAGGGCACCGGCCCTTCATAACCAAAGAACTTGGCTCAGGGTTTTGGTACGAGAGAGGAAGGAGCCTTTGTCGCGAATAAAACACCCTCAACTCGCCCCGTCTTTCGACGGGCCTCAATTAGCATCCAAATAATCATCTTATACTATGTATGGTTCGACAATTAATACTATGATAGTATATTACATCACATAAGAAAATTTCATGAAGGTTTTCCATACTTCTTTGAAATTTACAAACATGAATATATTTAGTCTCCAATGACCACCAAATGGTAGGAGAATTAGCTTTAGACAAGCCTAATCCCATGGCTTATTTGTCTAAAGTTAATAGGAATAAAGAGAATTAACCCAATGAGCAGTGAGTTCATAATCTGTTTTTGATAATGGATTTTTAACCAAACATCTAACCGTTGGAACGGAATGAAACCAACGGGAAAGTGTTTATAACTCAAAGTTCTACCACTACAATTTTTGTTTTAAGGTAGTTTCATGTTTTGGGTGGTTTGGTCATGAGTTTTGTGAAGTCACTACAATCTGTCCAGAGTTTCAGAACAGTAACACTCTTTTGAAATAAGTAAATCAGAACCTTAATCAAGTTTTTGTGACCCAAAATAATTTTTTCTCAGTAGATTAATGTTTTAGGAAGCCACCCTAAAAGGAACAAAGCATTTCTGATTTTTTTACTATTTTTAGAAAATCGTGCAAGAACTTTAGACAGAAGGTTGTAGAACCCTGAGTGATGTCTAGTTTTTGTCCAATTCCTGGAGATCCAACCATTGAAACTTTGATTTCTTTTTTGGGTTAAAAACTAGACACACAGAGGCATCTTTTGTCCAAAATTCACCAATATCAAACCACGGGAACCATGCTATCTATTTCTTTAAAGTTCTGATCTGCTCTCAGCAATTTCCAGAATTCTGCAATAGTTTTAATCAATCTTATGAATAATGCCTTAGATGATATTTTCATGAGTCAAGTTTCAAACCATGTCCCAATAACGATTAGTTAAGCTTGAATTTAAAATTCAAAGTGACCTAGATCAATAAGTACTTCATGGCTTCTCCTTGTTTAAGTTTTCATTCATGTGACTCGACATTTATAGTTAGGATTCATTTGCTTTAGGTCAATTACATTTAATAGATTTAGGTTAGAGGCTTAGGATCATTATTCAAAATTCTTTCATGCTATATATCATGTGGACTAACCCTTGTTTTGCAGCGCCGACGAGGTATGACCCTTTTCTTACTCTCCCTCAGTTTAACTTTTTATTTGATTTTATCAATTTTATGACTCCATGCGCGACACATTAGAATTAGGAACTTGCCTTATGTGAATACATGTGATTAGAGACTCTTTTCTAGGATTTCCTTTCATTTGTATGTATTTCACGTTTAATATTGCTGCTAGATCCCGGGTAAGTTCTCATGTTCCCTATTGCATGTCATATTGCTTGCTAATCGAATTATGTGATTTTTGAATGATATTTTATCATTTATGATCTTATACCCTTTAGACATACTTTTGTAATGTATATTTATACATATGTATTAGTTGAGGGCACATTTAAGTTAGTAATTCGATTAAAAGGATGTTAAGTAGAGGCCTATCCCGAGATAGGATGAGAAGGGGTGTTTTAGTCCGATGCACTCCTTCCCTTCTCATTCCATAATCCCCGGACCTAGTTAATCTTTGGTTTCGCAGAAAATCAGTTTCCTTTTGAAATGGTTTCTTAATTTTTTCCTTTTAAAAATTAAGTGGCGACTCATTGTTTTGTGTTTTAAATTGAAAAAGATTTTAAAAGAAAAGATGTGGGTGAAAAGTTGTGGGTAAGGAAAATGCGATATCCACAATCTGGCGACTCTGCTGGGGATCGAACCTAGAATCTCTGGTTTCGCAGACCAAAATTCTGATTTTGGGTTCACTTGAGGATTAGACTTGAAAACATCCTTCTAATTGAATTAATTAATCTTTGTGTGCCTATTGCATTTCACTTGCATGTCTCGCCAGTCGATCACACGGAACTATGACCTTGGAGGCTCGGGGCAACCCGGTCGGTCAAGTTATTATGGGACTGTGTGATCACCCTTGATCTCTTACCATGATTTGGTATATGAAGCATCCTATCGGATGTGTGTCAAGGGTCCCTTATTTGACCAAAACCCAGCCTTTGCATGATAGTTTCTGTAGAACCTTTCAGTCTTAGGAAACTAATTTTTTACTAGGGTTTATATGCTAGGGAGTTTTGTGTGCCCGGAAGGGGTTATTTGAGATGAAGACGATGCTTGCTTGATATAGGACGTACAATCTCTTAATCACTTTTAGCAATTCCTTTTCATGTCCCATGACATTTAGGGAACATGTTGAACCTTAATTATAAGATTAGATCTCTTATATCCTGTTAGCTAAGCACCATTGACCTTGTATGTATCTAAATTCATGAAAAGAACGGTAATGATCTGATCATATGATCCATCTACCCCAGGGAATTTTAAATACATCTTTGAAAATAAATAGATTTTGATTCTAAAGCATTTAACCGCTCTTTCAAAAATCTTTAGAGTTCACTTTTGACTAAAATTCCAAGTCAACCTTTGTTGAGGTATATTTGCACATCCTCATCCTTGAAGAACCCAAAAATCAAGGGAATTGTTTTTAAAAGAAATGCTTTTCAAATGAATTTTGAATTTTTTTTAAAAAAAACCAACCTTTGAATGGGTAGTGGGGATCATAATGAAAGGAGAAATTATTGCACCTGACATGGGTGAGGATTTTATGTGCTTATGTGTTTACCTGTTCGGATTAGAATTTTCCCTTTGCTTTGGCATATAGAGTAGGCACACACACACTTGCATTTCATTCGTGTGCCATGTGTGCAGTGCATGCATCAAATCATAAGAGCATGTACATTTTGCACTCTCACCAATCGATATCATTACATACATGTAGCGTACGAACTCACAACATCTTCTTCCCAATTAAGATCAAAGTCCTTCAAAAATCCCTTACTATTCAATTCTGCATGTAGACCTTTTTCCTATCTATTTTTTTTTAGAAAGAGTAGAACAAACAGAGCCCCTAGTAAGGACACTTCTAATCTTCTTGTGTTTATCTCTCTTAATTAGAGAAGATCATGGACCAGCATGTCGAAACAGACCCACCAATGGCCCACAGAGCTTTGGAGGAGAAAGTGAGCAAACTGCAAGTCATTGTTGAGCAACAAGATTCTAGGGTGAAGCAATTGGAGGGGGTCATGCTTGAGTTCATTCAATTATTGAAAGATCAAATGGGCCCTGATGAGGAAAAGACAGATCAGAGAATAATGGATTGCTTAAAGAAGCACCAACAGGCATGTCTGAACCCACCTGTGCACCGAAGCCCATGTCCAAACCCAACCTATCACCAAAGTCCATACCTAAGCTTAACCATTCACCAAATCCCACATCCAGGCCCAATCCCAACTAACCAAAGAGCTATTCCAAGTCCACATCTTAACCCAAAAACCAACTCTAGCTCAAAGTGGAATTCAAAATCAAACCAAGGCCGCAAGCCGAGAATCTTCACCAACCTTGGCATGCCATAATCCATGGCCCTTGGTCACCTTGTCAAGAATGGTCACCTCAACCCCCTGGACCCAAAGCCACTACCAAATCCCTTACCCTGCAAATGTGACCTGTCTTTGTACTGTGCCTACCACCAGATCCCTGGCCATACAACTAACTATTACATTAACTCCGCCATGATATACAAGATCTCATTGAGCATAAAATCATCACTCCATTACTGAACCCACCGAGTGGCATCTGGCATGACATACAATCTTTTCAATCACAGCTATCGATGAATACTCTCAAGGAATTCGTTGCCTCCATGAGTGCGTAACAACCAACTGGCCCCGACCCAATCAACAGAATAGAATAAGGCATTGACAATACTCGGTATGAGTCAGAGAAGGGCCATTCGATTGAAAAATGGGTCATAAGGGCAGATGATGTTCCTACAAAGATACAGAAGGGGAATGAAGAACCTGAGGAAGATGCTAGTGAGGTAATAGTGTTTGGAAATGCTACTACTGAATCAAATGTGGATGCTCTTGGGGACCTAAAAATTGAAAATTATCTGTGACACTCCAATTGAGACCAAGTCAAGTCTGGTAGTCAAGTTATGTTAGGTTGGAGTCAAATGTCAAGTCCAGTCGAGTCTTCTGGTCAGTCTATTATCAAGTTTGTTTGCAAGTCTTCGTCGAGTTTATCGAGTCGAGTGATGTAATCCTCATTCCCTACTAGTTAAATAAAATCTCATTTTTCTTGATTCAATGTGCTGAGTCATGAATGTATGGATCATTAAGCCCAAAAAAAATAAGAAGAAAAAGAAAAAAGTCACTTATTCAAACGATCATGGAAAATACTTTGTTAATAAATCTTTGCATTGAAAAGGATCCCCAAGTGATCAAAGCAAATTTTGTGCCAAAACCAAGGAGGAGTAGAGAATTGATTAGCTTTACTTTAAGAATTTAAAGATGCTCTTGCTCAATCTTGAAAAGATGAAATTGGAACTTGAAGCACCATCCCCTTTTCTAAAATACCAAGCCTCAAAGATGAGCCCAACCAGTTTAAAGCCATATACTTGGTCCTTGATGGTAGCCAGACATTTTAAATGAACTTCTTCTTCCAAGAGAAAAGAAAAGGAAAAAAAAAAAGAAAATAAGCACACTAGGATGAAAACCCGAAAGGGCGCCTAGGCAAAAGTTAGAGCACAAAAAAGAAGAAGAAAAAGAAAAAGAAAAATAAAAAGGAGCTCGCTAGGATGAAAACCCGAAAGGGCGCCTAGGCAAAAGTTAGAGCAAAAATAAGATGCATGTTGATTTCAAAAATCCTAATCCTAGCCATTCAAAATCATAGAGAGAATAAGAGATAGTAAGGAAGAGAAAGGAAAGGAAAGAGAAAAGAAAAGGCAGAGAATAGATAAGATTGAGAATTCTTGAGCACTTTAAAGTAGATCATTGGCACATGAACTACCTCAAGACTTTGTGTTGTTCTAAAGAAATTGGAAATGAAAAGAGAGATTTGAAAAGTATCAATTAAGCTCACAATTTTGTGAGAGGCTCAATGGCTAAGAGGGCATAAAACAATGCAAAGAAATCTTTGAGAAAAATAAAGAGTGATTTGGAAGGCTGATATTGCTTTGTGAATATGATAGAGTATGAATAAAACATTATGAGAGTTGTAAAGATTAACTGGCTAGTGAAAAGGTTAAAGAATCAACCGTCAAATAAAAAAAAGAGAAGAAAAGAAAAGAGAAAAGAGAATAAAGGAAAAAGTAGTTCATCATGCTACACAAGGGCTACCACAAGTGACATGCACTCCCTAGACCCAAATGGCAACATGGCTCGAAAAGCCCACCAATTCTTGAAGCCTAATTGTTTCAAGACCTCCAGAGTACTTGAACTACGCTCGACCTGATTCCCACTCGGGGATACGTAGGCAACCTATCTGGTTCGGTCACTACCATCGTCATAATATGGTGTGCTCTTTCAGGCCTTGGCCATATTACCTTGGACCTGATTCCTATTCGGGGATAAGTTGAATCCTTTGCGCATATGGTTATGTTCTTTTAAAACTAGGAGCAAAACTTGCATTTGGCCTAGGACCACATATGTATTACCAAACTAGGGGCAAACAAAGTTTGCCGATCAGCATTGGGACATCTCCCTTTAGCCCATCACATTCATGATGATTACCTCCAAATTGGGAGTAAATGCATTGCAAGCATCCTGTACCAACATGTTCTCAAGGCCCTTGGGGTGAGCCCGTTTACCCTTAAAACTAGGGGCAAACTTCGTTTACTAAAAGCCCTATTTTTGAAGCAAGCCCCTGAGTCTCTTTTAAACTAGGGACAACTTTGTTTACCAAAATCCCTCTATGATAAAGGCAAGTTCTCAAGTATTTGAGTTTGTTTTTAATGGACTGAAATAGAGTGTCTTTTATTCTATAAGGTAAAGCACTAATTCGAAGCACACTCTAGATAGGCAAAAAAATCAGCTAAATCGAAAAGGAGAAGTTTTCAAAGTTTAGATTTATCAGCAAAGCACTAAAATTGTAAAATGATAAATAAATGAAAGAGGTAAGTTAATACATGTATTCACGACAAAAGCACATCAGCTCAAAGAATGATTCAATCACCTTGTATTTGTTGAGTCTGTCCTAGTCGGATGAGTCAATAATGATCTCAAATGTGTGGGTTTAAGATGATGAATAAAGATTTGAAAAGTCTCCATAAGCATCCCATGAGCAATGCAAGCAGGAGTTTTTAAACACTATCACAACACAATGCTAAAAGTGGAAATATGAGAATGGTCCAAGACTAGGGGCAAATGTGACTTCCCTCTTTTGACACAATCATTATGCTTATTCCAAATGGCCCGCAAGTGCAGAAAATCATGCTTTCAAAAAACTACTAGGGCAGCACAAACCCCGTCAGCTCCGTTCAAATTCTTTGAGTCTGAGGACTCCCCATTTTTTTTGTAAAATCAATTCTTTTAGTCCTAGGACTACCCATTTTTGTAAAACCAATTCTTTGAGTCTGAGGGCTTCCCATCTTTGTAAAACTAATTCTTTAAGTCTGTGTGACTCCATTTGTATAAAAGTAAAATTTGTTGGGTCTGTATGACTCTGTAAAAAGTGAATTTGTTGAGTCCGTGTGACTTTGTTTGAATAAAGAAAAGAAATTTCGAGTCCACGTGACCCCGTCTTTCTGAAATATGAAATTTTGAGTCCGCTTGACTCTGTATATGAATTTTTAAGTCAACGTGACTCCATTTAAAGTGAATTTGTTGAGTCTGTGTGACTTTGTTCGAATAAAGAAATGAAATTTCAAGTCCGCGTGACACCGTCTTTGTGAAATATGAAATTTTGAGTCCGCATGGCTCCGTATATGAATTTTTGAGTCTGCGTGACTCCGTTTGTGCAAAATATGAATTCTTGAATCCACTTGGCTCCGTTAGTATGAAATATAAGCTTTGAGTTCGCATGACTCCGATTATATGAAATAATGTTTTTAGTCAGCATGACTCCATTTATGTAAAATATGAACTCTTGAGTCTGCATAACTCCGTTTGCGTGAAATGTGAATTTGTTGAGTCAATGTGATTCCGTTTGTGGAAAATATGAATTTGTTGGGTCCATGGGACTCCATTTATGTAAAATACTGAGTTCTTGAGTCCGCGTGACTCCGTCTTTTTAAAATATGAATTTTTTAAGTCCATGTGACTTCGGGTTTATAGAATGTGAATTTTCGAGTCCGTATAAATCCATGTTTAAAAGATGTGAAATTTTTAAGATCATATGACTCTCCTTTTGTAAAATGTGAATTATTTGAGTCAGTGCGACTCCCTTTGGAAATAGGAACATCTTCAAGTCGAATCAACTCCCGATTTGGAAGTGGGAATTGAGTTGAGTTGAACCAACTCCAGACTCCGGGTTTTGAGAATTTGAATTTTTTTGGGTCTAATTAACTCCTGATTAATGAGTTTGAAATAAATTGAGTCTGATTGACTCCTAGTTTTGTGAAGAAAAAATTCTTTGGGTCCGATCAACTCCCAATTTTGTGAAAGAGAAATTATTTGAGTCTGATTGACTCCTGATTTTGAAAATCGGAATTTTTGTTGAGGCGATTTGACTCCAATTTCGAGATTTGAGATTCTTATTGAGTCAATATTGATTCTGATTAAGAAAATTTGAAATGTTAACCCCCGATTTTGAAATAAGAAATTCTTTGAGTCCGTGTGACTCCATTTGTATAAAAAGTGAATTTTTGTTGAGTTTGTGTGACTCCGTGAATTTCGTTGAGTCCGAGCGACTCCGTTGATGTAAAATGCGAATTTTCGAGTCCGAATGACTCCTTTACTGTGGAAATACGGGTCCATGGATCCGAATGACTCTTTTGTTTTAAAATGTGAATTTTTGAGTACTTGTGTAAGAAAATTGAATTTTTGAGTCCGCATGACTACCTTTGTCTTGTAAAATTTTTCCAATTGTGGCTGCCTCTGTCAGAAAATTGAAGTTTTGAGTCCATGTGACTCCCTTTGAATTTTCTTAGTCTCCGTGACTCCTTTTGTCAGAAAATTGAATTCTTGAGTCCGCATGACTCCTTGTGTAAGAAAGTTGAATTTTTTGGTCCACGTGACTCCTTTTGAATTTTTGAGTCTGCGTTACTCCTTTTGTCAGAAAGTTGAATGAATTTGAATTGTTGAGTCCAAGTGCCTCCATGGATGTAAAATATGAGATTTGGGGAGCCTAAACCACTAGCCATAGGAACAGATCTGCAAGAAAGAGTGAGGAGAATCAATTTTTGAAAGGCTTAAGAGGAAAACATAGCAACACATGAAATGCTGTGGTGTTCAATCATGAATTTAACCAAAAGATAGGATCTTGATGATAGAAAGGAGTCAAAATGACTCCGATTTTTTTTTGTGACATTGAAATCTTGATTCAAATTGACTCCTGTTCTAGAAATTTGAAATTATTTTGAGTCGGTTTGACTCCGATTTTGGAATTAGAAATTCTTTTGAGTATAATTGACTCATGATTTGGAATTGGGAATTCTTTTGAGTCTGATTGGCTCATATTTTTGGGAATTAGAAATTCTTTTGAGCCTGGTTGACTCCCAATCTTGTGAAATAGAAATTCTTTGAGTTTGATTGACTCCCAATTTTGTAAGAATTCTTTTGTGAAATAGAAATTCTGTAAGTCCAATTTTGTGAATTTAAATTTCTTTGAGTCCGATTGACTCCTGGTTTTGTCTGATTTTGCGAAATAGGAATTGAATCAAGTCTGATTGACTCCTGATTTAGGATTTGAATTTGAATTTGATTTGAGTCAAATTGACTCCGGACTTGGTGAAATTGAATTTATTTGAGTCTGGCTGACTCCTGGTCGAAATTTAAAAAAAAATTATTATTATTAGGCTCGATTGACTACCAATTTTGGAAAATTGAATTAAATTGAGTCTAACTGATTCTCGATTTTGGAAATTGAAGTGGATTTAAGTTCATTGGACCCCCAACTTTAAATATTTGAAATAATTTAAGCCCATCGGACTCCCGATTTAGAAATTTGAAATAATTTGAGTTTAATGTACTAGAGTCCGAATTTTTTAGAGTAAATGGAATGAAATTTGTTTGACTAAGAAGGGAATTTGTTGAGTCTAATGGACTCTCGATTTTAGAAAATCGAATTAAGTCTGAAGGACTCCGAATTTTTGGAATTGAACTGATTCGAGTCTGACTGACTCCAAATTTTCAAATTAAATCGAGTTAAGTCTGGTTGACTCCCAACTTTGGAAATAGAAATTCTTTTTTAGTTCGGCTAACTCTGAATTTTGAAATTTGAAATAATTTGAGTCTGTCGGACTCCCGTTTTGAAAATAAATTGATTTGAGTCTGTTTGACTCCCGATTCTGAAAATTGAAAAGAATTTGAGCAAACACACCCGACAAGGTCGAAGGGCTGCGGATCATGTTCGGCGGGGTCGAAGGGCTGCGGATTTTTTAGAGCAAACGCACTCGACACTGGAGTATAAGGCGCGAAGCGCATCTCAGTCGATCAGATGATCTTTGAAATACACCGGAGTATAAGGCGCGAAGCGCATCTCAGACTTTTCAAAAAGCGTGGTTCCTGATTCGACACCGGAGTATAAGGCGCGAAGCGCATCTCAGTCGATCGGATGATCTTTGAAAGACACCGGAGTATAAGGCGCGAAGCGCATCTCAGTCTTTTCAAAAAGCGTGGTTCCTGATTCGACACCAGAGTATAAGGCGTGAAGCGCATCTCAGTCGTTCAGATGATCTTTGAAAGACACTGGAGTATAAGGCGTGAAGCGCATCTCAATCTTTCAATGTGCTTCCTGATTCGACATCGGAGTGTGAGGCGCGAAGCGCATCTCAGTCGATTAGATGATCTTTGAAAGACACTGGAGTATAAGGCGCGAAGCGCATCTTAGTCTTTCAATGTGCTTCCTGATTCAACACCGGAGTATAAGGCGCGAAGCGCATCTCAGTCGATCAGATGATCTTTGAAGGACACTGGAGTATAAGGCGCGAAGCGCATCTCAGTCTTTCAACGTGCTTCCTGATTCGACACCGGAGTATAAGATGTGAAGCGTATCTTAGTCGATCAGATGATCTTTGAAAGACACTGGAGTATAAGGCGCGAAGCACATCTCAGTCTTTTAACGTGCTTCCTGATTCGACACCGGAGTATAAGGCGCAAAGCGCATCTCAGTCGATCAGACGATCTTTAAAAGACACTGGAGTATAAGGCGCGAAGCGTATCTCAGTCTTTCAGCGTGCTTCCTGATTCGACACCGGCGTATAAGGCGCGAAGCGTATCTCAGTCTTTCAGCGTGCTTCCTGATTCGACACCGGCGTATAAGGCGCGAAGCGCATCTCAGTCGATTAGATGACTCTTGAAGAATGTCGGGGAATTAAGCATAGGAAGCGCATATATGACGGTTGTGACTTTCCCAGAATAGAATGACATCATATGTAGAATGGCATAGGGTGCATTTTTGATACTAAGAAAGAACAAAATGTTGCTGAGACATTATATGGAGCACGAGATTGCTTGAGCACGTGCATCATGATAAGATAGGTGCATTCATCCGTATGACTATTTGCGCTTGTGTGTGTTTGACCCTTGCCCGAACTACGTCTTGGTTTGATTCCTGAATAGATACGTAGGCAACTCATCATTGAGCACGACCAGCGTGAACCATTGCTGCGTGCATGTTCTCCTTTTGCAACGCATTTTATTTTTACCTAAATCCGACAGTTTGGTCAAATGCTTGTCTTCACACAGGCTTCGACATTTGCTTGTGAAATGCGTCGCTCCACAAGCTCTGTCAAAGAGGGGCAAACTGTAGACACCCCAATTTTGACCAAACGTCGAATTAAGGAGAGTGTTACCTCCGTATCCGATGATGACAATGTCCGAACTCATCTAGAACTTCCAAAGATGATTCAAGCTCTTCGAAAGACTCCCCAACCCAAAACAAAAAGAAAAAAAGGAAGGAAAATGAAAAGAACAAGCAGAATGGCACTCAAGCCTTTCCGCGGCAGTCACGGGCTGCCGTTGCGGCAGTCTCTGGACTGCCGGACGGCATTCGGTGATTGCCGCGAATTTCATCAAGTGCCGCAAAAATTATGAATTTCACTAAAGAATGGCAGTCCCTAGAGTTGTCTGCGGCATTCAGTAAATGCCGTTCCGGCAGCTAGTGAATGCCACGCCGGCTTTCACCGAATGTCGATGCGGCATTTACTGAGTGTCGCTTCCATCTCCAGTGAATGCCGCATTTTTGCAAATGACAGCTGGTATACAACACGTTTTGTACTATAAAAAGGACGACTGAATTAGAGTTTTTAGTCCTGAAATGACTGAAATACCCCTTTAAGATTGTCTATAAATAGAGGATGAATATTCACTTGCAAAGGAGAGAAATTTTTTTGTGAATCTTTAGGTTGTATAAGTGTTCTTCTTGCCTTAATTTCTATAATTAGGAGTGAGTTTAGGATAGTTTAAGAGAAAAGTTGTGTGAATTAGTGTAGGAGAGCTTGATTAGTCTTTGGAAGTCCTCCAAAATACCAAGTTGAGGGTACTTTGAAGGTAAACTCTAGCATGATTAGTCTTTATTCAAGTTTAATTATAAACATGCATGGAGTTCTTTAATTTCTCTTTTCATTTGTTGTGTTCATTCTTTGGGTTCATAAGGCTCTCAATGCCTTACTTGAATCTTTTGGTTTGAAATTCCTTAATCTCTTTGTAGTTTTACTATTTAAGAGAGGATTAAGGTTGATACTAGGATGTTTAGCATAATGGACTTAAACCAATCTCCATGGTTTGAGGTTTGTTATGATTAAATTTCATGAAGTTCTTCCATACTTCTTTGAAATTTACAAACTTGAATATATTTAGTCTCCAATGACCACCAAATGGTAGGAGAATTAGCTTTAGACAAGCCTAATCACATGGCTTATTTGTCTAAAGCTAATAGGAATAAAGAGAATTAACCCAATGAGTAGTGAGTTCATAATCTATTTTTAATCATGGATTTTTAACCGAACATATAACCGTTGGAATGGAATGAAACCAATGGGAAAGTGTTTATAACTCAAAGTTCTACCACTACAATTTTTGTTTTAAGGTAGTTTCATGTTTTGGGTGGTTTGGTCATGAGTTTTGTGAAGTCACTACAATCTGTCCAGAGTTTCAGAACAGTAACACTCTTTTGAAATAAGTAAATCAGAACCTTAATCAAGTTTTTGTGACCCAAAATAATTTTTTCTAAGTATATTAATGTATTAGGAAGCCACCCTAAAAAGAACAAAGCATTTCTAATTTTTTTACTATTTTCAGAAAATCGTGCAAGAACTCTGGACAGAAGGTTGTAGAACCCTGAGTGATGTTTGGTTTTTGTCCAATTTCTGGAGATCCAACCGTTAAAACATTGATTTCTTTTTTGGGTTAAAAACTAGACACACAGAGGCATCTTGTATCCAAAATTCACCAAGATCAAACCACGGGAACCATGCTATCTATTTCTTTAAAGTTTTGATCTGCTCTCAGCAATTTCAAGTATTCTGCAATAGTTTTAATCAATCTTATGAATAATGGCTTAGATGATATTTTCATGAGTCAAGGTTCAAACCATGTCCCAATAACGATTAGTTAAGCTTGAATTTAAAATTCAAAGTGACCTAGATCAATAAGTACTTCATGGCTTCTCCTTGTTTAAGTTTGCATTCATGTGACTCGACATTTATAGTTAGGATTCATTTGCTTTAGGTCAATTACATTTAATAGATTTAGGTTAGAGGCTTAGGATCATTATTCAAAATTATTTCATGCTATATATCATGTGGACTAACCCTTGTTTTGCAGCGCCGACGAGGTATGACCCTTTTCTTACTCTCCCTCAGTTTAACTTTTTATTTGATTTTTATCGATTTTATGACTCCATGCGCGACACATTAGAATTAGGAATTTACCTTATGTGAATATATGCGATTAGAGACTCTTTTCTAGGATTTCCTTTCATTTGTATGCATTGCACGTTTAATATTGCTGCTGGATCCCGGGTAAGTTCTCTTGTTCCCTATTGCATATCATATTGCTTGCTAATCAAATTATGTGATTTTTGAATGATATTTTATCATTTACGATCTTACACCCTTTAGACATGCTTTTGTAATGTATATTTATACATATGTATTAGTTGAGGACACATTTAAGTTAGTAATTCGATTAAAATGATGTTAAGTAGAGGCCTATCGCGAGATAGGATGAGAAGGAGTGTTTTAGTCCGATGGACTCCTTCCCTTCTCATTCCATAATCCCCGGACCTAGTTAATCTTTGGTTTTGCAAAAGATCAGTTTCCTTTTGAAATGGTTTCTTAATTTTTTTTCCTTTTAAAAATTAAGTGGCAACTCATTGTTTTGTGTTTTAAATTGAAAAAGATTTTAAAAGAAAAGTTGTGGGTAAGGAAAATGCGATATCCACAGGGCGTGATCCCGATGTCTTTTGTGCTGACACTAGTATGGAGCAATGACTGTGAGAATAAATATTTATTCATACTAAAATGGTTTATGATATTACAATTCACTTAAAGAAAATAAATTTTGAATTAACAAAAATAATTTCGACATAAACATGCAATTTCCCCACAGATCCTGATCTTGAGTCACTGGTAATACTTCCGCAGGTGTTCCATGTTCCAAGGGTGTGGTGGGTCCTGCCCGTCTAGAATTTGTAATCATTAGGTTCCCGGTCGATTAATCCGAGTAACCTTATGAGGTCCTTCCCAGTTTGGCCCAAGCTTTCCATGGCTCGGGTTTTTGGAGGACTGGTTACTGCTTTGAGGACGATGTCCCCCACCTGGAAACTATGGTGCTTTACTTTTCCATTGAAGTATCGTGAGACTCTCTGCTTATAGGCCGCCACCCTGAGATATGCCCAATCCCTCTTTTATTCTATTAGGTCGAGCTCCCCTATGAGGGATTCCTCGTTGCCTTGCTCACTTAGGTAGTTCTATTAGGTCGAGCTCCCCTATGAGGGCTTCCTCGTTGCCTTGCTCAACAAAATTTTCCATCTTCTTTTTCGGTTATTGTTGCTAAGAGCTCGGCTCGACTTCTGCCCACTTGGTGTAGTAGTCCACTGCGATGATGATAAACTTGACCAGACCCTTTGCCATAGGGAGCAGTCCGACTGTGTCAATGCCCCACTGACCAAATGGCCAGGGGCTGAGGATTAGATTTTACGGCTCTGCCGAGCAGTTGATCATACTCGCATACCTCTAGCACTTGTCACACCACTTGAAATAATCCTAGGAATCTCGGCCATTGTAGCCCAGTAGTAACCTTGCAATAGAGCTCTATGGGAGAGTATCCGGCCCCCAATGTGGCTTCCACACACTCCTTCATGGATCTCATATAAGATTTCCTCGACCTGGGTAGGGTGGATGCATCAGAGGTATGGATGGAAATCCCCTCTTGTAAAGTACACCGTCGACAAAGTGGTATCTGGCCACTCGATATCTGATCCATCGGACTTCATCCTTCTCGATTAGGAGACGTTTGGTTGTGAGGAATACTATGATAGGATCCATCCAGCTGGGCATTGAATCGACCAAGTCTACCTCCATACCTTCTGAGTTGGACACACTGGGTTTGAGTAGGTATTCTACCCTTATTCCATGGAGGTCCGACTCAGAAGATAATGGTAGGCATGCTAACCAATCGGCCCATGCATTTTCTTCCCTCGGGATCTGTGTGATAGACAACCCTTTGAGTTTGCTGGTAACCTTTCTGACAAGGGTTAGGTAAGCCACCACATTGTCCTCCCTGACTTTATATTGCTGTTGGACTTGATTGACAACCAACTGGGAGTCACTATACACCTTAACCTGTTGTATGCCCATTGAGGTAGCCCAATTGCAGTCCAACCAATAGGGCTGCATACTCGACTTCATTGTTGTAAGCCTGGAACCTGAGACCGTACTCAAGCTGGATTCCCTCAGGTGTGGTTAGGATGATTCTTGCCCTGCTACCCTGCTTGTTAGAGGACCCATCCACATAGAGCACCCAGGTCTTGATCTCGGCCTGTAGGTCAGGTGGCAGGTCTGGCGAGATAAATTCCTCGATTGGGTCTTCTAGATATGTGAATTCGACAAGGAATTCTACAATTACATGTCCTTTGATTGTTGTCCGAGGCTAGTAAATTACCTCAAACTCTTCCAACTCCAAGGCCCACTTCATGAGTCTCCCAGACATCTCAAGTCGGCATAGAATCCTGCGTAGAGGCTGATCCATGAGGACGACTATTGTATGATCTTGGAAGTATGGGCAAAGTCATCGGGCGAGAGTGACAAGAGCAAAGGCTAACTTCTCTATTCGTGAATACCCACTTTTCGCTCCCTAGAGTGCCCGACTGGTATAGTGTACCAAATATTGTATCCCATGCTCTTCTCTGACCACCGCCAAGCTGACCGCTGAGGGTGATACTGCTAAATATAAGAACAATTCCTCCTTTGGAATGGGCGTTGAGAGTAGAATAGGTTAGGCTCGATACTGCTTGAGTTCCTAGAACACCATCTCACATTCTTCCGACCACTCGAAGGTCCTGCGTAAAATTTTGAAAAATGGTAGACACCGGTCGGTTGCTCAGGACACGAACCTGTTCAATGCTGCCACCCGCCCTGCCAGACTCTAAACCTCCTTGGTTGATCTGGGTGACCGCATGTTGATGATAGCTTGGATTTTCTCTGGGTTTGCCTCAATTCTCCGCCTATTGACTAGGTGCTCCAGGAACTTCTCGGACGAGACCCCGAACACGCACTTTGTCAGATTCAACTTCATTCGAAATCTTCTAAGGATGCTGAATGCTCCGGCTAAGTGCTCTAAATGGTCAGATTCATCCCGGCTCTTGACCAGGAGGTCATCTACGCATACTTCCATGGTCTTTCCGATCAAGTCTTTGAATATGTGATTCACTGGGCGTTAGTAGGTCGTACTAACATTCTTGAGGTCGAAGGGTATCACTATGTAGTAGTATGCTCCCTGGTCAGTAATAAAGGAGGTCTTCTCATCATCCTTGGGGTACATACAGATCTCATTTTACCTAAGTTGGCATCCATGAAGGAGAGGAGTGAGTGACCTGCCATTACGTCTACCAAGAGGTCTATTCTGGGTAGTAGGTAGTAATCCTTGGGGAAAGCCTTGTTTAGGTCAGTAAAATCTACACACAGCCTCCACTTTTCGTTACTCTTCTTGACCAAGACCACATTAGCTAACCAGTCGGGATACTGCACTTCATAGACTGCCTTAGCTTGGAGGAGTTTCCCAACCTCCTCGCGTAGTGCTTCCTATCTTTCAAGGGCCATTCCTCTCCTCTTCTGCTTAACCGTGCAGAAGCTCGGATTAACATTGAGCCAGTGGGACATAACCCGGGGATCAATTCCAAGCATGTCTTCGTGGCTCCATGCAAAGACATCTTAATTCTATCTCAGGAACTGGATTAGCTTTTCTCTGAGTTCTAGTTCCAGGAGAGTGCCTATATTGACGGACCAGTCGGGAATTGGGGGTCCAATATCACTTGACTGAGTTCTTTAACTAGGCTGACTCCGTCCCCAATGTCCCTTAGGTCAATCTCTTCCACGTTCAGTGGTTCAAAAATTACATCCTTACATAAGGAACTGATATAACAGCTCCGAGCGGTGGCTTGATCTCCTCTCAACTCCCCGGTCCCTACGTAGTGGGGAACATGACGATCAAGCTATAAGTTAACACGGCCGTTGTGGCCATGTTAAGTGTTGGTCTCCCGAGAATGACATTGTAAGTGGATGGAGCCTCTACCACAATGAAGTTTGCGAGCACGGAAACCTATTGTGGGTAGGTCCCCATTAGAACTGGTAGCTCGATCATACCGAGCAGTTGTGTACTGGAGTTTTTGAATCCTTCCAATGGAGTGGCCACTAGTCGGAGCTGGTCCCTTGATATTCCAAACTGATCAAACGTTGAAGCAATGAGCATGTCATAAGAGCTTCTTGTGTCCATGAGTACCCTTTTGACCATGTAATTGGCTATAAAAAGCATTCCCACCAATGGATCATCATGGGGGTAGTGCAGATCTCGGATATTGCCAGATGAGAAGGTCAGGGTATCAGTTGGAGGGTAGTTAACTAGGTTGACTTGCACGACATCCGCTAGGGACGCCCAGGCATGCCTCTTCCTTGCTGACTACGAGTCTCCTCCGCCCGATGTCTTCCGGAGACCACGTTAATATAGCCGAGGGGTTATTGCTACTCGGGGCCCCATGTATCTTATTGTTGTTGTCTGTCTTTGGCTCAGCTAGATGACCCTACTCAATGAGTTTTTCGATAGCGATTTTTAGTTTAAAGCAGTCATCAGTGTTATGGTCGTGGTCATTGTAGTAGCGGAAATACTTATCCCGGTTCCTTTTCTCGGGCAGGATCTTCAACTTGGTTGGTTTCTTGATTAACTTCTGAGCCTCAGCAGCTACCATAACTTCTTGGATGGGCCAGAAAAGTGGCATTAAGGCGATCAGGGTCTGATCCTAACCACCCCTTTGCTGATCCTCTTTCTGTTTCTTTCTCGAGCCCTTCTCGAAGCCTTCACGTTTTCGTTTGGCTCTTGTGGGATCATCTTCCGTGAAGTTTGAATAATTGAACTTCAAGAACTCTTCAGTTTTGATGTACTTTCTGACCCTCTCTGAGAGTTCAACCAAGGATACTAGTAGTAGTCGGTGGAACGACGTGGTGGCCTTGGTGTTCTGAACCCCCGAGTAGAAGGCTATGATTGCAACCATCTCATTTAGGTCATGAATTTGAAGCTTTTGCTAGTTGAAGCGATAAACGTAATCCTTAAGGATTCTCCCTTTCGCTGCTTGACAGTAAGTAGCTGGGTGTCTGGCTGTGGTCGACCAAGCATACCCACAAACTGGATGACGAACAACTTACTGAGTTCCTTGAAATCATCAACCGATCAGGGCCTAAGGGAAAGGAACCACTGTGCAATTGGGGCCTTTAGAGTGCTAGGAAAGGCCAAGCAGAGCAGTTTATTAGCATTGGTCGCTAGTACCATCTGAGCTTTATAGATTCAGATGTGGTCAACCGAACTTCCTAAACCGTCATAAGATTCGAGATGAGGTTTCTTAAATTTGCGTGGAATGGAAGGTCGGTGAACGGCGACTCAGTCTCTATGTTGGTATAATTGCAACTTGGTTTTCGACCTAGCTTCTCAATCTATTTCTCCAAGTCGTTAATGCGGTCTTCCACATTGTCCTGACTGGTATCCATACAATAAGTCGGGTCAGAGGAAGAAGCTTCATCCTCAAAGTTCACTGTCCTCAAGGATAAGGCTCGGCTTTGACTCTGGTTGATCGCATGCCTAAGGTCGCTTCAACTCCTGGTCGGGCGATTCTGGGTCGATTCCCGGGTCAAGCGCTCTTGCCCCTCCGTTCTGGCCGCGCGCCCATCATTAATGATGTTTCTGGCATCCCCCATGCAGTTTGGGTTAGCCCGAGCAAGTTGTCGGGTTTGTATGGGATCTCGACCACGCTTATCATTCCTAGGCTATCACACAGTCTGGGGGGATTCTAGTGCAGTTCGGGCACATCGTCGGATCCGTACGGGTACCCGACCACGCTCGTTGTTCCCAAACTGTACCTCAGTTTGCGGCGGCTTGTGCCGTTGGGCTAGTAGGGCTTCGATTCGTTGGTGGGTTTAACGCTGATCCCCCAGAAGTTGTGCAAGAGCCGCACTGATCTGCTCTGGAGTCATGGGAGCCGCTGGTTGCGCGGCCAGTGGATCTGGCTGACCTATTGGCTGGGCAGTCTTCTTACTCTTTTTCGGTGACATAATGAACAGTCAAGATATTTGTTGATGGAAAACTATCGGTTCCCATAGACGGTGCCAAACTGATGATGCTGAATTTTGGGTAAGAGATAAGAGGAAGAAGACAAGAGAAATTGTATGTGGTTCAGCCCTGTTAACGAAGAGACCTACGTCCATGTGGTGTGTCAGAGCACTTTCACTATATTGTAAAGATGGTCGGTGGCCTTTAGTGAACCAACAGGAGACTAGAACTACCAGAGGTCGGCCGGGCAGACAGATTAGAGCTGCTGTTTGTGTGTGCTGTGTCGACTAAAAAGTCTTTTTCATAGAGGAGGTGAGTGATCTCTTTTATAGATACAAGAGACCTACTTGTACATAGAAAGTAATATAGATTAGGTGATGTAATATGATTAGGTTTGATTGACGTGAATCATGCGAGTTTCGTAATTAGATTAGGAAACTTTCTGAACATCCAATTAGTCTTCTATCTGGTATAGGAAACCGTTTGGTACATTCTGGATCACGACCTGGGGCTGGGTCGTGCCATATTTATGACGGGCCAAGCCGCATTACACTCCCGACCTATTGGTAAGGCCTTGTGACACTTGGTCTATCACTAGGGACAATGCTGGTGATGACACGATTAGTACCTAGGTGAACCAGGTGCTCCCTAGTGTAGTGGAAGAGCTTTGCTTTCATTGAACATTTTTGTACGTATCAAATAATAACACTTAATATATTTAAATTGATGTGTTTATCATTTCTCGTAAAACTTGTATTAAGATTTTTGGATAGATAATCATAAAAAAAATTTCCCTTTTTTTGCTTTGTTTTATGATAGGCTTGAAGTCTCGAAGTCAAAGGAGGTAAAGAAATGTTATGGGTCTTTATGATAGGAATAGATCAATTTTTTTAGGAATATGTATTGTAGCTCGTTACAATTAATTGGGAATTTTTTTTTTTAAACGCAAGACTAATTAATTTTTTTCTTTCTTTTTGATAAGAATGTAACATTATATGATAAATGTAAAAAAAAAAAAAAAATGAGGCCTTAATATGTTGGAAACCTTAGGCAGTCGCCTAAGTTTCCTTTGGTTGAGCCACCCTAGGTGGTGGTCGAAGGAGATGGCGAGGGTGGTGGCCGGAGGTCTGGCAAGTGGTGGTGGGTATTGGTGGCTAGGGTTTGGTTAGGATTAGATGATGAAGATGACGGTATTTTTGTCTATGACCATTTGGAGGACTTATCCTCAATGTGTTATTTTGGTTGTGTGTTATTCCAAAATAGCTTGTCCCAATACCATTTCACCAATTTTCTCTTGAAAGAAACTCTCAAATGAAAAAATTTCTTATTCTCGCAGAGATCCCAAAAGAATGGATATTCCATTGCATAGCCCAACCTTTCATGTGATTAATTTTGTCTCATACTGAGTGGTTGGTCTAACAAGGATTCGATCTTGTGACATCTGTCATAAGAGCTGCTCCGCTAGCCCTAGCACATGAGGTTAGCATGGACACAGTCACACAGGACATTAGATATTTTTTTTTGAAAGAGAGCGTTTTTGCTCACCCAAATATTATTCGTCCAACTCTCTCATTCGACAATATAGTGGGATCCAATATTTTACACTATTAATTAATTCTTACTTAATCATGGGCCCCCACTGTATTGGTCAACGAGAGAGTTGGTGAGCATTGAGTGAGCAATTTTTGAGTGAGTAAAAATGCATTCTTTCTCAAATTTCCATTTATTACTTTGGGCCTAGTTTTCCATATTTCGCGGCACATGTCGCGTGAGTTCACTTCCAACCACTGGTTTGATAATTTCATGTTGTTGAAGGGAAGCCATTGATGTAGCTTTCATGAACAATACAATCATTTCAACACTTTTCATTTGCTAGAAATGAAGATGCTACTTTTGAAACAAAAGGACAATTCTAAAGAAATTGACCCTTTTCTGCATGCAAAAATTGAGCTCCACATCATGGATTCTTGATTGAGTAATGTTATGTTTTCCAAATTCAAATGTTTTTCAGAAACATATAACAGTGGAATCACATTTAACAATAATAGAACCACTTCAGCATACTTCAATTAAAATTTAATAGACTCACTGTCATTTATTACTCGCGGTCTAATTTTCCATATTATGTCGAGTGAGTTCACTTCCAACCACTGGTTTGATAATTTCACGTTGTCGAAGGGAAGCCATTGATGTACTTTTCATGAACAATAGTCATTTCAAACACTTTTCATTTGCTAGAAATGGAGATATTACTTTTGAAACGAAAATACAATTCTAATGAAATTGACCCTTTTTTGCATGCAAAAATTGAGCTTCACATCATGGATTCTTGATTGAGTAATGTTATGCTTTCTAAATTTTGAATCTCAATGCTTCTAAAATACATGTAACAGTGGGACCACCTCCAATAATGATGGAACTACTTCAACATCCTCCAATCAAAATTCAATAGACCCACTGCCATATCTATTTGAGAAATTTAAAATTTGAAAAGCATAACTCTACTCTTCTTGATTATATGCCAATCACAGATTATCTTCCATAACAATGAGCTAGTAGTAGATTTATAGATGTGCGTGTGTATCTTTTTTTTAAAACACAAGTACCATTATAGTAACTAGCAATAGAAAGTGACTCCTCGAGAGAAATGAACAGAGATCAAGGCATACTTCATCTGTCCATTTTAAGAATTTCTTTTCGGAATTCCAACTTTGTAAGTGACTTTTTTAATTGTAAAATTTTGTACTTTTCATTACTGCCCTTTTAAAATTTCAAAATTCTTATGTCACATAAAAAAGAAAAAAAGAAAAAAGGTGAGCATTAAATTGGTGGCACAAAAGCCTCTTATCAAAACATGAACATTTATTGGCATGGCTTTTTATCTAAAAAAAATCAGTCCCATACATTTGCAAATTCAAAAGATCTCACAAAATGCTTCAAGTGATACCAAATGCATTCACTTTGTTAGGCCCTCATAACAAATGAAAAGTGGTATGAAAGATTTGAAGGAATTCAAACACACACACACACACACACACACACACAGAACAAAAGCTGGGGAAAAAAATTACTTGTACTGATAACATCAATTTTTTTAGCTTAAATAAATGTATATACCAACAAAGTTGGATTCTTCGTCTCTTTCAAGATTATTCTCCCTAATCCTCACGACTACATGAAGGTCCATCCCTAATGATATTTAAAAATAAAAAAATAAAAACGAAAAAACAAAGAACTGGAGTCTGGTATAACCGGAAGTAAAGTTAAAGCTGACCTAATCCGAAAGCCGACAAATCAAGGAAGAAAATTGATACACCTATTATACATGTTGAGCAACTGCAAGTTAGTTATATGTACAAAAGAGGTGCTCAAAGGGGAAAAATGTGGATATTGTAAATAACAAAAAAAAATTGGGGGGTTTTCCACTTGACATTTCATGTGTATTTATTTTTAGAGGTTAGTGAAGCTGCATTTATAGACAGAGAAGGCTGTAAAAGACGAGGGGAATGAAGGCGTTATCAAGCTGTGCTGTGTAGGCCTCCAACAACCCACTCACAGTTACCGCGAGGACAAGAGAGAACCAGTGCTGCACAAATTGACACCAAAGACATTACAAAATGTATCTATCACAAAGTGACAATCAAAATTTTCAGGTGCGTGTCTGCGTGCATGAGAGAGAGAGAGAGAGAGAGAGAGAGAGAGAGACCTGTGTAAAGATATATCCAGTTGTTGCTAGAAGTGGTAGGAGAAGTGAGCAAGCAGCCAATACAGAAGTTATGCCCGCTGCAGTTCCTTCAACAGTTTTCTCTATCAAGTGGAAATAAATCACATGTTAAAGGGTAAATATTTAAGAAAAACACACACACACACACACACACAGAATACTTACTGCCAGATTTGCTCCACCTGAGGACACCATACTTATACCCAACCATTGAGGCCTGAGTACAGAAACAACAACCCCAAAGCAGTTAATTTACTAAATACAAATTTCGGATGCACAAAAGAGAATATAATATATGCTGGCCTGCCTATTAGCATCCAAATGTATTCTACAAACCTCGCCATTTGTATTATTAGCCACTAAACTTCAAATGTATTACTAGGCTTACGTAAAATATAGAATTTCTAAATAAAACACCATGAACTTCAACCAACAATGAATGACATATTCATAATTTGGGAAGAGTACTAAGAAAGCAATGGAACCAAGTGTCACATAATAGACATAGCAACCAGAATACTCACCATTGTATCACCAATTCCAAGGCTCAAAATTCCAGCAAAAGGGGTAAGTGGTCGGTCATTGAAGCCAGAAGACATCCAGATGGGGAGCGCACATCCCAATAAGAGTGAAAAATGACTGAATAGTGAAATACATCAAAAGGGAAGCAGCTGATTATAACTTGGAAGAAACGTAAGCTAAATAGAGATTCAGATAATTAGGAAAATATTATCGTACCTGACAATAAGAAGATCAGAGTCACGATGATCTGTGAAAGCATTCATAAATTGATGCACAAGCTGTCCCAAAGGCCAAACTCTCCATACCTGTCTATAAAAATTATAGTTATGAAAGCTTTACGAATATTCTTTAATAAGGCTCCTTGCAAAATTTTAAAATTAAGCCTAATTATTTGTGTACGGTGGACTTTGCCAGGATCAGATGCCTTTGAGGAGATGTGTGTAAATATTAAAGAGGCTTTGAGTGTAACGTTATTAAATTTTGAAAATTTTAAATTTTTAATGTTATTTAAGCATGGTGGAAAACATTAGGAAAATAGTTATTCTTATACTTTCCCTATGTTTTCCTGTCCTCCTCTACATCCGCATTCCAAATGGAGCTAAGAGTTCAAGCAGACATATCATATTGCACAATGTTGGATTCTTCAATTATTTGATTCCATCAGATTCTAATTTTTAAATCTCTCCACTCTTCCTTGCTTTTCTTTTCTTTTATTGGCTACACATAATCACTCCTTAGTTTTATGTGCTACATGCTCTGCAGCACCAACACTTCACAAGAAGTTTTAGAGAAGTCCAACAGCAATCACACCCACATAACTTTCGACTATCATTATTTCTAGCCTAATCAATGAAGAACTTACTCGCATAGTTTCCAATAACAAGAAAACAGCCAAAGCTGCCCCAAATGCCAGATCAAGAAACTTCGGCTGAAAAAAGAGACAAAGTCAACAGATTTCCAATAAAAACTGCTGCAAGGACTAATTTAACAAAAAAGAGGTAACACCCCTATGCCAAATATCCTTGTTTCTTCCCCAAATCACCTGGAACATAAGGGCAGGCACAAACATCAAAACAGCCAGCAGATGATAATACTTTCGGAGAAGAATTCTCTCTGTCCTGCTATTCCTTGAAATGTTGTAGAACCGTCGAACAGACACATATATAACAGCCAACCAATATATACATATTGATAGCCTCTTAAGTGGTTCCGAGAAAACAAAATCAATTACCCTGGCAAAAAACACAAGATTACAGAAATCAGTTAGTAGCCAAAAAACTCAACATACTGCATAACTGCAGTACTGAACGGACTACGACTATTTTCAAAAAATATTAACAGGCTAGTTCCTAATGATCAGTAATTTATTTGCCACCTCAATGACAGAATAGTTACATTGCAGACAAAAATGCACTGAAAAAAATTAGTCTTAAATGCTTTTAGTCATTCTGTTTCACTTGAATCAAATTATCTTTTGGACTAACTATCATTCGCAGGTCACTGGGTATAGAGGAGGCTTACCCCTGTTGTGTGACACTGCAAAGTACTGATAAATCATTGAAGGAAAAGAAGAATAAACAAACAACGAAAGAAAGAAAAGAAGATAAAGGGGGTACAAATGTGCATTAGAAAAGAAGTGCCATCAGACAGTTTCTTCTATTTTTTTTTAGCGGTTAAGATCCGTCCTACACAGCTTCTCTATCTTAGATAACGAATTGTGGCTAAAACTGAAGTTTCGTTTTCCATGGGTCATACATGCTCTCATTAACCTTTTTGGAGATCGTGCAGATAACAAGTGACTTTATGATATCCGATCACACTTGGAGCAAGTCAATGGCCGCTGTTCACTAAATTATACTTATATGCTTAAAACATTGTTATTTAAGGTTTGGTGTTCAACTTAAAGGTTTAAAACTTCAAATGCAAACATAAAAATCTATTTTGATTAAGAATAGTCTTAGTAGGTTTATGGTTTCCTATCATTTTATTTCCAATGTTTATAAAACATTTGAAGAGATAGTTCGGAAGCAACGAAGAAGGCCAATTTAATAAGAAGCATTTGTAAGGACTTTATATGTGGAAGTAATAAATTAGAACCAAAGCCCTCACCGAGAAACAACACTCATAAAAGACAAATTGGATTGTGTTTCCGCAAAAAAACGAATTGCCCTAATGGTAGTTTAGGCGTGATGTCAGGGTCAGATGTGAGATAGTCATCACCTAATAGAACAAACAAAATCTATTTGCAACACCTGGATGAACTCAAAAGAGGTTTATACCTCCCCAACAAAAAACACAATAAAGACTAAAAGCAGCCAAGGTGAACCATAGTTTATAATGCTAAAAAAGAACAATAAAAAGGAAGTAGTACCATAACAAGGGATGCATGTGAAAATCTTGAACAAACTGCATCCATGACGGAACAATCACAATCAAGAGAATGGCCAGTGAAGTATAGAACATCACAGATTTTCCAATTTCACGGTCCACACGAGCTTTAGAGGATGCAGACCTTGTAAAGCGTTTCCAATGGTGCATAATAACTTTAAAGAATAATGGAAATAGAAGAAGGCCAAGTAGCATGCCCTGAATGAAAGAGAAATAGTCATAATTAATTCACTTTTCTTTTCTTTCTTTCTTTTTTCTTTTTTTTTTTTTTTGGGTTCCTTGCTTGACAACACTTCTTACCTGAATAATGATGCTTATCTCACCTCTTTTGATTCCGTATTGTACAGAAATCAACTCTGACGATATCATGTATCCATAAATCTGTTCAATCAAACATTATTGTTTCCCGTGAAACTACATTGCTAGCTAGTCTTGGAGAAGTACAAAGTATGTAGCACTCTAAAACAAACCTTTGCAATGGTACAAGCAAGCATGTCTCCAAAATAAATGACTAGACCAGCAGTCACCAAAAGCGCTTCCCCTAAGAATATAGAAAAGAATGTTAGTTATCAAGTATAAGATAACAATCATATGGTGACAGCAAATCGCTGGACTACACTCCTGTAAATAGAACAAGACTATTGATGAAGCGTTTGAAACCATTCCAACGAAATTAACCGAGCTAGAGAAGATTAAGATATTAGAAACAACTAAGCACATTCTGAAATCAAAAACACAAAATCAAGTCCGAAGACATTGTCTGAAGAGATCTCCAGCTGAAAGTTATGGGGACCACAGTTCCTCTTTAGTGTTACTTCCTACGTTTTGACTGAATCAAATATGATTTTTATAGTCACTCTGTTTAAGGTCACTATTCATTTATTCCTATACATAACCTATGTTAATCCAGTCTTGTCAGTCAATGCTTGGTGCAGTGTGAAGAGTCCGGCTGGTGAGTGCATCCTCTGCACTCTATAACCCCAGTTAGTGCCCTATTTAAGGCTCCATAACCAAAATGAAGAGCAGTGCGCCACCTTGTCTTCGCCCCTTGAGCTCTTTGAGACACCACTAAAGTTCCATTGAGAAAAACAGAGAATCAAACAGTTTAGAGGTATGCATCAGTCCATCACCTCCATTTATCCTCAACCCCGTCTTTCAAAGAACATACAAAACCAACTTCCAATTCATGCTATCATACACCTATGTCACAAAGTTGAGATACATCCCATATCCATGATGATGTAATCAGCACAGTAAGATTTAAAACTAGGAGGGACAGTCATCAATACTTGGAGCATCCCACAACTACAAATTTTCAGGGGTACACAGCTCTATTGATAAACAAGCATTTTCTCCATCCCCAACATCAAATAGTTTGCGTTATACCAGAATTCAAAAGAATATAATATATTCAATGTCCGGTTGTATTTTTATATTTGTGGGATAAAAAAATATCAACAGCACCCATTAAGCAATTGCATTTGAAACAGTTGCATGGCATACCCAGGGAAGCACATAACGGAAAAGTATGAAGAACGTGCTGAATCAGCTTCACTGCTGCCAACCCATGACAGAGCACCCACAAAAGCTTCAATGCTGTATACCAGTCTGTAAAAGGAGTAAATATAGACATGGATCATCAATAACCAAACCAAACCAAACCAAACCAAACCAAGCCTTGTGTCCCAATCATGGATCATCAATAAGTTTATAAATTTACCTAACCACTAAATAGATGGATGAACTTAGATCTCTTGAAACAGACACCATAAAAATCCATTTAACTACATCGCTGTTTCTCAAAGGATGCAAGACAAAAAATTTAAAGCAGATGCAGAATACAAATATTACCACTACGAGATTTTGTGGCAAAAAATACACAGCAAACTGCTGCATAAAAGGCTATGCAACTTAAGTAACACTTCACACCCCAACCACTCCGAGAACCAACGGAATGTGTTTTGTCGGGCAGATGCTGAAGAATGAAGCCAAGGAAAAGAAGCACACTGAAGCAGCAGGCGGACATTGCCCAATATTGCAACCGCAGATATTCATATTCTGTAGAGAAAAATATAGAAGTGTCACACACTCACAAAAAATAGAAGGATCAAAATAATATAAAGGTTAAACAACATCAACCACAAAATCAAATTGCAAGAATATCAGTTACACCTCACTAAATGTCATTAGTCTAGATACAGAAAATCATTCTATTAGTATATTTATTTATAGGAAGCACAAACACTTCTAAGAAGGCAATCTGTCGCATCATGTCCGACAAAAAACATGACACTTCGTGGACACTATTCAAGCAATGTCGACGTGCAATTTTTTTTTTAGGATTTTTCATGTTGGTGTGTCCCTGTCATGTCATATCGTATTTGTGTCGCCGTACCCGTGTCCGTGTTTCATAGATTTGTAGTGGAACCTCTTTCACACGCAACACAATAATTTCCACTATCATTCCAAGACAGAAATGTTTTTCAAAAGTTGTATACATAGATAAGTTAGATGCCTAGGAGGGAGATAATGACGGAAATAAGGTCACTTTGGCTCATATTGACATACCAAAAGGAACATATGGATGGTACTTTGGCCATTTCAGCTCTAAACACTGTTTTTCGCACAGTCGCACCCATTGCAAACAGTGATAATACTAAAACCTGGTAGCTAATTTGAACCTAGGAAGTACGTTCAAAGAAGGTAACGTGTCATGTCATGCCTTGTCGTGTACAACTTTTCTCAGGATTTGCCCTGTCACCGTGTCCGTGCCACTGGGCCTGTGTCTGTGCTCCATTCATTTGAGCACAAAGATGCAATAAGTTTGGAACCCTATCTTTTTTGGCTCCATACGAGATTAAAATCCTTCTAAAGTTCCTCAAAACATTCAAATAACACTGCATGTAATGGAAGTAACATATCCTATCACCTTGTTTAGGGAAACTTAAAACAACCAATCAAAAGGTTTCAAATCCATACAACTAAATATGGAGATTAAACAAAGGCCTATTAGTAACTCATAGTAACGTTAGTCAATCACCAAGTACCCAAAAACAAGTACACCCGCCAATACGAAAAAATGAATCCAAAATACGCATTCACAGTGTTAGTTCACAAATTCTTTATCTTTATTTAAATACCTGTCAAATTCATACCTTCAACTCCAATTTCATGCAATGATAGAGCTCTAGACAGTTGAATCAACCTCGAGATCAAAAGACCAGGCAGTGCAACTGCCCCTAGCAGAATCCCTGATGAAGCTCCTGGCCTGAATATCAATAAATTCAAAAAAATATATATATTAATAATAATTACAAAATTACAGCACAACATACAGAAGCTTACAATTTGTTTCAAAATATTACGAACATAAACCCTAAACTTTATCTCACTCACAATTAATGACGTACAAATCAGAAAATTTGGAATTAACACAATCCTAACTTCACATAGAAAGCGTCAAAGTAAGAATTCAAAAAAAAAAAAGTCCCATTAAACTTAGTTCAATTCAAGGGTATAGAACACCCCCAAAAAAAAAAAAAAAAAGCCTCCAATTTGTTTCAGTATATCACAAACATAAACCCTAAACTTTATCTCAATCACAATGGGTGTCGTACAAATCAGGTAATTTGGTATTTACCTAATCCTAACTTCAATTCAAAAAACCCCCAATAAACTAAGTTCATTTCACGGGGGGTTTAGTTTAGATCACCAAAATATTTGATAAAAAAAATATATATATGCTCTTTTGAATCAAATTACATACCTGGTCTTGAATTGGTCGAGGGAATTGGAAGCTTCAGCGAAGATCTCCACGAAGAGAGCAAAGACGGCGAGAAGAGAGAGAGCGAGGCCTTCGGAGAGGAGAGAGAGAGGGGTGGAGAATAGAACGCGAAAGATGAAAATAGCAACCACGGCTCTCTCGCCGTTGAACAGCGATGAAACCATGGTCGCCATTTTTGACATGGGCGGGCGGTTCTGAAAGAGAATTGGAAAATAAAAAATAAAAAAATACGAACAGAGCTGCAGAGACGATGATGATGAGAGAGAAAATGTCTAGAGAGAGAGAGAGAGAGAGTGACAAGGGGTTGGCGCGAACACGGTAACAGTCGGCGTTGGAAATAACGAAGTGGGTGCCCTCGTTTGAACCAACACACCTCATTGTACCACACTTGATTTATAACAGTACAGCTCCATAACGGAATGGTCAAATGCCACGATTATATTTTCATTATCACGTTATTTTTCATGGTGGAGTCGTACATATTCTTTGATGGTAGCTTGAGCTTTTTCAGAGCAAGTCTTTACATCAAAACCGTTCCACCATTTAAACCAAAAAGTCCTCTAAAGTATTGTTAACTTCAGATTATCCACACCTTGTTAAATATCCTATTTCCATATTCAAACTATTCTAAATTCAGCAAAAAATAAAATATTCTTTCCAGTAGGTGGACCTTTGACATACTTCCCCATAAGAAATTGATAGAAATCATACCAAGTGAAGAAATAGTCCAGAAGTTCTTTTGGAACAATACTAACCTCTGGACCCATTTTTTTCCACCAATGATAAAACCAAATAGGAACGCTTTTTATCTCAGATTTTTTCACAATTTTCTCATTAATTACGAAAAGGCAATTATATTTTCGTAAAGGGTTCTAATAATAAAAAGCACAATGCCATGTTTTAATATAATCCAGTAGTTATAAGTCGCTCCATTGATTTTGAGAATTCCAAAGTTCTTGCCTGGGCAGGGTTTAATCCCCACTCCTTAGCATGGAGAACCTTAAGTACTATATAACACTTAGAATGGGTAATAGCACTCTTAACATCTTTAAGGCGGAAATGTTCAATCTGAACAGATCCTGTTTCCCCTAGAATTGTCTCATAGCCATATCTAGGCTTTGCTTCATGGGTGATAAAATTATGATTTCCCAAATATCTTTCTTTAAGACTCCAAGCTCCAATCTGTAGCCTGAGATCTTCTTTTTTTAAGATTAGCAAATTTTTCTAAAGATTGCTTTTGCTGAAAACTTGCTTCTTGTACTAAAATGTCCTTTGTTGGTGGCTTAGAAGGACTAGCCTTTGATAGCTGTTCAGAATCCTTATTGGATTGAAAACCCTTATTGGGTTGCTATTACTGGCCTTTCCCTTTGTTGGGACACCTTTGAGGAAATTGAAATCCTGCTTTATTAGGAGGCTGCATCCTATTTTTTCTGCAAAAATTCTCTAGTTAGAAAATATGGTAAAGAATTTTGATCTCCTTTAATATATTCAATTTGAAAATCAAAAGCAGATAATTCAGAATTTTCTTGTAATAATGAATTCAGTTCATCCACTATTCCTGTCTCTTGTTCTTTTATAAAAGTAAAAACCATATCATTATTTTTATACGTACAATAAATGCCCTTTTGATCAATCTTTGCTAAAGGCATTAACAGATTTAAAAAAGGAGTATCCAAAATTACTTCTTGTTGAAAATTTTAACAAGTACAAAGGTTGAGGGTATACAAGTTCCTTCATTGCAAATAAAGACATTAGAATATTTTTATTGAATTGTCATTCTACTACCACTAGCTGATGTTAGTGATTGCATAGTATTTTCAAAATACTTTGTGTGTATAATGCCCTCTTGAATGCAATTAAGATCAGCACCATTATCTACAAGTGCTATTGCATCCATAACGGTATACTCATTTTGGATAACCAAAGTGATTTTTTGTCACGCCATGGAACAGTAAAAATAGAGAAAAATAAATTTCATTTTTGGGTCCATAGGGAATGACAAGTAAAAATCACTAATTATCCACACCACACAGTACTAGTCCACAAAGTAAACAAGAACAATAACAACTGAATATAATAACAGAAACACTATTACAAACATCAGAGTGTGGTCCACAGGATCACAACAGGTCTGGAGACAACATATGCCCAAGTACCCGTTAACTAAAACAAAACAGAGTTCAACAGAAACAACAGAAATATAAGCTATCTTTAGATCTTCAGCTTGCGTAAGGATAGTCGTCAGCATAATACTCTTCTCCGTATAACCGACATTAGTGGGGTCACCCTTTGCCATCATCGTAGGCTCCAATACCTGCATTGTTAGGGACAAGGTAGTCTAGACGGGGAATGTCCAGGCAATAAAGGTCGTTAGCTTACTGAAAGCTGATTAAGAACCAACTAACATAGTCTCAAAGAAATAACGTAATTTCCAATTACGCACGATAATAAGTAGTGATATTAATAATATACTTTCCCTTTTTTATTCAGACACATCATTAACCGATTCTCATCATTCTCTAAGGTTGACTGTACCAAACCCAACTGACTATACCGAACTGACTATAACATCACGACATACTAGTGCTCCTGTTCACCACTTTTAAGAACTCTTACTGTTCACCGCTTTTAAGAACTCTTATGAGCACCATACATCGTTCTCATATAACGACTAGTTTATGGACGCACCAATACTCATATTCACCGCTTTAATAACTCTTATTGTTCACTGCTTTTAAGAACGCTTGCGAGTATCGTCCGTTCATAATTCATATGCATCAGCACTTCTTGCTAGCACAATACATAACGCTTACATCCCACGCAGATGTGTTCACGACTAACTCATGATATTGACATACATTGATGGTCACCAATACCCCACTAACTCAAACACCAGGATAAACTAATATTATCCACCAACATAACTCAAACCTTAACTTGTTATCGCATCGTATTAATACTAACGTTCCGAACCTGACTACGTTACTCACCATGTTATCTCAATCTCATTATCGCATCCCATTACCTCCGTAATCCATAATATCGCATAATAGAACATGAAACATCAATGAACAGCTAAGCATTATGGATCATAAACTAAAGGAAACAACCTAGTTCTGTTAAGGTTCGATCGATTGAAGTCCTCTCAATCGCTTGAAGAAAGTGAGGTTCGATCGATTGAAGTGTTCTCGATCGATTGAAGTGTTCTCGATCGATTGAAGTCAAGGCAGTCTCGATCGATTGAAGTCATTTCGATCGATTGAGACTCAGGGTTGTTCGATCGATTGAACTCAGCTCGATCGCTTGAACTTCGTCTTCTCCAGATTCTCGCAGTGAATGCCCAGAATCTGTTAGGGAGTGTTTGGATCATTTTTAAACGTACACAATATGTAAAACATCATAGCTAAGCTACTAAATGAGTTTGGAACTCACCGAACGTCGTTAAGGGCGCGTTTGGCAACGTGTGAGCTTCGAGCTTTAATGGTGGCCTCTCTCTCTCTCCTTTGCCTTGCCTTCTCTCTCTGTCTCCTTCTCTTTCTGTTCTTCTTCTTCTCCTTCCTCTTCTTCTTTCTTCTGCTTCTCTCTCTGAGTATATATATAGGTGTGTATACGTATAAATAAATATATATATGGATGTGTATAATATATATAACATAAGCTCTCCCAACTCTCTCTACTCTCTCTGGTTCAGAAAAGCACACACAGCACGCGAGTGCAATGTATATATAGAGGGGGTGTAGACACCCCAATTTTGACCAAACGTCAAATCTAGGGATTGGTTACCTCTCAAAGACCGATGATGACAATGGCCGGTGACATTCGAAGATTTTCCAGGAAATTCAAAATCTTCAATTGATTCTTCAAGACAAATTTCAAAAGTAAAAATAGAAAATATAACAAGGAGAAAGAAGAGAGAGAGTTTGGGTATTCGGGAGAAACCCGAACATTGAAGAACACATGAGGAAATCAGTCTGAGAATTTGCTCAATATATATATAAAAGAAGAGTTTTGAAAAGAAATATAAAATAAAAATGATGAAAAAGGAATTTTAAAATAAAGAGGAATTTTTGAAAAGAAAAGGAAGAAAAGAAAAGGAAAAAGAGAGGAGGAATAATACATTTAGAGCATATATTATGGATGTATTCTTAATGGAATATATTACAAATACAAGTATTTTAACATGATTCGTCAATAAGTAAGCTTATGTTAATATATGTTGAAAATTAACAAGTAGGGCAAAATTCAGTTAGCCCCGGCACCCGGAAAACCCGGCGGCACTCACTGAGTGCCGCCTGGCATTCAGCGAATGCCGCCCGGCACTCAGCGAATGCCGCCGGGAGCCGTCGAGTGCCGCTGGCTGTAACAGACTGCTTTTCTCACATGTTCTAGAAGAAATCTTTGCACATGGGTCTCCACCCGAATTTACCCATTTATCCTTGAGGTAATGGCCTATATAAACAGATCTTCGTCTTCATTTTGGCAGGACTTGAGCTTTTGAATCAATATACAAGCATATACAAGAGATATACTTGAGTTTAGAGAGAGAATTAGATAGAGAATTGAGAAGAAGAGAAGAATTTCTTGGAGAATTTGAAGAGTTTTGAGAAGAATTTGAGAATCTTGGAAGAACTTCACAAGAAATTGAAGAATTCCTTGAGGTCATAGAGGTAACCTCTTAATCCTTGGTAGAATTAGGATAATTCAATCACAAGTTCTTAGATCTAGGAACTTTTCACATTTTCAAAACCTCTCTTCTTATCCCATTTCATCACACACCACCAAGAACTTGTGATTGAATCTCATGACATTTCATTAATTTGGATCTAATTAATGCCTTAGGTTTGAGATAAATTAGTTTTTTTTTATGAAATTTGTGTTCCTAAATAAAACTTTGATTTCCTTTATTTCTATTTCATTCATGAGGTTCATGAGATCTTCCATATCTCATTGAAACTCTTTGAGTTTTGATTCCTTAGTTTCCTATGATCTTATGATCCATATGGAGACTAAAATGAATCATGATCATAATCTACACATAGTTGGTGAGATACTAGTATCAACTCATGACTAGGATCTCTTTACTATGGATCTTATAGAATTCATACTATATTCCATGGAGATTAAAGTAGAATTGTTTTTTTAGTCTCCAATGACCATCAAATGGTAGGAGAAGTAGTTTAGTTTAAGTTCATCTCTGTGGCTTAGACTAGTCTCTTCCTTGGGTTTTGAGAAGTTCTTCATACTTCATCCAAAACTTACATATATGTGTGTCTTTAGCCTCCAATGACCACCAAGTGGTAGGAGTAATGATTTGAACTCAAATTTTGGTCCATAAGTTTGAATTCATTGTTTGGGATTTTGTGAAGTCCATTTCATACTTCATTAAAAGTCCATAAGTCTAAAGAGGTCCTTAGTCTTCAATGACCATCAAATGGTAGAAGAAATGATTTGGTTTAAGCCCAACATTATGATCTAATAGTTGAGGCCAATCAACAAAGTGGAACTAGCAAAATAAAAACAGTGAGTTCACAAACTGTTTTTGATCAAAGATTTTTAGTTCAAAATCTAACCGTTGAAATCAAGTGAAACCAACGGGAAAGTGTCAACAACACATTGTTTTACCACTGTAATTTTTGTTTTGGTAAGATTTTATGCTTAGAATGGTTTGATCATGAATTTTGTGAGACAACCACAATCTGTCCAGAATTTCAGAATAGTTTCAGAACAGCAAACCGATTTTAAAATTGATAGATCAGAGCTCTAACCAAGTTTTCATGACCTATAATATTTTTTTATAAGAACCTTAATGTGTTAGGAAGGTTCCCTAAAAAGAATGAAGCAATTCGGATTTGTTTGCTAGTTTTAAAAAATCATACAAGATCTCTGGACAGAGAGTTGCAAATCCTGAGTGAGGTCTAGTGTTTTCCATATTCCCGGAGATCTAACCGTTCAAACCTTGATGTTCTTTTTGGGTTAGAAACTAGACTCCCAGAGGTATAACATATCCAAAATTCATTAAGATCCAAACATTGGAAGTATTTTATTCCTATTTTTGAACATCTGGTCTGCTCTCTGTAATTCATAAAAACTACTACTGTTTTGTCTAATCTTATTTATTTCAACTCAAATGGTTCCCTAATGTCTTGGGACCCAAATCATGTTTTGAATAATGATAATTTAGCTTAAATTCAGAGGCTAAGTGATCCAAATTAGTGAATAAATCCATGTTTTATTCTTATTCACATTCATTCATTCATGTACATCAATGCTTATGATTAGAACTAGCTATTGAATAAAGTTGGATTTCATGCTTAATAGATCTAAGCTAGAGAATTGGGATTGATTTTTTGATGTCATATTATTATGTGAAGCATGTGGACTAATCTTTGTTTTGTAGCGCATTTGAGGTACAATTTCTCATCTCTTCTCTAGTTTAATTCTATTATTTGATTTATATTGATTTTCGACTCCATGTGCGACACCTTAGCCTAGGTTTTGCCTTATGTGTATATATGTGTTAGAGACCTTTTCTTAGATTTATTTTGTTCTTGCATGCATTGCACGTTTAATATTCGCGGCCGGATCCCGGGTATGTTTTCTAGTTCTCTATTGCATATCATGTTGCTTGCTACTTGAATTACGTGGCTTATGAATGATATTTTGCCGTTAGCAATTTTACACCATTTCCAACATGCTTGTGTTATGTATACCTATATATGTATTAATTGAGGGCATGCTTAGATTATTAATTTGATTAAAAAGGATGTTGAGTAGAGGCCTATCGCGAGATAGGATGAAAGGGGGTGTTTTAGTCCGTCGGGCTCCTTCCCCTTTCATTCCATAATCCCCGGACCCAGTTTATCTTTGGTTTCGCAAAAAGATCAGTTTGCCTTAAAAATGGTTTCTTAATTTTCCTTTTAAAAATTTAAGTGGCGACTCATTTGTTTTTTAGAAATTGATTTTGAAAAGCTGTGGTTGAATATGAAAAAAATGTTTTAAAAACATTTTAAAAGTGGGCCCAAATGCCGGCGATATCCACAATCTGGCGACTCTGCTGGGGATCGAACCCAGAATCTCTGGTTTCGCAGACCAGAATTCTGATTTTGGGTTCACTCGAGGATTAGACTTGAAAGCATCCTTTTATTCGAATTAATTAATTTTTGTGTGCCCGTTGCATTGCACTTGCATGTCTCGCCAGTCGATTGAACGGAACTATGACCTTGGATGCTCGGGGCAACCCGGTCGGTCAAGCCATCATGGGGCCGTGTGATCACCCTTGATCTCGTACCATGTGTTGGTATATGAAGCATCCTATCGGGTGTGTGTCAAGTGTCCCTTATTTGACCAAAACCCGGCCTTTGCATGGTAGCTTCCATAGAACCTTTCGATCTTAGGAAATCAATTCTTGATTAGGATTTATGTGCTAGGAAGTTTTGTATGCCCGGAAGGGATTACGTGAGATGATGACGATACTTGCTTGATGAAAGATGTATAATCTTTTAATCACCTTTTAGCAATTTCTCCTCATGTTCCGCGACATTTGGAGAATATGCCAAATCTTGATTATAAGATTATACTTCTTATATCATGTTAGCTAAGCATCATTGACCTTGTATGCATCCGAATTCATGAAAAGTGCGATAATTATCCAATCATGTGTTACTCCTACCCAAGAATTCAAAGTTCACTGTCAATGACAGATTTTGATTATCCATCATCTTTTATCCAAAAATATTTCAAAAAAAAAAATCACTCTTTCAAAAAATGAAGGGATCCAAGGTTTTTAAAATAAAATAAAAAAATCTAATCATAGTTTATATCTTCATTTTTTTTAAAAAAAGAAAAAGAGGATTCAAAAAAAAAAAATTTATTTTAAAAGACTTCATCATCCAAAGGAATAGTTTTCAAATGAGTTTATCATCTTTTGCGAAAAAAAAAATGATTTCACTGTCAAGGGAAAATTCGAGATTCTTGAGAATTTGAAAGATCTCATCATGCTTTAAAAAAAAAAATTCTTCTTTTCCGACCTTTGAAAGGGTAGTGAAGATCACGATGAAAGGAGAAGTTAAGCGCACTTGATATGGATGAGGATTTTATGTGCTTATGTGTTTATGTGTTAGGATTAGAATTTTCCTTTTCTTTTGCATATAGAATACGCACACACGCACACTTGCATTTCATCCGTGTGCCGTGTGTGCGGTGCATGCATTTAATCATCAAAGCATGAACATTTTGTCATTGCATGCATGTGTAGCATACAAATTCACAACATCTTCTCTCCAATCAAGATCAAAATAGTTCTTCAAAATTCCTTGCCTTCTGAAAATCAATTCTGCCTGCGGCCCCTTTTTAGGTCATGAACCTGTAGAAAGAATGGGACAACCAGATCCCCTAGTGAGGACACTTCTAACCTTCTTGGGTTCGTCTTCTTGATTTTAGGATAACATGAACCATCATCTTGAGATTGATCTGCCAATGGCCTTCAGAGCTTTGGAAGAGAAAGTAAGCAAACTGCAAGTCTTTGTTGAGCAACAAGATTCTAGGGTGAAGCAATTGGAGGGGGTCATGCTTGAGTTCATTCAATTATTGAAAGATCAGATGGCCAACAATGAGGTGAAAATGGATCAATTGGAAAAGAGAATAATGGATTGCCTAGAGAAGCAACAATGCCCATGTCCAAACCCACCCATGCATCAATGCCCACATCCAATCTCAAGCTCATATCCAAGCCTGACCCCATCCAGCCAAAAAGCTAATCTAAGCCAACATCCCAACTCAAGAAATCCTAGGCTAACCGCATATCCAAATCTAAAAGCCAGCTCGAGCTCAAAGCTGAATCCAAAATCAAGTCAAGCCCGCAAGCGAAGAATCTTCACTAACCTTGGCATGCAATTATCCATAGCCCTTGGTCACCTCATCAAGAGTGGTCACCTCAATCTCCTGGACCCAAGGCCACCATCAAATCCCTTACCCCACAAATATGACCCATCATTATACTGCGCCTACCACCAGACCCTCGGCCACATGACCAATTATTGCATGAAACTCCGCCATGATATCCAAGATCTCATTGAGCAGAAAATGATCACTCCTTCGCTGAACCCACTGAGTGACATTTGGCATGACTTGCAATCCTTTCAATCCCAGTAATCACTGAGCACTCTCAAGGGATTCGTTGCCTCTATGAGTGCGCAACAACCAACTGGCCCCAATTCAATCAACAGAATCGAAAAAGGCGTTGACAATACTCAGTATGAGCCAGAAAAGGGCCATTCAACTGAAAAATGGGCCATAAGGGCAGATGATGTTCCTACAAAGATACGGAAGGGGAATGATGAACCTGAGGAAGATGCCAGTGAGGTAATAGTGTTTGGAAATGCTACTGCTGAATCAAATATGGATGCTCTTGGGGACCCGATAAATTGAAAATTATCTGTGACACTCTAATTGAGACCAAGTCAAGTCTGGTAGTCGAGTTATGTTAGGTTGGAGTCAAATGTCAAGTCTAGTCGAGTCTTCTGGTCAGCCTGTTATCAAGTCTGTTTGCAAGTCTTTGTCCAGTTTATCGAGTCGAGTGATGTAATCCTCCTTCCCTACTAGTTGAATAAATTTTTTTTTTTTGCTTAAATAAATGTGCATAGTCGTGAATGAATGGATCATTAAGCCCAAAAAAAAAAAAAAAAAAAAAAAATATGTGCCAAATCCAAAGAGGAGCAGAGGATTGATTAGCTTTACTTTAAGAATTTAAAGATGCTCTTGCTCAAATCTTGAAATTGCTCACCATCCCTTTTCTCAAATACCAAGCCTAAAAGATGAGCCCAACCAGTCCAAAGTCATAAAAAGGGGGGAAAGAAAAAAAAAGAGAAAAAGAAAAAAAGAGCTCGCTAGGATGAAAACCCGAAAGAGCGCCTAGGCAAAAGTTAGAGCAAAAATAAGATGCGTGTTGATTTCGAAATCCTAATCCTAGCTAGTCAAAATCATGAAGAGAATAAGAGACAGTTAGGTAGAGAGAAGAAAGGAAAGAGAAAAGAAAAGGCAGAGAAGATTGAGAATTCTTGAGCACTTAGCACATGAATTATCTCAAGGCTTTGTGTTGTTCTAAACAAAGAAAAGAAATTGGAAATGAAAAGAGAGATTTGAAAGTATCAATTAGTCTCAAAATTTTGTGAGAGGCTCAATAAGTGAGTCTAAAACAATGCAAAGATATCTTTGAGGAAAATAAAGAGTGATCTGGAGGGCTGAAATTGCTTTGTGAGTATGATAGGGTATGATTAAAACACGATGTATTATGAGAGTTGTAAAGATTAACTGGCTAGTGAAAAGGTGAGAAGAATCAACTGCCAAAAAAAAAATGAAGAGAAGAAAAGAAAAGAAAAGAAAAGAGGAAAAGAAGAAGAAAAAAATGCATAAAAGGGAGAGGTAGCTCATGTTCTCATCATCCTGTTCAAAAGCTACCACAAGGAATCTGTTTCAGAAAATCTGCCCAAGAAAGAGCATTCATTGGACCCATATGGAAATATGACTCGAAAAGCCCACAAATTCTTGAAGCCTTATTCTTTCAAGACCTCCAGAGTTGATGAACTACGTTTTTGACCTGATTCCCACTCGGGGATACGTAGGCAGCCTACCTGGTTCGGTCACCGCCCTTGCTATGATCTGGCACTTTCTTTCAGGCCTTAGCCGAACTACTTTGGGCCTGATTCCCGTTCGGGGATAAGTAGGCGAACCTCCCAAGGTTCTCGGTCCATGACCATCCCTAAACCATAAGCATCACCCTTTGTGCCTTTGGTTTCCTTCCTTTAGACTAGGGGCAAACTTGCGTAAGTTTGCCTGAAGCCACATATATATTGCCAAACTAGGGGCAAACAAAGTTTGCCCATCAGCATTGGGATGTCCTACTTCAACCCACCGCATTCATGATGATTACCTCTAGGTTGGGAGTAAATGCACTGCAGGCATCCTGTACCATCATGTTCTCAAAACCCTTGGATAAGCCTATTTTCCCTTAAGACTAGGGGCAAGCTTCGTTTGCTGAACACCTCATTTAATCCCAGAAGCAAGGCCTTCGAGTCCTATTCAAACTAGGGGCAAACTTCGTTTGTCAAAAATCCCTCTATGTTAGAGAAAAGATCTCAAGTAATCGAGTTTGTTTTGAATGGATTGAAATAGAATGTCTTTTATTCTCTAAGCTAAAGCACTAATTTGAAGCACACTCTGGATAGGCAAAGAACCAGCTAACTCGAAAGGGGAGAATCTTCAAAGTTTAGATTTGTTGGTGAAGTACTACCATTGTAAGATGATGAATAAATGAAAGGTGAGATGATACATTATTCATGATGAAAGCACATTGATTCATAATAATACAGAGTTTGAGTCAGTCGTCTTGTATAAATTGTCCTCCTTCGATGAGTCAATAATGGTCTCAAATGAGTGGGCTTAAGATGATGAATAAAGATTTGAAGAGTCTCCATGAGTATCCCAAGAGCAATGCAAGCAGGATTTTTAAACACTATCATAACACAATGCTAAAGTGGAAATATGAAGGGTCCAAGACTAGGGGCATAGGTGGCTTCCCTCTTTTAAAAAAAAAAAATCATCATCATTTTATTTATTTCAAGGGTCCGCAGATGCAGGAAATCATTTTCTCCAAAGCCCACTTTCGTGGCAATTATCTTTGAAAGCCCATTCATATGGCACCCTCTCATCAAAAGTCCACTTTCATGGTGACCACCATTATAAGCCCACTTTTGTGGCGACCCCATCATAAGCCCATTCACATGGCACTCTTTCATCGAAAGCCTACTTTCAGGGAAGCTCTCGTTATAAGCCCATTTATGTGGCAGTTTCATCCATGAAAGCCCACCCCGGTGGCACTCTTTTAGCCAAGCCAACGCTCATGACAAGTTCATGCACATAAGCCCACTTTGTGGCAAACATACCTCATAAGCCCACTTCCGTGGCAAATCCACACTCATGACAAGCTCATCCAAACGAGCTCATTTCAGTGTCAAAACTCCTCGTCAGTCCAACACAAGACATTAGCATCATCATTATCATCATCATCATCATTAATCAATCAAGTATTTGAGCCTTATTTGGCTCCTTTGATTCTTTGAGTCTTTATGACTTCGATTTTGCAAAAGTTTAAAATTCTTCAAGTCTGCGTGACTTCGTGTTGTAAAATAAGAATGTTTTGAGTCCGTGTGACTCTGTATTTGTAAAAAATGGATTTTTGAGTCCGCGTGACTCCGTTTCTTTTGAGTCTGATTGACTCATGACTTTTGGAAATAAGAAACTCTTTAAGTCCGATTGATTCATGATTTGTTGAAATAGAATTTGTTTTGAGTCTGATTTGACTCCTGGTTTTGTGAAAGTGAATTTGTTTCCAATCCAACTGACTCCTGATTTTAGAATTCGAATAGAATTGAGTTTGACTGACTCCCGATTTTGGGAATCGAATTGAATTAAGTCTGATTGACTCCTGGTTTTGTGGAATGAATTTGTTTCGAATCCAATTGACTCCTGTTTTTTTTAAAATTTGAAATTCTTTAAGTATGATTGATTCCTGATTTTAGAAAATTGAATTTATTTGAATCTGATTAACAAAATGATTTTAGAAGGTGAATTTAATTTAAATGAGTCTGATTAACTCCTGATAAGTGGAATTTGAATTTGAAATTGAAATTGAGTCAAAGTGACTCTTGATTGGGCAAAATTTTTATTTGAGTTGACTCCTAATTTTAGAATAAAAAAATTGAATTGAGTCTCATTGACTCCTGATTTTAAAAGAATGAATCGATTTGAGTTTGGTTGATTTTAAGAATCTAAGTTGATTTGAGTCTGGTTGACTCTTGGTTTTAGAAGAATGAATTGACTCGAGTCCGAAAGACTCCAATTTTGAAAAGATAAATTGATTCAAGTCTGAATGACTCCGATTTTGAAAAACATGAGTTGATTTGAGTCTGATTGACTCTTGATTTTAGAAGAATGAATTGATTTGATTCCTTGATTTTAAGAATCTAAGTTGATTTGAGTCTCATTGACTCTTGATTTTAAAAGAATGAATCGATTTGAGTTTGGTTGATTTTAAGAATCTAAGTTGATTTGAGTCTGGTTGACTCTTGGTTTTAGAAGAATGAATTGACTCGAGTCCGAAAGACTCCAATTTTGAAAAGATGAATTAATTCGAGTCTGAATGACTCCGGTTTTGAAAAACATGAGTTAATTTGAGTCTGATTGACTCTTAATTTTAGAAGAATGAATTGATTTGATTCCTTGATTTTAAGAATCTAAGTTGATTTGAGTCTCATTGACTCCTGATTTTATAAGAATGAATCGATTTGAGTTTGGTTGATTTTAAGAATCTAAGTTGATTTGAGTCTGGTTGACTCTTGGTTTTAGAAGAATGAATTGACTCGAGTCCGAAAGACTCCAATTTTGAAAAGATGAATTGATTCGAGTTTGAATGACTCCAGTTTTGAAAAACATGAGTTGATTTGAGTCTGATTGAATCTTGATTTTAGAAGAATGAATTGATTTGATTTTGGTTGATTTTAAGAATCTAAGTTGATTTGAGTCTCATTGACTCCTGATTTTGAAATAATGAATTGAATTGAGTTTAGTTGATTTTAAAATTCTAAGTTGATTTGAGTCAGATTGACTCCTGATTTTAGAAGAATGAATTGATTTGAGCTTGGTTGAATTTAAGAATCTAAGTTGATTTGAGTCTCATTGACTCCTGATTTTAAAAGAATGAATCGGTTTGAGTTTGGTTGATTTTAAGAATCTAAGTTGATTTGAGTCTGGTTGACTCTTGGTTTTAGAAGAATGAATTGACTCGAGTCCGAAGGACTCCAATTTTGAAAAGATGAATTGATTCGAGTCTGAATGACTCCGGTTTTGAAAAACATGAGTTGATTTGAGTCTGATTGACTCTTGATTTTAGAAGAATGAATTGATTTGATTTTGGTTGATTTTAAGAATCTAAGTTGATTTGAGTCTCATTGACTCCTGATTTTAGAAGAATGAATTGATTTGAGTTTGGTTGATTTTAAGAATCTAAATTGATTGGAGTCTGATTGACTACTGATTTTGAAAAATTGGTTTGATTTGAGTCTGAATGACTCCGATTTTGAAAAACATGAATTGACTTGAGTCTGAATGACTCCGATCTTGGAAAACGCGAATTGATTTGAGCTTGATTGACTCCCAATTTTGAAGAGATGAATTGATTCAAGTCAGATTGACTCCTAATTTTGGAAAATTGAATTGAATTTGGGTCCGATTGACCCCAGGTTTTGAAAATTAAAGAAAATTCGGGTCCGATTGACCCCAGGTTTTTGAAAATTGAAGTGAATTTGGGTCCGATTGACCCCAGGATTTTAAATTTGATTAAAATTGAGTCCGTGGACTCCAAATTTTGAAAGTTGAATTGAATTCGAGTCTGTTGATTCCAAATTTCGAAAATTGAATCTGTGGACTCCAAACCTCGAGAATATTAAATTTGGATATGAGCCTGCTGACCTCTGAATATGATTTACATCCTCGGTCCTCTCAACGGATTTGCGTTGACCCTCGTTCTGAGAATATAACGGATTTATATTCTCGATCCTCGTAATAGATTTACGTTGATCCCGCTTGTGAGAGTGTAACAGATTTACATCCTCAGTCCTCGCAACAGATTTGCGTTGACCCTCGTTCTGAGAATATAACGGATTTATATTCTCGATCCTCGTAACAGATTTACGTTGATCCCACTTGTGAGAGTGTAACAGATTTACATCCTCGGTCCTCGCAACGGATTTGCGTTGACCCTCGTTCTGAGAATATAACGGATTTATATTCTCGATCCTCGTAACAGATTTACGTTGATCCCGCTTGTGAGAGTGTAACAGATTTACATCCTCGGTCCTCGCAACGGATTTGCGTTGACCCTCATTCTGAGAATATAACGGATTTATATTCTCGATCCTCGTAACATATTTACGTTGATCCCGCTTGTGAGAGTGTAACAGATTTACATCCTCGGTCCTCGCAACGGATTTACGTTGACCCTCGTTCTGAGAATATAACGGATTTATATTCTCGATCCTCGTAACAGATTTACGTTGATCCCGCTTGTGAGAGTGTAACAGATTTACATCCTCAGTCCTCGCAACGGATTTGCGTTGACCCTCGTTCTGAGAATATAACGGATTTATATTCTCGATCCTTGTAACAGATTTACGTTGATCCCGCTTGTGAGAGTGTAACAGATTTACATCCTCAGTCCTCGCAACGGATTTGCGTTGACCCTCGTTCTGAGAATATAACGGATTTATATTCTCGATCCTCGTAACAGATTTACGTTGATCCCGCTTGTGAGAGTGTAACAGATTTACATCCTCAGTCCTCGCAACGGATTTGCGTTGACCCTCGTTCTGGGAATATAACAAATTTATATTCTCGATCCTCGTAACAGATTTACGTTGATCCCGCTTGTGAGAGTGTAACAGATTTACATCCTCAGTCCTCGCAACGGATTTGCGTTGACCCTCGTTCTGAGAATATAACGGATTTATATTCTCGATCCTCGTAACAGATTTACGTTGATCCCGCTTGTGAGAGTGTAACAGATTTACATCCTCAGTCCTCGCAACGGATTTGCGTTGACCCTCGTTCTGAGAATATAACGGACTTATATTCCCGATCCTCGTAACAGATTTACGTTGATCCCGCTTGTGAGAGTGTAACAGATTTACATCCTCAGTCCTCGCAACGGATTTGCGTTAACCTTCGGTTCGCGAAATTAGAAATGTTTTTTCTTTCTCTCGACCCGTGCAACGAATCTTTGTATCAGTCAACGTTTGGTAATCTTTTCTGGCTAACGCATCATGAGATTTGCGTCACATATAGAGAAGGCATAATATAGGGTAAGCATGACACTTGCTCGGTCGAGTTTTTTTTCTAAAAAAAAAATAATAATAAATACCCTCGCATGAGCACGTGCATCACGATAAGATAGGTGCATTCATCTGTGTGACTACCTGCGTTTGTGTATTGTTGTCCCTTGCTCGAACTACGTCTTGGTCTGATTTCCGATGGGATACGTAGGCAGCTCACCCTTGAGCACGACCAACATTTGGCCATCTGTGCACCCGATTTTGCAACGCATTTTGTTTTTTACCTAGATTCGACCGTTTGGTCAAAGGTTTGTCTCTCACACAGGCTTTGACATTCAATTGTGATACGCGTTGCTTCACAAGCTCTGTCAAAGAGGGGCAAACTGTAGACACCCCAATTTTGACCAAACGTCAAATCTAGGGATTGGTTACCTCTCAAAGACCGATGATGACAATGGCCGGTGACATTCGAAGATTTTCCAGGAAATTCAAAATCTTCAATTGATTCTTCAAGACAAATTTCAAAATTAAAAATAGAAAATATAAAAAGGAGAAAGAAGAGAGAGAGTTTGGGTATTCGGGAGAAACCCGAACATTGAAGAACACATGAGGAAATCAGTCTGAGAATTTGCTCAATATATATATAAAAGAAGAGTTTTGAAAAGAAATATAAAATAAAAATGATGAAAAATGAATTTTAAAATAAAGAGGAATTTTTGAAAAGAAAAGGAAGAAAAGAAAAGGAAAAAGAGAGGAGGAATAATACATTTAGAGCATAACCGTTCAAACCTTGATGTTATTTTTGGGTTAGAAACTAGACTCCCAGAGGTATAACATATCCAAAATTCATTAAGATCCAAACATTGGAAGTATTTTATTCCTATTTTTGAACATCTGGTCTGCTCTCTGTAATTCATAAAAACTACTACTGTTTTGTCTAATCTTATTTATTTCAACTCAAATGGTTCCCTAATGTCTTGGGACCCAAATCATGTTTTGAATAATGATAATTTAGCTTAAATTCAGAGGCTAAGTGATCCAAATTAGTGAATAAATCCATGTTTTATTCTTATTCACATTCATTCATTCATGTACATCAATGCTTATGATTAGAACTAGCTATTGAATAAAGTTGGATTTCATGCTTAATAGATCTAAGCTAGAGAATTGGGATTGATTTTTTGATGTCATATTATTATGTGAAGCATGTGGACTAATCTTTGTTTTGTAGCGCATTTGAGGTACAATTTCTCATCTCTTCTCTAGTTTAATTCTATTATTTGATTTATATTGATTTTCGACTCCATGTGCGACACCTTAGCCTAGGTTTTGCCTTATGTGTATATATGTGTTAGAGACCTTTTCTTAGATTTATTTTGTTCTTGCATGCATTGCACGTTTAATATTCGCGGTCGGATCCCGGGTATGTTTTCTAGTTCTCTATTGCATATCATGTTGCTTGCTACTTGAATTACGTGGCTTATGAATGATATTTTGCCGTTAGCAATTTTACACCATTTTCAACATGCTTGTGTTATGTATACCTATATATGTATTAATTGAGGGCATGCTTAGATTATTAATTTGATTAAAAAGGATGTTGAGTAGAGGCCTATCGCGAGATAGGATGAAAGGGGGTGTTTTAGTCCGTCGGGCTCCTTCCCCTTTCATTCCATAATCCCCGAACCCAGTTTATCTTTGGTTTCGCAAAAAGATCAGTTTGCTTTAAAAATGGTTTCTTAATTTTCCTTTTAAAAAATTAAGTGGCGACTCATTTGTTTTTTAGAAATTGATTTTGAAAAGCTGTGGTTGAATATGAAAAAATTGTTTTAAAAACATTTTAAAAGTGGGCCCAAATGCCGGCGATATCCACAGGGGGGGATGCAGGTGGCTGTTTCTGTGTGAAACCTGGGAATCCTGATGATTACACGTTCGATCGATCGAACGTCCTTCGATCACTTGAACTCAAATCGACCAGTTTAGATCGATTAAAAATGGGCTTTGATCGATTGAAGTAGGGTCCACGTATTAAATTCAGGTCGGTAGGGTTCGATCGATTGAATAGGGTTCGATCGCTTGAATTTCATAAATGCTCGATCGCTCGAAAGAGCTTCGACCGATCGAAGATAAAACTTCAAGTGTGAACAAAGGAAGTATATAGAATCTCTCTGCATTAAATAATTATTGAAAATATCGGGTATTACATCATCCACCACTCAAAAAAAGATTTCATCCTCGAAATCAGAAGCATACAGAGTTAAACAAAAACGGAAACTTCTCACGCATCTCTGACTCTAACTCCTACGAAACTTTTCCTTCATCATGATGCTGCCACTGAATCTTGACTAACGGAATCTCCTTGTTTCTGAGCTTCTTGATCCCACGGTCTAGATTGCAAACTGGTCAAACCTCTGTATTATTTTGTTTTTCAAATAAAAAGTCCCCAGCAGAGTCGCCAAATTGTGGACACGTGAAATCGGCCTTCCACTTCTGTTCCGTTTTCCAACGGGGTTTTGGAATTGATTTTCCTTGTTTTGAAATTGATTTGAAAAAGGTAAGAAAATAAAAGGTCATTTGAAAATAGATATAGAGTCACCTCTTGGTCTTTAGGAAAGAAACCCAATTTTAACTCACCCAAATGGATAAAGGGCACCGGCCCTTCATAACCAAAGAATTTGACTCGGGGCTTTGGTACAAGAGAGAAATGAGCCTTTATTGCAACTATAACACCCTCAACACGCCCCGTCTTTCGACGGACCTCAATTAGCATCCAAATAATCATCTTTTAGAGTCACCTCTTGGTCTTTAGGAAAGAAACCCAATTTTAACTCACCCAAATGGATAAAGGGCACCGGCCCTTCATAACCAAAGAACTTGACTCGGGGCTTTGGTACAAGAGAGAAATGAGCCTTTATTGCAACTATAACACCCTCAACACGCCCCGTCTTTCGACGGACCTCAATTAGCATCCAAATAATCATCTTTTACTATGTTTGATTCGACAATTAATACTATGATAGTATATTACTTCACATAAGAATCTTGAAATGGAAGATCAAAAGATAAGATATCATTCATAAGATCTAAATCAAATATCACACAATGCAAAAAGTGAAAGATCACACAAACAAACCTAGAAAAAATCGTCTAATCACATATCAAGTGATGAAGTTCACCTAGTCTAAAGGGGGACATAGATTGTTCTTGAAACAAATAATCAAGGAAAACAAAAACATGCTTAGCAAGCTAGAATGATGCATGTTAATCTTTGAGAAAAGAAGACCTCTCAATCCCCGGGACGGATGAGAAATGATGAATAGATCAAAAGGGGAAGCATGAATGTATGATCAAGTTCATTCCTTATAATCTTCTTAGATTAGGAGTCACACAAACTCCAAATCTTGCATGGATGCAATGTATGATCCTAGAATATGCAAAGGTTGTAGTGTGTTTGTGTACATGGTCTCTCTAAAGTGACTTAGAAGTCTAGAGTATTCATGAATGTATGAAGAAAATCATCATAGGATATGTACAAATGTAGTAAGGAGTACTTCATAAGATAAAAACTAATTTGGAGTGCATGTGAGCATCAAATCAAAGAATAAAAGTAAAAGTATACTTGTTGTGTATAGTGGACAGAATAGTGGACTGATTTTGTAAAAATGGAAAAGTGAGGTTAGAAATATTTTTAATGCATGATTTTTTTATGGAGATCATCGTTATTGTGTCTAGAACACATATCAAAAAGCCAATCTACAATAACTATTATAGATTGAGAGAAATCATATAAATAATAGAGGTTACTCAGAAACAGAGTTCGTACTATCGACTGAAATGTTGGAAAATGTTAGAAAATGAAAACAAAACATTTAGAGGCCCATTTTATACTGCAAGTTCCCCAAGACACTGAAGTGCAACGAAAAAATAAGTTGAGGTAACTTTCTTTGGAAAAGTGTTCTGGAAAACAAGTTGAATGTCAACCTAGCTGCTGTGACAGCAAAAACAGAATGTCTAGAGGGAATGTTTGGACCAAAATGGAACCCTTCCAAGTGTTTTCAAGCCAAGCCAAAAATCATGGGTGTTCTATAATGAGTTAGGAAGACTTTCCAAGTGGTATTGTAATCACCCTTTGAGTATTGAGTGTTAGGGATATATATACTAAAAGCCATGCTTTATGTAGTTGATTTATTATTCATTTAATAAAATCAATTAATCCATTTTTTATGAGAATCTGTGTGGGCAATATTTGTATTATATTGTTTATTTAATATTATGCATGTGTGTCTTTCATTCTACATAGTAGGTGGTTTGGTGTGTAGAGTTTGGCTTGCACAGGAAAGATCAGACCATCGGATCTTGTAGAATGTAAGATTTTGGTTTACAGTCTTAGATGGATTGGACACACCATCGGTAGGACTGCAACATGGTGTTGTAGTAGGTTTGTCTTGACTGCGGGAAACGGTATAGTTTCAACTCACCATGCTGGTACATTTTGTGTATTAAACGGGACCAACTTGGGGTAATTATCTTTATACTGACTTATAAGATAATTAATACCTCATGACTATTATGAGTGCTTATGCTCTAAATCCTAAGTTAATTTGTAGACACGTACTTTTGATATTTACACTTTGATCCCTAAAAGGGAGAGATCCTTAAATGGGTCAATATCTCATTGGATTGGGTGACAATACTAATTGTGTGGTGGATATTAATTAATGATGGAATCCATGTCTCAATTTTGGGATTGATGATATCCTCTTGAGAAAGCTTATAAGTTTTGATTATGTCAAACCCTGCAGGTGGATTTTGTATCCGACATATCAGGTAAGTTAAGCAGAGGATCTCAAGGAATTTTAAGAAATTAATTAAATATGATTGTCAGTAATTATATTTAATTAATGGATATCTGTAATCTTAATGTGGGGAGATAATAAGCATTTAATAACAATGGAGCTCGAAATATATTTTTGAGATAAGGGTACGAGTGCAATTATAATTCTTTAGTGGTATGAATTATAATTTATGGAAATAGGAATCTGATTCAATTCGAATTAGGGTTTCCTAATTCCATAAGGAAGCCTATTCCTTATTGACTTCTTATGGTCCCTATCGTAGCCTATATATATGCTGATTTGGCTCTCTCCTTAGTTTGCGTGTTTCCATCAAGAGTATTATAACTCGGAATAGAAAAGAGAGCGTAAAAAGAGAGAGCAGAAACATAAAGGATTTCAAAAGAGCCCACACTCAGTTCAATATTCTGACAGCGGATGAATTCGGTAGAAGATCGTGAGCTGTTATCGAGCCCGTGTTCTCGATTCGTCTACTACAGCAATCCGTTTTTGCAGTTCAAGGTAACCCTAGTTCCGCCCTTGTAGGGTTATTATAGATTTCACAAAATTTTTTGCAGTACCAACTTATATGCACTATCAACGGATTCTGGGAACGCAGTTTCCTAACAGTGGTATCAGAGCAACGTTGATTCTGCGTATGGGTTGGACGCAACCATGTTGTCCAATAAAACAGATCTTATGCATGTTTTGATGAATGGATAGAACGTAGAACTGTGCTAACCCTTGTTTTGCAGCATTCTTATTCCACTATTATGGTCACTGATTTTGCGTGATTGGATCCCACGATGGTTTTATCCGTGGTTAGTTTTGTTGTTTTAATATAGCATGTGAACTCCTTTATGGAGGCATAGGATTTGTGTGTATTAGATCCCACGCTTGATTGATGTGTGGTTAATTTACTGCAAAGAAATAGCATGTGAACTCCTTCATGGAGGCATAGGGTTTGTGTAATATATCTCAAGTAAATCCGTGAAGACAGTTCGTGAAGACAGTTTACAAGCAGTTTCAGAAAGCAATCTGGAGGCAGTTTCTGAAGGCTGTTTCAGAAAACAGTTCTGGAGGGAAGTTGCTGATGGTAAATCGAATTTAGCTTCCGGGCAGCTCGATCCCCGCGAGCTGACTGGGTAGCTCGACCCCCGTGCGTAGTGGCGACATAAAGCTAATCGGGTTCAATGAAGATTTCTTCACAAGAGTTGCAGCTTGACCATAATAGTGGGATTCCTATTTTATTGTGGTTTCCTTATTTATGTGTGATTGAATGATAATTATTGTTTCATGTTTAATGAATAGGACAACATGGATAATTGTTCCTAGACCTATTTCAGATGTCTAGCTGCATGTTTAATTTATATTAATTTAAAATGATGGACAACTACATGTGTATTTAGAAATAAAACTAATTTCATATTTTGAAAACATAAGTACTTATTTTCTAAAATCATGAGAATAGAATAATTTTATTATCTACACATGTGTGTTTGACAGGCAAGGATGGACTAATCCATGTCAAGTGTTCCATTATTTTTTATTAATTAAATTAAAAGTTTTTCTAAATATTATAACCCTCAATTTTTTTTAAAATTCTAAGTGGGAGAGGGAATTTATCAAGTGTAAATCCCATGGTCTACATCACTGGTCTGTAGATGATATGATTAATTTTGTGTGATGGCTCTAGTGCCTTCCTCCCCATCGGATGCAGTTGATCATGGAATCATCGGTACAAACTTCTTTAAAAGAATGTTTTGGGTGATTGTTAGTGTGGGTCACCTCTCCATCAGAGGTGTTCCTCATGGAACTCTTGACCTAGAATTAAGTGATGGTATACACTTAGCTATAAATAATAATATCCTCTCCATCTGAGTCACTGTTATTATTTATAGGACCAAAGCAAGTCAGCAGTTTAATCTTATTAGGCAAAGTATATTGCATGGATATCAAAATTAAAAGGCAATTGTCTATCTGAACAAATGATGGATAGTATATGGCTTCCCATCGAGTCATACTATTCGCGGTGTATCAGGTTGCTGGCGGATTCCTTTCAAATATGGTAGAGGGAACCAATATTTTCAACTCGAATCCATAGTAATTTTTGCCCAAATGTAATTATTTATGTTATGTGATTCTCAAACTTTTAAATGGGTACCTTCAATCCACTCGCTGTTATACTTAAAGAAAACAAACTTACAGGACCAAACTATATAGACTGGAAAAGGAATTTGGATATTGTGTTAACTGCTGAAGAGTACAAGTTTGTGCTTACTCAAGAATGTCCTGAGCAACCTGGTGAGGGGGCAACCGCTGAGGAAACCCAGGCTCACAAGAAATGGGTCAAGGCTGATGAGATGGCGCGGTGTTACATTTTGGCATCCATGTCAAATGTGCTGCAACATCAGCATCAGTCAATGGCCAGCGCCTATGACATGATGGAGAGCCTCCAAGAGATGTTCAGGGATCAAAGTCGTGCTGCTAGGCAGGTTGCTATGAAAGACTTGATGAATACAACCATGGCTGAGGGGACGCCTGTAAGGGATCATGTTCTTAAGATGATATCTCTTCTTAATGAACTAGAGATCCTTGGAGCTGAAATCGACGGGGAAACCCAGGTCGATATTGTACTCCAGTCACTGCCAGAGTCTTTTAAGCAATTCCGCCTCAATTACAACATGAATAAATTTAAATATGCCTTAGCGGAGCTGCTTAAAGAACTCCAAGCAGCTGAGGGTCTCAACAGAAAGTTAGGGAGTGCTCTTGTGTTTGAGAAAGGTTCTGCTTAAAAGCCGAAAGGCAAGATGAAAATGAAAAAGGCTCAAAAGAAGGCCGCGGGTCCTCCGCCAATCCAAAGGCCACGAGGACAACCGGGAAAGCCTAAAGGCAAATGTTTTGTTTGCAAGCAGCCAGGACACTGGAAGAAGCAATGTCCAGTTTATCTCGCCTGACAGAACAATCAAGGTAAATCTCATTTACTAGTTGTTGAATCGTGTTTAGCGGTCCGATCTACCGGTACCTGGTGTGTAGATACGGGAGCCACTGATCATGTATGCAATTATTTGCATGGGTTCCAGGGAACCAGGCAGTTCAGTGATGGAGAGATTTATCTATATATGGGAAATGCTACGACAGTAGCAGCAGTTACAGTAGGAGATCTACATCTTAGTTTTGGTAGAGATAAGATTTTAATATTAAGAAATTGCTTTTATGTACCTTCTATTAGAAGGAATTTAGTTTCAGTTTCTAATTTAGTAAAGAATGGATATTTAGTTCATTTTAATAAAGTAGTAGTTATTAAAGAAAATAAAAGTTTTATTTGTTCTGGTAAATTGGTGGATGATCTTTATATTATAAATCATATCTCTCCTATACTGCAACTTAATGAATTGAATAACACAAATAGTTTGCCATTTAAGAGAAAAGAACCTTCGAGGATGAACCAAACGCATCTTTGGCACTTACGCCTTGGTCATATTAATTTGAAAAGGATTCAAAGACTAGTTCAAAATGGGCCATTAGGCTCATTGGAAGTGGAGGCACTTCCAGTTTGTGAATCCTGCTTGGAAGGTAAAATGACCAAGAGGCCATTCTCGACCAAGGGCTATAGAGCAAAAGAGCCGTTGGAACTGGTTCACTCTGATTTGTGTAGTCCTATGATTGTCCAAGCAAGAGGGGGATTTGAGTACTTTGTCACTTTCATCGATGATTACTCAAGGTATGGTTACATTTATTTGATGCGGCATAAGTCTGAATGCTTTGAGAAATTCAAAGACTTCAAGGCTGAAATGGAGAAGAGTCTAGGTAAATGTATCAAGACACTACGATCTGATCGTGGTGGAGAGTACCTCTTGGGAGAGTTTAGGGAATACTTATTGGAGCAAGGGATCATATCCCAATTGTCTACACCCCGTATGCCTCAGCAGAACGGTGTAGCAGAAAGAAGGAACATGACTCTCATGGATATGGTAAGATCTATGATGAGTTACTCGGATTTACCAATTTCCTTTTGGGGACACGCATTAGAGACAGCTGCATACATTCTAAACTTGGTACCATCTAAGTCAGTACCTATTACTCCCACGGAATTGTGGACTGGGCGAAAGCCTAGTCTGCGGCATGTTCGGATCTGGGGTAGTCCAACACATGTGCTGAAAGGGAACACAGAAAAGTTGGAATCAAGAACAGAAATATGTTTCTTTGTTGGGTATCCAAGAGGAACTAAAGGTGGTCTGTTTTATAGTCCTAAGGATCAGAAGGTTATTGTTAGCACCAATGCCACATTCTTAGAAGAGGACTATGTTATGGACCACAAGCCCAGAAGTCGTATTGTTCTAGAGGAAATGAGAGGAGAGACACCAACATATACTTCTTCGATACCATCGGTACGAAAAGAAACATCACAAGATAGAGTTATCGATATTCCACTACCGCGTCGTAGTGGGAGGATTATCAAAACTCGTGTAGACCCCGAACCAACCATTAACACGCAGGTTCATGAACCAGTACAGCGTGCAGATAATGGTGTATTAGGTTCAGAATCTTCACAATGAAATATCAGTGATACACAGACACGTGTTGTGCCTCATCGTAGTGGGAGGGTTATTATTCAACCTGACCGGTATATGTTCTTGGGAGAGTCTTATGACCGGGTCCTTGATGAACAAGGTATCGATCCCTGTAACTACAATGAAGCACTCCAAGATAAAGATGCAGATCTTTGGCAAAAGGCTATGATGTCTGAAATGGAGTCCATGTACTCCAATCAAGTCTGGGATCTTGTAGAACCACCCAATGAAATAAAACCCATTGGATGTAAGTGGATCTATAAGAAGAAGAGAGGAGCAGACGGTAAGGTGGAAACCTTTAAAGCAAGGCTTGTTGCGAAAGGGTTCACTCAAAAAGAGGGAATCCATTATGAGGAAACCTTTTCGCCGGTGGCCATGCTAAAGTCTATCCGGATTCTCTTATCCATTGCTGCACATTTCGATTATGAAATTTGGCAAATGGATGTCAAGACAGCATTTTTAAATGGGAATCTTGACGAGTGCATCTATATGATGCAACCAGACGGGTTCATTGCGAAGGGCCAAGAACACATGTTGTGTAAGCTTAAGAAGTCCATTTATGGACTTAAGCAGGCATCTAGGTCTTGGAATATCCGCTTTGATCAAGCAATCAAGTCTTTTGGTTTTGATCAATGTGCGGTTGAATCTTGTGTGTACAAGAAACATGATGGAAGAGTGGTGATGTTTTTAGTACTATATGTGGATGATATCTTGTTAATCGGAAACGATGTGGGGGTATTATCTTCTGTAAGGGTATGGTTATCCAGTCAATTCGATATGAAGGACTTGGGAGAAGCTGGTCACATCCTAGGAATCAAGCTTATGCGAGATCGCAAGAATAGGATGTTGGGCTTGTCACAAGGCACTTATATTGACAATATTCTTGCAAGGTTTAGCATGCAAGATTCTAAGAAGGGATTCCTTCCCTTCAAACATGGAATTACTCTATCTAAGGATCAGTGTCCTAAGACACCTGATGAGATAGAGAAGATGAAGGCATTTCCTTATGCCTCGGCAGTAGGAAGCCTAATGTATGCTATGCTATGTACTAGACCTGACATCTGCTTTGCTGTTGGCATGGTTAGTAGATATCAGTCTAATCCAGGGCAAGAACATTGGACTGCGGTGAAAAATATTCTCAAGTACCTGAAAAGGACTCGAGACTATATGTTAGTTTACCAAGCAGACAGTCTTGTACCCATTGGGTACACAGATTCTGATTTTATGTCAGATAGGGATTCCAGAAAGTCTACCTCAGGATATGTGTTTACCCTAGGAGGTGGAGCCATAACTTAGAGGAGTATCAAGCAGTCATGTATTGCTAATTCCACCATGGAAGCCGAGTATGTGGCTGCTTCGGAAGTCGCTAAGGAGGCCGTTTGGCTCAGAAACTTCCTTATGGATCTAAGAGTAGTACCTGCGGTACAATCGGCTATTACCCTTTATTGCGATAATAGCGAAGCGGTTGCTAACTCAAAGGAACCAAGGGCCCATAAGAAGGGAAAACACATTGAGCGGAAGTATCACCTGATACGAGAGATTGTTCAAAAAGGTGATGTTGAAGTGACCAAGATAGCATCAGCAAATAACCTGGCAGATCCTTTCACCAAGAGCTTGCCGGCCAAGACTTTTGACAGTCATGTAGAAGGGATAAGAGTGAGGTGTGTCGCATCATGGCTTTAAGTCTAAGTGGGAGATTGTTAGGGATATATATCCTAAAAGCCATGCTTTATGTAGTTGATTTATTATTCATTTAATAAAATCAGTTAATCTTTTTTTTTATGAGAATCTGTGTGGGCAATATTTGTATGATATTGTTTATTTAATATTATGCATGTGTGTCTTTCATTCTACATAGTAGGTGGTTTGGTGTGTAGAGTTCGGCTTGCACAGGGAAGATCAGACCATTGGATCTTGTAGAATGTAAGATTTTGGTTTACAGTCTTAGAAGGATTGGACACACCATCGGTAGGACTGCAGCATGGTGTTGTAGTAGGTTTGTCTTGACTGCGGGAAACGGTATAGTTTCAACTCACCATGCTGGTACATTTTGTGTATTAAACGGGACCGACTTGGGGTAATTATCTTTATACTGACTTATAAGATATTAATACCTCATGACTATTATGAGTGCTTATGCTCTAAATCCTAAGTTAATTTGTAGACACGTACTTTTGATATTTACACTTTGATCCCAAAAAGGGAGAGATCCTTAAATGGGTCAATATCTCATTGGATTGGGTGACAATATTAATTGTGTGGTGGATATTAATTAATGATGAAATCCATGTCTCAATTTTGGGATTGATGATATCCCCTTGAGAAAGCTTATAAGTTTTGATTATGTCAAACCCTGCAGGTGGATTTTGTATCCGACATATCAGATAAGTTAAGCAGAGGATCTCAAGGAATTTTAAGAAATTAATTAAATATGATTGTCAGTAATTATATTTAATTAATGGATATCTGTAATCTTAACGTGGGGAGATAATAAGCATTTAATAACAATGGAGCTCGAAATATATTTTTGAGATAAGGGTAGGAGTGCAATTATAATTCTTTAGTGGTATGAATTATAATTTATGGAAATAGGAATCTGATTCAATTCGAATTAGGGTTTCCTAATTCCATAAGGAAGCCTATTCCTTATTGACTTCTTATGGTCCCTATCGTAGCCTATATATATGCTGCTTTGGCTCTCTCCTCATGCGTTTTTCCATCAAGAGTATTATAACTCGGAATAGAAAAGAGAGCGTAAAAAGAGAGAGCAGAAACATAAAGGATTTCGAAAGAGCCCACACTCAGTTCAATATTCTGGCAGCAGAGGAATACGGTAGAAGATTGTGAGCTGTTATCGAGCCCGTGTTCTCGATTCATCTAATACAGCAATCCGTTTTTGCAGTTCAAGGTAACCCTAGTTCCGCCCTTGTAGGGTTATTATAGATTTCACGAAATTTTATACAGTACCAACTTATACGCACTGTCAACAGATTCTGGGAACGCAGTTTCCTAACATTGAGTTCTAGAGAAATCTTTGAGCTCAGATCATTCACTGTTTTGAAGATTTTTGGTAAAACAAGGCTTGTTTCTTGGAATCCAAATGTTGGGATTTTAGAGGGTTTTTGAAATAGGGGTTTTAAAAGCACATTTTCAGCACAAAAAGGGGATTATGACCTCTTAAGAAATCAACATCAAACTCCTCATCAAGAACTCCCAATATTGTTTGCACAAACATAGTTTTGTTTGAGATTATGACTTCAATAATACATATGAATGTATTGAAGTTAGAATCATCATCCATTAAACATGTCTTTGAGGTCAAGAGTTTCTATCCATAAGGATTCACTCTCCTCAAACAACATGTTATCTAGATGAAGATAAACATGTAAGTAATCAAAGAAAAATAAAAAAAGAAATGAGTTAAGAAGAGATAAACATAATATGTAAACAATCAAATAAGCAATCAGTAGATGATGATCATTGAGATATTGGACTTGTAGCTTGGTGTTTCACTCATATATATTGACATTTGGACATGGAAGTAGATTCCTATCATATGAATGCTCAAGAATGGTGGTTGGGGATGATTTGAATGTGAAGTATAAGAGGGGTAATGGAAGAAAACAAGATTAAATCTCACTTTTTTATGAAAAAATCAGTGGGAGAAGCTCTCTTTTTCTCTTCTATACCTATCTCTATCTCTCTTTCTCTCTACAACTTTATCAAACTTTACACTTGGCCCCCCCCCCCCCCAAAATGAAGAGCAAAGTGGGGTTTATACAGGCCAATTTTGGGTGGTTTTGGGATTTAGAAAGTGCTCCGATTGGTCCCAAACATCTGTGAACAAGAAACTACGTTGTTTTGGCTTTCAATTATTCAATTTGGACCAAAATAAATTACAAAAATGGATTCTACGGGGGTTGAGTGTCACCGCTGCACTGGCCATGTGCCGCCGCAGCAGTGGCCCAGTGCCGTTGCGGCAGTGCTCCTCAGATGCCCAGAAATTTATATTTAGGCCCCCAGAGGTTCCGGTATTCGTAAAAAGGCCCTATTTCGTCCAAAATTCACAGAAAATACATACGAAATCCAAATTGAGCTTGTGATATACCGTTAGAAAGGTAATGGAGTCTAATTTCTATAAAAAATAGTTTGGAGTCAGGTCAATTTGAAAAGTTTTGCGGTGTGCACGATAAATGCCGATTTGATCGCCTTTTTCATATTCGAAAATTCATAATAAATTCGTTTTAAATCCAGGAATTATGTGCGATATACCGTTGGATAAACATTGACCTCTACTATCCATGAAAAATGTTTAAAAAATGATATGGATGTTCCGGGAACCTCTGAGAGCTCCTAAGAGCTGACGTTTTTGTCTGATTTTCTTTAAACTTGTTTTAGTTCTTTTCACATGATCAAGAATGATCTCAAAACTTTTTGGCGAATTTGGATGATTTCGGTCAAACCCTGATCAAACCTAGGTCAAACCAGTCAACGGGGACTTTCTGGAAACTTTCGGGACTTTCGGGGGTCTCTGGGAGCTGACGATTTCATCTAATTTTGCTTTAAAACTTATTTTCTTACTTTTCTTGCGACGTAGCATGTTTCTTGAACTTTTGGTCCAAATTTGGGAGTTTTTGGGCTTTTAGGGGTATTTTGGTCATTCTGAGCATTTTGAGAGATAGAACTAACTTCCAAGAGTCCTTTTTGAGTCTTTTTTTATCATTGTGAACCACCAAGCTATGGGTCTCCTAAATCTGATAGCCGACAAAATGGGGTGTCTACACCAGGCAATAAAGGCCGTCAGCTTATTGAAAGCTGAGTGAGAACCAACTAACACAGTCTCAAAGAAATAACGTAATTGCCAAGCATGCACGATAATAAGCAGTGATATTAGTAATATCATTTCCCTTTTTTATTCAGACAAATCATTAACCGATTCTCATCATTCTCTAAGGCTGACTGTACCAAACCCAACTGACTATACTGAACTGATTATATCATCACGACATACTAGTGCTCCTGTTCACCGCTTTTCAAAACTCTTACTGGTCACTGCTTTTAAGAACTCTTATGAGCACCATACATCATTCTCATATAACGACTAGTTTATGACGCACTAATACTCATGTTCACCACTTTTAAGAACTCTTATTGTTCACCGATTTTAAGAACGCTTGCGAGTATCGTCCGTTCATAATTCATATGCATCAGTACTTCTTGCTAGCACAATACATAACTCTCACATCCCACGCAGATGTGTTCACGACCAACTCATGATACCGACATACTTATACTGACGGTCACCTATACCCCACTGACTCAAACACCAGGATTAACTAATATTATCCACCAACATAACTCAAACCTTAACTTGTTATCGCATCGTATTAATACTAACGCTCCGAACCTGACTACGTTGCTCACCATGTTATCTCAATCTCATTATCGCATCCTATTACCTCCGTAATCCATAATATCGCACAATAGAACATGAAACATCAATGTACAGCTAAGCATTATGGATTACAAACTAAAGGAAATAACCAAGTTTTGTTAATGTTCGATCAATTGAAGTCCTTTTAATTGCTTGAAGAAAGTGAGGTTCGATCGATCAAAGTGTTCTCGATCGATTGAAGTCAAGGCAGTCTCGATCGATTAAAGTTATTTTGATCGATTGAGACTCAGGGTTGTTCGATCGATTGAACTCAATTCGATCGCTCGAACTTCGTCTTCTCCAGATTCTGACAGTGAATGCCCAGAATCTGTTAAGGGTGTTTGGATCCTTTTTAAATGTACAAAATATGTAAAACATCACAACTATGCTACTGAGTGAGTTTGGAACTCACGGAATGTCGTTAAGGGCGCATTTGGCAACGTGTGAGCTCTGAGCTTTAATGGCGGCCCCTTTCTCTCTCCTCTGCCTTGCCTCCTCTCTCTATCTCCTTCTGCTCTTCTTCTTCTCCTTTCTCTTTTTCTTTCTTCTTCTTCTCTCTCTAAGTATATATAGGTATGTGTGTGTGTGTGTATAAATATATATATATATGGATGTGTATAGTATATATGACACAAGCTCTCCCAACTCTCTCTACTCTCTCTGGTTCAGCAAAACACACATAATACATGAGCACAATGTATATATAGAGGGGGAAGGGTGCAGGTTGCTGTTTGTGTGTAAAACCTGGGAATCCTGATGATTACAAGTTTGATCGCTCAAACTCAAATTGGCCAATTTAGATCGATTGAAAAAGGGCTTTGATCGATTAAAGTAGGGTCCACGTATTAAATTCAGGTCAGTAGGGTTTCGATCGCTTGAACTTCAAAAATGCTCAATCGCTCGAAACAGCTTCGATCGATCGAAGATAAAATTTCAAGTGTGAACAAAGGAAGTATATGGAATCTCTCTGCATTAAATAATTATTGAAAATACGGGGTATTACATTATGTACCATTTTTGATAAGTAATACGTTGAAGAAGGTGTAAAAAAGAGTCATCCTGGCCTACTTTTTGGCCGAGTCCTTCTTCTTCATTATTATCGTGTGGAACTTCGTGTTCATCTGTAAAAGACTGTTGTTGTAAAATAATGACTTAGTTTCCCATATTTTGGAGGGATACCTGCAAATCTTTAACTCTATTTTTATAATATTAATTTCATGTTTTAAATCTTGAATGGTAATGGGCTTTTCAACCCTATCCATTCCGTGAAATATTTCCTGAATACTATAATGTGGAACATTAAATCTTTTTGTCCCAGAGCTTTTAGGATTAGTCTTTGGTTGACTATGATTAACACATAATTGTATTACTTTAATCGTTAATTCTGGATCTGTAATTTTATCAATTAAGGTTAACATATCATTTTGTTCTGCTGTGAGAAAATTTAAAGAAAGACCATTCATTGTGGCAATGGCTTTCCAATAATCTACTTCTTGTGAACATCCTTTGGAACATGCATAAGAGTCAATATGTTCTTCTTCATGTTCACTATCTGCTTCAAAATATTCTCCTTCAGAATTTTCTGGAGAAGTATTTAACATAATTTTACATAGTTGAAGTCTAAGACCTTCATCTATATTTAATTCTGCTAGTTTTTTCTTAGTAGTACATTTATTATCTAAATGTTCTACCTTACCACACTTCCAACATACACGTGTTTCATGTGTAATAGAGCTCTTTTCCGACCTCTTTTTGTATACTTCCTTTTTGGAGGTGGTTTAGACTCATTTTTCTTATTTTTATCCTTAGATGGTTAATCTTTTCCCTTTCTTCTAGTATCTCTTTACTTAGAAGATGGATAAATTTTTGGCATGTCATAACCAAATTGTTCACAGAAATCTCCTATTTTTTATCTGCCAGTGAGATTTTGTTTTTCATTTGGTATTGTAATTTCATATCATTACAAATACCTAGCCCAACTTGCGTACATACACTTATGATTTGTCTATAAGTTAATGTAGCATATGGAATATTGTTTCCATCATGTTGGTCTCTTAATTTTTGTCTTACTTTTTCTGCAAATATTTGTGGAAGTCCATTAATAAAATGGGATTTCCAGTGTTTAGAATTTGCATCTGCTCTTTGCATGACTTTACAAATATAAACATCTTTATACCAATGAAAATGAGTTAAAGAAGGACAGCATAAATTTTGTAAAAGTTCAAGCGACCTTTTAGATCGTTGGGGTGCAGATCCAATAAAATGTTGGATGATAGTTTGCACTAAAGTAAGGACATATTCTTATCCAATAAAATGTTAAAAAACTAAAAAATGTTTCTATAAATGTCTTATCTTGGATAAGAATATGTCCTTACTTTAGTGCAGACTATCATCCAACATTTTATTGGATCAGCACCCCAACGATCTGAAAGGTCGCGTGAACTTTTACAAAATTTACGCTGTCCTTCTTTAACTCATTTTCGTTGGTATAAAGATGTTTATATTTGTAAAATCATGTAAAGAGCATATGCAAATTCTGAACACTGGAAAGCCCGTTTTATTGATGGACTTCCACAGATATTTGCAGAAAAAGTAAGACAAAAATTAAGATACCAATAAGAAGGAAACTAATGATGCCTAAATTTGGATTAGAGAGAAAAATTAGAAGACAAAAGAGTTTGTAGTGGTTCAGCCCTATTAATGAAGAGACCTATGTCCGCGTGTGTGTCAGAGCATTGGATCTATAATATCAAATTGCCAAGGGGCTTTGGTGAACCAACAATGGGGGTGGAGCTACCACAGACTGGCTGGGTGAGCGTATATGCGTAAGAAAAGTGTGCCATCCCCTTTTGCGAGGATGAGAGGTCTCTTTTATAGTATAAGAAACCTCCTCGTACAAGGTGAGTAAACTGATAAGATAATACAATCTGATTGGGATTGATTAGCACAAATCATAGGGGTTTCCTAATTAGATTAGGAAACAATCTACTCTTTCCATTAGTCTTCTAGCTCGTGTAGGAAATTGTTTGGAACATTCGGGATCACGTCTGGGGCGTGGCTGGACAGTGCCTGTGATGAGTCGAGCCCGTACAGTGTCCTCTACCTGTTGGTCGGGATCGAATAATACTGGGCGTACCGCTCAGGTTAGGTAGGAGCGGAGCTTTTGCCTTCACCTGATATTTTTATACATATTGGCTACCCCCCCTTTCCAATGCTAATGTGATGCTTCCTTAGATGAGGGTTGAAAATTTGTATAGCTCTACAAACTGTCCAGGAATCAGCTCGGGGAATTGCTTGGGGCCGGACTGGTCGCCTTGGTCAATCGGGGCCTGGACAGATCGGTTGCCTCGGGAACCTGGGGTCAGTACCTACCACATTTCCAGGAGTGGTTGGTCTAGTCAGGATACAATGAGATCGGTGTAAGAGCAACCGAAAAATCATAACCTAACCGAACTGTCACATCATACATTTAATGCGCACGCCTTTTGAGGCACCGCTTAGCCTGCCCGAGGTACTAGTTGTCATGCATTTAGGCGGGAGTTCTATTGGATCGTTGGATCTGAGGTCATCTAGACCATCCATGTTGTGTATAAAAGCAGCACTTGAGCATTTTTACTACTTCTGCTATCCATAGGAAGAGTCTACCGAGCAGTATTAAAGAAAAAGCATCCGGTCAAGACTTCCGAGCTCTTCCTGCACTTGTTCATGTAGATTCGTCCCTCCAGCCTTACAATTCATTGTATTTTTTTTCTCTTCATTTGTTATTATTCCCGAATGAGGCTGGAAAATAGGAACTCGTTAGGACTCGTGAGGGAGTGGGATTTTTTTTTCTTAGGTTCAGCTTCTTTCTTAGGTCAGGTGGTTCCCTTTCCTTGGTAGAGCAGTAGAACTGTAGAACTGGTCAGGGTGTCCTAGAACCATTCTGATCGAGTGTTACTTGACTGTGAAGACCTCGTATGTCTTACCATATAGGCTCTTAGTCCTTCCACCCTTGTACTTAGTTTGGGGTTCCTGACCCCTACTTAGGCCACCAGCTACTCTCCCGTCGCATCGTAGGAACCTTAGAGATGTGTCAATCCGATTTCAACTCATCTTCCTGATCGGAAGATGAGCAATCCAGGTTGGGTATCCCAGATACAAGATTGGACCCTCCTTCACTGACTCCGTCAGACCACCACAGTGAAGGTAGAATTCTCATTTGAGTGTTTGACGATGAGCCAAGCCAGGGGCTCCAGGCAGCCTCTGTGTCACGGGGGCCAAGTGATGAGGCATCGGTCTCTAGTAGATTCCCAGTAGTCTACTTGTCACTGACCTGGGATGGATTAGAGACAGACATGATATCCTCGGCCACTGTTCCTTGCCCATACCCACTGGTGGGGCTCATCTGTGCTAGTCGAGTTTTGTCACCCTTTATGAGGACGCCTTCATGGTAGGTCTTCGCCTTCCTTTCCACCCGCTTGCCCGAGACGTGTTGATCTACCTCGGGTTGCTCCCGAGCAACTTACCCCAAATGGGTGGAGATATTTGATGGGGGCCATGCACCTCTGGCCCCAAGTCCTAGGGTATGAGCTCATCCTTCAAAAATTCTTGTGGACCCACTAACCATTCCCGTAGCACGAGGAGGTCGGCTTCTTTTCTCTAGGAGCCCTATAGGGAAGGAAGATAATAGACAAATGCCCGAGCAACAACAAGGGGTAGAAGAAGAAGCTCTTCCATGTATCCACACTTAGGCTTTGTGAGGATGCTCTAGGATTCAACTAAGGACATCATGGGCAGGACAGTTGAGGAGTAAGCTCCAATCTTGAGTGTTTTCTTTTTTGTTTTGTTACTTCCGTTAGACTAACCGATCTATGCTCTTTCTGTAGTGGGGTCGACTGATTCGCCGAGCATTCCCGACGAGTGCCAAGATCGGATTAGGGTCTTGGCTCAAGATCCGACCAACGTCGCCGACTTGTTGACCAGGACAGGAGCTCGAAAAGTCAACTACGAGCCTAGACAACCCTTTGAAGCACTCGTCTTTCCTTCGATCATTACTGGTAAGTTTTTGGGTTCTCCAAATTCCCTTTCTGCCTGGTCATTACTATATATATTTTGGCCAATCTTTGACTCATCTTTTCATATTTTCTCACAGACATGGCTCCTAGGGATGTGGCTGCTCTGAAGGAAAATGAGGCCACCTTGGTTACGCGGGCTAGCCAGAGGAGGAAGAGGCCAACCGTTGAGCTTGCCACAGGTGGTCAACAACTCAGGCGAATAAGGCATGGGCCTCGCCTGAAACTGGCCAGGACGTCAAGCCCTCCAGTTGAGGTTATTGCGACCATTTAATGACCTTCGAACAACATCCCGACCGAGATGCCATTAATGGAAGCTGTGGATGACGTTCGGGCTAGAGTTCGGCCCAAGTTGCTACCGAGTCAGGTTGAGATTACTCAAGGTTGGGCCCTGAGGCTTTGATCGGATGGCTTTATAGGATCTCCCACATGGTAGGTAACTTATCTTTCCCAATTCCCATTTCTCTGTTCACAGTGACTAATTAGCTTCTGTGTCTTTTTCTAGACTGGCTATTTGGTGGCCGAGGCTGAGGCCTACTTGGTCAGGATGGTTGAGAAGCTGGCCACTACTGAGGCCGCCCTTTCCGCGGAGAAGGCGGCACGAGAGGCTTCGGACTTTGCTCTGGCTGTAGAGAGACAGAAGTGGAAGGGGGTTGGCCTTGTACTTGGGGGTGGCTCAGGAGGAGTTAGCTATTGAGCGGGAGGCCCAGAGGGTTGTAGAGACTGAGAAGAAGGCCCTGGCCGATGCTGTTACCGCTCAGGAGGTGGCGGCGAAGGATGCAGAGGAAGAGTTCGATGCTGGCTTCCTCCAAGGCTATGCTGACCTGGCCTAGAGGGCGGTTTGACCACCTTGAGTGGGACCGCTCGGGCTACTCCTGGGCTGAGTCTAATTTTTGGAAGGAGGGTGCCCTACTGCCGAGGAGGGGGCATCTGCTGATGGAGATGCAGCTGCTGGTGGAGTGGTCGGGGAGACCAAAGATGCTATGATCATAGTAGATGACCAGTAGTAAGGATTAACATTTTTTTGGGGAGGCTACTATAATTGCCCCCCCCCCCCCCCCCCCCCAGGCAGTGTACTTTTTGTAGTTAGTAATGAAAAAAGGCCCCTTGAGGTCACTTTTTCCATACTATTTGTTCTTGTGTACTTATACTTGTTTGTGTTTGCCTGTGTCCGACCAGTTGTTAGCCTTATCAGTACCCTGCCTTAGTGAAAGGTTTAAAACTGTGACAGGTTGGGAACACTTGGTCTTTGGGGGGTCTGTAAAACCTCAAAACGTCCTAAGCCTTTATACTTATAATTTTTTTAGGCCTGTAGAACCAGGTCGAGGAATTGTAGGTACTCGAGATTAACCAAGCTCCATGTAACAATCCTGACATGGACTCAGAACATTATATGTGCTTGGATGTCTAAGGGTTTATACTTAGTTAATTCCAAGTCCCGTAATGTTCAGTATGACTTCTTGTTTAGTCCATTATCCCCTACCCTCCCAAGATTATGCTAAGGCGGGTATTAATAGAGGTGATGACTGTAGATAGCTGACCTAAAACGTTGGTAGTTTAAAGGTCTTTTCGAGTTTGCTATTATCAGCCACCTAGGGTATTTGCCCCCATCGTAGGTTATGGACCTAAGCAGAACTGGTGCCTCGGGTGAGATCCCGAGGTCTTCTGGTGCCTCAGATGTCTTTTCGAGGTCTTTCAGTGCCTTGGGTGTGTTCCCGGGGTCTTTGGTGCCTCAGGTATGTTCCCGAGGTCCTTTTTGTTGTGAGATACTAGTAGGGAACACTAATTGCAATAAAAAAATTCTTTACTCCGCCTGAAAAACTACAATGATTACTCGGGGAGAGCTACAACCTGTTTAAAGAAAACATAAAAGTCCCTAATCAATATTGATCCTCATTTTACTGAAAGTATTTCCGTAGGTTCTCCACGCTCCAAGGGTGTGACAGGTCCTGTCCTCCTAGCGTCTGTAACCAGTAGGTTCCCGGTCGGTTAACCCAGGTAACCCTATAGGGCCCTTCCTAGTTTGGTCCCAACTTCTCATGGCTCGGGATATTGGTAGACTGATTTACTACCTTGAGGACGAGGTCTCCCACCTGGAAACTAAGGTACTTTACCTTTCTATTGAAGTACCGTGAGACTCTTTGCTTATATGCTGCCACTTTTAGGTATGCCCGATCCCTTTTTTCTTCTATCAGGTTCAGCTCTCCTCGGAGGGCTTCCTCGTTGCCTTGCTGACTGTAGTTTGCCACCCAGTAAGTTGGTAGTCCCAGTTCCATGGGAACCACTACCTCAAAGCCGTAGGTGAGTGAGAATGGGGTCTCTCCTATTGCTGCTCGAAGAGTGGTGCGATAGGCCCACAGAAGGGTCGGTAGTTCCTCTACCCAGAGTCCCTTGGCCTGTTCAAGTCTGGTTTTAATGGACCATAAAATTGCTCAGTTTGTTACCTCGTCTTGTCCATTGGCTTAAGGGTGCTCGGGAGAAGAGTAGTGATTCGATATCTCGTAGCCCATGTAGACTGCCTAAATACCAGTGTGTCAAACTATCTTCCATTGTCACTGACTAGTACACGGGGGACGCCGAACCTGCTGAGGATGTTCTTCTTAACAAAATTTTCCATCTTTTTATCAGTTATTGTTTCCAAGGGCTCGACTTCTACCCACTTGGTGAAATAGTCCACTATGATGACGGCAAACTTGACCTGACCCTTAGTCATGGGGAGCGGCCTGACTATATCGATGCCCCATTGAGCAAACGACCAGGGGTTAAAGATCAGAGTTTGGGGCTCTGCCAGGTGGTTGATCATTCTTGTATGCCTTTGGCACTTGTCACACCACTTGACATAATCTCGGGAGTCCTGGGCCATTGTGGGCCAATATGGCTCTACGGGAGAGTGCTCGACCTCCATTGTGTCTTCCACACACTCCTTCGTGGATTTCATACAAGATTTCCTGGACTTGGGTAGGGTGGATGCATCGGAGGTAGGGGATGGAAAATCCCCTCTTGTAAAGCACAACATCAATGAGATGGTACCTAGCCGCTCGGTATTTTACCCGCCAAGCGTCATCCTTTTAGGTCGGTAGGCTCCCGGTTATGAGGAACATCTTGATAGGATCCATCCAGCTGGGCCCCAAACCGACCGGGTCGACCTCCATACCTTCTGTGTTGGCTACTCACACTGGGTTAGGGTAGGTATTCCACCCTTATCCCAGGGAGTTCCAACTCAGAAGATGATACAAGGCGTGCCAACCGATCGGCCCGCGTGTTTTCTTCCCTCGGGATTTGTGTGATAGAGGACCGTTTGAGTTTGTTGGTAACTGCTCTGACAAGGGCCAGGAAGGCCGCCCTATTGTTTTCCCGAGCTTTATACTCCTGATTGACTTAATTGACAACTAACTGGGAGTCACTGTACACTTGGACTTGCTGCACACCCATCCAGGTAGCCAATTATAGCCCGATCAATAGGGCCTCATACTCGGCTTCATTGTTAGAAGCCTGGAACTAGAACCTTAGTACGTACTCCAGTTGGATCTCGTCGGGTGTGGTCAAGATGATCCCTGCCTCGTTGTCCTGCTTGTTGGAGGACCCATCCACATAGAGTATCCAGGTCAGGGTGCCAAGCTGTAGCTCAGGTAGGTTGAACTCCTCGATTGGATCTTCCGGATACATGAATTCAACGAGAAAAACTGCCACTGTCTGTCCCTTGATGGCTGTTCGAGGTTTGCAAACCACTTTGAATTCTTCCAACTCTAATGCCCACTTCATGAGTCTCCCAAATGTTTCAGGCCAGCACAGAATCCTGCGTAGAGGGTGATCTATGAGGACTACTATGACATAAGCATAAAAGTACGGGCAGAGCCACTGAGCTAAGGTGATGAGTGCAAAGGCGAACTTTTCTATGTAGGAGTATTAGCCTTCTACGCCCTAAAGAGCCCAGCTTGTGTAGTAGACCGGGTACTATATCCCGTGTTCCTCTCTAATCAGTGCTAAGCTTGCCACCAAAGGTGATACTTTCAAGTAAAGAAACAACTCTTCCTTTAGGATGCGCATCGAAAGTAAAGGAGGCGATATCAGGTACTTCTTGAGTTCTTGAAATGCCTCTTCACACTCCTCTGAACACTCAAAGGCTTTGCGAAGGATCTTGAAGAACGGTAGACACCGGTCGGTTGCTCGGGACACGAATCTATTCAATGCTGCCAACTGATGTTGTCAATATCAAGATGTAAAAGTATTCTTTACTTTTCAAAAGATTTGCAGTGTGGAAGTAAAGGTCGAACCCACAGAGATTGATTACTACAGCTATTAATTTTAAAACCTAAGTCTAATTAACTAAGAAAAACGGATTTGATTTGGTTTCTATTTAAACTAATAACAATAAAAGTAAATCTAAACTATGAAAGCAATTAAAAGTGTTTTAAATAATGTTTAAGGGAACCTAGGATTGCAAATCCACCACTAGTTTCATAATAGGAATATTTATGAATTACTTTAGCTTATTACGTTGGATGAATATGGGGAATTGTAGCTACAAGCCCAATTCCTCCGACAAGAAGATAATCATGGTTCAAGCACCAACATAATCCATCTGCGGATAGCACGAATTATCTCACACTAAACTAGGGTTGTGATCTAATCCGTCTAACCTAGGCATGGACTATTCGGATACTTGATAGCACGAATCAATAAAGCACCATCACATGTAAACAATCTAAACAAGCACAGCAAGAATAGATCGTTGAGCACATCACAGTCAAAATAGATCTAAGACAAGAATAAATTCTGAAAGTAATGATTTAATCAATGTAAGTACGATTTATTTATAAAAATCCTCTAAACATGTGACTGTCATCCATACATAATAAAACTAAAATAAAAGCATAAATAAAACCATATTACTCATCTAGGGCTTCATTGAAACCCTAGATCGATGATCTAAGCTGCCATAGGAGTAGAGATCGGCAAGAGGTTGATGGAGGAGGCCATGGAAATCCTTGGTCTTCTTCTTCTTCTCCTTGCTTCCCTCCCTTCAATGGCTGGAAGTATGGTTGTAGAATGTGTGTATAATAATTGCCAACCCCATAATTGAGTAAATTTGGAGTTTATATAGAGTTTGTACAAGCTTTGGAAGGCTTCCTAACCCGAAACGAACTGAAACGCATGTAATTTACAGTCTGGACGTCGTTTAGCAGTTTCGTTTGCACAGGAGTCTTCAGTATACTGAAATACGCAACATTGGTTTTTGGACATATCGCGCGAGCGGGTCGCGCGAGCGCGACGTTTAGACCTTCGCGCGCGCGGATCGCGCGAGCGATTCTGGGGATCTCGCGCGAGCGGATCGCGCGAGCGATTCTCTGATTTTCGCAGGCGCGGGTCGCGCGCGCGACTTGGCTTTTTTAGCTTCTTTCTTTCTGCCTTTTCACCCTGTTTAACCTGGTTTAGTTGATTTCTTCCAAAACCTGTCAGAAACTAGAAAACAAAGTAAAAATATGCAAAAACAGGATAAAAAGGTACTAACAAATGCTCGTTAAGGCGTATAAATAGGATTAGTTCTCTCCCGATCACACCCCCAAACCTACATTTTGCTAGTCCTCGAGCAAAACTAAAATAAAAACTACTAATAAAAATCTATTCCATTTTCGTATGGATCACGATTGCATTTAGCTTATGCAACAAGCCTTTTAAACCCCTAGGTGTCCCTAGTCGGACGAGTGAAGTCTCATGAGGGTTCTCGTCAACAAGTTACCCACAACCATCTTTATTAACTTAAAATTTAAAAAGTTTTATTAAAAACGAAAAACATACTATTCAATACTCCTTATTATACAACAAAGATTTGAAATAGAATAACGAACATAAAGAAATAGAATCAAACGTCTACATACATCATGAAAAACAATCTCAAGCACATGCATCGTATAAATCAATAGAGTTTCTCATAAAATTGCACGTGTGTGATGAGGTAGTCAAGTGAACACGCGCTTGTCATGAACATGGAATATACTTCGGATAACCATTTAACTATGCTTCGACTACGAATCTCACAATGAATTACACTCTAAAATGAAACACTCTGAAACAGGTGTAATTTCTCTAGTATACGTGAGCAAAGGAAATATATTTTCAAAACGATAAATGCTCACATATGACATGAAAAAGACGCATGACACGAAAGAACAGTAGTCTCATGGATAGGATGCCAACAATCAAGAAAAATTAATCATTACCATGTTTTAATCCCTCTCCCATCGTTTACATATCCAAACCATCTTTTCTAGGATCAACTAGGACTTTTCAAAGGTTGTAATGTGGCTCAGATAATGAAAAATGATAGAACGGATTAATTGGGTAGGTTTAGAATGGCATAGTAAGGCATGTTCAATTTCTTTCATTCGTCTTCTACAAACTTTCATCTTTTCTTTCTCTTCATTCCTTTTCATTCTTTTTTTTTCTTCTTTTCTTTCATCATTTTTTTCAACCTTCCTCTTCTTTATTTTTTCTTGCGAATCCTGGAATTTTTTTTTTTTTTTTTTTTTCGAAATCGCGCCAGCGAGGTACCTCGCGCCCGCGATATCAGGCGCGAGGAGAACCTGAGACACCATATAAGAAAAAGAAAGGAAAAACGTCTAAGGCACATTCTCGCGCCAGCGGGCCGCGCGAGCGACGTCTCGCGCGAGCGGGCCGCGCGCGCGAGAATGGTATTTTTCATTTTTTAACTAAAATTATGTATATATTATTAAAATAAATTAATTCCAACCCCCAAACCTATCCAGAATGTCCAAAATAGACTCAAATAGACTCAAAAACGACCAAAAACAAGATAAACGGATGAAATAAAGCTTGGGTTGCCTCCCAAGAAGCGCTATCTTTTACGTCTTTAGCTAGACCATTCTAGCTCAAGACTTTATGGCAGCCGTAAATCGGACTGTGAACCCTTTAAGATGTCAGGAAGAGCCCGATGGTAAGCAGAAATTACGTCGCTTCGAAGTAATTCGATTGACGGTTTGTCATTATGTTCAAGTCGATTTCTTACCTTTCGAGTAGATTCCGCATTAGGGTCCACGGGATTAGGATTCATCCACTCATCATCGTCCGCTATATTGTATTCCCCACTCACATTTATTTCTTTGGTAGGCGCAATATTCCGTTTTACCTCACCTTCCGCCTCACATAGGTAATCGTCGTCTTTAGGAGGTTGATCCATAGCATTAAAAACGTTTAATTTTAAATTCATGTTCCCAAACGATACTTTCATCACCCCTGTTCTACAATTGACACGTGCGTTGGCCGTGGCTAAGAATGGACGGCCTAGAATGACAGGAGTGTGTTTTCTAGCATCTAGCACGGGCTCAGTGTCAAGGACCATGAAATCAACAGGATAATAGCATTTATCAACCTTTACTAGTACATCCTCGACGATTCCTCTAGGTACTTTGACGGAACGATCCGCTAATTGTATTGTAGCGGCCGTAGGTTTAAGTTCACCTAATCCTAGTTGTTTATAGACGTGATAAGGTATAAGATTAACACTCGCACCTAAGTCAAGGAGAGCCCTATGGATGATAGTGTCACCTATGACACATGAAATCGTAGGCGTACCTGGATCCTTATACTTTGGAGGTGAGTGTTGAAAAATAGAACTTACCTTTTCCGTGAGAAAGACCTTTTTAGGAGTATGACTCCGTATTTTGCGCTTTTGAGTACAAAGGTCTTTTAGACATTTAGCATAAGCGGGAATTTGTTTAATAGCATCGAGGAAAGGAATATTTATTTTGACTTGTTTAAACACCTCGAGTATATCCTCAGTTTTTGATTTTTTCTTTGTAAGATTAGACGGTTCCTCAACGTTTGGTGGATATGGCATTCTCGGAATATAAGTCGTTGGGGCCGGTCCTTTATCTTTTTGAATTCTACTCGTTCCCTCACCCTCCTTATTCAAATTTAAGTTAATTTTCCCATCTTTCTCACTCTCATCCGGAATTACAACAACTTCCTCATCTCGAGCAGTCGTCCTAGTCGAAACAGCGTTCACACTCTCACTTGTACTACCCACTGCGTATTGCCCCTTAGGTTGCTGAGTAGGTTGACTCGGCAACTTACTCTCAGTTAAACGGTTTAATGTATTAACAATTTGCCCTACTTGGGACTCCAGTTTTGCGATGGATTGTGTGTGAGAGTGTACTAACTGAACCACCGAACCAAAGTTTTCAAGTGAGGCCAACACCTTCTCCTCAAATGCATTATTGCGTGGAGGTGGAGGAGGTGGTTGGTATTGACCTTGTTGGTATTGGGGTCGGTACGTATTAGGAAAAATAGTCGACCTAGGATTATAATTATTTTGTGGGAATTGTTGCATAGAATTAACGTGTTGTTCAACAAATTCCGGATATTGAGATGCAGAAGGACATGCAAAGATATTATGTGACGGTTCGGAACATAATGCACATACTTCTAAAGAGGATGGATTAGTCGTTTTGTTCATTTGCATAAGTCGGTCAAGTTTTCTATTTAATTCCTGTATTTGAATTGATTGACTTGACTCAACTGTCACCTCTCGCTTAGGTTGAAGGTATCCCTCAGAACGTACCGACACAGCCTGATGCATCGAATTCTCGCTTAACGTTTCAAATATTTTCCAGGCCTCATCGGCGCTTTTGTGTAGGAAAGTTCCCGCACAAACGGCATCGACGGTATTCCTAACAGAGGGAATAAGCCCCTCGTAGAAGACTTGAACCAATTGCCACTTGGGAACCTGATGATGTGGACACGAACGTAATAATTCTTTAAATTTTTCCCACGTGTCATAAAGAGTCTCCCCATCTTGCATCACAAAATTAGTTATATCTTTTCTTATCTTATTTGTACGCATAATAGGGAAAAACTTTTGTAAAAAGGCGGTGTGTAAGGCTTCCCATGTTTTTATTGTGTTTGGCTCCAAAGATTGAAGCCAATATTTAGCTTTGTCTTTTAAAGAGAATGGGAAGAGCCGCAATTTTAATTCATCATTATTTAGGTTTTGTATTTTCGAAGCAGAGCATATACCCTAAAAATCCCCTAAGTGTTGGTAAGGGTCTTCATTTAGACGGCCATGGAAGGAAGGTAGTAGCGAGATCGTAGACGACTTAATCTCAAAGTGAGATGCCGTCGCCTCCGGTAATTCAATACCGGCTTATGGCGTGTAAGTAGTAGGAATAAAATAATTTATAAGTGGAGGTGGTGGCGGTATATTAAGATTGTTCATATTCGCACCATCATTCTGATTGTTATTGTTATTTCCACCGTCAGCCATTTTAATCGGTTCGATGTTAAAAGTTTGAGTTTTCCTTAACCGTTCACGGGTACTCTGAATTTCGGCCTCAATCAACGACGATGGAATCGGAGTTGATTCGTCGTCTTGCAACCTAGCTCTAGAAGCTTGGGTTGTGGACTTACTAGTTCTTAAGGTACGTTCAAGTTCAAGATCGAAAGATTTTAAATCTGGTTTATTTGAACGTGTACCCAACATACACTAAAACAAAAGAAAAGAAACTAAAAACAAAGACTGACTAAACAAAAGAAAAATAAATAGCAATCACGCAACTAAGATAACAAGCACTCAACTACTATGATGCATGCAAATTATCCTGTAATGCAATGACCGCGTCAAGCCCAGCGCCCTGGGTTTCCTAGCTAATGCAGTGCAATTAACCCTAAACTAATGCAAATAGTGCGTCACAGCGCCCTGACTTACAGTGGTTTAAAGCGAATTCCAAAGGAAGCAATTTATTTAATTTTATCTATTTTTATTTGCGTAAGCTCCTTTGATGTAATTAGCTGCTCCACTCGGAAACGTTGACTACAAAATAAAAGAAAAAGTTAGTAACTAAAAACAAAAACAGAAAATAAGAAAAATTAAAACTAATCTAATATTTACGAATTAACTAAACTATGATTATAAAACTAAGAGTAGTAATACAATCCCCGGCAACGGCGCCAAAAATTGATGTTGTCAATATCAAGATGTAAAAGTATTCTTTACTTTTCAAAAGATTTGCAGTGTGGAAGTAAAGGTCGAACCCACAGAGATTGATTACTACAGCTATTAATTTTAAAACCTAAGTCTAATTAACTAAGAAAAACGGATTTGATTTGGTTTCTATTTAAACTAATAACAATAAAAGTAAATCTAAACTATGAAAGCAATTAGAAGTGTTTTAAATAATGTTTAAGGGAACCTAGGATTGCAAATCCACCACTAGTTTCATAATAGGAATATTTATGAATTACTTTAGCTTATTACGTTGGATGAATATGGGGAATTGTAGCTACAAGCCCAATTCCTCCGACAAGAAGATAATCATGGTTCAAGCACCAACATAATCCATCTGCGGATAGCACGAATTATCTCACACTAAACTAGGGTTGTGATCTAATCCGTCTAACCTAGGCATGGACTATTCGGATACTTGATAGCACGAATCAATAAAGCACCATCACATGTAAACAATCTAAACAAGCACAGCAAGAATAGATCGTTGAGCACATCACAGTCAAAATAGATCTAAGACAAGAATAAATTCTGAAAGTAATGATTTAATCAATGTAAGTACGATTTATTTATAAAAATCCTCTAAACATGTGACTGTCATCCATACATAATAAAACTAAAATAAAAGCATAAATAAAACCATATTACTCATCTAGGGCTTCATTGAAACCCTAGATCGATGATCTAAGCTGCCATAGGAGTAGAGATCGGCAAGAGGTTGATGGAGGAGGCCATGGAAATCCTTGGTCTTCTTCTTCTTCTCCTTGCTTCCCTCCCTTCAATGGCTGGAAGTATGGTTGTAGAATGTGTGTATAATAATTGCCAACCCCATAATTGAGTAAATTTGGAGTTTATATAGAGTTTGTACAAGCTTTGGAAGGCTTCCTAACCCGAAACGAACTGAAACGCATGTAATTTACAGTCTGGATGTCGTTTAGCAGTTTCGTTTGCACAGGAGTCTTCAGTATACTGAAATACGCAACATTGGTTTTTGGACATATCGCGCGAGCGGGTCGCGCGAGCGCGACGTTTGGACCTTCGCGCGCGCGGATCGCGCGAGCGATTCTGGGGATCTCGCGCGAGCGGATCGCGCAAGCGATTCTCTGATTTTCGCGGGAGCGGGTCGCGCGCGCGACTTGGCTTTTTCAGCTTCTTTCTTTCTGACTTTTCACCCTGTTTAACCTGGTTTAGTTGATTTCTTCCAAAACCTGTCAAAAACTAGAAAACAAAGTAAAAATATACAAAAACAGGATAAAAAGGTACTAACAAATGCTCGTTAAGGCGTATAAATAGGATTAGTTCTCTCCCGATCACCAACCACCATGTTAGACTCTGAGCCTCCTTGGTTGATCTGGGTGACCACATGTTGATGATTGCTAGGATCTTTTTTGGGTTTGCTTTAACTCCTCGCTTGCTGACCAGATGTCGCAAGAACTTGCCGGATGAGACTCCAAATGCACACTTAACCGAGTTCAACCTCATCCAGAATTTTCTTAAGATGCTGAAGGCCTCGGCCAAGTGTTTGAGATGGTCGGACTCTTTCTGGCTCTTGACCAAGAGGTCGTCGACGTATACCTCCATTGTCTTCCCGATCAAATCTCTGAACATATGGTTGATCAAGCGCTGATAAGTTGCCCCGGTGTTTTTGAGGTCGAAGGGCATCACCTTATAGAAGTATATTCCTTGGTCAGTGATGAAAGAAGCCATATCTTTGTCGCTGGGATACATACAGATCTGATTGTACCCGGAGTATGCAACCATAAAGGATAGGAGCGAGTGAGCGGCCGTTGAGTCTACAAGGAGATCTATCCGGGGTAGTGGATAGTAATCCGTAGGATAGGCCTTGTTCAAGTCGGTGAAGTCCACGCACATCCTCCATTTTCCATTGCTCTTCTTGACTAGCACCACATTGGCTAACCAGTCGGGGTACTGCACTTCTCAGATTGATTTTGCTTTGAGAAGTTTCCCGAACACCTCACGTACTACTTCCTGTCTTTCAGGGGCCATTCCCCTCCTCTTTTACTTAATCAGGCAGTGGCTCAGATCAACATTGAGTCTGTGAGACATGACCTGGGGATCAATTCCAGGCATGTCCTCGAGGCTCCAAGCAAAGACATCGTGGTTCTGCCTCAGGAACTGGACTAGCTTTTCCCTAAGGTATGGTTCCAGGAGAGTGCCGATACTGACGGATAGGTCGGGAAACTGGGGATCCAACACCAATTGACTGAGTTCTTCAACTGGGCTGACTCCATCCCTAGCGTCCCTTGGGTCCATCTCCTGAATGTTTAGTGCTTCTGAAATTGCCTCCTTGCACAATGAACTGACATAACAGCTACGGGCAATGGCCTGATCTTCCCTCAAACTTCCCGATTCCTTCGGGGTTGGGAACTTGATGATCAGGTTATAAGTTTACACAACTGCTCTAGCTTTGTTGAGTGTTAGTCTCCCAAAGATGAAATTGTGAGCGTACAAGGCCTCTACCATAAAAAAAAATTTGTGAGCAAGGAAGTCTGCTGTGGGTAGGTTGTAATAACCTGCATTTCCATTTAATTTAAAAGTCATGCCCATATTTAATTTATGTGTATTTGCATTGGCATATTTAAATTCTATTAGCATGGTCTGCTTTTATTTTAATTCCAGTCACTTGTTTGGAATATTAATGTCTTATCTAATTCACATTTAAATTCTATTGGGGGCCAAACTGCAATTTTACAAAAGTTAGTAATACCTGTGTGGATTTCAAAATCTGTATTTCAAAACGGTGAAAGTAACTTCTATTGACTCAATCAGTATTTTTATGAAACCAGAAAATCACTTCCTACGTTAAAATGAATTTCCTGTATTTTTGTGGTGACCACCGCGCCCCGAAAATACCAGTTTATGTCCAAAACTGTCCATGTTGTGTTTAACTTCCACAGATTTTGGAAGTGACCGATTTAGACATTTGCTTTATTTCCATTAATGGCAAGTAATCATTGGATAAGGCATTGTTTGGGAATGATTAGCTTATATGTGCAAATGTTGTGCCATAAGCTAAGTTGCCAAACATCTTGCAATTGACCCCTATGAACCTATTTGACCCCTACTCTAATTCACAGCAATTCTATACATCCATATACGTATCTATATCTGTGTATATTAGTAATTAGTTAATTAGGAACTTAACTCAATTGTAGAGTGAAGAGAACACAACTTGGGCTCCAAGTTCTCCAAATTGGAGTTCTATAATTAACCACATCCCCTTTCTTCATTACACATTCTGCACAAGCTCACACTGAGAGTTTAGAGAGAAACTCAGAGAGTTAATACAGATTATTTTAGAGAGAGAGAAGAGCTTCTATCCTCCATAGCTTACAAGCTTTGATTTGGATTTCTATATTGGGTTTCTTTCTCAACAATTACTTCCATCTCTAATCTCAGTGAGTATTACTAACTCACTAAGAATGTAATTACATGTCTATTTACTGTGTGTTTGTTTAATTTTGTAATACACCATTGTTGATCCTACGTATGAAGTTCATAGCTTGAAATCAAGATTTTCAAACCTTAATCTAAATCCGTTTTCAGAGATGAATATCAAAGATTACTGTATGTATTGACTATGGTGAAAGTTTTAGAGCCTAATTTATTCACATGAGAAAGTATATTAGAAATTAAATTTTGACATGTTTTAGTTTATCATAAAATTGGAGAGTTATAGTTAGAATCATGTTAAATTGATCATAGATTCTTAATCCTCGTTGAAAAAGGAAGAGATCCATATATAATAGGACATATATACTAACAGAATGGAAATGGGTCAAAAAGACCCCTGTTTTACTGAACCAGAGCAGTTCCTGCGGAGAAGATGAAGCCTCAGCTTCATCTCGCGCCACGATCGCGCGTGCGAGTATCGCGCGAGCGGCCCGCGCGAGCGACCCCTCGCGCGAGCGGCCCGCGCGCGCGAGGTAGGCTTCCCCAGGCAGACGTAAGAGTTTATATATATATATTTGAAAATTGGCTGGTCGCGCGAGCGAGGGTCGCGCGAGAACCCCTTCGCGCGAGCGATCCGCGCGCGCGACCTTGTTTTCCTCAGGCAGAAAGAAAAGTTTATTAATAAAAGGAAAATGGGCATATCGCGCGAGCGGCCCGCGCGAGCGACACTTCGCGCGAGCGGCCCGCGCGCGCGAGTTCTGACAGTTTCTGTTTTTGTCTATTTTCTGTTAAGGACCTGTTTGGTTCATCTTTTTAGTACTGTTAAGGTTCTGTTTGGGATATTTAGTTAATCAGAACTCTATTTGGTTATGTTTCAATGATTAAAACATTGTAGTATGACTCATTAATCCCCGTACGCGTGTTGTTTCTTAATTCAGCATTTTTGTTTAAGTGCATACCATTCATGTGGGTCAGTGGTACATGCATAGGGGTGTCAGTCTGTGTGGATAAGAGTAATGGTAGTGTGGTAAGAGTATGTGTTTGTGTTTGTGGTCGTGGTTGTGGTTATGGTTGAGTATGAGTTTGTGGTTGTGGTAGTGGTTGTGGTTGCGATTGTGGAAGAGGGTATCTTTGAAATGCGACGGTGGCAAATAAGGACACTCCCTGACGCCCATAGAAGCGTTAAAGTGTGTGAAGCCGAACTCGGACATTCCCTGGCACCCATGGTAGTGCTAAAGTGTGGCCTACGGACACTCCCTGATAACTCAAGTCTGGATACTGTGTGAGGGGTTGCCCCGGTATTTGCATGGCGGTTAGGGTATTCAAAGTGTGAGGCATTGGACACTCCCTGGTACCCCGGACCAAAGTGTGAGGCAAACTGGACACTCCCTGGCGCCCCGTTGCTAAAGTATGGCTATCTGAGTGTTTCAAAGATACCAGGAGTAGGATAGTGGGTTGTTGTGGCTGTCGAGAGAAAAGAGTCGGCAAGATGAGTGTGGTGCATTGTTCTCATACACGGTCCCATCTGTGTAAATTTACCCTCTTTAAATAATGTTGTGGATGTTTTCCTAAACGAGCTCTTTAATCATAATTATAAACTTGTGGATGTAAATGGGAATTGGAAAAAGGTAAGTTGGTATGTTTTACATTCAAAGTTATGTTTTTAATACTCACCAGCTTCTTGAAGCTGACGACGTTGATGCGTCCTGGACATTCGTGTTCAGGCTTTTCAGGTTACAATCAGGAGGAATCCTACGATTATGCTAATTGAGAATGGCTGCATCTGGAATAAAGAAACTGTTTATTATATGTTTTAAGTTTATCTGTTTTAAGTTATGAACTATTTTGTTTTATAAGGATGACTGTAACAGACTTTAAGATATTATTTTATTTTCAAGGCGGTCTGTGCCTTAGTTGACCTCGGTTCATAAGATGTAATAAGTTAGAAAGTTTTTGTAAGTCTTGATTGCTTTACTCTGATTATTATGTTTTGTTGTTTGACGTTTGGGACGGAATCGATCCTTCAAACTGTCGCGACCTACGGGTCCATAAAGGAAATTAAACGCTTTCCTTATTTATGCTACGTCGGGGCGTGACATAGGTCCCCATTAGAACTAGGAGCTCGATCATCACGAGCGGTTGTGTGCTAGATCTGTTGAACCCTACCAAGGAAGTGGCCACTGGTCGGAGTCGGTCCCTTGATATCCCAAACTGATCAATGGCTGATGTAAGCAATATATTGGCGGAGCTACCTGTGTCCACAAGTACCCTCTTCACCATGTAATTGGCTATAGAGAGCGTTACCACCGGTTCACCAATGGATCATCATGAGGGTAGTACAAGTCCTAGACATCGTCGAATGAAAAAGTCAGAAGATTGGTCAGTGGGGAGTTGGCTGGTTGGACTTGCAGGACATCCACTCGGGATGCCCGAGTATGCCTCTTCCTAGCCAACTGTGAGTCCCCTCTGCCCAATGTTCCTCCGGAGACCATGTTGATATGGCCGAGGGGTTGTTGCTGCTCAAGAGCCCGGGTATCTTACCGTGGTCTTCTATCTGTGGTGACAATCTCAGCTAGATGACCCTGCTCAATGAGCTTCTCAATAGCGATTTTGAGCTTGAAGCAGTCCTTGGTATCATGACCATGGTCTTTGTGGTACCAGCAATATTTGTCCCGATTCCTCTTCTCGGAAGGGCTCTTTAACTTGGTGGGATTCTTGAGCAAATTTTGAGCCTCGACAACCATCATGACCTCATGAATGGGTCAGAAAAGTGGCATGAAGGCGATCGGGGTCTGATTTTGACCACCCCGTTGCTGATCCTGTTTTTGTTTCTTTTCTTAGCCCTTTTCAGAGGTCTCCCATTTTCGTTTGACCTTTGGGAAATCATCTTCCGCGAAGTTTGAGCATTTGCTCTTTAAGAACTCCTCAGTTTCGATGTAACTGTCGACCCTCTTCGAGAGTTCAATTGAGGTTGCGGGTCGTTATCGGTGAAATGACGTGGCGACCTTGGTGTTCTGAACCCTCGATCAAAAGGCCGTAATTGCAACCATCTCATTCAGGTCGTGAATCCAAAGCTTTTGCTGGTTAAACCGGTCGACATAGTCCTTCAGGGACTCTTCTTTTTATTACTTGACATTTAGTAGTTGAATATGTAGCTGTGGTCGGCCAAGCATACCCACAAACTGGCTAACGAAAAGCCTGTTGAGTTCCTTGAAGTCACCAACCGATCAGGGCTTAAGCGAGTGGAATCACTATGCGATTAACCCCTTGAGAGTGCTGGGAAAGGCCAGGCGAAGCAGTTCATCAGCGTTAGTTTCCAATGCCATCTGAGCCTTGTAGGTCTAGAAATTGTCGACTGGATTTCCCAACCCATCATAAGAGTCGAGATGAGGCTGTTTAAATTTGCGTGGGATTGTAAATCCTGTGACTGGGTCGGTGAATGGTGATTCAGTCCATGTATTGGCATAATTTCTCGATCTATTTTTCCAAGTCATTGATGCGGGCTTTGACATTCTCCCGACTGGTTTCTCGTCCGATATCCGTATGGTAGGTCGGGTCAGAGGGAGAGGATTCTTCGTTGAAGTGAGCTGTCTTCAAGGATAGGACTTGGCTTTGACTTCGATTAATCGCATGCCTAAGGTTGCTTCGGCTCCTGGCCGGGCGATCATAGGTTGATTCCCGAGTCAATGGCTCTGGTCCCTCCCCTCTGGCCGTGCACCTATCGTTAATGATTTCTCTAGCATCTACCGTGCAGTTCGGGTTAGCTGGGCACTTTGCCAGGTTCTTTTGGACCCCAGCTACACTTATCATTCCCGAACTGTCCCACAACCTAGGGGGATGCTACTGCAGTTCAGGCACATCGTCGGGCCTGTAGAGGGACCTGACCACGCTCATTGTTCTTGAGCTGCTCCATAGTCTGTGGGGCTTATTCTGTTGGGCTAGCAGAGCCTCAATTTATAGTTGGGCTTGATGTTGTCCTTCCAGATGTTGCACAAGAGTCGCAGTGATCTACTTGGGAGTCATGGGAGTCGCCGACAGTGGGACAGGCGAATATACCTAATCCGTTGGTTGAGCAGTCTTCTTATTCTTCTTCAGAGGCATGGTTATCAGCTAAGAGATTTGTTTTTTGAGAAATCTATCACTTTCCATAGACGGCACCAAACTGATGATGCCTAAATTTTGGATTAGAGAAAAATATAAGAAGACAAGAGAGTTTATAGGTGGTTCGGGCCTATTAATGAAGAGACCTATGTCCACGTGTGTGTTAGAGTACTGGCACTATAATATCAAATCACCGGGGGCTTTAGTGAACCAACAATGGAGGTGGAGCTACCAGAGACCGGCCGGGTGAGCGTATACGTGTAAGAAAAGTGTGCCATCCCCTTCAGTGAGGGTGAGGGTTTTCTTTTATAGTATAAGAAACCTCCTCGTACAAGGTAAGTAAATTGATAAGGTAATACAATCTGATTAGGAATTATTAGTACAAATTGTGGGGGTTTCTTAATTGGATTAGGAAACAATCTACTCTTTCCATTAGTCTTCTAGCTCATGTAGGAAACTGTCTGGACCATTCTGGAACACGTCATGAGGCATGGCCGGGCTGTGCCTGTGATGAGTCGAGCCCGTACAGTGTCCTGACCTATTGGTCGGGATCGAATAATATTGGGCGTACCGCTCGGGTTAGGTAGGAGCGGAGCTTTTGCCTCCACTAGATATTTTTGTACATATCTGAAACAATATTCTATATGCTGCATTAACTTATGGACAAATCATAAGTGTATGTACGCAAGTTGGGCAAGGTATTTGTAATGATATGAAATCAATACCGAATGAAAAAATAGAATCTCATTGGCCGACAAGAAATAGGAGATTTCTGTGAACAATTTGGTTATGACATGCCAAAAATTTACCCATCTTCTAAGAAAAGAGATACTAGAAGAAACGGAAAAGATTATCCATCTAATGATAAAATAAGAAAATACTTTAAAAGGTTTTAAGCTTTCTGAGGAACAAATTCCTCATGGAGTTTATTGTCTAGAGGTAGAGGATGAAGAAAAAAGGGATCCTTTTAGCCCCTCTTATCCTCAAATTGGAAATAAATCATTTTATGCTTAATGGATTTAAAACCCGGATCTATTTTAAGGAAAACCATTAATCATGAATTTATGTCTGAAAAATATAAAGATTTCAAACAACGATTTTTCTCGACTTTCAACAAAATTGAACTAGATTTGATAAAGAAAATATATTATCAGGATATAGAAGATAAAAACACCATTATTGTTTGAAAAATGGTATCCAAATCTTCCCACTCAAAATTTTTTGAGAGTTCTCGATATGCCAAAGTGGAGAATACATGGGGATAGCAAAACTGTCATTAACAATATTCATCCTCCTCCAAAGCATACTGATTTTGAATGCAATAAAAAAAACCTTTGGAAGTTGTTGCTTTCATTAGAGCCCCTGATTCGGCTATATAGTTTATTAATAATACACATCTTTCTCATCAGAATAATTGGACCAATGTGTCTCTTCATTCTATAGGAAAAGAATTACTCCATATAGAAGACAAAATTGATCTATGCCAAGACAGATTTTCTAAAGAAGTGGTGAAAGATAAATCATCTACTTCTTTAGAACCATCTATTATTCAACCTCTTTATACTATTTTTGGGTTTAAAACCACAGATAAAAAGGGTGATGAACTATCTACTTCTTTAGAACCATCTACTTCCCTTCTCTTCTCTCCATCCAAAGTAGCATACTCTCTCTTCTCTTCTCTTCTTCTTCTTCTTCTCTTCTATTCTCATAATGAGGTTCTCTTCTCTTCTCTTCTCTCTGATTCTCTCAATCCAAATAGTGTAAATAAATTTTAATAATTCATCAACAATTTTTTTGTGGCATCTATAATTGCGTCGCAAATGTGAAAGTTGTGCCACAAATAACATTCTTTTGCAATGCAATCGTGTGCCACAAATAATGCGCACCACAAAAAAAATCGTTTGCTGTAGTGATTGCATGGATTGTCGACTAGTTAATGTACAAAAATAGAATATAAAACCAGAGAGAGAGAGAGAGGGAAGATTTATAGAAGGAAATGTACACACATATATATATATGCATTACACACATACAAACCGTAAAAATAAAAGCAACCAGATCGGTGGTGGGTTGTTTTGAATTTTGATTTAGACCATGGCTTGAAGATTTATAGAAGGAAATGTACACATATATATATACATTACACACATACAAATCGTAAAAATAAAACAACCAGATCGGTGGTGGGTTGTTTTGATTTTTGATTTGGGCCATGGCTTGAAGTGGGGTTGGCATGTGAGCAGCAGGTTGGTGGTGGCTGGTGGATTAATAGAGAGAGAGAGAGAGAGAGAGAGAGAGAGAGAGAGTGTGTGTGTGTGTGTGTGTGTGTGTGTGTGTGTATGTGTGTGTGTGTGTGTGCGCGCGCGCGCTTGCGTGCAGAGAGAGAGAGAGAAAGAGAAAGAGCAAAAATTTAGAGAGAGGGGGTTGAAAGGAGTAAATATTTAATACAACGGTGATACCACGTTACTAAATATAATGTACCAATAGATTTGAGATTTGTGCTTATGTGGGTGAGATTTTCCCGAAAAATAGGGGGTGTAGATGGATAAATAATACCACATTAGCAAAATAACCGTGACAATGAATATTTCCTCGTGTTGAGAAGTTATTCAACGAGCTCGTCACACCACGTCATTATGCTAATGTGGTGTAATGTCCCAATAATTTGGAGACATGTGGCTTTTTTTAAGAGTTGGAGATGAAATGTAAGGAGTTTGTACCCGTGGCAATAGAGGGCATGACTTTTTAAAAAATATGTAAGCACAAATGTCATGCCACCTTCTTCATTATAAGCCATGTGTAGTAATATAATTGGGTGTGACACAACGCCCGCATGATAACGTGGTGTGACGGATTCACTGAATAACTTCTCGGATAGAATGGTCGTTTGACCCTATTTAAGGAAAATTCTATTAACACCCACTCATTTTTGCTCACTACACCCCCTTACTCTCTATACCCACCATTTTAATTTAGGATAAAACAAATTTCTCTTTACACCCACCTATATCTCCAAAATTATCCTAATCTTTATAAAAACTCTCACCAGCTCTTATAACTCTCTGCACCCACCTACATGCTCAATCGCAAGAGGAATTTGAGAGGATGAAGGGATACTAGTATAGAGGAGAGAGAAATGGAGATGAGAGTATCAAGCTAGAGGTGGCTACACGGTGGTGGTGGCCAGGAATAGAACTTTTGATTCAATATGAGTAATGCTAGAGTCACAAAAGAGTTACAAAGAGATGCTCACTTTGTAACTCTTTTGTGACTCTAGTATTATTCATTCAATATTTTTCCCTCCCAGAGACAAGAGTGCAGAACTAAAGTAAACCTTTTCTTGTTTTACTGTTTTACCATTTCCCTTTGATTTTTTTTTCCTAAAAAAATAAATTTCAGTGCAAAAATAGAGTAACCATTGCTCCCAATGCACTAGTTAAAGGTTTTTTATTCCTTTTTTTCACTAGTTGTCTCATATTGATTGGTCATATTGGTCTATCCATCACACCACTATCGTGATCAGCCAATAATATTCTCCCATAAAAATACATGCAAATACATATGAAATACAATCTTTAAATCCCAATTTTATCATAGTTGTTATTTAGCCCATGTTAAGCTAACATAAACTTTTGTCCTTGATAAGAGCAACTCTAAGGCCTTGTTTGTTTCGCAGGATTAAGGAGGGGATAGTGGAGGATTGAATTAATAGTTTCATTTAATTGAATAGTTTAGTATTTGGCAAGACCACTTTGCTTGGGACTAATTGTCCATTTTAAAAGAATAGTCCCCCATATGGGGGACTAAGTTATATCATGGAGGAGGTGATATTATTAGTCCCGGGACTATCAATTAAATGTGACTAATTATCCAATCCCTCCTCCGCCATCCGAACGTGGCCTAAGGGTAAAACGTAAAAGGGTTAGGCAAAACATAATTTTGGCTTGTTGAATAATAAGTTGCTAGGTAATTTATCAAATCTACTCCAACCATACAAGGCATAATGACTAGGCATTTCTTTTCTTTTTGTATTTTCTATGTTTTTCATTCAAATAATTATAACACTTCTTTTTGAAAGATTTTCATGATGACGAATTTGAGTCGTTAGCAAATGCGGTGATAGAAGATGAGCTATTAGAAAGTCGTAGGCAAAATACAAGCCGCCGTGGTTGGGGATATTGATCTATCCATCACACCACTTTTTTTTTTGGTGTGCTTATTTGATGTTGTTGTGTTTATCTGTATAGGTTCCTGGAGTATGCCTCTTATAATTTGTACTGACTTATAGTCTTTTCAAATTGAACAAAATCATTGTTTTCATCGATTTGCTCATACGCTTTTGGAAAGTCACTGGTTAACAAATTGGATACCAACAGTCATGAATAGTATCGTTGGAATCCATCCGTTGGAGACCAACCGTCATGAATAGTGTTGCACCCAATTTTCCCTCTTCTCTTCAACGCTCTAAATATTGGCTTGTGATTTTGGGGCTCTCCATTTTATTGAGAGTGATGGCTCGTCCGTTGGAGTGTTGATTTTGGGGATAAACGAGCCATTTTGACAGTTAAATGATTTTGTTAATGGAATGGCTCTCCTGTTAAAAATGGCCTAAGAGGCGATCACAAAGTAATTGCACGAATAGGTTACAAATATTAGGGGTGGCAATTCGGGTTCTCGTGTCATAATCGTGTTATTAATCAGATTGTGTGTTTTGGGTTTGATTTTTAGTTTCGAGTATTATTCATCTATAATACACACTATTTTAAATTAATCGTGTCATATCGTGTCGTGTTCGAATTATCTCAGTAAAACGAATTTTCGTGTCAAAAATTGCCACCACCCCTAACAAATATTGAATCCAAAAAAAAAAAAAAGTCAATCGTTTGCTTTTGTCTGGTCCCGGTCCTTCCACATTACACATGTGCTTGTTTGGAATGATCATTTGTGGATAAACATGTACATCAGAGATAAAAAATAAAAAAAAACGTACATAAAAAGGGAGCACTCAATTTATTTACCAATTCAATCGTCACTCTTTAAAAACAAAATAATTTAGGTAAATAAATCTAGTTATACAGTACATTTAGCATTTTCCTTTTTGTTTGAAGGCAAAAATCTCTTCTTTTTTTGTTTTTGTTTTTTTTTTTTTTTTTTTAGTATCATGCAAATCATCCTTCTCTCTCATGTTCTAACTCTCTAATTTTCTCCTCACATCCTTTTTTTTTCCTTCATGTTTATCCGGTAATTAAAATGAATACAATAAAATTAAAAAGTAAATTATAAACAAATAAATAAAAAGGCCTCGAAGACCATTGTCATCCATGCAACCCCGAAAAGTGGGCACATTCGCTCATTTTCTTAAAACTAGCCATTTAAATCTCCATTGATCAAACGACCATGCAATGCAACCTTCTCTCTCTAAACATAATACTTTCTCTCTCTAAATCCTCTCTTTGTTCCCTGCTACTATTTCAAACCATTTTAATAGCTCAACCGTCAAAGGGCTTGAGCCTACATTAAACACAAACTTCAAAAACAAAAAAAATGAAAAATGCAAACCAAAAACCACATGCAATCTTCATAACATACCCACTTCAAGGCCACGTCATCCCATCCGTCCACCTGGCAATCAAGCTTGCATCCCGAGGCTTCACCATTACCTTCATCAACACCCACTACATCCACCACCAGATCACCTCCAAAGGCGGCCCCACCACCACCACCGCCGCCCACGGTGGCTCAGACATCTTTGCAGCCGTCCGGCAATCAGGGCTCGACATCCGATACGCCACCGTGTCGGACGGCCTCCCTTTGGGGCTCGACCGGTCGTTGAACCACGACCAGTTCATGGCGGCGTTGTTGCACGTGTTCTCTGCCCATGTGGAGGAGGCGGTAGCAGAGATTGTAGGGTCGGGACTGGGGCCGCCGGTGAACTGTTTGATCGCAGACTCGTTCTACGTGTGGCCGTCGAAGGTTGCTAAGAAGTTTGGGCTAAAATATATTTCCTATTGGACAGAGCCAGCCTTGGTTTTTACATTGTATTATCACATGAATCTTTTGAGGATACATGGCCACTTTGGTTGTAATGGTAACTTTACTCTTTACACACCCTCATGCATATGTATGTATGTATATATATATATATATAGAAATTATCTCGAGTGACTTACACTATAATTTGAGTATTTTATAGCTCTCAAGTAGATCTTATAATAATGAAGAGAGCATAATAGCCGCTATATAGTCTAACGGTTACATATTTTAAGTTAAGGGAACTATTTGTTATCCAAATAATTTTTAAAGTGGCACCACTTTATTATCTAAAGTGGGATCACTTTATTATCCTCTGATCAAAATTAAGTGGTTAATTTTCCTATCATATATTTGTGAAAATCATTTGAGACACAATATTTGGGAAGTATAGCATTATGTTTACTCATGTGGTCCTATTGTCACATGTGCTGACCTGAAACCATATTTAGAATACAAAATTTGGAAAGTATGCACTACCACATGTGTTGGGATTCTTGGGAGCTACCACATTTGAGAACTTGGTTCCCAACACTACTTGATTTTATTGTACCACTTCAAAATTCTAAGAAATAAATAAATAAATGGACCTGACGTGTGTTTTGTAACCACAGTTGGATACAACTTTCAGAAGCATGGCATTACTCTTATTTATTAATTTTTATTTACCATGGACATGACTGAATCAATTTGAAAAGATATCTTCTTCTTCTTCTCCTTTGTTTTTTTTTTTTTTCACATATTCATCAAATAAACCATTGGCTGAAACCAAAAACAAAATATTTGCCTAACATAATAGTACTATAATAAAATCTAAGAATATTTAGCACACTTGATTTATCAAGTCATATCTAAAATGGCTTCATGTGACTTTGGACATTGTAGCTAACAAATTCTTATGATCAGATGCACGCGAGGACACCATAGATTACATACCAGGCGTCCGATCAATCGAACCAAAGGACATGATGTCATATCTCCAAGAGTCAGACACATCAACGGTGTGCCACCAAATAATCTACAATGCATTCAATGATGTCAAGGGTGCTGATTTTGTTCTATGCAACACTATACATGAGCTTGAATCCGAGACAATACAAGCTTTACAAGCCAAAATGCCATTCTATGCATTGGGACCCATCTTCCCAACCGGGTTCACAAAGAGCATTGTGGCCACCAGCATGTGGTCCGAGTCAGACTGCACCAACTGGCTCAACACCAAGCCTCGTGGCTCGGTCTTGTACGTCTCGTTCGGTAGTTACGCCCATGTTACGAAACACGATCTTTTAGAAATAGCCCATGGGCTATTACTAAGCGAAGTTAGTTTTGTTTGGGTGCTTCGCCCCGATATTGTTAGTTCTGATGACATTGACCCATTGCCCGATGGTTTTAAGGAGTCAATCGATAGTGACCGTTCAATGATTGTACCTTGGTGTTGTCAAATACAAGTTTTATCAAATCCAGCGATCGGAGGTTTCTTAACGCATTGTGGATGGAACTCGATTTTGGAAAGTATTTGGAGTGAGATTCCACTTTTGTGTTTTCCTCTACTGACCGATCAATTCACTAATCGAAAATTAGTGGTCGATGATTGGAAGATTGGGATTAATCTCAAGGAAAAATATTCGCTTACAAGAGGTGAAGTATCAAAGAAGATTAACCGCCTGATGAGTGGAAAATCAGCGGATGGATTTAGGAAGGAGATCAAGGAGGTGAAGAAGAAATTAGAAAATGCAAACAAGGACACTGGATCATCAGAGAAAAATATTGATCAATTTATAAGAGATCTGAAGGCTAGTATTCAAAGGTAACGTGGGGCCATTGGTCTGGCCAATTATAAATGTCATCTCATGGACCAGTTCATGTATTTTTGTCCATGATTGAAATAATAGTTCGATTGTTTAGGTACTAGAATTAATCAAATTTGTGATCATTCATTATTTTTTTTGTTTTTTTTTTTTGAAGAACCCCGACGTTAAGATAAAATCAAATGAAAAAACCTAGTGGGGGGACCAAAAACCAAAACCTCTCACAAAGTCAGCTATACAAAGACGATTGCACTCCGTTTGAGTAGAACACATTGGCTTACTCAAAGGTAGTGCCCAAACCCTTCCAAAAAAACTTCTGTACCGGAAAGAGATTACAGCCATACAGTCCATGGATGAAGCCTATGAACCCCCTCCTTTGCGAAGTGATCAATAAGTCTGTTAGAGCTCCTGGGAATGTGGATGAACTCAATGTTGTTGCGGTTTTTTATACTCTCCAAAAATGACTGGATGCAAATGAATACATTGTTTAATTTCCAAGGTTTTGGATCGTTTGATGTAGCCCAAGCTACGGCCACCTTGGAATCACTTTCGATAGCTATGGAGATTGGTACGGGTGGGCTGCTATTTAGGTAATGGACAATCATAGTAAGTGCCTCTCGGATAGCAAGGAGCTCAGCTTTGTTAGAGTCTTTCATACTTGAGGATGCCGAAAACTTTCTTAGAGCACCCCCAATTCCTGAAGGTCCAGGTTTCCCAAGTCAAAATTTCTTAGAGCACCCCCAATTGTGGTGGTTGTTGATCCTCATTGCTTGCTTGAAACGGAACGTATAACATTAATGGCATTAAAGGCTTGGCGTTGTCAAGCGACCAGTAGTTCAATTGACATAACCTCTAACTTCTCGGGGGGGGGGGATTTCCCAGTTATTCTTCAGTTGGAATAATCGAGTAGCTCTTCTTGAAATTTGTTGTGGGACAATATGAGGCTTTGGGTTGGGTTGGAGTTGGGGTGTGTGCGTGTATGTGTATTTAGTCCAGATTCAAATAAGTATAAAAAATATAAATAATAAATAATAAATAAAAATAATAAAGGCTTGGCCTTCTATGTAAAACACCACATTCTTGCACCGCTGACATCAAGTTCACTGGTCATTTGATTGGAAAATTAGGTAAAATAAAACATCATTGTCTTGTATTGTTTTTTCTTTAAATTTGACTTTTAGCCATGTACTTTCAATTGCAATAAATAAGATTTTTTATTTGGTAAAATTGAAAAATTAATTATAAAAAATTAGGGGTAATACTTGGTGCACAACCTTCATACAACTTTTATACAATCTCTCTAAAAGATATGTCTATCTCTTTCCTGTGTCACTGTGGGATCCAGTGACATCACAGGGGAGAGATAGACACATCTTTTGGGGAGGTTGTATGAAAGTTGTATGAAGGTTGTGTCTCAAATATTACTCAAAAATTAGATACTGAATTTTCAATACAAAAAATTTTATAAGCTACTGATACTGAGAATTTTGTTTTACTTAAAGTTTTAGTGTAATTTTTCAATAGAATTTTTTATTTCCTTAAAGTTTTCACTAGGTTTTGGTTGCTTTTTTTAAACAAGTGATAACTTCTAATGCATTATCAAAAACACTGAAAAAATAGGACCTACATTATTTTTTTTATTTTTTTTTCAACATCTAATTGGATATCAAAAACACCGCAAGTGTTTTTTTTTTTTTTTTGATAATTAAAGACAATCATCAACAATTTTCCAATAAATCTTAGACGTCTTTAATTTAGATGCACTATGGATACCTCGGACTTTAGTACAGTATATTTTTCCCAAAATATCAATATATAGATAACTTGGACTTTAGTACCGTGATTGGTCAGCTTGCGATCGAAATCGCTTATTGATTAATTTGGCCAAAATCATGAAAACTAATAAACACAGGCAAATTCGTCAAAAAATATTTTTCTAATTAACAGTGTCCTTCTCACAAATTTATTTAGGACCAGATGGACTTTTGGGGTTGACAAATATTGGCCTGAACTGTTGCTTGAAAAATATTAATTTCATGGACTTTTAAAAAAAATTTATTTTATTTTGCAGAACTATATTCGGTTTTGGACACGGAATAAGCAAAAAAAAAATAATATTAGGGAAGGTCAAACAAGAAAGAAAAGCCATTTTTACGGAAAAGTAATATTTGGGGTATAAATACTTTATATAAGTATTTATAAATGCACTCTATCTCTCTTTTGCAGGAGTATTGTGGGGTTTACTGAAATTATCCGGACCCTACAGTACCAATCAGGAAGAGATATAGAGTGTGTTTGTAAGTGTTTGTGTAAAATGTTTGTGTTAAAAATTTGTACCGAAAAAGCTTAAAATCCAAATCAATAATGGGCCGAGTCGCGGACCAGGTCACTCTCTTTAAGGTTGATTTTGCGACACCTCGATCTTTGTCAGTGGTACAGAAGATGGTATGTCAAACCCTCAGGATACAATAACTCAAATCAATAATAAATTTTCTGTACAATAACTGACAGAAAAATAAACTACACCCAAAAGCTCAAAACTATTCTTTATTGCCTGAATACTTTTTTAGTAGTAAATTTTATAAGCTCCTTTTAAAAAGCCACATGGGGGCCAAACTAAGCCTTAGAGATAGAAAAGGAGAGAACTGTGTACAGAGCTTTCATGTATACAAAAATACAAGACCTGACGGTACGTGTGAAGTAGTACTGAACAAAACTAAAGTAAATCCATTTTTTTCTTCTAGCTGATGGTAAATATAAGTAGTATATATCTAGGGTGCAGTCAGGCTCTAAAGAGGGCGCCCTCTTTTTATTAAAGATATGACTTCTGTTTTAACCGTCGGATCGTATTTCCATTAATGGCAGTTTTGTCATTTCACAGTTTTTAAACACAATCTGACGGTCAAAACAGAGGTCCTCTCTTTAATAAAGAGATGTGGCCCTCTTTAGAGAATCTTTGATCTAGGGTGAGGTTAAATACATCATTTTTTTAGTTAAATATACTTTCACTCATAAATTTTTTATCTTTTAACACTATAAAATGATATATTTAACAAAAAATGTGATTTATTTAATCCCACCCTGTATCGATCAGCCAATACACTATGTATACAAGTATGTAAATACTAGCCGTTTGAAAGGGTACAGTGAGGGAAAAGTGGACTGGAAAATGGAAGAGAAAATATTGGGAAGTTGTGGACCATGTCACATAAGTTATTCACCATGTCATAGCCGTCCTCTTTGCTTAGATGATTAAATTAATTTTTTTTGCTAATAATTATCACATGCAAACTCATAACACATGTGAGTATAAAATCATTAAAAGTATAAATTTAACCTCCAAATTAATCACAATAGGATATCATGCTAATTACAAGTATGGGATAAATAAAATACATGATCCACCCCCAAGTCCTATGTGACTTATTCTTACCCTTTGAACCCGGTTATTGGGATCTCCAATCTCCAGGTTGGGTTACCATCACATATAATTTATTTATTAATTGGCTTAAATCCCGTACCTTTAGAGGTACTCCATACATTTTCTTTTGTCAAAGCTTTGGTTAACGGGTCTGCGAGATTATCACCAGACCTTACAAAATCAATAATAACAGAATCCTTAGAAATAAATTCTCTCACAGTACTGTGATTATGATGCATTTGTCGTGATTTGCCATTATAATATTGGTTCTGTACTCTTCCTATGGCAGTAGTGTGATATCAAAGTAGCTGGAACTAGCCTAAGGCGGATAAGTATATCTGATAGAAAGCTACGCAACTAACTAGCCTCCTCGCTAGCTGAACATAGTGCAATTAATTTAGACTCCATGGTGGACTGAACTATAATAGTTTGTTTCTTAAATTTCCAAGAAACCGCTCCACCACCAATACTAAAAATATAGTCACTCGTGGCTTTGGAGTCTTCCGAATTCCAATCGGCATCACTGTAACCATCATGTACAGTAGGATACTTATAATAGTGAATATCCAAATAAATAGTTTTTTTTTTAAAATATCACATTATTCTATCAATTATATTTCAATGTTCTATGCTAGGTTTCATGACCAGTCCTAACTTTTGAAGGACCCTAAGCGAACTGCTAAGATTGGACCTTCCAAAATTTTATCACAAAAAATGACATTACTAAAACAAAACTTATTTTCGAACAAAAATTACTTAATTAACAAGTAAAACTAAAATATTACCCATTTCTTTAGCTTTAGTCGTCGTCTGCCATTGTTAGTTGATGTTTGAGCCTTGAGTTGTGTTACTTGTGTATGTCATAGAGGGAGAGACTGAAAAATGAAAATGTTTTCTCTTGAGTCTTGAAAGACCAATCTGTCTACCCCTTTTGAGTAAAAGAGGGTTGGTTGAATGATTGGGCAATTGGGCTTTCACATTTTAATAGTAATTGAGCTTTTGTTTTTCATGGAAGTTTATTGGACTAAGTAGAATTTGATTGGATTTTTTTTTTTTTTTTAACACAAATTCATACATGGGCTTTCATGTAAATCTATATCAATTGTAAGCCCATTTATATAAATGGGGGATCCATGCATGTGTGGCATGGGTCAAGGCCGGGCTTGCTAGGTTTGCGAGTATAATAGAACTCCTATTTTATAGTTAACTAGTCATAACCCGTGCCCGAGGGCACAAAGTGAAAAAAAAAAAAAAAAAAAGCTCTTTGTAAGCTTTTGGAAAGAAATAGAAAAGTAAAGCAAAACTTTTGTGATTATTTAGCCCATATTTGAAAAGCAGCATTACTCATTTCACTAACTGGCCCTATAGACTATATCAAACTGATAGAACTAATCAAATGATTTATAAAAAAGGGTGGAACTAATCAAACTGATAGCAAAATTTACAACCATAGTGATGGAAAAACCCATTTTCTAGATAGACAATAGAATATAACAAATACGCTTCTTAGATCTTACGGTTACTGTTTTGATCAAATTGGGTAAGAGAATAAGAGAGATTATCATGCATGTTCACTTACATTGGCCAATATGTACTAATATAGCAATTAAAAATGTTGATCACTTTGAGAGTCAAAAATAGCCGTGCATACATCCATAATGGAATCATATTGAATTGAGTATATATTCATCGCTGCACACCGACAGAAAAGCATTTACAATAGTAAACATACAAAAAATATATGAAATTACTTTACCTTTTTCTTCTTCTACATTCTTTCCAAAGCCATGTGTATATTTCTCTCTCTGTGGGTTTGGATCTCACTATGCTCGCAGTACTCTCTCTCTCTCTCTCTCCCAATTTTGGCTTTCTCAGTTTGTTTCAAACTTCTGTAATTTGATTCAATGGTATCACCAGTTTGGGTTTCTCGGTTTGTTTGCTACAGGTTTTTTTTTTTTTTAGGAACTGAACCCAATTTTTTTTTTGTGACGACAGTGAAGACTCTTTACTTCTGAAATTTGAAAATTTAGTTTATTGTACACGGTTTTGCTGATTATCAATTTAAGTCCTTTACTTTTGTGTGTGTGTTTTTCATGCAAATAAGCATTAAAAAAAAAAAAGATTCAACATCAAAAGAAATGAACACATGGTCTTTGCTTAAAAAATGCAAAAGAAACTATACTGTGTACTTGTACATATTGGGTTTAGAAGATTCAACATCAAAGAAGGGAAAAAAAACACAGAAATTGAACAGAGAGACATAGCGATACATGAAAAGTTTCATTAAAAAAAAAAAGATACATGAAAAGTGAAAATACCTTCAACAAAGATACATCTCCATTCGTCTCTTCCTCTGATTTCACTTTGGTTTTCTATTTTCTTTACATTACAGAAATGAATTTTTGACAGTGTTTTGCTTTTCTTAACCAACACATTTAGAGAGGGACAGCCTACATAGGGCATGGAAGTCTTTGGCTATGGTAGTTCTCTTCGAATATGCAGTTATAGAGAGAGAGAGATTGCACTAATTGAATGAAGTTAAAAAAAAAAATCTACAGAACGTGTGAGTAGAGACAGTTTGTGGGTGGTAGTTTGTGACACTGAGGTGATGTAGTGGGTTAAACATATGTCCATAGTAATCACATGTTTTTTTTTTATGGACAAATAATCTAACGGTTCAAAATATCTAATCCTCCCTCAAAGGCTGAGATTGAAAGTCTCTAAAATGGGAGGGTCCCACACCGCCCTCCCTTATTATATAGATATTAAGTCTAGTACAATTTGTAGTATACCTTAAACTCCTAATATTACTAACATATTCCTTTTGATTAATAATATCATTCTCATTAGGGAATAATTTAGTACTTGGATCAAAAGGAGTACAAACAGGTTTACAATCAAAATAATTATTTTTTTTCAAAACCTTTTTCAACATAATGAGATTGATCAATAAAAATGGCAATAAAAGTTCTTGTAATTTAATCCCCAAAATTACATTAGCTTCACCCAAATCTTTCATATCAAAATTAAGTGACACAAAATTTTGGTCTCTTTTATAATCTCTATTGTAGAGTCAAAAATTAATAAATCATCTACATATAAACATATTGTCGATATCGCAATTTACCTTACCCACAACTTTTTTTATTTAAAACATTTTCAAATTCAAATTCAAAAACACGAGTCGCCACTTAATTTTTAAAAAGGAAATTAAGAGACCATTTTTAAAGCAAACTGATCTTTTGAAAATCAGAGATTTCTAGGTCCGGGGATTATGAAATGAGAGGGGAAGAAGCCCAGCGGACTAAAACACCCCCTCTCATTCTATCTCGTGATAGGCCTTTACTCAACATCCTTCTAATCAAATTATTAATCTAAGCATGCCCTCAATTAATAATAGGTATAGATATACATTACAAAAACGTGTTTAAAGGGTATAAGATTGCAAATGTCAAAATATCATTCAAAAATCATATAATTTCAACTAGCAAGCAAAATGATGTGCAAATATAGAACTAGGAAACTTACCCGAGATCTAGCTGCGATTTTGAGACGTGCAATGCATATAAAAAGTAGAAATCCTAATAAAATGTCTTTAATCACATATATACACATAAGGTCGATCTTAATTCTACGGTGTCGCGCATGAGGTAAAAAAAATCAATAAAATTAATAAATAATTAAGCTGAAGAAGAGTCAAGAGATCATACCTCATCGGCGCTACAAAACAAGGGTTAGTCCAAATGCTTTAGAAAAGATATACAATATCAAATGACCATCTCTAAATGTCTAGCTTAATTCTATCAAATAGGAGAAATGACATACCAAGAATTCTAAGTATAAATATCAATCTACATGAATGAGTGTACATAATTACATGGAAACAAGAACAAGCTATTAGATTATTCTTTCATTTGGACCATTTAGCCTCTGAATTTAAGCTTAACTAATCATTATTGGAGGAAGGTTTAAGCCCTAAGTCATAGAAAAGTCATTTGGACCATTATTTACGAGATTGGTCAAAATTGCGACAAAATTCTGAAAATTGCTGAGAGCAGATCAGAACTTCAAAAAGATAAAATGGACGGTTCCCATGTTTTGATCTTAATGATTTTTGGACAAAAAGTGCCTCTATGAGTCTAGTTTCTAACCCATAAAGAAAATCGAAGTTCCAACGGTTAGATCTCTGGGAATTGAATAAACACTAGACATCACTCAGAAACTTCCAACCTTCTGTCCTGAGATATTGTACGATTTTCTAAAAATAGTAAAAAAATATAAAAGACTCTAATCTTTTTAGGGGGTCTTGTTAACACATTAAACTTCACAAAAAAAAATTATTTTGGGCCATCAATACTTGATTAGGGCTTTGATTTACTCATTTTAAAAAGGTGTTGCTGTTCTGAAACTCTACGAGATTATCACCAGACCAAACCACCCTAACCATGGAATCTTATTGGAACAAAAAGTACAGCGGTAGAACTTTGAGTTATGGACACTTTCCCGTTGGTTTCATTTAAATCCAACGGTTCGATGTTTAACTAAAAATCTTTGATGAAAAGTGGTTGATGAACTCACTGTACCTTTGTCTGTTCATCTTTCACTTACTAATTTTAACTACTAAGCCATTAAACTTGGTTTTGGTTAAACTAAATCTCCTACCATTTGATGGTCATGGGAGGCTAATGACTCTTATGCTTGTAGATTTCAATGAAGTATGGAGAAACTTCATAAAAATTAAAGGCAATAAACCCAAATCATGATGATAGACTTAGACTTATTAACTAAACATGTTAAACATCAACTTTAATCCCCTTTGTAAACCATGAACTTACAAGAGAGCCAAAGGACTTCATATCAAGAGATTCAAGAGACATTGGAGGTCTCATGAATCTTAAGAAGTGAATATAATGAAAAGAAATGACTTAAAACTCAAGTATTATCCAAGTTAATACATATTTAAAAGCTAATAAGTTTAAAGTCTACCTCCAAATATCCTCAACTTGGTGATTTTGAGGGGTTTCCACAAGTAAAACAAGCTCTTCAACTCTTAATTCACACACACAACTTCCTCTCTCCACTCTTATGAAGGTGATTCTTAGGTATGTTTGAAAATTTTGAGAGGTTGAAGATGAAAAGATTCAAGATAAGGTTGGACGATTCAAGAATTCATCCCCCTTGCAATGGGATATTCACCCTCTTTATATAGGCAAATTTAAAAGGGTATTTTAGTCATTTCAAGGGCAAAAACATTGATCTCGTATGTCTTTTTTATGGTACAAAACGTGTTGTATTACAGCTATCTGCCAGAAAATGCGATATTTACTTGAGATGGAAGCGGCAGTCAGTGACAGCCGCTACGGCACTCCCTGATTGCCGCACCGGCATTCACTGAATGCCGCAGAAAAACTCCAAGAACTGCCGTCTTTTCAAAATTTCCCATTTTCGCAGTATTTGGTGCATTTTAACAGCAATCAGTGACTGCCATTGCAGTATTCATTGACTGTTGGTCCGGCAATCTGTGACCACTTGCAACCCGTAACTGCCGCAGGTTCTGTCCTATGTCGTTTTCTTTTATCCCCTCTTTTCTCTTTCTCTTCATTCCCTTCTTTTGTTTAAATCGCAGAGTCCTTTTGAAGAGCTTGAATTATTTCTGGAAACCCCAGATTAGTTCGGACGTTGTCATCATCAGATCTGGAGGTAGTACTCCCCTTAATTCGACATTTGGTCAAAATCGGGGTGTCTACACATATCATAACACAGACTCCATTATTGTATTTATAATAAATACATTTGTCACTTTCATTTATTTTGAAACCATTTGAAATAATAGTTTGAACAAAAATTTTCATGCCACTGTTTGGGTGCCTGTTTTAAGCCATATGAAGATTTAACAAGTTTGCACACTTTATTTTTATTATTCAAATTCGAATCAATAAAAATCTCAGGTTGATCTAAATAAATTTCCTCCTCTAATTCTCTACTTAAAAAAGCTATTTTAATATCCATTAATTTGATGAATAGATAAATCATGAATACTAGCTAGCAACAGCTAACAAAACTCTAATAGGAGTAATACGAGTAACTGGAGAATAGGTATCAAAAAAATCGATATTTTCCTTTTGTTTAAACCCCTTAGCTAGTAATCTAGCTTTAAATTTTTCAATAGAACCATCGGATTTAAGTTTCTTTTTAAGGATCCATTTACTACCTATGGTTTTACACCTAGGTGGTAAATCAACAAGTTCCCAAGTATGGTTGGACAAAATAAAGTCAATCTCATCCTGAATGGCTTCTTTCCAAAAATCAGCTTCTGAAGAGGTAAGAGCATCCTCTAAATAAGAAGGATCTCCTTCTAAAGTAAATGTATAAAAATCGGGTCCAAAGTTTTTTTAGAGCTTAGCTCTCTTACTTCTGCATGGTTCAGATTCTATGTTATTATCTCTATCATGCACCCTAGAATCAATGGGTCTAGAAGAGACAAAAATAGGAGGTTGGGAACCCCCACTATGCATTGATTTAAAAGGAAATTTATCTCCATAAAAATCAACATCAATAGACTAAAAAATAACATTTTTTTAATGTTTAAAAATCAATAAGCCTTACTATTAAAAGCATATCCCAAAAATATACATTCTACAGCTCTACTAGCAAATTTATGCCTCTTAGGATCAGGAAGTCTAGGCACGACTTCAAGGGAACTAGTTCAAATTCCAATTGGTCCGGTTATGAGGGTTAGGGCAAAGAAGTTCAAAGAGGCACTCAACGGGCTAATTCAAGAAGTTTGGTCTTAGGAAAATTCGTGGAGGCCCATTGAGATTGGTCCACAAAGAAGTATAAACTTAATTTAAGTTCTAGAAGAATAATCCAACAATTCAATATTGTGAATTCAAATTTAGTTTTCCTAAATTAGAATTAGATTGTCATTTTTCTTTATTGCTTAAATTGTTGAATTACTGGCTTGCATGCCAATTAGGGAACTTTACTTTTTCCTTTAGTTTCATTTTATTTTAGTCTTGGGCGAATTTATTATGGGCAGAATATCTCGAAATCTTTAAAGCCCAATTTGTTAGCCTCATCTATTTAAACAGCTTTAGGTTTTTGTAATAGACAGTTTTCTAATTGAATAAAAATTAGTGAGAGTATTCTCTTTGGTTCTCAAAGAACTTTTCAAACTTATCAAGATTTGTCTTGTGGCGTTCAATCACGACTTATCAAACGGCCCTCCATCACCGTTTGTGGCATCTTCATTATACCGAGGTTCTTGTTTCAATCGCAAACAATGGGTCGAGGTTTTCATACGAATCTGATTAGGGCGTTCTTGGGTTCCATATTTGAGTTCAGGTCCTGTCAGCCTTGGCGAGGTTCATATCACTAACATATGCCAAAAAAATCCCAAACTCGAAAATAATTTAAATTTAGGTTTCTATTTTTTCAAAGCTCAAAATGAGTAATTTTTGTATTAGAGTGGGGAACTTTATTTAAAACATAACACAGTTAATATGGCCTCTCCCCAAAGGTTCTCACAAGTAAAGCAACTACAAGTTCTATAAAATCCTATTTTTACGTTCGGTTACACCATTCACTTCAGGCGAACAATACCGTGGGATTCTAAAAAGTTGCTAAATTCTCTTTCTCCGTATTTTGTGCTTGTATTAGTTCTAAGCCTTTTCATCTTTTTGTCAAATTGATTTTGGACTTCATTTTAAAAAAGCCTTATAAACATCAAAGCATCATTTTTATTTATTTGGGACAGTTAGTGGAAAGGACTAATGCATAAGATTTTTTAATAGTAAGGACAACTTAAATCTATCATTAAGGATAAGTCCTCCCCTTATTTCTTAGACAAAAATATCTTCATTTTCATCATCTGACTCTAACCACCATTACAACCACCCCTACCACGTCCGACCACCACCCCCATGCCACCATCTTCAGCAACCACCTCACCATCTCCGTCGACTAAAAAAAAGACCACCCCACCACCTCCGACGACTAAAAAAAACAAGTGAAAGTCGGACGTGGTAGGGGTGGTGGTAATGGTTGAGAGAGAGAGAGAGAGAGAGAGAGAGAGAGAGAGAGAGAGAGAATATTTAGCCTAGAGATGTTTACCAAATATAAGTTTCAACTAGAGGGACTTTTTAACGAACTAAGAAATCTTTTGGACCCTAAACTCTTAAGAGTCACTTTGAGGAATTTTTCACTAACTTTCCCTTTTTATTTTTCAAAAGGAAAACTATTGTGAATTTGAAAAATTCATCAATAAATGTGATAAAATATCTTTTTTCCACCACATGTCAAAATTCTTTCAAACTCACACAAATCACTATGAATTAATTCTAGAAGTTCAGAATTTCTAGTGACAGTTTTATATGGGGTTTTTTTTTTTGTAATTTTTTCTTGGTTACACGCAATACAATACTCAAATCCTTCATTACCCAAACACACAAATTAATCCTAATCTACTCACATTGTCCACATATATTTTATTTATATGACAGAGTCTAGCATACTAAACATTCACAGAAGTAGAGCATTTATTAATATCATAAACATTCAACTTAAAACATACCCTCACATGAATACCCCTTTCTAACAAACATTCCAGACTTAGAAATTACATACTGATCACCCCCAAAAGTTTGGCTAAAACCAACCTTATTAATTAAAAAACTAGAAACTAAATTTTTCCTAAATCTCCGGAGACGTGTGTAGTACATCCTTCAAAATCAATTTCTTCCCGGAGGTAAAATTTAGCTCCACATTGGTAGTACCCAGAACTTTTGCAGTGTGAGACTTACCAAGCAATACATTTTCATTCTCCATAGGAGAGTAGCTCTTGAACCAACCACAATTGTTACACACGTGCTCAGAGGCCCCGGTATCAATCCACCATCCTTAAAAAATTATCACTGAATTTGCTTCTGTAATTATAGCCACAACTGGCTCTTTGGTCATGTTAGCTTAACTAGCAGATTGATGCTTCCGGTAATTCTGAGGAGAGTGCCCGGGATGTCCACAAATATAACAACCATTGGAATTATTATCTTGAAGGAGGTCCTTGGTTCGTATTCATTTTGAAGTGGTTCTAGCTCTGGTATGGATCAAATTATTTTCTTTTGCCCTTTCTGCCCATTTTCATTTTTAAACTTTTTGTGGGCTGGTTTCAAAGCTTTATTTTTATCATGTTGGGGGCTAATAGTGTTAATTTTGACAAACACAAAACTTTCTTCTTTTTGGTTTGGCAGTCTAGATTCATCCTCAATTCAAAGTCTTACAATTAGACTCTCCATAGAAAAGTCTTTAGACTTGTGCCTTAAGGAGTTCCCAAAATCATTCCAAAAGAGGAGGGGGGGGGGGGGGGTAGTTTATCAATTAAAAATGCAACTTGAAATTGTTCATCTATTTTTATCCCCTCTGAAAGAATTTCATTAACTATATTTTGAAGTTCATGGCATTATGAGACTACCGATTTGTTGTGTACAACTTAGAGCGTATTTACTTTCACTCCGGCCTCTTCAGTGTCGTATTTCTTTTGAAGTGCATTCCAAACATTAGCAGCCGTTAGCAACTCGGTATAGAAATCATAAAGCTCATCTAAAAGTCCACTGAGGATGTAATTTTTGCAGTTAAAATCAGCAGTTTCCCATTTTTGTGCTTGATGAGATCTCACGGGTTCTAGCATATCCGAGTCCCTTAGGTTTGGTTCGTCAAGAACAAATACAACCTTCAACAAAGATAGATAGAACATCATCTTGGCCAAGAGCAAATGCAACCTTCAACAAAGAGTTGACCTTTGAACCGGAAAGGGCGGTTGTGGCTGTTGTCGCTGACAGAAGTAGTATTCTGATTTGCTTCCATGAGCCTAATGTTGGGATTATGCCCTCAAACCAGGTTTGTATGTTTGAGACATTGACATTTTAAATATAGATATCAGTTTACATTTCATTATGTATGTGTCATGAGATGATTGGTTTAATCCTTAAGTATCATAGTAAGTAATTTGTGTATGTATGAGATACATACGCGGGAGATACGAGTTATACTATTCTTTGATACTTAGAACTTGTCATAGTGAATGATGAGCCTAGATATATCATCAGGTATATACCATAGCATGATTAACTACCATTAAATGGAGTGATGAATCTCAATCGCTAGAGTATGAAACTCTTAGTTAATATGCTAGTGCTTACACTACATTGACAGACCATGAGCTTTTCTATCGACACTTGGAACTCATAACTTGTACAGGGTACATGTTCTTAATCTTGAGACGATTATGGACACAGACTGTGGGTGTGACTGCTTTGACTTACCAATCAGTGAGGTCTTAAAGATCAACACCTGGGTATCTTGGGTATGTCATGTTTATAGGGTTTTGAACATATATTGTCAAGATAGAATCTACCATTTGTCAAAGAGTAAGCATTCCCTTGAGAATATTACCAAGTTGATAAGTAGTTATCAACATATTTGGTAATCATGAGAAGGTGAATGAAACTCAAGGTATGGAAGAGGTAATCATCATTCAGGTCGACAGTAACAGTTTATCCGACTACCTGAATATGATTATGAATGCTGACGATAGAGGGACATTAGTACAACTATACAAGTCTAGTTATCACTTCAGATATATTCTTTTGCGTTGGAGTGCACTTATCGTTTTATAGTGGAGTAAACGTTAACTAATTAGTTAGTTAATTTGCTAATCAAAGAATTTGATCATGGAAATTGATAACTAATCTGAGCCAACAATAAGAACCTTAGAGGTCCCACTCTTACCTCCAAAGGATACAAAGGAGATAGGAGGGAAAGAGGGCAATCGATTGGAATGGCAATCATGGCAATCGATTGCCACTTTTGGTAATCGGACCTTACATCGGTGGAAATACTTATAAATGGGAGACTTACGTCCAGAATAAGTGTACTCGTTGTTTTTGTAACCCTAGGTCTCCAGAATCAGTTTTATAGTATTTATTGAGCCTTTCTCTCTAGTTGAACTCCCACTAGTTCTAATCTTCGTGAGCGCATCCAACGGAGACATAGGAGTGAAGATCATCTAGAGGAAGCTGCTGAATTTTCTGAGAACAAGAATCAATTGAAGTTTCATCATATTCTGAATTGGGTTCAAGACCTATAGGCATTCTTCTTCTCTATATGGCATTAGATTCATATGAGTAGTAGATCCTGAGTATCAAAATTTTTTAAACTTGATTTTCCACTGCAAACACTATTTTTCATAACATAATTCCTTCAATTGGCATCAGTGCCATGCTTAAATGAATCTTGTAACATGTTTTGGAAGTCTAGATGTGATTGTACGTGTAGTTTTAGTTGTTTTATAAAACTGTAATTGCATAAACGAGTTTTTATGATCGTTTTGATTATAAAAACAAATCTATAAAATTATGGATTAAAAAGGTGCCAATTCATTGCCTTCTTTTGGCAATCGACTAGGGTCAAGGCAATCGATTGGGACTTTATCCAATCGATTGCCATAGATCTGGATATGACAATCGATTACTATTTGATGCAATCGATTAACACTGATCTAGGGAAGCAATCGATTGGTGTATAGATCCAATCGATTGCTAGTGTTTTCATCCAGATTGTGTTCTCTGAAAATTTATAAGTCCTATGAAGTTTTATAAACAGTTTATGAAATTTTTAAATTTTTCTTTACTATCTTAATCCAATCAATTGGGTTTTAGAACCAATCGATTGGGATAAGCAGTCGATGGCAATCGATTGAGTCAAACAAAGAACATGTTTTACTGTTTCATAAGACTAAAATGTTCATAAATTCAGTTTATGATATATGCATGTCATCTAGGACTTCTATTTGATATATTGATGTATATCTATATGCGTGGTTGTTTGTAAAACTAAACTTTTGCAGCTAGGATTAGTCTACTATCTCCCATGGCACCAAGATCAGTTTTTAATTTTGTATTTAACATTTGTGATTGGTGTTTTATTTATGGTTTGGTTTTAAGGCATGTGTAAAGGGCACTGCGACTTTATTCCTACAAAAAGGAGAGTTGCACCAGTTTTCCTAGCCTTTTATTTATTATTTTCGCTTTTCTAGATCAATTGTAAACCTCAGAAGAGGTATAGGACAAATGTAATTTCTGGGATAGTCCATGAAGATGGAGCAAGAAGCCGTTATCCATGAAGACGGAGACTAAGGCGATCAAACTAAGAAATGGATCTGTGAAGATAGAGCCATAGGAGATAGAAGCATTTCATACGTCTTTATTTCATTTTAGTTTTTTTTTTGGTTTTATATGCTTGTTTGTGATTGGAATTTTATTATATTGTTACTACATGCATACAAAACAAGTTTTCTAAAATAAAATTCAAAACCATCTTCGACACATTAGTAAACATTTGATGTTTATGGATAATGTGAAGAGACAATTTTTCTAAAAGCAAAATCTATAACTATTAAATCTAGTGGGAGAGAGACTTATTGCATAACTCCCACGATCTTCCATTAACGGTTCACTGAAGATGAGTGGAGTATTCAGTGTTACCCAGCCATGGGTGATCATTCCATATGGAGGATACAATACTTATTGGTTACTAGATGTGAACTTCCTACAGATAAGATTAATCAGACGTGTTAGAGGGTGACCACCACACAGAGGCCCTATTTGAGGCGGTTGTGATTGGATCCTAGTTAATGGTACACACTAGCTAAGCTATGAAGAAGGGATCCTACATGGGGCATTATTCATAAACTTAGAGATCAAAATGGTTCAGGAGTCATGACCTATTTTGCAAGAGTTACATAGCGGACAAGTCATGATTAATCGAGAGATCAAAAATTGACCACCACACGGAGGCTTTATTCTTTCTTCTTGATATTCCGACGACTTTTTTTATTTAATAAGAATTTTAAGGATTCTTTTATTTCATACCGTCTTATTTCTAATATCTATATTTATAGTGTCTGTTTTGTTTTCAGTATTCATCATGTCTTCTGCATTCAGTCTACTTGCTACTATACTTACTCAAAACAAATTAACCGAAAATAACTTGTTGAATGGAAACGAAACTTAGACATTGTTCTTACTGCGGAGGATTACATATATGTCCTCACGACCCCTTGACATGCCGTACCCAAGGTAAAATGCTACGGTAGATGGCAAACGCGAGTTCGACAAATTAAAAAGGTTGAATGGGATGGCTTGTTACTATATATTGGCCTCTATGGCTAGTATGTTGCAATACCAATTCCAATCGAATGATTCTGTTAGTGCTATCATGACCTCCCTAAAAGAAATGTTTGGGGAGCATGGCAGACCTGCTAGATAGATTGCCATGTAGAAGATCATGAGTGCGAAAAAGTTGGAAGGAACTCTAGTCAGAGAGCACGTTTTAAAAATGATTAGTTATTTAAATGAACTGGAGACTCTGGGTGCCGACATTGACGCACAGACCCAAGTTAACATGATCCTTAATTCACTGTCACCATCGTTTACTCATTTCAAATTTAATTACAATATGAATCAAATGAAATTTTAATGAGTGAACTGATGAGCTCTCTCCAAGCAGCGAAGGGTGATTAAACCTGGGGTCATCATTTTGAACGTTGAAAAAGGCAGTTCTTCTCGATCTGCCCCAAAAGGTAAGAAAGGGAAACGAAGGCTGGTACTAGCGGTCCAAGTGTTGGACCAGTACCAAAGATTACAAAATCTAAGGGAAAAGGAAAGGGCAAAGGGAAGGGAGGATGTCAAGGCAAATGAAAGTGTTTCCAATGCGGGGACAAAAGCCACTGGAAGAGGAACTGTCCGAAATTCTTAGCGTCAAAAGTTTAAGGTATAATCGAATCACATGTGATTAAAGTAAGTTTTATAATAGATACTTCGAACACTTGGTGCATTGATTATGGTGCGACTAACCATATCTGTAATTCGTTGTAGCGGTTCAGATCAACCAGAAGGTGCAGTGATGGGGAGATCATGCATACTCTAGGTTCTAGCACAACCGTTTCTGCAGTTGCTATAGGAGTCGTAGTTTTAGAATTTCTAGACAATAAGACTTAGTTTATTAGATGTACTTTACGTCCCTTTAATGAGACGTAATTTAATTTCAATTTCAAAACTTTCAAATAAAAATCATGAAAACTCTTTTGGAACTAAAGTTGTGATAAAAAGAAATGGTTCTTTTGTGTGTTTTGGTATTAATTCGAATGGTTTGTATGTGATTATTCCAATTATTTCTAAAGATTCTAAAATAGTACTTAATAACTTAGTGATAATTGTACCATCTAAAAGAAAAGAGCCTTCCACTAATCCAACAAGGCTTTGGCACATGAGGCTAAGTCATAACAATCTAAACAAGATTGACACACTAGTAAACGAAGGGGAGATTTGGTTCTTGAACCAATGGATGTCTGTGAATCATATTTAGAGGGTGAAATGACCAAAAGGCTCTTTCCTACAAAGGGCAACAGGACCAATGCATTGTTGGAATTAGTTCATACTGATGTGTCTGGACCAATAAATGTTAGAGCCAAGGGTGCTTATAAGTATTTCATTGCATTTATTGATGACCACTTTAGGTATGGATATGTGTATCTAATGCAGCACAAGTCTAAAGCCTTTGAGAAGTTCAAAGAGTTTTAGGGCTAGAGTGGAGTAGCAATTGGGCACACATATTAAAACCATTTGATCTGATCGAGGTGACGAGTATCTCTCTAATGAGTTTATTGATCACCTCATATAGAATAAAATTCTATCACAGTTGACTGCACCCAATAGGCCTCAGCAGAATAGTGTAGCAGAAAGAAGAAATTGGACTCTTTTAGACATGACTAGGTCTATGATGAGTTATTCCAAGTTGCCATTATTTCTTTGGGGTTATGCTTTGGAAACCACTATATACATACTAAATTTTCTTCCAAGCAAATCTGTTCCTAAGACACCACGAAAGATGTGGATTGGACACAAGCCCTCTTTGCAACATCTCCAAATATGGGGGTGTCCGCCACATATGCTGAAATGAAAGATGACCAAATTAAAATCTTAATCGGAAGTGTGATACTTTATAGGGTATCCAAAGGTTACTCATGGATGGTATTTTTATAATCTGAGAGAACATAAAGTGTTTGTTTGTACAAATGTTGTTTTTCGGAGGATGATTATATCATGAACCATAAACCTAAAGGAAGGATAGATCTGAGAAAAATAGATGGAGAGCTCTCTATTCCTCCAACAATTGAAAGTGATGTGAGACAAGAAAATACCACATCTTCACCCATTTTCTGCACCGATACCTCGTTGTAGTGGGAGGATAATCAGCCACCCGGATAGATATATGTTCTTATGAGAAGTTTTTAAAGCTGTCTCCACAGAATCTGAATCTGATCCTACCACGTACGAAGAGGCAATGGCTGATGTTGATTCATCTCATTGGATTAAAGCTATGAAAGCTAAATTGGAATCTGATCCTACCGGTAGCCATGCTCAAGTCCATTAGAATACTCTTATCCATTGTGGCATGCCTAGATTTTGAATCTGGCAGATGGACGTCAAGATTGCATTCTTGAATGGAAATCTTGAGGAGGACATCTACATGCAGCAACCATAAGGGTTCAAAAGGTAACTTAGTATGCAAGTTGCAAAAGTCCATTTATGGGCTAAAGCAGGCATTCGGGAGTTGGAACATTCGATTTGACCAAGCAGTCAAGTCGTTTGGTTTCATATAGAATCTGGATGGAGCTTGTGTATACAAGAAATATGAAGGTAAGGTGGTGGCTTTTCATATACTTTATGTTGATGATATTCTACTCATTGGGAATGACGTGGCGGCATTGTCAATAGTCAAACTGTGGCTAGCTAGCACTTTCAATATGAAAGATTTAGGAGAAACGAGCTATATCCTTAGGATAAAGCTCTTTCGAGATCGTAAGTGAAAGATAATGGGATTATCTCAAGCTAGTTATATCAAAAAGGTGCTAACTAGGTTTTCCATGGATAATTCGAAGAAAGGTTTATTACATTTCAAGCATGGTTTAGTGTTCTCCAAGGACCAGTGTCCTAAGACACAAGACTCCCTATGCCTCGACAGTGGGGAGTCTCATGTATACGATGATATGCACTAGACCAGATATTTGTTTTGCCGTTGGCATAGTTAGCAGGTATCAGTTGAATCCAGGTCCAGAGCACTAGACAGCCGTTAAGCACATTCTTCAGTACTTGAGAAGGACTAAAGATTACATACTTATGTATGGAGGCAATGCGTTGATTACAGTGACTCGAACTTTATGTCAAATAAAGATTCGAGGAAATCGACATCCGGCCATCTCTTTACCTTGGGAGGTGGTGTTGTTAGTTGGAGGAGCATTAAGTAGAAATGCATTGCAGACTCAACTACAGAAGTTGAGTATCCTTGTGAAGCCGCAAAGGAAGCCGTTTGGCTCAAGATCTGTAATACCCTGTATTTTTGTAATATATTATATAACTAGACCTTGTATGTTTCTTTTAATACTTGTATGAGCTTGGCCTTACCCTTGGTATATTTTGGATACCAATCGATTGACAAGTTTTCCAATCGATTGACTTGCTTTGGGTACCAATCGATTGAACTTTATCTCAATCGATTGATTGTATCAATCGATTGACACTTATGTCAATCGATTGGAGGCAGCTGGGCAGATTCTTTTGCTCTGGCTGGGGAGAGGCCACGTGAACACTCCCTCTCTATATATACCAGCCCATTTTGGGCGTATTTCTGTTTACAGAAATCAGAGAGAGTGAGAGGGAGGGTTTTGTGTGTGTGTTATATATATATACACTCATATATATATACTCACATATATACATATACACACACACACACACTCAGAGATGGACTGAGAAGAAGAAGAAGAAGAAGACCAGAAAGAAGAAGACCAGAAAGGAGAAGAAGAAAGAAGAGAAGAAGAAAGAAGAAGACAGAGAACTAGAGAGAGGGAGGACCACCATTGAAGCTCAAGCTCAAACACACATTCCCAAACACACCCTTAACGTCTAAGGTGAGTTCTAAACTCACTTGGTAGCCTTACATTGATGTTATGACATGCTTGAATGAAGAAATGGAGAAGAAACCATGTATTTCCGTTTATATATTGCTGGGCAGTCTTATCTGTGAAGAAGACGAAGTGTCAATCGATTGACATCTATACCAATCGATTAACATCTTTCAGGTTCCAATCGATTGAATCTTTATCAATCGATTGACATGGATTGTGATCCAATCGATTGAACTTTTTATCAATCGATTGACACTACTTTTATACCAATCGATTGAACCTCCTTCCAATCGATTGATGCCACTTTTATACCAATCGATTGACATCTATACCAATCGATTGACAGTTACAGTTTACTGTTTTACTTGTTTAGATAATGTAATAACTGTTTAGTTGTTTATTTACTGTTCAGTATTTCCCAGCATGCTTTATTATTGTAATACAGACATGATAACGAGTTAATGCAGCATAGGATCGTAGTAATAACAAGACTATCGAATAACGTTTATAATGTTAGATAACGGAATAGTTGTGAATCCTTTGGAGTTAACGTTCATTTCATTCAGAGTAGTCGGGCCACATTGGGATTGTCATGTATCGGTAATAGAGTTGAACTTAAGTAGGTTTGCTAAGATTCGGGAATCTTGCGTGGGCGGGCTTTGGTCGATCATATGTTCTTAAAAGCGGTAGACAGACGAAGGTGTCTATGACTTGCGGTGAACCGGACCATTTGCCCTAAGATAGCCAGATGATCTAATCATATGTTCTTAAAAGCGGTAGACAGACGAAGGTGTCTATGACATGCGGTGGACCGTGATCACTGGTAGACGTCGCTAAGTCGTGGCATAGAATGATGTACTGTTGTTTAAAGCGTTATATCCCTGACATGCGGTGGACTGTGCATATGTTCTTAAAAGCGGGGGATGGACTAACGTGGTATCCATGACATGCGGTGAACTGTGCATATGTTCTTAAAAGCGGTGGATGAGCAATGGTGTGTTATAGAGTTGAACTACTGTCGAGTCTGTTTCCCCTATCTAGACGTGTTATCGGTCTTAAAATGAGTAAGACGTTAGTAATCGGATGATCGGTTTGATGTAAAGAAGTTACCCCTCACAGAACTCTAACTTGTTACGGTTTATAACTTGTAATAACTTCAATAGTTGATACCCTGTTAGTATCTAACTCACTCGGCTTTCATTAAGCTGACGGCGTTTATGCCGCTGGACATTTCTACGTTCCAGCGCACCCTGGTTATGACTATACAGGTGAAGGGCCTGCAGGAGAGGACTACTATGCCGGTGACGGAGTCCCCGTGGAGAATTTCCCTGACGGAGGTCAGACCGAAGAAGACTACTACGCCGAGGACTACCCATATGCCAACTGAAGACTAGACTAGAATTGTAGCTAGTTGTCTTTACCGTTTTAGAATCTTTTTGTAGTCAGGCATATGTTGCCTTGGCATTTGTACTTCCGCTGCCTTATATTTGATTCGAGACTCTGATATGTAATAGTTAGTAACTTCTGTTGACTTTATGTTGCGTTGTGATCATAACCTAGACTTCACTCCTGTTACACTATTACTTCTTTTTGTTTAGTACTGCGTGGTGTGGACAATCATGTGACTTCACCCGTCATTCCCTATGGACCCATAAAGGAAATTTATTTTTCTCTATTTATGCCGTTCCGGGGCGTGACAGGATTTTTGGTATCAGAGCCTAGGTTGTATACCTTTTCGCTCACAGATTGTCCCACACCATCTGGTCCTAGAACCTTGAGATTCTATAGATGAGTATTAAGATTAGTTCTGACTTAAGGTAGTCCCTTTTCAGGTAGCATGGCACCGCCGCTGTTCGTTCCAGACGAGTTCGGAGGACACTATGTGTATGAGAGTAGTATTGCGCCAGCAGACCCAGAGTACTATGCCTGGAAGGTTAGACAGAGAGCTATTGCAGAGACAGAGCGAGACATGCGGATCGAGCAGCAGAGATTTGGGACCCAGGACCCAGAAGTGATACGTCAGGAGATGATCTACCGCAAGGAGACCTTCAAACGCATCAAGGAGGATTCTCTACTGATGTTACGAGACCGTTCTTCGTACCAGGTTCTACTTGCACAGGTTAGAGCAGCACCTCCACCCCCACCGGAGGAAGACATGGCTGATGCACCCCCAGCAGATGAGGACCCGGAGGATGATGATGAGAGCGATGACGACGATGAGCCAGAGGATGACGACGAGGAGATGGAGGATGAGGAGGACGAGGACACCGATGACGAGGAGCCAGAGTATGATCCAGAGGAGGAGGACCCCGTGGACCCAGCCGGTATGGACGTGCCAGTTGGCGTAGATATTGTGGTTGCAGAGGGTTATCCGATAGAGGAAGAGGAGGTAGCCGCAGACGATGATGCAGTAGTACCAGTCTTACCAGGAGGCGTTATAGCACAGCTGGCAGCTGAGTGGGCCGCAGAGATGGCTGCACATCCCCATGGATTTGAGATTGGAGCACCGGAGTTGGCACAGGCTATGGTACAGGCTGAGGCACTTGCAGCCGCATTTGATGCAGCCCAAGCTGACTTGGCCGCTGATGCAGGAGATTTGGGAGCTGTTGTGGAACATGATGGACCCGAGCTGATTGAGGATGTTGTGATAGAGGATGAGGACATGATGGATGACGATGATATGGATGAGGATGATGTTTTGTCTGAGGTTGCCCCAGAGGACGAGGCTTCCATCTATGGATCCGATGTGGACAACTTTTGAGTCCAGTACCTTTAGGACTTAGACTTTTTCGTCTGACTTTAGGACATGTTGTCCGCTTACTTTTGACGCTTACATAGACAACTATTGACCGTAGCCTTTTTGTATAGGTAGCCACCAGTAGTGGTTTTGTGTATATCTTTCTTTTGTTTAGATCTTGTATAGGATCATGTACTACGCGGTACACAGATGATCTATTGTGTACTCCGCTGTACATCTTTTGGGTATATATATATGGCAGATCGTTTCTCTTGGTTATTTCTGTTATCTTCTCATTGCTATGTTATGGTTGTGATTTTGATTCATGTTATGCTTTCTGTTACTTAAGTATGATCATTTCCCCGAGGAGATTGTCAGCTAATCGTTAGATCCTTCATAGGTACACCTCACACGGATCACTATGGTGGGACCCACAAGGAACCAAGCACGACTGGGAGCACCCATTCCCGAGGGTATGGACCCAACTGGAGTCTTTGAAGATTTCATGCAACGGATGGAACACATCGGCGATACCTACAATCATGCCACCAACGACAATGGCAACAACCACTTTGTCCCTCCAAGGCAGACAGGCGATAAGCTGTTGGAACGATTTCGTGGCCTGCGACCCGAGAAGTTCGATGGCATGGCAGAGTCCTGGAAAGCAGAGCAATGGATACGAGAGTTGGAGCTAATCTTTGAAGCCCTGGAGTGTAGTGAGCTTGACAAGAGACGTCTAGCCGCATTTCAACTAACTTACTCCGCCGCGGACTAGTGGGAGGCCGAGAGAGCCACGATTGGGATTGACGCTGCAAGGAGAATGCCTTGGGAAGCATTCAAGACTCGATTTCTCGAGAAGTATTTCCCTGAGGACGAAAGAGACCAACAAGAGAGGAATTTCCTGAGTCTAACCCAAGGAAACTGGACAGTCAGGGAGTATACTACACAATTCGAGCGACTTTCCCGTTTCGCTCCGCATATGATAGACACCTCCGTCAAGAAGGTCAAGCGATTCCACCAAGGACTCAACCCACACCTCCGGCACATGATGATAGGCCATCTGGGCCAGTCATTTGAAGGGATTGTCCATCTTGCTTCAAGTTTGGAAAAGGATGCTTACCCTGTGCAAGGACCACAAGTGAATCGACCTCCACCCAGGACCTTCCAACCAAGGAACTTTCCCGCGCAATCATCAAGGAACAATCAAGGATGGAAACCCCAGACCAACAACTATCAGGGAACCAAGCGCACATGGGATGGGACAAGGAAGCCCCAAGCTAATTTTCCTCGACAACAGAATCAACAGCGAGGACCACCTCAGGCACAGCCCGTCGCCCAGCGACAGAATACTGATGGATGTTTCAACTGTGGAGTGCCCGGACATATTGCAAGGTATTGCACAGCCCCCAAGACCAACCGTCGTAATGACCTCGTCTGCCGCAACTGTAACAAGCCTGGTCACATAAGCAAGGATTGTCGAGCACCACGTGGAGGCTACTATGGAGCGCCTGCTCAAGGACAGCAAGGACAGGTTAGGGTGAATGCCATCATCCCTGACAATGCAGGGTATAGTGCGGAGGAACAGCAAAACTTGGAAGGTACACTCATTTTATTTCACTGTCAAGTTAGAGCTTTGTTTGATATCGGTGCCACCCGTTCTTTCATAGCTATTAAGATGGTACGTGATTTGGGTTTGTTACCCCTAGCACTTGAGCCGACCCTTAATGCCGTTTCACCCTTGGGTGTATCCATTAAGTTAGGTAAGGTGTGCAAGGATTGTCCCTTGACACTAGAGGATAGAAATCTCCCGGCAGACTTGATAGTCCTGTCAATGTCTGAGTTCGATGTGATCCTAGGAATGGATTGGCTTACTAAGTATGGCGCTAACCTGGATTGTGTTAGTCGGACCATTGTCTTTTCGACGCTTGGTTGCCCGCAGATCAGATTTCAGTGCCAACCGTTGAGCGACATGTTTATCACGAGCTGCCTAGCCACGATTAAGACTTCAAGCACGGAGCTTACTATCAAGCAGATCCCCGTTATTCAAGACTTTGAAGATGTGTTTCGAAGTATCTCAGGACTTCCACCGAAGAGAGAGATAGACTTCTGCATTGAGTTAGCACCCGGAACGTTGCCGATTTCCAAGACCCCGTATCGGATGGCGCCAACAGAAATGCTAGAATTGAAGAAGCAAGTTCAGGAACTTGAAGATTTAGGTTTTGTTCACCCCAGTACATCGCCTTGGGGAGCACCAGTTCTATTTGTGAAGAAGAAGGACGGAGAGCTACGACTCTGTATCGACTACAGGGAGCTGAATAAGGTCACGATCAAGAATAGGTATCCACTTCCCCGGATAGACGACCTGTTCGATCAACTACAAGGATCAAGGATATTCTCGAAAATCGATTTGCGTTCAGGATACCATCAATTACTAGTTCGGCCGAAAGATATACCGAAAACTGCCTTCAGGACGAGATATGGACACTACGAATTTCTAGTGATGTCTTTTGGATTGACTAATGCCCCGGCCGTATTCATGGACCTAATGAATAGAGTATTTAGACCCTATCTGGATCAATTCATTATAGTATTCATCGATGACATTCTAATTTATTCAAGGACGGAAGAAGAACATAAGAAGCATCTACAAATTGCTCTACAAACTCTCAGAGACAATAGTCTGTATGCGAAATTCAGCAAATGTGAATTCTGGCTTCAGGAAGTTAAATTCCTAGGACATGTGATATCACAGGATGGGATTTCTGTAGACTCATCTAAAATCGATGCAGTCTTGAGCTGGAACAGGCCAACCAACGCGACCGAAATTAGGAGTTTCCTTGGATTGGCTGGGTATTACCGGAGATTTGTGGAAGGATTCTCTAGAATCGCAGGACCGTTGACAAGCCTGACTAGGAAGGAGACGAAGTACGAATGGACCGATAAACATGAGGATGCATTTCAGGAATTGAAAGAGAGACTAACCTCAGCACCCGTGCTTGCAATACCTAAGAGTGGTGAACAATTCATAATTTATAGTGATGCATCACACCAAGGACTTGGTTGTGTGCTAATGCAAGAGGGCAATGTCATCGCATACGGATCGAGACAATTGAAGCCGCATGAGAAGAACTATCCGACGCACGACTTAGAACTAGCCGCAATCGTGTTTGCCCTGAAGATTTGGAGACACTATTTGTATGGAGAAAAGTTCGACTTGTTCTCAGATCACAAGAGTTTAAGGTACCTGTTCTCTCAGAAGGAGTTGAACATGCGACAACGGAGATGGATGGAACTACTCAAGGACTACGACTTCTCTTTGCAATACCACCCGGGTAAAGCAAATGTTGTAGCCGACGCTCTGAGCCGGAGGCCACGCCTTTTGGTTGCTTCGATTTTGATTAGAGAATGGCGAGCATTGGAGACGTTAGTCGAATTCGACCTTCGACCAGTGGAATCAGGAGAAGGACAACACCTTGGATGTCTTGTTGTACAACCAACTCTCATCAGCCGTATCTTGGAAGCCCAATAGTCGAACGAGGATTTAAAGTTATGGATTGCCAAGATGTCCGCAAAGGAACCCGAGATATGGAGTATTAGTACGGACGGAGCACTAAGATGCAAAGGTAGACTCTGTGTGCCAAATGACGATGGACTCAGGAAGAACATTCTGGACGAAGCACACAAGTCAAGGATGACTATCCACCCAGGAGGAAACAAGATGTATAAGGACTTGAAGAGAAACTTCTGGTGGCAAGGAATGAAGCGAGAAGTGGCCGAGTATGTATCGCAATGTCTTATTTGCAAACAAGTGAAGGCGGAGCATCAGAAACCACCTGGACTCCTACAACCGCTACCGATTCCCCAATGGAAATGGGAGCACATCACCATGGATTTTGTGGTTGGATTGCCAAAATCTCAACAAAACCACGACGCTATTTGGGTAATAGTGGATCGACTCACCAAGTCAGCACATTTTATCGCCTACAGCATGACGCACCCTGTTGAAAGATTGAGCCGGATGTATCTAGAGCAAGTCGTGCGACTGCACGGTGTACCCGTCTCAATAGTTTCAGATCGAGATTCACGCTTTACCGCAGAATTCTGGAAGAGCCTTCAGACAGCAATGGGAACTTCATTGAATTTGAGTTCAGCCTTTCACCCACACACAGACGGTCAGACAGAACGAGTCAATCAAGTGATGGAAGATATGTTGTGAGCCTGTGTCATTGAATTCGAGAGTTCATGGGAGAAGCATCTACCTTTGATCGAGTTTGCCTACAACAACAGCTACCACACGAGCATAGGGATGGCACCGTTTGAAGCTTTGTATGGAAGACCTTGCCGATCGCCGCTGTGTTGGGCCGAAGTCAGAGATACTCAACTACTTGGGCCCGAGATGATTCGAGAAACCAGCGAAAAGATCCAGATTGTACGAGAAAAGATGAAGACAGCGCAATCCAGACACAAGAGCTATGCCGACAAGCGACGAAAAGATCTAGAGTTTGCAGTTGGAGATCACGTACTACTCAAAGTCTCACCAGTTCGAGGTATCGTCAGATTCGGACAGAAGAAAGGCAAGCTATCGCCGCGATTCATCGGACCGTTCAAGATCCTAGAACGTGTTGGGAAGGCTGCTTATTAACTTGCGCTGCCGCCGAAGATGTCAGGAGTACACAACGTTTTCCACATCAGCATGTTGAGGACGTGTGCCCACAACCCAGCGCACGAGATCAGTTTTGAAGATATCGAGGTGAACGAGAACGTGACATACAACGAAGGACCAGTGCGTATTCTAGACCGAGGAGTGAAGAAGCTCAGAAACAAGGAGATTCCGCTAGTGAAGGTTCAATGGAAGCACCACGACGAAGGAGAAGCTTCATGGGAATTGGAGTCGGAGATGCGAGAGAAGTTTCCATTTTTGTTTTAACCCAGTTTATTTTGGATTTCGGGGACGAAATCTTTTATGAGTGGTGGATGATGTAATACCCTGTATTTTTGTAATATATTATATAACTAGACCTTGTATGTTTCTTTTAATACTTGTATGAGCTTGGCCTTACCCTTGGTATATTTTGGATACCAATCGATTGACAAGTTTTCCAATCGATTGACTTGCTTTGGGTACCAATCGATTGAACTTTATCTCAATCGATTGATTGTATCAATCGATTGACACTTATGTCAATCGATTGGAGGCAGCTGGGCAGATTCTTTTGCTCTGGCTGGGGAGAGGCCACGTGAACACTCCCTCTCTATATATACCAGCCCATTTTGGGCGTATTTCTGTTTACAGAAATCAGAGAGAGTGAGAGGGAGGGTTTTGTGTGTGTGTTATATATATATACACTCATATATATATACTCACATATATACATATACACACACACACACTCAGAGATGGACTGAGAAGAAGAAGAAGAAGAAGACCAGAAAGAAGAAGACCAGAAAGGAGAAGAAGAAAGAAGAGAAGAAGAAAGAAGAAGACAGAGAACTAGAGAGAGGGAGGACCACCATTGAAGCTCAAGCTCAAACACACATTCCCAAACACACCCTTAACGTCTAAGGTGAGTTCTAAACTCACTTGGTAGCCTTACATTGATGTTATGACATGCTTGAATGAAGAAATGGAGAAGAAACCATGTATTTCCGTTTATATATTGCTGGGCAGTCTTATCTGTGAAGAAGACGAAGTGTCAATCGATTGACATCTATACCAATCGATTGACATCTTTCAGGTTCCAATCGATTGAATCTTTATCAATCGATTGACATGGATTGTGATCCAATCGATTGAACTTTTTATCAATCGATTGACACTACTTTTATACCAATCGATTGAACCTCCTTCCAATCGATTGATGCCACTTTTATACCAATCGATTGACATCTATACCAATCGATTGACAGTTACAGTTTACTGTTTTACTTGTTTAGATAATGTAATAACTGTTTAGTTGTTTATTTACTGTTCAGTATTTCCCAGCATGCTTTATTATTGTAATACAGACATGATAACGAGTTAATGCAGCATAGGATCGTAGTAATAACAAGACTATCGAATAACGTTTATAATGTTAGATAACGGAATAGTTGTGAATCCTTTGGAGTTAACGTTCATTTCATTCAGAGTAGTCGGGCCACATTGGGATTGTCATGTATCGGTAATAGAGTTGAACTTAAGTAGGTTTGCTAAGATTCGGGAATCTTGCGTGGGCGGGCTTTGGTCGATCATATGTTCTTAAAAGCGGTAGACAGACGAAGGTGTCTATGACTTGCGGTGAACCGGACCATTTGCCCTAAGATAGCCAGATGATCTAATCATATGTTCTTAAAAGCGGTAGACAGACGAAGGTGTCTATGACATGCGGTGGACCGTGATCACTGGTAGACGTCGCTAAGTCGTGGCATAGAATGATGTACTGTTGTTTAAAGCGTTATATCCCTGACATGCGGTGGACTGTGCATATGTTCTTAAAAGCGGGGGATGGACTAACGTGGTATCCATGACATGCGGTGAACTGTGCATATGTTCTTAAAAGCGGTGGATGAGCAATGGTGTGTTATAGAGTTGAACTACTGTCGAGTCTGTTTCCCCTATCTAGACGTGTTATCGGTCTTAAAATGAGTAAGACGTTAGTAATCGGATGATCGGTTTGATGTAAAGAAGTTACCCCTCACAGAACTCTAACTTGTTACGGTTTATAACTTGTAATAACTTCAATAGTTGATACCCTGTTAGTATCTAACTCACTCGGCTTTCATTAAGCTGACGGCGTTTATGCCGCTGGACATTTCTACGTTCCAGCGCACCCTGGTTATGACTATACAGGTGAAGGGCCTGCAGGAGAGGACTACTATGCCAGTGACGGAGTCCCCGTGGAGAATTTCCCTGACGGAGTTCAGACCGAAGAAGACTACTACGCCGAGGACTACCCATATGCCAACTGAAGACTAGACTAGAATTTTAGCTAGTTGTCTTTACCGTTTTAGAATCTTTTTGTAGTCATGCATATGTTGCCTTGGAATTTGTACTTTCGCTGCCTTATATTTGATTCGAGACTCTGATATGTAATAGTTAGTAACTTCTGTTGACTTTATGTTGCGTTGTGATCAGAACCTAGACTTCACTCCTGTTACACTATTACTTCTTTTTGTTTAGTACTGCGTGGTGTGGACAATCATGTGACTTCACCCGTCATTCCCTATGGACCCATAAAGGAAATTTATTTTTCTCTATTTATGCCGTTCCGGGGCGTGACAAGATCACTGAAAGAAAATTGAAATTTGCCGGCATTTTGCGAATGCCGTTATATACTAAAAAAGTGTCGGCAAATGTATAGCCGGCGTTTTCTCTGGTGCATTCCAACGTGTCGGTTATACTCATGTCGTAAATATACGATACTTCCAAAAAACACCGGCATATGTATAGCCAGCGTTCTTACCAACGTCTAACTAGTGTCCGATATATTGGTATTTTTGCCGACGTTTCTAAAAAATGCCACCAATTACTAGATTTTGCCCTTTTCCCAGCGTTTTGTACAAATGTTGTATTACTTGGATTTAGCACTTTTCCGACACTTATTTAAAAATGCCGCAAAATTTGTATGTTTTTTATTATTTTTTTCAATAAATCAAAATCTATTATTTTGGCAAAACACCTATGATATGTATTCATATATAAAATTTCATTCATTTCCACGCCAAATATCCATGTAATAACACAATGTAACAACTATATGCGTACTATTGAATATCAAAAGATAAAAGGACAATAGTTATACAACAATTCTACCAAGTAATATTCAAACTAACTACTTTTAGCATTAACTACATTCAGCGTATGCAATCCAAAATAAAACTAGTAGATTATCCATAGTTCCCAAAAAACAAAAAAGTTTCTTCTCAAAATCAAAGTCAGCTTGAATCCTTTAATTCCTTCACTAGAAATCTTCAACATACAAGAAAGAAAGAAGGGTATTAGGACAAAACATATTGAATTTAATTTTAAAAAACACAAGGCACGTAAAACAATTACATAAAACATAAGTTAATTAAATTATAAAAAAAAAACAAGGAAAATAACAATTTACATCTCCAATTGGCCACACAATGCTACTCCCAACAATATCATGGATGCTTTTAAATCATCCATAAGGTCTTACCAACTCCGCATTAGATTCCAATGCCTTGACAACGTGTACTTCCCAAAATCCGAGTCCAAGTTTGATGTGCCCTACTACTTTTGACGGGTCCTTACTAACTATGAACCGTCTTGCCACAACATTTTACGTATACTACTGAGGAGATGCACTTCTTCTTCTTTTTTCCCATAAAAATATAAGTAACAAATCGAAGTCAATCAATATATAGCTCAATTTCCATTTTATCGAAAATAAAACTTAACAATCAAATACAAAAGAAATCATTTGTGTGTGTGTGTTGTGATAGTAGTGTTTTATTACCATACAATCTAATAGTTGAGATTTTACTGTATTTGATGTAGTGTAGTTCACTTGCTTCTTTCCCTTTTTTGAATTAGACTTCTAAATACATTGTTAAAGTTTGACAACAAAATTCAAATTTTAGTATCAAGACAAGACTATGCAAGAATTTTAAGATATCCATTTTTAAATCTCTAGGTTTCTCAAAAAAAGGATCATTTCTGTATCTCGTAAAAGTTGCACAACTTGCTCAACCCAAAATCAAATTAATGCTTCTAGGTTTACATTGAAAAAACTAACCTCTTTTGGATTACTCGATGCTAAGTTACATAACTCGCGTTGTCTCAGATGCTCCCTTTATCCCTTTGATTAGAAGTTTTGCGGTTGTGCCAACTGTGGATTTGATTGGACTAGAGGTGATGACACGTGATGATTTAATGCATTAGGAACCTGCATATTTAACACAACATGTTCCACACATGTTTAAGTACAATGACCACTGAAAGAATAAAAAAAAACTTTAAATGGAATAATTTTTACCTGGGTGGTATCCAATGGACTATAAAGTGTATTTCATTGGTGGGATTCCAACATCATGAAAACAGATCAAACCAAAATTAGAATTTGAAATTTATAGAGATCAAAAGTAAATTTTAGCATTAATTAACTAACGCATACAACTAGAAACTATCATTACATGATGATTATACACATTCCTTGTGTCATAGCCATGGATGGCCACCATTCTTTGGCTGTTGCCAGTCTCTGAAAAGCTCTATTATCTTCAAGAAGTAAAGCACTAGTCGAATCTAGTGTTTGAGGCTCCTGAATTTAACCCCACCTGCTTGGGTCAACTAAATATCTCTGTGTGTACATAAATATTTATAGTGTTCAAGCTCCTTGAAAACTCAAACTCCACTATGTGTTTTCACTAGAAATATGTATTACCACAAACATATGAACCCCTTTTAAGCCACAATGTATTAGTCTCATGGCAGTTTTTGAACCCACTCAACTTTCCTAAAATGCACCTTGGCAATGGGGCTACTTTTAGGCATCTTTGGACCACAAGACTTTGACTTCACCTTAGCCTATGATTAATACAAAAAAAAACCTAGTATATTTTATAGTATGGATTTATTACGAATAAATCTTTGTTTTTGGGAGTCTAGTCAATATAACTTGGACAAAAGTTTGAACTCAATCAAAGAAATGAACACCCAATTTGAATTAATCACGAGTTAGGCTTTAGAAGCCTATGCAACTGATGAGTTTGGTTTTTTTTGTTTACTCAATGCTTAATCGTACCTAAATTCTGCATTGTAGAAATTTGCACTTTATCCAAAGCCACCTTAGATAGCTCTAGGTAAAAAGTCGGCTTTTGGCAATTGAATTGCTATGCATAAACTATGCAAATACCCTCAAAAGAGTGAGTCATCACAGTTATATAGTCTAGTCATTGAAAGATATTTGAATGAACTAGGTTTAAAAAAGATATTTGAATAGACATGGACTCCTGTGTAAAACATTCACCAAATACTTAAATTTATAGAATCGGATCACTATAAACAATATAGCATGTTTTCTGTCTTCCCAACAGCCACTTAACTTTGTCAAGAGGAAGTAATATGCATGTAACACAACACGCATACAAGCGAAAAAATTATAATATCTTGGTGCGTAATTACAATAATTTCAGACCCAACTACAAGATTTAAGGACCCAATCCACTAGTATGTATGATACATCCTAAACCACGAAAGTAGTCTCCAAAATTACAACAGTTTAGGACTATTTGTCACACCCCAAAACCCAATTGGTGGATTTAAGGTGCGTGACCGGCCACCAAGGCCTCATAACTTGTTCAGAGACTCGCGGAAGCAACATAATTAAATTTTATTACAAATATAGGTCATGAAGACCATAATATTACAAGTCATTCCAAATTTATTACATAATATTCTGATTTGGCTAACTTCAGCCTTTAAATATTGCCTTTAAGAATTCCATTGGAATTACTCATGTTATTTAACTAGGTAGCTAGTATTTTAAGTTCTTCTTCTTCTATAGGTCTTCCTCAACCAGGTTATCTCCCACCTTCTTATACTTTTCATCACCTGAAAGGGGTTAGAAAGATTTGGAGAGTGTGAGTAGAAGACTCAGTGAAATAATCGTAATCCTGGATGATGAACATAAAGAGAAATCTGTATATCAACGGTAAATAAGATAAACATAACAATCGATATATCAAGAGAGTAGAATATCATCAGGACAGGTATAACGAATACATTTTTAGAAGGTCAGATTATCAACCACCCATTCATGTACTCATACATATACATATACTGCAATAGCTAACTGATCAGAAGCACTCGTAGACCCAATAAGGAGGGTCGGCCAATTTTGGGCCACTCGTAGATCCAATATGGATCATCCCACATAGGGGCTCGTAGATTCTTAATAGAATCAATATATAATCATGTAGAATGGTGGTAATTGACACTGGAATCAAAGAATTATGGAACTTACAATAATTTCAAATATGATAACCTCTTTCAGTGGAACGAATCGAAGTGTTCCAGAACAAATGTAAGAACAACGATTTCATAATTATGATAAAACTTGTTCAAGTAATAGGATAAGATTCACTCATGAGGATTTGAATCAGTAAAAAGGAAATACGATCACTCACCTCGGTAGTTTAGGTGGTTAAAGAATTTCTTTTGAAATTAACCTTCAAACCCTACACAAAATGTTTATAAAACCTGTCATTTAGTCTAATTTCAAAGCGTAGGGGTAAAATGGTAATTGTAGGTTTTAGGGGTATTCTCATAATTTTACGAAAACATGATTTTTTCTTACTAAAATAATCTTTATATTATTACAAAACTAACGCCATTAGCTTCAGTGAATTCGGAGTTCGTTACATTAGTATATGAAAAATTATATAGCTTTTTTTTTTTTTATATCAACTTTGCTCAAAATAAGTGATACAAATTTTTATCCCCAAACTCTAGGAAAATAGTGGCTAAATATTATTTTGGTCACAACGATATTGACCATTTATTTTTCTTTGGAGTTGTACAAGATTTTACAAGTAATTTTACAGTTAATAACTCATATTCTTTAGTCATTTTATAAACTTGGAATTCAATTAAATACTAAATGATGTTCATAGCACACCAAATTTTAGGAAATGGCAGAAAATAATTTACAAAGAATTTACAAACTTTTGAAATACCAAAAATGCCCATTGTACATATCCTAAATTTAAATCAACTTTAAAACTTGAATTCGACATTAATGATGATTCGGGGTCTATTTGGCCTTGCTCGAGCTTTAAGCTTAGGGAAGGTCTTTTAAGGATCTAATACAGGTGATAAAAATATATGTAGAATGTACATATTATAAAATTTATAAGAAGATTTGGAAAAGTAATATACCCACTGATCGAAGATAAAGTTTGAAAATTGGGCCCACTGTTGCTGTCCAAACACCACCGAGTCAACCACCACTAGTCCAATATTTTATCCCCCAAACAACTCACTTTGAGAGTAGACAATAATTTATCCTAGCTCTCTCTCTCTGTCTCTCTCTCTCTCTCTCTTGATCTTGATCCTGATCTTGATCTTGACCCGTAAAACTAAGTTTTACATCTATACTTTTCTCTCTCACATATAGGAGTAGATTTCATTTATGTTGTGCATTTACCCAAAGTATGTGTGCTATTTATACTTGTGTTTAACATAAGTTAAGTAAGTTTGGTAATTAATACAAAGCTAACATCTCGTAGTAATGAAAGGCACATGAATTAAACACTTCAATAACTTAAGAATAATGACTATATGCATGTTAATGCGAAAGAGAAATATCACATTTCATTAACTGAAATTTTATGTTTCAATTTCTTTTTATATTATCTCATGTAACATTTGTATTTGGTAGATTAGGTCATTTACTAGGGGTCGTGTGTAGGTTATTTAGTTAGGTGAAAGACCAATGGGATTTTAACACATGTTTAAGGTTAATTGGGTGGTTAAAATATAAAAATATGATAATATTTTAAGAATTTTAATAATGAAAATTCGGGTCCTGACACTATTTACAACAATTTGGAAACTAGCTACAAGATTTTGGGACCCAATGCACTAGTATGTATGATACATCCTAAAGCACTGAAATAGTTTTCAAAATTACATCATTTTGGGACCTCATTACAACTTGGGACCTAGCTACAACATTTTTGGACCAAAACCACTAGTATGTATGATACATCCCAAACCTATAAAGTAGCTTCAATATTACCTAATTACATCAATTTGGGACCTAGGTACAACGTTTTGGTACTCAAGAGAGTACTATGTATGATACTTCCTAAACCACTAGGATGCTTCATAGACTTTTCCTTAGTTGTAGTTAACACTCAACCTAATTAATGTTTTCCCACATAGAAATGAAGAGGATGATACCAGGAATATAGAGATCTGTTTTAGAGAAAAGCTGTCATATTTAGTCACTGCCAAATTTGTCACGCCCCGACGTAGCATAAATAAGGAAAGCGTTTAATTTCCTTTATGGACCCGTAGGTCGCGACAGTTTGAAGGATCGATTCCGTCCCAAACGTCGAACAACAAAACATAATAATCAGAGTAAAGCAATCAAGGCTTACAAAAATTTTCTAACTTATTACATATTACAGTACGGGGTCAACTAAGGCACAGACCGCCTTGAAACAAAACAATAACTTAATGTCTATTACAGTCATCCTTAAAACAAAACAGTTCAAAACTTAAACATGTAAACTTAAAGCATATAATTAATGAACAGTTTCTCTTATTCCAAAAGCAGCCATTCTCAATTAGCATAGTCGTATGATTCCTCCTGGTTATAACCTAAAAAGCCTGGACACGAATGTCCAGGACGCATCAACGTCGTCAGCTTCAAGAAGCTGGTGAGTATTAAAAACATAACTTTAAATGTAAAACATACTCATTTACCATTTTCCAATTCCCATTTAAATCCACAAGTTTATATTTAGAATAAAGAGCTTGTTTAGAAAACAACCGCAACATTATTTAAAAGATGAATTCACACATATGTGACCGTGTATGGGAACGATGCACCATCTCATCTGACCAACTCTTTTCTCTCGACAAAACCCAACAACCACTATCTTACTCCTGGTATCTTTGAAACACTAAGATAGCCATACTTTAGCAACGGGGCGCCAGGGAGTGTCCAGTTTGCCTCACACTTTGGTCCGGGGTACCAGGGAGTGTCCAATGCCTCACACTTTGAATACCCTAACCGCCATGCAAATACCGGGGCAACCCCTCACACAGTATCCAAACTCAAGTATCAGGGAGTGTCCGTAGGCCACACTTTAGCACTACCATGGGTGCCAGTGAGTGTCCGAGTTCGGCTTCACACACTTTAACGCTTCCATGGGCGTCAGGGAGTGTCCATATTTGCCACCATCGCATTTCAAAGATACCCTCTCCACAATCTCAACCACAACCACAATCTCAAACTCATACTCTTTCCACACTACCATTACTCTTTTCCACACTGACTAACACCCACATGCATGTACCACTAACTCCATATGAATGACATACACTTAAACATAAGCAAAATGCTGAATTAAATGAATAACACGCGTATGGGGATTGATAACTCGTAATTCCTTTCTTTAATCAATTCAAACATAATTAATAGCATTCTGCATTAATAAAATTTCCAAACAGAACCTTAACAGTACTAAAAAAATTGAACCAAACAGTCCCTAAATACAAAACAGACAACAACCAGAATCTGTCAGAGGTCGCGCGCGCGGATCGCTCGCGCGAAGTGTCGCTCGCGCGGTCCGCTCGCGCGATAAGCCCAATTTTCATTTTATATATACTTTTGTCACACCCCAACCCATCCCCCCCCGGTGGATTAGGACACATGTAACAAGAGTAACCGCACCCAAAACACACACTAATTAAAGAGAAAAGGTGAATAAACCACTTTAAAGAACTCTATTGTGATAAAACAGCCCCCAAGGGCAAAATAGTCATTAAGAAAGTATATAAAATTTTTACACCAATAGTTAGATTTTTGAGTCCAGGTTCCAATGCAACAAACGGCGCGTGAATCCGAGTTTTATAGAAAAAGTTATGCATGTTTCCGTAAAAATGGACGTCCAGGGAAAAAATACAAAGCGGATCGATCCCTTCATAAAGGGCGGATCGATCCATTTATATTAGTCTCCCGCAGAATGTCCCCTTGGAAGGGCGGATCGATCCCTTCACAAATCGCGGATCGATCCCCTTCACAATTCTGTTGCTAAATTTTGTTTGCTGTCAAAACAAGTTTTAGCTTATTAAAACTCAATCAAATCACATGGAAACATTATGAAACTTTGGGAAATCAATTCCAACACATTTCTAAACATGTTTAAACTCAAATTAAGCATGGATCATAAAATCATATTCACAATTTGGTCAAATCCACTAAGAACTCATTTCATTTGAAATACAATGATCTTTTCAACTTTGAAACTCAATTCTCATTCAAAATTCATGAAACTTGTTGGGAATCAACTCAAGGTTGTAGCTAGCATTGTAACCACTAAGGAAACATGTTTAAAACATTAGTGACACATCCGAACTTGTCCAGATGGTCTTAATTACTAACTTGTACCATTTGAGCAAAACAAAAGAGATTATACATGGGTTCTACATTTCACTTCCAAATACATAGTTATGATCCAAATTCATTCCCAACAATCCAAGTATGAACACCAACATAAAAGGAACCATAATTTACATCATTCTACAAGTTCAAAAGAAGTTCACAAGCATGGGGCACAAATCTCCCCCATCTCTCCCATCTCTCCCATTCACAAGTCAAGACTTTAATTCACAAGTCAAGGATACTAACCCACAAGTTATACTATATTACAATTTATAAACATAATTACAAGACCAAAACCTCCTTCCCAATCCCGAGCACGTCACTTCCTCTCCGGGTATTGCTCCGTACCTGCGGTGGTTGTTATGTACCACAACAGAAATAGGAAAACGGTTTTCTTAAGCAATTTGCTTAGTGAGAATTCTAAACATAATTGTATGTTTAACATGTGCAATGCTATAATTAACACATAAAACACAACCGTAGTCGCCGAGTCACCGGTTATATGGTTCATTCAGACCCGAAGACCTCCCTTGGTCCCGTGGCCACTTCTATTCCTTGGACTTCCGTATTTATCGGATTCTTCCTCTTCACCAACCTTATTACTCCCAACAATGAACCATTTCCCCGGTGCTCATTGACTACCACATAGACATATAAGGCACATATACATGTATCAACACATAATTCTCATAAAATTGATGTGAAATTATCAACCCAACAACATAATAGCTTCTAAACAAGAATTAATATCTTTAACACCACTTGAAGCCTTGAACACATTAAACACAATCATTTTTAGGCTAGAAAACTCACCTTATTCACAGATTTTACCCAAACTCAAGCTAGAGGTGTGCTGAATTTCACCAATTCTAGCTCAATTCCTACACCACAATGAATCCTACAAGAATTCGGTAGACGACGTCTCACCGTTAAGTATGAACTACCAAAATCCAGCGAATTAAACATAAATTAAGGGTATAGAAACGTTCGTCTCACCTCCACGAGTCCGAAAACGGCTTCGGTTCGCGAATCCGACGAACGGCGGCGACGGAACGGCGAGAATTCGACGTCGGTGACGGTTTTTTCCGTTTCTCTCTCCGAGCTCTCCTGAATTTTCTTTTGATTTTGCTGTAGATTGAGAGACTCTCTCAATCTTGACACCTCCATATGCATGTATGTGAGGTGTCTCAACCTCAATTTTCCTCTTTTCCATTTACACCCCCGAAATTTCTTAAGTTCTTATTATGAACTCCCCCAAACATTCCATTAACTACCCAATTACTTAATAAGTGTTTGTCTAAGTTTCGTATGGGTCCCAACGTGGGTCCCACATATTTTGTGAAATTGCTATTGCACCTACTAATTTTACATCTTTTTCATTTATACCCTTATTTGAGTGTCCAAACTAATACTACCACATAACAATATCTATTAAAAGCAACTTAGCAAATATCCATGTAATCATATAAAAATGCATTTAATCACTTAAAATACAAATTACCAATTTACCCTTCAATGGGTTAAATTCCAATACCTGTCCCACCTCTCTGGGGACTTTTCCAACTAGTGTCCTTCTTTGAACACTTTTTACTTGGGCGAGTCCAAGCCTCCCCTTAATCCATTTTATACACTAATTTTACTAATTAATGCATATTAATACAAATAATTAACCCGTTCTCCGGGTACGGGTGTTACAACTTTCCTGTCTGCCTGAGAAAGCCAAGGTCGCGCGCGAACGGATCGCTCGCGCGAAGGGATTCTCGCGCGACCTGCCTAAAATTCCATTTATATATATAACTCTTCTATCTGCCTGGGGAAACAAGGATCGCGCGCGCGGGCCGCTCGCGCGACGGGTCGCTCGCGTGGGCCGCTCGCGCGACCGTCGCGCGCGCGATCGTGGCGCGAGATGAAGCTGAGGCTTCTTCTTCCCCGCAGAAACTGCTCTGTTTCAGCAAAACAGGGTCCAAATTGACCCATTTCAATTCTGGAATTATATAGGACATGTAATATATGATTTTCTTTGTTTTTCAACAAGGATTAAGAATCCATTATCAATTAAACACCATTTGATCCATAGCTCTCCAATTTTATGAAAAACTAAAACATGTCAAAACTTCATTTTTAATATACTTTGTGGTATGAACAAATTAGGCTCTATAACTTGAACTATATACTCTATATACTATAATCTTTGATATTCAACTCTGAAAACGAATTTAGATTAAATTTTAAAAATCTTGATTTTGAAGCTCAAGCTTCCATGGACGAAATTTGAAATGGAGGATTATAATTTACAATCATATACATAGCAAACAAGTATAATTAACATTCTTAGTGAGTTAGAAATACTCACTGTGATAAGGAGATGTGTGTTTGTTGAGAAAGAATAGCAATATAGGAAATCCCAAACCCAAGCTTTTGGTTATGGAGGATGAAGTTCTTCTCTCTATAATTTTGCTGAAGAAAACTCTCAAACTCTCTGTGTTCTCTCTTTTCTCTCATGTTTCCAGAATGTGTAATGAGAGAGGTGTGTGTGTGCATATATATATAAAGAACAAATTGGTGGACTTGGAGGCCAAGTTAAGCCTTCTACACTCTACAATTGAATTTGTTTTGCAAAATATCCTTATACAAGAAATACTCAGCTCAATTACATACGTATGAGATATTGAGCAGATTGTTTAGCTCCACAGTGAAACTAAGGGTCAAGTGTAGCTCTCTAGGGGCCAAATAGGGATGTTTGGGAAAATTAGATTAAGGTCCAACATAAACATACACCAAGGAATCATAGCCAAACAAGGCTCAATGCAATCATTAGAAGTTATAAATGAAGTTAAAGTGAATGTCATGTCTTCCTTACGTAAATTTCGAAATCTGTGAGAATCCCAGCGGCACAGACAGTTTTAAACAGAAACTGTTATTTTCGGGGCGCGGTGGTCGCCACAAAAATACAGAAAATTCATTTTAACGTAGGAAGTGATTTTCCGGTTTCATAAAAATACAGTTTGAATCAAGAGTAAACTTTTCCACTGTTTTGAAATAGAGTTTTGAAATTCAACACAGGTATTACTAACTTTATAAGAATTACTGTTTGGCCCTAATAAGAATTTTAAATATGAAATCAAAAGAGAAATACATTCTACACACAAGAATTGCAATTAAAGATAAACAATACAATTGAATTTAAATATGAAATGCAAATAAATGAAAATGCAGGTTATTACATCCTTCCTCCCTTATATAGGATTTCGTCCCCGAAATCAAGACTAACTAGTCATGAAATAACTCCGGGTACTTAATCCTCATCTCAGCTTCAACTTCCCACGAGGCTTCGTTCTCGTCATGGTGATTCCACTGAACTTTCACCAACGGGATGTCCTTATTCCTCAGCTTCTTGATACTCTGATCCAGAATCTTCACAGGTCTCTCCTTGTAAGAAATGTTATAACTCGTCTCAATATCGTCATAACTAACCATGTGCGAGGGGTCGCGTATGTACTTCCTCAACATACTCACGTGAAACACGTTGTGAACCCCAGACATCTTCGGTGGTAGCGCGAGTCGATAAGCCACTTTCCCGACACTTTCCAAAATCTCAAACGGTCCGATGAAACGCGGAGCTAACTTCCCTCTCTTGAGGCCGAAGCGTACTACTCCTCGGGTTGGTGAAACCTTAAGGAGTACGTGATCTCCAACACTGAATTCCAAATCTTTCCGACGTCGATCGGCATAACTCTTATACCTTCTTTGAGCGGTTCTCATCCTTTCCTTGACCAAGGAAATCTTCTCGTTGGTTTCTCTAACCAAATCTGGTCCCAACAACTCTGTGTCCCCAACCTCTGCCCAACACAATGGGGAACGACATGGTCGTCCATACAATGCTTCGAACGGAGCCATCCCGATACTCGTGTGATAACTGTTGTTATAGGCAAATTCAACCAACGGCAAGTGTATCTCCCAAGATCCTTCGAAATCGATAACACAAGCCCTAAGCATATCTTCCATGATCTGGTTAACACGTTCAGTTTGTCCATCTGTCTGAAGGTGAAAAGCAGTGCTCATCTTGAGCGAGGTTCCCATAGCTTCTTGCAGACTTTCCCAAAATCCAGAGGTAAAACGTGCGTCACGGTCTGACACAATCGACACAGGTGCACCGTGAAGCCGCACAACTTATTGTATGTACATCCGGTTCATCTTTTCCACCGGGTATGTCATATTAAAAGCAATAAAATGAGCAGACTTCGTCAATCGATCAACGATTACCCAAATAGCGTCATGATTCTGCTGCAATCGAGGCAATCCCACTACAAAATCCATCGTAATGTGCTCCCACTTCCAACCAGGAACAGGTAGCGGTTGCAACAATCCGGGCGGTCTCTGATGTTCGGCTTTGACTTGCTGACACGTCAAACACTTAGATACGAATTCAGCCACATCCTTCTTCATACCTTCCCACCAGAAATTTCTCTTCAAATCTTTGTACATCTTAGTTCCTCCAGGGTGAACTATATATCTTGACTTATGTGCTTCTTCCAGAATATCCTTCCTTAACTCTCCATCACATGGCACACATAATCTATTTCTGCACCGATACCCTCCATCAACTCCCACTTTCCATTCTGTCGGGTCTTTTTCTGTCATCTTCACGAACCATATCTGAAACTTCTCATTTTCTTTCTGAGCTCCAATAATGCGGTCGATAAGAACAGGCTGTAGGATAAGACATCCGAACAATTGTCCTTTTCCTTCTTCAGCACTCTGTACATCGAACTCCGCCAAGTTCTCCAACGCTCGCCACTCTCTCACCATTAAGGTGGCGATCGTCTCACGAGTCTGTCGACTCAGGGCATCAGCAACCACATTGGCTTTACCCAGGTGGTATTCTAATGTGAAGTCGTAATCTTTAATCAGCTCCATCCATCTACGTTGCCTCATGTTCAACTCTTTCTGTGTGAACAAATATTTCAAACTCTTGTGATCGGAGAACAAATCGAACTTCTCACCGTAGAGATAGTGTCTCCAAATCTTGAGTGCAAATACCACTGCCGCCAACTCCAAATCATGAATAGGATAGTTCAACTCATTCGGCTTCAGCTGTCTGGATCCATAGGCTATAACTCTGCCATCTTGCATAAGTACACACCCTAACCCTTGATATGATGCGTCACTAAAGATAGTGAACTTTTCATCAGGCTTGGGTATTGCTAGTACTGGTGCGGTAGTGAGTCTCTCTTTTAACTCTAGAAAGGCTCGCTCATGCTTCTCTGTCCACTCGAACTTCAGATTCTTCTTCGTCAATCCAGTCAATGGTGTGGCTATTTTAGAGAATCCCTCAACAAATCTCCTGTAATAGCCTGCGAGTCCAAGAAAACTCCAAACTTTTGTAGGGTTGCTCGGTCTAACCCAGTTGGACACAGCATTGGTCTTGGACGAATCCACTGAAATTCCTTGAGAAGACACCTTGTGTCCGAAAAATTTTACTTCTTGCAACCAGAACTCACACTTACTGAACTTGGCATACAAGTGGTGGTCCTTGAGCGTCTGCATCGCAATTCGTAGATATTGCTCGTGTTCTTCTCCTGACTTAGAATAGATCAAAATATCATCTATAAAGACGATGACAAACTGATCCAAATAAGGCTTGAACACTCTGTTCATCAAATCCATAAACACTGCTGGGGCATTCGTCATTCCAAACGGCATCACCATAAATTCATAATGACCATATCGGGTTTTGAAAGCAGTCTTAGGTATGTCTTCCTTTCGTACCCTCAACTGATGATATCCCGACCTTAGGTCGATCTTGGAAAATGTCGTAGCTCCTTGTAGTTGATCAAACAAATCGCCAATCCGAGGCAAGGGATACTTGTTCTTGATAGTCACTCGGTTCAATTCTCTGTAGTCGATACACAATCTGAGTGTCCCGTCCTTCATCTTCACGAATAACACCGGTGCTCCCCAAGACGATGTACTTGGACGTACAAAACCTAGGTTCTCGAGCTCTTGAACTTGCTCCTTCAATTCTAATAGTTCTGTGGGGGCCATTCTGTAGGGAACCTTGGTGATTGGTACGGTACCCGGTATAAGCTCAATACAGAACTCTATACTTCTCTCGGGCGGCAAACCAGAAACATCTTGAAATACTTCTTCGAAGTCCTTGACTACAGGTATAGATGAAGCTGTCACCTCTGTACTGACGACTTCGATGTTGGCTAAACATCTCGTGAGGAACATATCTCCCGTAGGGTTACATTGAAAATCAAAGGGTTGATTCTCATTGTCGGGGAATGTAATTCTCTTCCTCGCACAATCCAACTTCACTTGATTCTGTGAGAGCCAATCCATTCCTAGGATTATGTCGAACTCCTTCATCGATAGGACAATCAACCTTGCAGGGATTTCACGGTCTCCTATCCGTAGAGGACAATCCTTGCATACGTGTCCTAATCTGACTACGGCTCCTAATGGTGATGTAGCCATCAAAGCTTTCTCTAAGCGATGAGGTAAGATACCCAATCTCCGAATTGTATTAACAGATATGAACAAAAGAGCAGCACCCGTATCAAATAACACTTTAACATGGGAGTTAAACAGAGTTAATGTACCTTCCACTGCTTGCTGATCAGGTTGAGCTTCTCCATAATCTCCTTCTTCGTACACAGTTCCATCAAATCCAGCGGCATCAGGGATAACAGCATTCAAGCGAGTCTGATTCTGTTGACCATAAGTCACCTGCTTAGGAGCAGTGCAGAACCTACTGATGTGACCTGGTTCACCACAGTTGAAGCAGACTATCCCTTGCTGAGCAGCACGCCTTGGTGCCTTGCAATCACGAGCCAAATGACCAGGGTTGCCACAGTTGAAGCACTTTCCACTACTACTTCCTTCTCCTACTCGGGGTTGAGTCGGATAGGTAATAGCCTGGGTCTTCTTGCTTCTGTCAAAATTCCTCTTCTGCCCTTGGGTACGATTCATTGGTGGTCTATTCCCAAAATTACCCCTTTGAGGCGGTCGGAATTCAAATTGTTTTCGGTTCACTCGAGCATCCTCTTCCAGATCGGTAGCCAAACCAACAAGTCCTTTAAATGATTTATCCAGGTGGCCGAGAGTCAGGCGACGAATCTGCGGTGTCAGCCCTTGGTTATACTTACGGATCTTCTTGTCTTCAGTATCAACCAGATGTAGGGCGAAACGAGACAGTCTTTCGAACTGTGTGGTGTACTCTTGCACCGACTTGGTTCCTTGCGTCAGATCCATGAATTCCTTCTCTCTTTTGTGCCTCTCCGTAGCCGGGAAGTACTTTTCCAGAAATCTCCCCTTGAACGCAGTCCACGTCATTCCCATTGCAGCTCCATTCCCGATAGTAGCTATGACCGAATCCCACCAATCTGCGGCACCATCGGTCAACTGAAACGTAGCCAATCTCCTCTTGTCCATCTCATTGCACTGGACAGCCTCGAACATGCGGTCCATCTGTCTTAACCATTTGTGGATACCGGGATTCCACCGCTTCGTTTTGTTTTTGAAACTTGTTTGATTTTTGAATCAAAGAAAGAAAATAGGTCTGTTGAAAAAAGATACAGAGTCGCCACTTGGTCTTTAAGGAACCAAGAAACCTAATTTGACTCACCCAAATGGATAAAGGGCACCGGCCCTTCATAACCAAAGAACTTGGTTCGGGGTTTTGGTACGAGAGAGGAAGGAGCCTTTGTCGCGACTAAAACACCCTCAACTCGCCCCGTCTTTCGACGGGCCTCAATTAGCATCCAAATAATCATCTTATACTATGTATGGTTCGGAAATTAATACTATGATAGTATATTACATCACATAAGAAACTTGAAATGGAAGATCTAAAGATAAGATATCATTCATAAGATCTAAGTCAAATATCATACAATGTAAAGTGAAAGATCACACAAATAAACTTAGGAAAAATAGTCTATTAATCATGTATCAAATAATCAAGACTTCCTAATCTAAAGGGGGACATGAATTGTTCTTGAAACAAATAGTCAAAGAAAACAAGGATGCTTAGCAAGCTAGGATGATGCATGTTAATCTTTGAGAATAGAAGATCTCTCAATCCCCGGGACGGATGAGAAAGGATGATTAGGTCGAGTGGAGCATGAACGTGTGATCATGATCATTCCTTATAATCTTCTTAGATTAAGAGTTACAAAAAAAACCCCAAATCTTGCATGAATGCAATGTATGTATCTAAAATGAGCAAAGGTTGTAGTGTGTTTTGTGTACATGGATTTCTAGAATGACTTAGAAGTCTAAAATGTGTATGAATGGACGGATGAAATCAATATGGGATATGTACAAATGTAGTATGAACTACTTCCTAAGATATGAACTAATTTGGAATGCATATATGCATCAAATCAAAGAATGAAAGTTAAAATGTGCTTGCTGTGAATAGTGGACAGAACAGTAGCATCATCTTTTGGAAATTGAAACGAGGGGTTAGGAATGTTTTCAATGCATGATTTTTTATGGAGATGTTCCTTATTGTGTCTAGAACACAACCCAAAAGGCCAATCTTGAATAGCTATCACAGATTGAGAGAAATCATATAAACAACACAGGTCACTCAGAAACAGAGTCCGTACTGTCGACTGAAATGTTAGAAAATATTAGAAAATGAAAAAGAATGATCTAAGGGCCCATTTTATACAGAAAGTTCCCTAAGACATCCAAGTTTTATAAAACAAATAGAAAAGATATATGTACAGTGACGAAAATATCCAGAATAAGTGCAAGAAGTTGGGTGAACATTCTGTGAGAACAGAGGCAGATTATGAATATGAACTTCTCACATCCAAAACAAATACTTTCACATTTCTATAATTGATGGGAAAAATTGGGGACAAACTATGATGTCTTATGAAAATTTTCCAAGTGGTTTCATCATCATAACTCAAGTATTTAATTCAAAACAAATCTTTGAATCTGAACAGCTCACTGTTTTGGATCATTCTTGAAGAAAATGGATTTGGGTTTGAAATAGAGTTTGAGTTCTTGATTGGGGGTTTTGATATAGATGTTCAAAGCATGAACTTAAACTCTTGAGATGACCATGTGACCACTTAGAACCTCATCCAACCTTGAATCATCAAAGAACTCCCAATATTATTGGAGAGATTCATTTTTATTTTGGACATAACTTCAATACATTTCAAGAACATCTTGGAAGTATTGAGGTTATGATCATCATCTATCAAACATGTTTTTGAGGTCAAGAGCTACTATCCATAAGGATTCACTCACCCCAAACTTCATGTCATCACTTAGATGATGATGAACTAGTAAGTAAATAAAGAAAATAAAAAGAAATGAGATTAAGAAGAGATGAACATAATATGAACAAGCAAGTAAATAACAATCAATAGATGATAATCAATATGATTTTGGACTTGTAGCTTGGTGTTTCACTCATAGATTTTGACATTTGGACATGGAAGTAGCTTCCTAACTCAAGAATGCTCAAGAAATGGTGATTGGGTATATTGATGATGAAGTATATAGAAAAAATGGTGGAGGAAAACAAGATTAGAACTCACTTTGATTGGAAAAAATGGAAGAAGAAGACTACTTCTTCTCTTTCTCTCTCTATATTTCCCTAGAGTTTCTTCCTAAGCTTTCTCTAAGCTTCCATTTGACTCCCCCCTAAATGGAAGTAAATGGCTTCTTTTATAGGCAAAGGAGGGGTGGTAAATGGAGTTTTAAAGAGTTTAAAATGGTCTCCCATTGGTCCAAAATAAGCTGGGAATCAAAACTACGTCGTTTTGGTTTTTAATTAATCAAAATGGGACCACAAACTTAATTACAAAAATACACTGTTCTGGGGGGAGTGCCGCGGCGGCACTGGGCCAGTGCCGCGGCGGCAGTGGGCCAGTGCCGCGGCGGCAGTGCTCCTCCCTTCGTCTGGATAATGCTGTTTAGGCCCCCTGAAGTTCCGGTATTCACGAAAAGGCCCTATTTCGTCCGAAATTCACAGAAAATGCGTACGAACTCCAAATTGAGGTTATGATATACCGTTGGAAAGGTAATGGAGTCTACTTTACATAAAAAATAGTTCGAGGATAGGTCACCTTGAAAAGTTTTGCGGTATTCGCGATAAAAGCTGATTTGATCGCCTTTTCGCCTTTGAAAATTCATAATAAATTCGTTTTAAATCCAGAAATTACGTGCGATATACCGTTGGAAAGCTATTGACCTCTAGTATCCATGAAAAATGTTTGAAAATTGTTTTGGTGCCCCGGTTCCAAAGTCAAATTCTGGTCAAACTGGTCAAACCTGGGATTCCCGGGAATTCCCAGGAGCTGACGTTCTCGCTCGATTTTCTTTTGGAACTTGTTTTAACACTTATCTCATGATTTAAAATGATTCTGGTGAATTCGGACGATTTCGGTCAAACTTGGTCAAACTTGGTCAAACCTTGGTCAAACCGGTCAACGAGGACTTTCCGGGAACTTCCGGGACTTCCGGGGGTCTCTGGGAGCTGACGATTTCACCCGATTTCTCTTAGAAACTCATTTTATCGCTTTTCTTATGACATAGCATGTTTTCAGAACTTTGGGACCAAATCTGGGAGTTTTTGGGCTTTTAGGGGCATTTTGGTCATTTTGAGCATTCTGAGAGATAGAGCTGACTTCCAGGAGTCCTTTTGAGTCTTTTACGATCATTGTGAACCACCAAGCTATGGGTCTCCTAAATCTGATAGCCGACAAAATGGGGTGTCTACACCATTGTTCCGCTTTCCAGGGTTTCGCGGTACCCGCAAACTGCTCGGGCCTTAGTGCACGGAATCTCTCCAACAATTTGTCTCCAGTTGGACGGTCTCGTAGATTGTCATTCGTATTACCGATTCTTTCCAACCGTCTGATAAACGCTTCGAACATCCCCGTAGGATCGGCAGCCTCGGGTGCTCCCTCGATCAAGTTCCTGTTCCTCCTTAGTCCTCCAGCCATTCTATGCATGATAGTGGTAGTAGAATGAGAAACATGCATGCAACAGTGCTATGAAGTAATTAAATGACGACAATATTCAAAAGAGTATATCTTATATATAACTTCTTGTCAAGTTGATACAAAAAGCATGTATGGTCAGATCAATGCCTACCCTATCTATATGGGTTAGGACGCATGCAAGAGTTAATGTTACAAAAATGGGTCATCACTCTGATACATGCAATTACAGTTGCAAAAAGAGATAGAGCTAATAGTCAAAACAGTCAGTATGTACAAGGCGACATCTAAACGGTCAGTCGTCGCCATAGGTAGCCATCAACAGGTCAAGCGAGTCGGCCTGATGAAGTCGCTGAACATGGGAGGGGCCTGCCCCAAAGTTACAGCTGTGAGAGGTCATCAGTGAAGCAGGTCCAGGGACATCTGCCTCAGGCAAGGCTGGCTCAAGTGCAAGTGCCTCCTCAAGGTCGACTGCAAAGTCGTCCCATCCTAAGCCATCCTCCTCGGCGTCCTCGGAAATAGGAGCGAACACAACGTCAACGTCACCGTCATCCTCAACAGCGGGGACGACCGGTGGAGGTACCTCTAGCTGTGCAAGGTGGGCCTGCACAACCTGAACCTCAAGGGGAAAATAGAAGGCATCGCTATTAACCAAGCGAACCATCTCAACGAGTACTAAGCGCTGAATCTCTATGAAGTAAAGGATCTCGAGGCGAGCACGAGACAGGTCGACCAGTCCTAATATGTGAATCTGATGCCAGAGATCTAGCTCGACGGTAGCAGCTGCACGCTGCCCAACAGCAGTGAAATAAAGGGTCGCCGAAGCCGGTACTATCGCTCCCACATTAACCCAATGCCCTCCAAAAGCATCAGGTACAAACAGAGGCTGAGCTGGATCCATACGTAAAAAGGTACTACTTAAGTCAGAACAAAAATAATCTTAGGCGTTTGGGTTCTGAGTCTATCCTCCCTGTCGTATCATCGGGTGTGTAACACTTAATGGAATGTGGAATCGGGTCTATACTAGTAAACCCTAACCTGGCTAAACTATCTTGAGATAAATCATAACCTGGCTCTGATACCACTAAATCCTGTCACGCCCTGACATAGCATAAATAAGGAAAGCGTTTAATTTCCTTTATGGACCCGTAGGTCGCGACAGTTTGAAGGATCGATTCCGTCCTAAACGTCGAACAACAAAACATAATAATCAGAGCAAAGCAATCAAGGCTTACAAAATTTTCTAACTTATTACATATTACAGTACGGGGTCAACTAAGGCACAGACCGCCTTGAAACAAAACAATAACTTAATGTCTATTACAGTCATCCTTAAAACAAAACAGTTTAAAACTTAAACATGTAAACTTAAAGCATATAATTAATGAACAGTTTCTCTTATTCCAAAAGCAGCCATTCTCAATTAGCATAGTCGTATGATTCCTCCTGGTTATAACCTGAAAAGCCTGGACACGAATGTCCAGGACGCATCAACGTCGTCAGCTTCAAGAAGCTAGTGAGTATTAAAAACATAACTTTAAATGTAAAACATACTCATTTACCATTTTCCAATTCCCATTTAAATCCACAAGTTTATATTTAGAATAAAGAGCTTGTTTAGAAAACAACCGCAACATTATTTAAAAGATGAATTCACACATATGTGACCGTGTATGGGAACGATGCACCATCTCATCTGACCGACTCTTTTCTCTCGACAAAACCCAACAACCACTATCTTACTCCTGGTATCTTTGAAATACTAAGATAGCCACACTATAGCAACGGGGCGCCAGGGAGTGTCCAGTTTGCCTCACACTTTGGTCCGGGGTACCAGGGAGTGTCCAATGCCTCACACTTTGAATACCCTAACCGCCATGCAAATACCGGGGCAACCCCTCACACAGTATCCAGACTCGAGTATCAGGGAGTGTCCGTAGGCCACACTTTAGCACTACCATGGGTGCCAGTGAGTGTCCGAGTTCGGCGTCACACACTTTAACGCTTCCATGGGCGTCAGGGAGTGTCCATATTTGCCACCGTCGCATTTCAAAGATACCCTCTCCACAATCTCAACCACAACCACAATCTCAAACTCATACTCTTTCCACACTACCATTACTCTTTTCCACACTGACTAACACCCACATGCATGTACCACTGACTCCATATGAATGACATACACTTAAACATAAGCAAAATGCTGAATTAAATGAACAACACGCGTATGGGGATTGATAACTCGTAATTCCTTTCTTTAATCAATTCAAACATAATTAATAGCATTCTGCATTAATAAAATTTCCAAACAGAACCTTAATAGTACTAAAAAAATTGAACCAAACAGTCCCTAAATACAAAACAGACAACAACCAGAATCTGTCAGAGGTCGAGCGCGCGGATCGCTCGCGCGAAGTGTCGCTCGCGCGGTCCGCTCGCGCGATAAGCCCAATTTTCATTTTATATATACTTTCCTGTCTGCCTGAGAAAGCCAAGGTCACGCGCGCGGATCGCTCGCGCGAAGGGATTCTCACGCGATCCTGCCTAAAATTCCATTTATATATATAACTCTTCTATCTGCCTGGGGAAACAAGGATCGCGCGACGGGTCGCTCGCGCGGGCCGCTCGCGCGACCCTCGCGCGCGCGATCTTGGCGCGAGATGAAGCTGAGGCTTCTTCTTCCCCGCAGAAACTGCTCTGTTTCAGCAAAACAGGGTCCAAATTGACCCATTTCAATTCTGGAATTATATAGGACATGTAATATATGAATTTCTTTGTTTTTCAACAAGGATTAAGAATCCATTATCAATTAAACACCATTTGATCCATAGCTCTCCAATTTTATGAAAAACTAAAACATGTCAAAACTTCATTTTTAATATACTTTGTGGTATGAACAAATTAGGCTCTATAACTTGAACTATATACTCTATATACTATAATCTTTGATATTCAACTCTGAAAACGAATTTAGATTAAGTTTTGAAAATCTTGATTTTGAAGCTCAAGCTTCCATGGACGAAATTTGAAATGGAGGATTATAATTTACAATCATATACATAGCAAACAAGTATAATTAACATTCTTAGTGAGTTAGAAATACTCACTGTGATAAGGAGATGTGTGTTTGTTGAGAAAGAATAGCAATATAGGAAATCCCAAACCCAAGCTTTTGGTAATGGAGGATGAAGTTCTTCTCTCTATAATTTTGCTGAAGAAAACTCTCAAACTCTCTGTGTTCTCTCTTTTCTCTCAGGTTTCCAGAATGTGTAATGAGAGAGGTGTGTGTGTGCATATATATATATATAGAGAGAGAGAGAGAGAGAGAGAGAGAACAAATTGGTGGACTTGGAGGCCAAGTTAAGCCTTCTACACTCTACAATTGAATTTGTTTTGCAAAATATCCTTCTACAAGAAATACTCAGCTCAATTACATACGTATGAGATATTGAGCAGATTGTTTAGCTCCACAGTGAAACTAAGGGTCAAGTGTAGCTCTCTAGGGGCCAAATAGGGATGTTTGGGAAAATTAGATTAAGGTCCAACATAAACATACACCAAGGAATCATAGCTAAACAAGGCTCAATGCAATCATTAGAAGTTATAAATGAAGTTAAAGTGAATGTCATGTCTTTCTTACGTAAATTTTGAAATCTGTGAGAATCCCAGCGGCACAGACAGTTTTAAACAGAAACTGTTATTTTCGGGGCGCGATGGTCGCCACAAAAATACAGAAAATTCATTTTAACGTAGGAAGTGATTTTCCGGTTTCATAAAAATACAGTTTGAATCAAGAGTAAACTTTTCCACCGTTTTGAAATATAGTTTTGAAATTCAACACAGGTATTACTAACTTTATAAGAATTACTGTTTGGCCCTAATAAGAATTTTAAATATGAAATCAAAAGAGAAATACATTCTACACACAAGAATTGCAATTAAAGATAAACAATGCAATTGAATTTAAATATGAAATGCAAATAAATGAAAATGCAGGTTATTACAAAATTAATTATTGTACTGAAGTTTGAAAATGATTAGTCAACGGTGGCTAGCTCTAGAATTGTGTTCACACTATGTTCAATTCATGTTTTTAAAGGTTGTAAAACCAAACAAAAATGGGTGTGGTAAAAATTTTGTTGAATGACTCTTCTTTAAAAGAATAATGATAAATGAGTGAAATATCTCGTGTCGCAGTCATACCAAAAGGAGGATGTCTTGTAATTTGTTACTTTAACAAGTAACAACTGAAATTTGTTATATATATATATATATATATTGTAGAATGGATCATCCTAAGCCATTACATCAAATTTTCCCAAATACAAGTATCATATAGAAAAATAAGCAATTATTACACACCTCCAATTCCCCTAGGAAAGAAAACAAACACCTAGTCTACTCCCCAGACCAAAGGCACAAACCCCTCAATGAGTCAATGGATACATTGACTAACCCCATTTAACACAAGCAATTAGCCGAATTGAAAGGTAGTTTGAACAAAATGAAATTTCTAATATGGGGGAAGAAACAAAAACACACAATTTTTTTGACGGAGAAGAAGAAAATAAGGGTTAATTTACTGTTACCTGAACAATGGGGCTGCAGATGAAAGATAATAGAGATGGTCACACAGGACTGTCGACGTCTCCATCTCCATCACCGTTGGAATCGTCGTTGTTGAGTGTGCCGCGTCAATGATGGAGTTGTCGCCGGTTTGAACAACTAGTAAGGTTATCTTGATCAGTATGTGGTATAGGAAATGTAAAAAGTTAGGGTTACGAAATAAATTTGTGTTGTTTTTTAACAAAAAAAAAAATTGTGCAGGAAATAGAACAGAGTATTACTAGCGGCCAAGGCACATGCGTTGCGTGTGCAACGTGCATATATTTCTAAACTTATCAAATATAAAACACTTTAATATTTGGGTGAAAATTCTTAAACTGAAGACATAGCGGGTAATAAGACCAAAATAGGGATAACAAAAATCCCCGCCCCGCTCCGATTAAAGTGTCAAATGTAATAATATGCCCTCATACTTAACCCTTTATTAGCTAAAATACAATGACTTATATATATACATTATACCATGATATATAAAAAAGAAATAAATATACTACATAGAGCAAAAAATAAAAAGTTTGTCTCATGAAATAAAAAATAGAAATAAATAAAAACCCACCATAGTTACTTGTCAATTAATCATTCGATCCATTAATTTGCTAAAATATAAGTTTTTAAATTTTATTTAAGTTACTCCGATAGTAAACCTGTCACTTCCCCATTAAAAAATCAACCAAATCTGACTCCACTACTAATAGGAGTAGGATTTGGAAAGAGGCTACTCCATACCAAAACTGCCCTGTTGCCATTTCTAGGCCAAAAAAACTAAAACTAAAACAAATAAGGCATTAACAAATCAAGAATGCAACATCTCTTGTAATGCATGTGAAGGTAGGGAGAAATCATTGGTACATTAAGGATATGACTTTACCCAGCTTTCAAACATGTTGTACAGGACTGTTTCTGCTAAACAATCTCTATAGTGGTAATTCTCATGATTGTCTGGGTTGGTGATAAAATTTCTATTGTGAAATACATTACAAAGGTGAATGTCTAGAAATTGAAGAACAAAGAAATTGGTGATTCTCCTTAAAATACCCTTTGCGACAGAAGTTTACAGATTCAATTACACTCAGTCCAATCTAGTGTACATGGTACATTGTAGTACATACAACCAAGAAAAGAAATAGAACTTCAAACAATTTAGACAAAACACAAATTTACATTAAAAAAAAAAAGAAAAAGAAGAAGAAAAAGACGAAGCTACTGTCTCCAAAATATGAATTGTAGGAAATGTAATTAATTGATAATGACAGATTCAATTATTTGTGAAATAATTTTTTTTTCTCTTTTCAAAGAGCAAAAGGAAAACACAAATTAGCAGGCAATTAATAGATAATAGATCAAAGATCTGACCTCGCTTGCGCTCATGATTTCTAGAGGACTGACGTGGAATAGGTAACTAACGTCATCGGTGTTAGACGGCTGAAGAGGCTGTGAAAGAGTGTTTAGAAATCCACCAAACAAATAAAAAATCAATACTTTGGAGAATGTGAACACTCCACGAATGCCCAAATATATTTAGATTCAAGTCGTGCAAAAGCTAATTAGTATATTGAATCTATATGTATATATACATAATAGATCGAAGGAATTGAGAAAGTACAAACCTTCTTCAAAGATGCAGGCTTCAATGTATGGAGATGCCAAGAGAGGGATTTTAGAGAGAGAGAGAAGGGAGTAGGGAAGTAGTAAAGTGGAGAGATATTTCATATTTGGAGAGGGGACAATTTTTTTTTCTTCTCTTGTTTTGATTAGGTTAGGACGATTATAGATTTTTTTTTAAATGGTACTCTATCTTATCTTTCTCTTTAAATCTATATTCTATTAGTATAATATGGAAGACTAATCAGACACGTGTCACATTGGGAGGCAAAACTTACAAGCAGACTCCTTTTCTCTCTCCCCAAGCAAAGTCTGTGTATTGATTTTCATGTTTTACGTTTTCTCCCTTACACATAGTCCCTCCATTAAACAGTCAGGCTATAAAGAGGGCGCCCTCTCTTTATTAAAGAGAGGACCTCTGTTTTAGCCGTCGGATCGTGTTTTCATTAATGACAGTTTTGTCATTTCACAGTTTTTAAACATAATCCAACAGTCAAAACAGAGGTCCTCTCTTTAATAAAGAGAGGTGGCCCTCTTTAGAGAATCTTTGCTCCATTAAAATTTTTTCTTCTCTATCCTCAATTAAAGCAATCAATATATATATATATATATTTATATATATATATATTGTTTCCAAGGATTCAAGATCAATTCCTCTCTCTCCCAATCAACGTCCTAAATCTTTCATCTATATTGTTTCCCCCCCTAAAAGACAGCCCTAATTGCAAAAACATTGAAATGCCCTAATTTCTCTCTTATTTTTTCCTCTTACGTTTCACCATTACAGCAATCAAGCATTGAAGAACAAAATCTATATTGGGTAATAATGATTCAGCTTACTCCCAGTAAAAACCCACTCAATCACCCCTCAATCACCACTTGGTGGTAGCAGACCATGTTTCAATTTTTTGATTCAATGAAGTTCTCTTTTCTATCCAAAAAATTAAAAAAAAATTATTGGTGGGTCCAATAAAAGACTTTAGGAATCAACAAAGCAAGAATGGGAATAAAAGAGAACCAAATTCACACTTTTGGATGATAAGTACTGGTCATGTCTTTCTCATACAGAATAGTCCAATGTGTGCTCATTAGACCATGTACTGCATCTTGATGGCATTGAAATTAGATTTAACAATTCCGTAATTTTTTATTTTTATAATTCCACTCTACTATCCTTAATTGTTTTAAGGGTTTTTTTTAAAAAAAATACACGATGATTTATTGGAGTTTTGATTTTGACTATGCTATGTAACAGGGGCATAGTGTTAATTATTTGGTCACCTAATTTGATGTCTAACTATGTTGGGAAGCTATAGAATGTATTTAGAAGCGAATAGACACAATCGACTTCAAATATTTAGCTTGTATTACTAATGCTACTTGGTATGAGTTGTGGAACCATTCCACTATGTTTTTCATTTACTGACATTGCTTAGTTGCTAGACACCAGTTTTGTGTTCAATTGTGTTTCCTTGATTTTTTGTTATCAACATGCAAGTTTATTTTTAACTATTGGACTACAGCTATAAATGGAGGAGACTTTTTTTGTTGATCCTTCATTTAATTTTTGCAGGGGTATATATGTTGGAATTCACAGTTTTGGATTCAGAGAGATTACCTTTTGAAGCTAGAGCTTCTACGTGCTATTGTGGACTCAGGATTTGACCATCCTCAACAAAGGCAATATACCTTCTCATTTAGTAATTCTTTCATTGGTTGAATACAACTAAGGTTTATTTTTTCAATAGATAGTACATATTTACATCAGTCTTTGTTCTTTTGGTGTTTGTGGTAATTGTGTTCATGTATAGTTTCAATCTATTGGAACCTACAACATTGTGTTCATCTCTACTTGAACCTACAACACTGTGTTCATCTATTTATATTTATTTTGTAAATTTCATGCACCTATAATTAGTATAAGTCAGTCGCTCATGAACCATGTTAGCATAGAAAATCAATATTTTGAGTGTAACTTTTTTTTTTGGTTATTTAGAATTATTTTGAGGAAACAATTTTGTTTCAAATAAGTTATGAGTAAATAGTTTCCATAGTTGTTTTGTTTACTTAAGAAAATAGTTTCTATTTTATCAGTTTAGATGAATAACAAAACATTCTTTCCCCCTTAACAAACAATTCGGTGAATACATACTATGGTGGAATGAGCCATGTATCTTCCTTTCGTATCTCTTACAGCAAAGCTCCCGTGCATTGCACGGGTTAAACAACTAGTAATAGTATAGAAGTATAGGTGGCACCCGTGAAAAATGCCAAAAATTGCCGGCACTTACTTGCCGAACGCCGTAAAATAACGACATCCTCGTTAAAATGCGAGTAATTAATGGCGCTTATATTTTAGACGCCGGTAAATTAATGGTATTTATATTTCAAATGCTGGTATTTACCAATGTTAATTAAAATGCCAGTAATTAATGGCATATCTTAGTTAAAATTAATACCGTTAATTAGTGACGTTTTACCAAATGCCGAAAAATAAACACCGATATATGCCACATTTCTTGTAGTAAGAAGTTCCTTATGGAACTCATGGTGGTACCAGCGTCACTGTCACCTATTTACGATATACTGTGATAATAGTGAGGCAATGGCACAGTGCAAGGTGCCAAGAAACTACGAAAAGGAAAGCACGTAGAAAAGAAGTATTATCTCATTCGAGAGATAGTCTAGCGTAGAGATGTGACTATCAGCAAGATTGTCAGCTGCAAGATTGCCACAGTTGACAATCTTGCGGATCGTTTACAAAGGCCTTGCCACAGGACTCTGATCATCATCTAGATAGTCTAGGTCTCAAATGTAGTTCTGAATGGTTATGAGTGTAAGTGAGAATTTGTTGGGATTATGCGCCTCAACCCAGGTCTGTATGTTTGAGACGTTGACATTTTATATATGGATATCAGTTTACATTTCATTATGTATGTGTCATGAGGTGATTGTTTTAATCCTTAAGTATCATAGTAAGTAATTCGTGTATGTATGAGATACATATGTGGGAGATATGAGTTACTATTCTATAATACTTAGTACTTGTCACAATGGATGATGAGCCTGTATATATATCTCATCAGGTATATATTGTAGCATGATTAACTACCATTGGATGGAGTGATAGATCTCAATCGCTAGAGTATGATACTTTTAGTTAATATGCTAGTACTTGTAGTGCATTGGCAGACCATGAGCTTTCCTATCGACACTTAAAACTGTTATCAGTCGATAGAAACTCATAACTTGTACAATGTACGTATTCTTAATCTTGAGATGATTATGAACACAGACTGTGGGTATGACTGCTATAGAATCTACCCTCTATCAAAGAGTAAGCATTCCCTTGAAAATATCACCAAGTTGATTATTGAGAATTGCAGTCTTGTTGATAAGTAATTATCAACATGCTTGGTAATCATAAGAAGGTGAATGAAACTCAAGGTATGGAAGAGGTAATCATCATTCAAATTGACAGTAACAATTTATCTGACTACCTAAATATGATTACGAATGTTGACGGTAGAGGAACATTAGTACAACTGTAGATGAAGTCTAGTTATCACTTCAGATATGTTCTTTTGCATGGGAGTGTAGTTATTATTTTATAGTGGAGTAAACGTTAATTGATTAGTTAGTTAATATGCTGATCAAAGAGTTTGATCATGGAAATTGATAACTAATCTGAGCCAACAACAAAGAACCTAGGAGGTCCCACTCTTAGCTCCAAAGGATGCAAAGAAGATAGGAGGGAAAGAGGGCAATCGATTGGTGACCCACCAATCGATTGGAATGACAATGGCAATCGATTGGATAGGCATTCGATTGCCACTTTTGGCAATCGATTGGACCTTAGGTCGGTGAAAATGCTTATAAATAGGAGACTTACGTCCAGAATAAGTGAACTCGTCGTTTTTGCAACCCTAGGTCTCCAGAATCAGTTTTATAGTATTTCTTAAGCCTTTTCTCTCTCAAGTTGAACTCCCACTAGTTCTAGTCTTTGTGAGCGCATCGAACGGAGACATAGAAGTAAAGATCATTTAGAGGAAGCTGCTGAATTTTCTGAGAACAAGAATCAATCGAAGTTTCATCGTATTCTGAATTGGATTCAAGACCTATAGGCATTCTTCTTCTCTATATGGCATTAGATTCATATGGGTAGTAGATCCTGAGTATCAAAGTTTTTGAAACTTGATTTTCTGTTGCAAACACTGTTTTTCATAACATAATTCCTTCAGCTACTCAACCTTAAAATTGCTAAAAATTTGTACCGAAAATGCTTTGAGAATGGAAATCCAAATCAGTAACGGGCCGAGACGCGACTCAGGTCGCTCTCTTTTGTTGATTTCGTGCTTCCTCGATCTTTTCACTAGTGCACAGGATGGTGTGTCAATCCCAGGATACAACAACCCAAATCAATAGTAAATTTTCTGTACAATTTTTATATACTAAACTGATAGAAAAAGAAACTACACCAAAAGCTCAAAATTATTATGTATTGCCCGAATACCTTTGGAGATGGAGAAGGAAAGTGAACAAAATGAAAAAACTGTGTACAAAGCTTTCATGTAAATAAAAATACAAGAGCAGACTTGAAAGTATCAGCTTTGTACGTCTAGACTTGAAAGTATTAGCTTTGTACGTGTGAAGTAGTACTGAACAAAACTAAAGTACTAAATCCTTTTTTTTTTTTCTGATGGTATATATTAGAAGTAGTATATATCTATCAGCCAAGACACTGTGTATATAAGTATGTAAATACTAGCCGCATGAAACAGTACAGTGAGGGAAAAGTGGACTGGAAAATGGAGGAGAAAATATTGGGAAGTTGTGGACCATGTCACATAAGCTATTTGTTGACCCAAAAAGGAAACCTTAGAGGGGGAGGGTGAATAAGGTTTTAAAAATAAATTTAGAAATTTTTTAAAATTGATTATCCAATCAAATAGAATCACAAAAGCAATGTAAAGAAAAGGAGAAGAGATACTATGCAAACCGATTTTTAGGTGGTTCGGGAAACCGCACGTCGCGCCCTACTTCCACCCCTCAAGAACACCTCTTGAGGATTCCACTATCACAATCTCCTTCGGGTGAAGATTAAACCCTTACAATCTCTTCAAGGAAGAAAATCCTCTTCACTTGAACTAGGGTTACACCAACCCTTAATACACACTACCTTTATAAATAGGTTTTGATACAAGAATGGAAGACTCTCTCAATAGAGTGGATAAATACAAGATTTAAGCTCACAATAAATTGCTCTCAAGAAAATACAAATGAATGCTAGAGCAATAGAATTTATGATCTCACCAAACTAGGGCTCAAGAAATTAATGAGATGAAAAACTTGGTTAGATTTTTCAAGGAGAGAGTTAAATGAAGTTCAAATAAATGTATTTATAGCTTCCTTTTGATTTCCAACCGTTGGGGGTAGTTGGGAGCAATTAATGCTACATTAAATGCATTAAACTAGCCGTTACTGTGTTTATCGCAGTCATTCAGTCGACTGTCTTCACAGGGCAGTCGACTGCTTTTCAAAAGGATATACTGAAATGCGAAGATCAGTCGACTGGGTCGCGATGGCAGTCGACTGGAATGAACACATTAAAAAACTCTGTGTACCCAGGTCGACGGTTCAGTCGACTGGATAATCAGTCGACTGGATCGACTTAACAGTCGACTGCTCTTTACAGACTTTCAAAGGAAAGGTTAGGTAAATTATGTAAAACCTTTATTAATCAACTTTGAGCCCTTAAGTAAGATGTTCACATAAACAATTTTGCTTACATAGAGTCCTAGATAATGATTACAACAAAATTCTTCAACTTGTAAGGCTCCGTTTGGCTTAGGATCAATGAACAAAATATATGATCAATGTCCCTGCAACTTAATCAACTTGAGATAATTAGAAACCAATACTAAGTAGTTTGTTGATCATCAAAATTATCCATTCAATTAATGGAAGGGGCTAACAATTGACCAAGGTTTAGTTTGGCTCTTATTTGGGTCTTTTTTTTTTTTTTTTTTAAGTATAATTTTATATTAACTTATTTGGTAAATGGTTTATGAACTTTGCAAAAATTAAATTTAGGGCTTTTTTTAAGGAGCTTTTAAAAGCACTGGTAGAGCTTTTAAAAGCTCAAGATTGCTATTTAATTTCATAATTTTTTAAAAAGAGTAATGTGTAACTTGTACAAAATTATCAAATAACTTAATAATAGATTTTATAGGCTACTTTCAAAAAGTCATGTGGGACCAAACTAAGCCCAAGTCATAGCAAACTCTCAATAGTTTGTACCCATAACATTATTTTTTACAATATGAATATATTAACAATGACAAAAATGTTTAAATTGTTAATTTATATATATTTTTTATCTTCTTTTTCTTCATATTTTCTTCGGTATATTTCTTAGTAAAAAAAATAAAAGGAAGTGATGAATAGACTATATGACTCTCAAAGTGAACCAATTGTATTTTCTCAAGTATTGATAATGGATTAATTCTACATGTTACTTACTGCATAGGAAAATAACTTTTAAAACTGTTTGTTTGACAAAATCAAAATTATAGTCGGAGAAAACCTAGAAAAGACCAAATTAGGGTACGTTTGATAAAATTGAAAATTAAGTACAAAAAATTAAGTGTTGAATTTTAAGTACTGAAAATTTATGCGTTTCAATTTACAGTATTGAAAACAGCTTTTCAAGTACTGAAATAGGCTATATTCAGTGATTATTTTCAGTAAAAAATTTTTACTTAAAGTTTTCAGTAATTTTTTGGCTACTTTTTCAATTAAGTGGTACGTTATCAAACGCACTGAAAAAAAAGTGCTGAAAGTTTTTCATTTTTACCATTTAATTGGGTTATCAAACACACCCTTAGTCTTAGACACATTTCCCAAAGAAACCTTGCGGTCTATTTGAAAATGTTTAAAATTGAACCCATATTCAATTATAATCTCACATTTTATTTGGTTATGTGAGAATTAAAGTAATATTAGTTTTACAAAATACCAATTTAAGAGAATTATTAATCTGAACACGGACTCCTATAAAAGAATTGTCACTCACCAAATACTTGAATTAATAGAACTAATTCACTTAAAATCATCCCCCACTTTTTTATTCGGCTTTCGCAGACACAACTACAAAAATATTAAGGGTGATGCTATTGCCACTCTAACATTGAACCAATGCACTCTATGATACTATTTTTAAAGCATGTGGTACATGCATGTCATGCACTACATACATGGTATCACATGCTCTGATAACGATACTATAAATTACACAGTATTGGTTCAATGATGGAGTGAAATAACAATTCCCAAATATTAAAGATTTGAGACCCTTTCCCAATTCCAATTGTATTTCAACTTTACTGACAAAACAAGGAATGTACATATAGAGATCCATTCTAGAGTCTTACAATTTTCTCATCTTTCTGTTTCTCTCTCTTCTCTGTATCGATTCTTCTCCGTTCTCTCCGCACCTCTTGTCGCCATTCGAAAGATGAGTCACGAAGCAGCTGAGTCTTCCGACTCGTGAGTCACTTCCAAACTTGTACTCTGACTCGTTTAACTTTGTTGTTCTTAAAATCTCTTCAATTGCTTCAGATTTCATGATTTATTTAGTCCTAGAATTTGGATTCATCGATTGTTGTGAGAATTTTGCAGGAAAGGAGGAGCGAAGAAGGACTTCTCGACAGCGATCTTAGAGCGCAAGAAAGCGGTGAATCGACTCATCGTCGATGAAGCAGTCAATGATGACAACTCCGTTGTGGCGATGCACTCAAATACCATGGAAAAATTGCAGCTTTTCCGAGGAGATACAATATTGATAAAGGTAGGTTAGTTTGTTAGTTTGTTTGTTTTGTTTTGTTTTGTTTTTTTTTTGTTTAGGTTTTGGCTTAGTCTATGTGGTAGTTTATTATGGGATTTTGCGAATTGGGTTTTTTTTTTAGGGTCTTTTGAGGGATTAGATAGCTTGATTGAGATCCAATATTGATAAAGGTTTAATTTTGGTTTAGGTTTGTGTTTAGTCTATGTATTTTGCGAATTGGGTTTTTAGGGTATTTTTGCGATATTGGATGGATAGTTGGTGTTTCTTTATGCTGTATTATTGCGGATTGTATCGGTATTATTTGATTCTCGATAGAGTAATTCTAGAAGTTTGGAAATAGGAAAGTTTGTATGTATGTTTATTGATCTATGTATCATGGGATCTTCTATGATACATCCTAGTGGTTTTGGTTATATCATACATCCCAATTTGGTGCCAAAGTGTAGTAATTTAGTCCCAAAATGTTACCTTTTGGTCCAACATGTAACTTTGAAAACCACTTTAGTTTCAAAGTTACTACATGGTAAAAACTAAAGTGGTTTTTTTTTTCAAAGGTACTACATGTGGGGATCAACATGTAACATTTTGGGACCAAAACCTCGAGGATGTAGCATGTGTTGTACTGTTGAAGTACAGTGATATTATCGAGAACTGGTTTCATTTATGCGTAGTTGAACTGAAAAGGTAGTCATTTATGTTGAATAATGCAGAATATATTTAACCTTCCAGGCTTCCACTATCACCACTCCCACTAGTCCACTTTAGTTTCAAAGTTACTACATGTTAAAAACTAAAGTGGCTTTTTTTTTTCCCCAAAGGTACTACATGTGGGGATCAACATGTAATATTTTGGGACAAAAACTTCTAGGATGTAGCATGTGTTGTACTGTAGAAGGACAGTGTTATTATCGAGAACTGGTTTCATTTATGTGTAGTTGAACTGAAAAGGTAGTTATTTATGTTGAATAATGGAGAATAATTTTAACCTTCCACTGTCATCACTCCCACTAGTCCACTCCACTACTCTCTTGTATTTGTTTGAATGTGATATGTTGTATTTGAACTCTTTTAATTGGTTTTCATATAGGTGTTTTTGTAGAAACTAGAGGATCGGGTTATGTTTGTGTTTTAAAGTGTATGTTTTTCATGATTTTGATCACTATGTTAGTTCCCTTGTTTCTGAAGGGAAAAAAGAAAATCAGCACAGATTAGAGTTGAACATAGTATGGAAGAATTAGTGAGATGGGAATAATTTGATAAATAACTTTTGGAATGTGTGGGTCACAGTGGGTGTTGTCAACTGTCGAAGAAGGATTTTGGTAGATGATTCAAAGAGTTCAGGACAAAACAAGATATGGTAAGGATAGTTTAAATAACAAGATGGGGTCAGTCACTTTGTATTTATCTATCTAAAAGTCATCATTTCCTACTCGAGTACTCCCTTTGCTCTTACAAAATCTTAGACAACACATTTGAAATCTCATAAGATGAACGGATGCATAATGCATGGTCCATTATAAGGTGGGGCTTCGATATGATTTAACCTGCTCAAATGGCAGCCTTCATGGAAGTTTGGTGTAAAAGATCAACTTCTTTTCACGATTTGGAATTTTGGATAGCTACTTTATCCTCTTATATTAAGGCTGAGACTATTTCAAACATTGGAAGGTTAACAGGTTTCTGTGTGTTTTCTGGAAGATCATAGCGTTTAGCTGTTTAAGTGAGGTTTTCTGTGTACTATGTGAAATTATGTGTTCTCTTCTCTGTCTATATTTTTAACTTCTCTTTTCAGTAAAAGAACATTGACGTGTTTTGGCAGGAGTCTAAGATGTGGTTGCCATGGTTCTAACTTTGTTTAACTTTTGACTTAACTATATCTACCACCCGTCGGTTTCCAGGGAAAGAAGAGGAGAGATACTGTCTGTATTACTCTTGCTGATGACACATGTGATGAGCCAAAGATAAGGATGAACAAAGTTGTCAGAACCAATCTGAGGGTGCGGCTTGGAGATGTGGTATCAGTGCACCAGTGCGCAGATGTTAAGTATGGTAAACGTGTCCATATACTGCCATTGGATGACACCATTGAAGGTGTCACAGGGGATCTGTTTGATGCATATTTGAAACGTGAGTTCTCCAACCTGCCTCATATATACATTAGCTGACCTATATAAATGCATGTATGCTTATGCTTTTCCCCATCTGTCCATCGCAACCTGTACCTTCAATCAGAATGAAAATATATTTATTTGACTATGGCTCCTTTTCCTGTTGCTCCAGAATAATGAGCTTTTGTCCCCTGCGAATATGTGCTTGTGGTTGTGAATTTGGCTATGGATTCTCATTGTTATATGATTGTATTCTTTCAGTCGCGACTATTTGTATTGCCATAATCGTTTATGTGCACAATTAGAACTTCTTATCAGGTGTAAAACAGAGGGGGAACTGTTACCCAATTACAAAACTCAAGGGAGATATGCGTAATATTTCATAACACAGTAGAGGTCCTTGTATTTTGACCTTACCTTAGGGGAGGTCAATGTAATTATCCCATTTTCTTTCTTAAAGAGCTGTTTGGGGAACCAAAAATAGAAGCGGATGCTGATGATTTGATACATATTATTTGATGATGCCGAAAACTGGTAAGAAAAATTTGAACAGAAAATAAGGTAGAAAAGGGTTTGTATGTGGTTCGGTCCCGTAAACAAGGTGACCTACGTCCACGGTTGCGTCTGTGTGCTTCTCACTAGCAGATCACCGACGGGCCTGGTGAGCCAACAAAGATGGGCGGCACTACCAGTAATACCGGCCGGGTGTATGCGTGTAGATGGTGAGTTCTCTGTTGATTGCTTGTATGCTTAGAGAATTGATTATCGGATCCCTCTCGAGAGGGTATGTAACGCCCCGAAAACCAAACCACATAAAGGAAAGCAAGGGATAGTTCTACAAAGACCAATCCACAAGGCGGAAGCATATAGGGGAATCCTATGTGGATTCCAAAGAAAAGTTAATAAGTCAAGGGTTGACCCACGAGGACCAAACGGGTTAAATAGGGTCAACCAACATAGTTTGGTTTTTGAAAGGAATTTGTAAAGAAGTATTTAAAACATAATTTAACAAGGAACCCCAATATATTACAAGATCAACAAGGTTTAAAAGAAAGAGTTATTAAGCAAGGGCTAAACATATGCCTGATTACAGCTTCTAAGATCACCATATACATGATTCATTAATGGATACAAAAAGGAAAGGAAAGAAACATGTAAGCTTAGTAATCTATTAATGTATAGGCATTAGATTACACCTATTACAAATCCTTTCTATCCATTTACTAAATATGGAGTTGCTTGTCAAAATAAGACTCCTCGAGGGACGTCTTCAAAAGATACATCCGAGTTGACTACTCGTGGGCCTTGCCCTTGTCAACTTCACCTGAAACAAAGTGGTTTTATAGATTTCATTAAGCACGACGGCTCAGTAGATAGCATTGAAGAAATGTACTACTACTTCTAAAATCATACTAAGACATGCGGTGCAATGATTTGCCGCCGTGGCAATGCAAATAGCCGTAAGGCCGAACCATGCAACTTCCCAATACCAAATTCCATAGCCACTCACTCTCAACACCGGATGCGAGCCACTCCAACGTGAGTGTAGCATACAAGATCTCCGGTAGCTAACCGAATATGACCTTGCGTTTTCGAATGTTTTAAGGATCACAAACAACCTTCCTCACCTCACACCCGCTTCCGGAATTTCATTAAATTACAACCCCAAACGGGGATTCAAAGGTCATTCCCCAATCGGGGGGAATTTTATCAAATTCATACTCCCAAGCCAATGCTATGAATGCTAAGCCGACTTGGCGACTATGAAATGTGACTACAATGATTATGCAACTACAATGTCATTTCTATGGTTTCGATATTATGAAGTGAACATAATAACTCATAATGACTAAACAAGAAATCAAGGATCTCAAGTAGGGCATAGATATCATTTAAGTCATCAAGGAAATTACTAGCAACAAAGAGTAATTTAAATCATAACAACTCATTTAACATTTAGGTTTAAACATTTAAATTAACTAGACATGCATATAATGAGCAACTAACCATCAAAGCTAAACATGTAGGAAAAGTCATGAAACAAGATTAGTATGTGACATCTCTAGTCCTACACATAGCAAACCATGAGGTTAGAAAGAGGAGTGTACTTAGTCAATGAAATCTACCTCTTGTGTTCTTTGTTCAAGAACACACCAAAATAGGAGTCTAAAGAGGGAAAGGAAGAGATCAAAGAGAAGCCCTTGATGAGAGGAGAAATTTTGCTTCAAATAGCTTAAGTCCAAAAGTGCTTGCAATGTCTTCCAATGGAGCTTGGAGGTGAAGCTTCAATGGGGAACTTTGGACTTCCAAAATGGTGAGAGAATGAGAGATATAGAGATAGAGTTGTGTATCCAAAAAAATGAAGAAGAAAGAAGATATAAGGAGGGAGAGATAGAGCTGCCAAGAAAGAGGGGGAAGGTGAGGGAGTTGTCTCCCAAAAGTGATTGATTTGATAGGTTAGGTGTGGGTAGGTATAGGTTAGGTTTGGGTAGGTATGGGTTAGGTTTTAGTGTATAACACACCCGACCACAAGATATATTACACATGTGTACCCACTAACCAAAAAGTGCTACCAACATGTATCAAATTGAAATACACTGTCCCAAAACAAGACCCACATTGGTCCGAAATTACCAAAATACCCTTGAATAAATTCTGGGTTTCTACAATCTACCCCCCTTAAAAGAATTCCGTCCCGGAATTCGAACAAGAATGCAAGGTACTCAAATCAAAGAATGGTCCGCGACCACACCACAATGCCGTAGTGTCACAAACAACGTGAACACTAGCACAACGTGAGAAAACGAAACATCTCACACATCGATTCCAGAAAGGAGATGAAAGCTCAATGAAACAGTTAATAAGCACATCAAGGGTGCTGAGGAACAAACGTAAGGGACATACGAGGTTCAACATTTAAAGGACGGAGTCAACTCCAAAGATCAACAATAATAATGGACATAAACCTCCAAATCATTGGATCAACCAAAACGTACTTGAATGAAAACAAAGTACATCTCAAATTCATCGAATCAAAACAAACGTGATCCCTTCAAAAGGAACACGTGATCACAAGAACACAACGGGGTGTTGTATACCCAAAAATTCGTCTCAAAAACGAATAAGCAACAAGTATACAAAGGATATGTATACCAACAAAAGATATGATCTACTCATCAAGCCGGAAACCCAATCTAAAGAACAGAGGGTAACCCGTAGAATGGAAATAACATTCTACAACCATCACTCATGGTGAAAACGTTTGCAAGATCCAAGGAATAAATGGCATAAGCTTCAATCGATATATAAAAGAATCGATGGAAGATAATACACAAGCGTGAATATTACACAGAGATCGAATTACAATTAAACACGGGATTCTCAAAGTAAATCAATGATATACCATCAAAGAATCGTCATACGAAGCAAAAGTATGATGTTTCAAGACACGAGTTCCACAATGAACCAAATAACTGGGTCAACTCCCAATGAATGATCCAAACGCTCAAGAATGAAGCCAAGGAAAACTTCACAAAACAAATGATATACTCGGTACTAAAGACCGTAACGACTCAAAGCTACGTCTTAACCACATAAGAGATACGAGTCACAAAGACTTACTTGTAGTACATCGCTCCCCTCCTCATAAGAAGACAATGATCAATATAGACACAAAAGTCTACAACAATGGCAACGGGAAGTCGATAGAAGAAATGATTATCACATCCCAAAACATAAACGTCGGTATAGTCAATTACAACGATTTCACTAATAGATGGATCTATTGAGAGATCCAGTCTCAAAACAATATGGCAAAAGAAATGTCACTGCCAAAAGTCAAAGGGTCTCACAAGGAAAAGTGTCTACGAAGATACAATGATGTCATCAACAAGACAACAATAAATCGAACAGGTGAACGAACAGTTATAAACCAACAAGTTCCCCCACCTTCGTTGTCGCACGCGACAACCAAATAAATATAATATATCAAAGAATTACACCTTGAACAAAACAAGAAAACATATGGTCATAACGATATCAAGCTCCCGAACTTTCAACTATTGAAAGCCCGATTCACATCAAGACGATCTAGAAGTTCCCAGACTGGGTGATCTTGAAGTGTCACATGAAAGAGGGAAGCAAACTAGGCGACACGCCTATAACAAGAGTTATAACAAACTCACGTAACGAACGGACCACAAATAATAAAAGTGTTCAAGGAAACACAGTCGAAGTTTCTCAACAGAATGAAGACAACTCTACAGAAGTTGCCACACTAACCGAACGTGATCTCAAAACAAACGATCACCAAGAATCCTCCTCTGCTAGAAGCAAGGATGAAATCGAAAGATCGCAATGATCTTGAACAAATCTCAAATACAATAATCTCAAGACAGGGTAAGGACAAAGGGCTCACTGATTTCAATAAACAAGGAATGCACCAAGTGCATGAATCTGTCAACTATGACATCAACAACAATATATCAAGATGATGAAACTAAGTACAATCAAATGGATACCTCAGAGAATCAACTAAAAATCCCCCCTTACGGATCAATCATAAGGTCAAGAAAAATAACAACGGTTCACATCGATAGGCCACCTCAATAGGCCACAAAATTAGGCAACATCAATTGGCAATTGCCAGAAAATCCAAATAACATGAGAATTACAAAAATGCCCCTCAACAAGGATAAGGTAAGTCCGAGTTCAACATGAAACGGAATCGGAGAACTCACAAACGACTACTAAGTCTAAACGGGTCCATGGTCAAAACCACCGACGCCCTAAAAGAAGAGAAGAGAGAAGAAAAAGATAAACTATAAGGAAAACAATCCTTACAATCACAGCAAGAGATACATCTAAGGCAGATGTGCACGAAAATCTTGCACAATACAACAATAAGGTACTATGCGAACGACCATAGTCTTCAAGGTATAAAAGATCACACGATTACAAAACAACAAGTCCTCAAGGCATACAAGAAGACGCAATCAAATTTAAGCCTTAGCGAACAATAAATTAAGGCTGCCAACAACAAAGATCCACGACACATATCATACTCCCCAAAACCGGTATGATCTTGAATTCACAGAGATAAGGAAATCGAGAATCTCAACAATAAATCATCTAACAACATCTATCCCTCAAGGTGTAGGGAAAGATCCAAGTGTCCAACAACTCAAGTTTGAATTGAACGAAATAAATTCCAAGAATTTAATAAGGAAAAACCGCCGGTGAAAGATCAATTCAAGAATCAACGAGACCAAAGAAAAAGGTCATCACAGCACTACAGTGCGACATACCCAAGTTAACTTAAATGTGAACTAGTTTGAATCAACAACCCTCAATCACGAGAATCGAATCGACAAGGCACAAACGTGCTTTCAAGAAAAGACTTGGAACAATAGAACTACAACGCTCTAGTAAGAGCTCAAAGACCATAGGGATCAAGAATAAACCTACTTCCAAGAAGTAAAACAGAAACGATAATCCATACTTACTCACAAGGAATGAAACACCACAAAGTACGTGTTTTTAAGACCAACATCACAGCATTAACCATACAACGTTAACAGCGAATCCTCAATGAAAATCATAATGAAAATCGATAACGATTGATAAATAACTCATAGAAAAGATTTCAGTACCAATCAACAGGATAGGCAGTCTCGAAAGAAGAGACGATCCTCAGCGAATAAAGGAACTAATAGACTTGGAACAATACACTCAAACATGAAAATCAGCGAATAAAGGAACTAATAGACTTGGAACAATACAAATCTATACCCCACAAAAGCTAGAATCCTCACAACGATTCATACGATAGGATTTGATCATATGAAATGATCCCATAGTGAAACTACAATTTGATTGTGAAGATTTAAACAATCACCAGAAATTTGGGTCAACCGACCAACCACATGGTTAAAAACTTGTAATCTACTCCGAAGAGTAATTACAACGTCAAACTGACATCCGAACGATGAAATTCTCACACGACAAAGAGTACAACAATCCTATAAGGAGAAAGAACTATTCCGACGATAAACAAAAGTTTTCGTAGCCACATGAAATATACATGGACTACCAGCCACAATCGAGAGCTAACAAGATAGAATGCTCTCACAAAGATCAACATAGCCTTTAGAGAGGCTTTGTATTACGTGCGAAATAAAACTTAAGCCACCCGAAGGTAAGCATCTCAAGAAAGTATGCGAAAACGTAGGAATACCCGAGTCGGAAGACACAACCTCTATAAGCCGTCTAATAATACGTAATGCACAACATATTAACATGTTGGTTTTCACAAGTTCAAAACTTATCTTTCAGATTTTTTACTCAAGAAATCTCATTATGAAACACCGATAAAAGTATTTATGAGTACGCGTATGAGCTACTCTAAACACGTAAAACATGAATTATTATCTCAACATGTTATCGTTATCATGCTTAACAATTCCTTGATATAGAAACAAGTAGTCACGTAAGCACATATGCACATTACTATGTTATCACATAATCCCGAAGGCAAGTAAGCATACTTTTCATCATTTTCATTTATAACATATAAAATATATCGCGTAATGTGCTAACCAATACATTACGTTACAACAGTGTAAACATATAAAACATATGCACGAAAGCATATAGGCACATAATCTCAAAGGCATGTAGCATCTAAGCATGCTCGCTTAACATCTTTCAACTTAAAGAAAATCGATGACTATTTCATCATATTGACATGCAATACTTAAACATGTTTCCTCAACAACTAAAATGTAAAACAATGAGTAATGTAAATCTAATAAGTTTAAAAGAGATCTTTAAGCATACAACTCGATGCAAAGCACTGATCAATACTTAACCATCAATCTTACAAGGTGTAGTACGTCGAGCGAATAATCCAAACAAGGAAACCCTCATGTATATACTTTTTAACCTTGCACGATCAATGGTTAAACATTAACAGATGGTTACACCAAGATGTAATACAAAAGTCAGTTCTAATGAGTATAGCAACGAAAAGTAAAAACCACCTCATGTTTACAAATCACATAGTCAAGATACATAGGCATGTGATCATATAAACACATAAGTACTTAAGCATGTCAACACATAGTCACATAGACAAGTAAACATGCTATCATAATCAACTCATCATTTAAATGAAACGGAACAAATCATATAACTACAAATGATTAAAATCAAAAGAGGTGCAACGGTCACACATGGACCCAATTAACTCCCAGAGTACCAAGGTATTCGAACCCGGTTAGCTCTGATACCATTCTGTAACGCCCCGAAAACCAAACCACATAAAGGAAAGCAAGGGATAGTTCTACAAAGACCAATCCACAAGGCGGAAGCATATAGGGGAATCCTATGTGGATTCCAAAGAAAAGTTAATAAGTCAAGGGTTGACCCACGAGGACCAAACGGGTTAAATAGGGTCAACCAACATAGTTTGGTTTTTGAAAGGAATTTGTAAAGAAGTATTTAAAACATAATTTAACAAGGAACCCCAATATATTACAAGATCAACAAGGTTTAAAAGAAAGAGTTATTAAGCAAGGGCTAAACATATGCCTGATTACAGCTTCTAAGATCACCATATACATGATTCATTAATGGATACAAAAAGGAAAGGAAAGAAACATGTAAGCTTAGTAATCTATTAATGTATAGGCATTAGATTACACCTATTACAAATCCTTTCTATCCATTTATTAAATATGGAGTTGCTTGTCAAAATAAGACTCCTCGAGGGACGTCTTCAAAAGATACATCCGAGTTGACTACTCGTGGGCCTTGCCCTTGTCAACTTCACCTGAAACAAAGTGGTTTTATAGATTTCATTAAGCACGACGGCTCAGTAGATAGCATTGAAGAAATGTACTACTACTTCTAAAATCATACTAAGACATGCGGTGCAATGATTTGCCGCCGTGGCAATGCAAATAGCCGTAAGGCCGAACCATGCAACTTCCCAATACCAAATTCCATAGCCACTCACTCTCAACACCGGATGCGAGCCACTCCAACGTGAGTGTAGCATACAAGATCTCCGGTAGCTAACCGAATATGACCTTGCGTTTTCGAATGTTTTAAGGATCACAAACAACCTTCCTCACCTCACACCCGCTTCCGGAATTTCATTAAATTACAACCCCAAACGGGGATTCAAAGGTCATTCCCCAATCGGGGGGAATTTTATCAAATTCATACTCCCAAGCCAATGCTATGAATGCTAAGCCGACTTGGCGACTATGAAATGTGACTACAATGATTATGCAACTACAATGTCATTTCTATGGTTTCGATATTATGAAGTGAACATAATAACTCATAATGACTAAACAAGAAATCAAGGATCTCAAGTAGGGCATAGATATCATTTAAGTCATCAAGGAAATTACTAGCAACAAAGAGTAATTTAAATCATAACAACTCATTTAACATTTAGGTTTAAACATTTAAATTAACTAGACATGCATATAATGAGCAACTAACCATCAAAGCTAAACATGTAGGAAAAGTCATGAAACAAGATTAGTATGTGACATCTCTAGTCCTACACATAGCAAACCATGAGGTTAGAAAGAGGAGTGCACTTAGTCAATGAAATCTACCTCTTGTGTTCTTTGTTCAAGAACACACCAAAATAGGAGTCTAAAGAGGGAAAGGAAGAGATCAAAGAGAAGCCCTTGATGAGAGGAGAAATTTTGCTTCAAATAGCTTAAGTCCAAAAGTGCTTGCAATGTCTTCCAATGGAGCTTGGAGGTGAAGCTTCAATGGGGAACTTTGGACTTCCAAAATGGTGAGAGAATGAGAGATATAGAGATAGAGTTGTGTATCCAAAAAAATGAAGAAGAAAGAAGATATAAGGAGGGAGAGATAGAGCTGCCAAGAAAGAGGGGGAAGGTGAGGGAGTTGTCTCCCAAAAGTGATTGATTTGATAGGTTAGGTGTGGGTAGGTATAGGTTAGGTTTGGGTAGGTATGGGTTAGGTTTTAGTGTATAACACACCCGACCACAAGATATATTACACATGTGTACCCACTAACCAAAAAGTGCTACCAACATGTATCAAATTGAAATACACTGTCCCAAAACAAGACCCACATTGGTCCGAAATTACCAAAATACCCTTGAATAAATTCTGGGTTTCTACAGGGTAGGTGGGCTCTTTTATAGATGCAAGAGTCCACCCTTACATGGTAAGTGTATTGATATGGTATGTAAATCAATTACGATTGATTTACACAAATTAAGAAAAGTCCTCCAAATGGTTTAGGAATCTACTCATTCTTCCTTAATAGAGTTCTGGCCACATAAGGAAACTGCCTGGAAAGTTCGGCCCGAGCTACACCTCCTGGAAAGTCGCCGCGCCTCGTGCCTGGGCCGTTCGATCATCCCGAGCGGTGACGTCCGATGACCTCTGAACTGTGGACCCCAAGCTCTCGTGCCGGATAGTCCGTGTCTCTCTGCAGACGTGGCGGTTGGTCTTTAACAGGATATTTCTGGACGTATCATTATTCGTATTTTTTTTTATATATGTAATTGTTTTTATCCTTTTCTGACACGTATATGTATTTGTTTATGCTAATGGCCAATATTTGGTTTGCAGCTTACTTTTTGGAGTCATATCGCCCGTTGAGGAAAGGAGATCATTTTCTAGTGAGAGGAGGGATGAGAAGTGTGGAATTCAAGGTCATCGAAACCGACCCAGGTGAGTACTGTGTGGTTGCTCCAGACACCGAAATATTCTGTGAGGGCGAACCTGTGAGACGCGAGGATGAGGATAGGCTCGACGAGGTGGGCTATGACGATGTGGGTGGTGTTAGAAAGCAAATGGCTCAGATTCGTGAACTAGTAGAGTTGCCGTTAAGGCACCCACAACTTTTTAAATCTATAGGCGTGAAACCCCCCAAAGGAATTTTACTCTATGGACCCCCCGGTTCTGGGAAGACACTTATAGCCCGGGCCGTGGCTAATGAAACCGGCGCTTTTTTCTTTTGTATTAACGGACCTGAAATTATGTCCAAATTGGCTGGAGAGAGTGAAAGCAATCTGAGGAAGGCGTTTGAGGAGGCTGAGAAGAATGCCCCGTCTATCATTTTTATTGATGAGCTTGATTCAATTGCTCCCAAGAGAGAAAAGACAAATGGTGAAGTTGAAAGGCGGATCGTTTCTCAGCTCTTGACTCTCATGGATGGCTTGAAATCTCGGGCGCACGTTATCGTGATTGGAGCTACGAATCGCCCAAATAGCATTGACCCGGCATTGAGAAGGTTTGGTAGGTTTGATAGGGAAATAGACATCGGCGTTCCAGATGAAGTTGGACGCCTTGAAGTTCTCCGCATTCATACCAAGAATATGAAGCTGTCTGATGATGTAAATCCTACTCTTTGCTACACGTCATTAAGTTTCTGTTATTGATTTGATTTGTAGCTCATATGTATATTTATATTCCCCGTATAGGTTGATTTAGAAAGAATCTCCAAAGATACTCACGGTTATGTTGGTGCTGACCTGGCTGCTCTCTGCACTGAAGCTGCACTTCAATGCATCAGAGAAAAGATGGATGTTATTGACTTGGAAGATGAGACAATTGATGCTGAGATACTGAATTCCATGGCTGTTACGAATGAGCACTTCCATACTGCTCTCGGAACAAGCAATCCATCAGCTTTACGGGAAACAGTAAGTAGATTTTTAAGAAGCAATCTTATCTACGCTGCTCTACTTTTCTATGTAAAATATCTCTCCCTGTTTGGTCACCCGTAAAATGTTTTCTGAAGATTTTCAGTAAAATAAAACTACCTTAAAACGCTGAAAACGATTACGAGGAAATTTCCTTGTCATTTTCTTGAAAGCACTTATAAGTGAAATGCTCAATTAATTAATTTGTATATTAATATATGCACATATATAACTAAAAACATGCACATGTTATTTTATATACATATGTTTACATTCACGCTTATATTCTTGCTTGTACATGTTCATATATTCATTATATTTCCTTTAAATGGATGAGCAGGTTGTTGAAGTGCCCAACGTCAGCTGGGAAGACATTGGAGGTCTTGAAAATGTCAAGCGGGAGCTCCAAGAGGTAGTTATAAGTATTGATTTGGGTTTGATATCTAATTTTTCTCATACATTTTCCACCCATGTTTTAGTTTAGTTTTTTCACTTTTCTTTTTTAAAAAAAATATATATATTATTTTGTAGACTGTTCAATACCCTGTGGAGCACCCAGAAAAATTTGAGAAATTTGGTATGTCACCTTCAAAGGGGGTTCTTTTCTATGGGCCTCCGGGATGTGGGAAAACTCTACTAGCCAAGGCAATTGCAAATGAATGTCAAGCAAACTTCATTAGTGTTAAAGGACCCGAACTGCTTACTATGTGGTTTGGTGAGAGTGAAGCCAATGTTCGAGAAATCTTTGACAAGGCCAGACAATCTGCCCCTTGTGTCCTCTTTTTCGATGAGCTCGACTCCATCGCTACTCAGGTTTGAATTTTTGTTGTATTGATTTTTGAACTAATGACTATGGAAGCTGAAATCGCTCATATTAAGGCTCTGATTGGTTGATGGATTTAGTGATGGAAATGAAACGAAAACATTGGAGATACACTTTTCTTTGTTTGGTAAATAAACAGGAAGGAAAGAAATTTAAGAAAATTATGAACTTAAAATTTTGTGAGTTACTTCTCTTCATCTTTTCTAAGTTACTATTACAATTTGAAATCTTTTAATATTTCTAATGTCAATTAAGCATGTTTCTGGGATTATAAGGGAAATAGTTCTCATTTCTTGTTTTCCTTTGCCTTTTCTTTTCCTTCTCTATATCCGCAAACCAAACAGACTCCAAGTGGTTGACCTTTGGGGTATGGTTAATTAAAACCCAGCATTGGAAATATTCCACGAGTTTATTTCTTGATTACAATAGCTCGCAAGTCACAACTAATAATATATATAATCATAATTAATTTTTGTCATTGTTGCAGAGGGGAGGCGGTGGTGGGGATGCAGGTGGAGCTGCCGATCGGGTTCTGAACCAGCTTTTGACTGAAATGGACGGCATGTCAGCAAAGAAGACTGTTTTCATAATTGGGGCCACTAACAGACCCGACATAATTGACTCCGCTCTTTTGCGTCCTGGTCGTCTTGATCAGCTAATTTATATTCCTCTGCCAGACGAAGCTTCACGTTATTCGATTTTCAAGGCCTGCCTAAGAAAATCACCTGTCTCCAAAGATGTCGACTTGAATGCTCTTGCCAAATACACTCAAGGTTTTAGTGGAGCTGATATTACCGAGATATGCCAGCGGTCTTGCAAATATGCCATAAGAGAGAACATTGAGAAAGTATGCTTCTGCACTGTATGCTTGATTTATATGCCGATTCTCATGTCTGAGAATATAATGATATTGTCCGAAGTTCTACGGGCTTGTGTATCTACATGTTTATCTGAATATTTTTGTTAATCAACGTTTTTCTCTACTGCTGGCTTTTTCATTCAAAACTTAAGAAAATAATATTTCTTCTTTTTAGAGGACTTAGTACTCGAAACCTTGATACGCATAAATTTTGCTTCAAAATTTGTTTTCATTTGGGACTTGCCTTTCATGTAGCATGGACTAAACCCAGCTCTGTTGGAAGTTAGAACAACAGAGTTGCAAGTCCAAAAACACTAACATTCAGTTCATTATCCTGAATTTTACGGGCCTGCTTGGGAATGCTTGAAATAGGATCTGCTTTAGTGTCATTCTCACTTACTATCTGGTTTTTATGAGAACTATAGTTTTGTTGGCTTGACATAGGATAGAACCAACTTTAAGAGATATGTTATACTGGGCAAAGAGACATTCATCAAGCGCTTGATTTTATAGGGGAGACTGGTTTCACTTGTGAACCACATAACCGGTCCTCATTCCCAATCAGTCCCCAAGTGTTGGTTTTGGGTGACCTTTGTGGGTAGAGACAGTATCTATCTTGTTTTTGGTGGGTAGGGCTCTAAGCTGGTGCTTTCCCTCTTCAATATAAAACCGTGGGGTCTGTGCTCAACCCAAATCGCCCACGGTGAGTACGATCAACCTTGATAAGTTGCATAGGAATTATTGAAATTTACCATGCTCGTCTCAGGAGATCTCAATATATTCATTGTGTCGTTCCTTTTGCATGAGATGTGAGAAATGAGAATTATTTACATCTGTTTCAAGTTACAATATTTATTTGATTAAAATTTCTGTCATATTGCAGGATATTGAGAGGGAGAGAAAGAGAAGCGAGAATCCCGATTCTATGGAAGAGGATACTGTGGATGAAGTGTCTGAGATTAAGGCTGCGCATTTCGAGGAGTCCATGAAGTATGCACGTAGAAGTGTGAGTGACGCTGACATACGTAAATACCAATCCTTTGCTCAGACCTTGCAGCAGTCCCGCGGATTCGGAACTGAGTTCCGGTTCTCCGAGTCCGGAACCGGTGCATCTGGATCTGACCCATTTGCAGCTTCTGCTGGTGGAGCTGAAGAAGATGACTTGTATAGTTAGGTTTTAACTATCTGCTCTTACTTTTCTGTTACAATTTGGTTTTTGTATTCGTGCATTTCTGGCTTGTCCACTTGATTGGGGAAACTTATTTCCTAAGCATTCATGCATTTTACTAATGTCGTACTCTTTAAATGATGAATTGAAAAATCAAGATTTTAGCAGGGAATGACTTGGAATTTGTTTTCAAGGTGTACTTACAAATGCATGTTTTGTTATGTCACTGTATCACAAGAAATTTTTTGGGTACTCTCTCTGAGTATTCCACGTGGCGTGTTTTGTGATAATCTTGGGGCGGGGCCAAGAATTTGTACTTTTGGGTTGGGTGGCACTGCCCCGTTTTGAGAGTTGGAAATTTTGGTATTCGTAATCCTTGCTATATATTGTAATCCTTAGGATTATGGTTTATGACAATGAGAGATGCAATTGTACATTAGCGTGTAGACCATTTTGCAAAGTTAAAATATGGAAGAGGTAATATGTAAATTAATTTTAACATTTTGCAAATTACATGTGCATAATCAAAGTTTTAGAAAAAATTTGCAGCGGCCGTGGCCCCTGCGCCTCCACTAAGTTCTGCCCTTGGTGATATCTGCAACCAATAGAACTGAGTTTTTTTTTTTTTGGAGAGGAACCAATGTCTAAGGACTGACAATTAGTGAGACATCCTTTATGCAACCTTGTGGGTTCCACCCAAAATACCGACTTTCATTAGAAATACCATATTAGAAATACCACATTGTATTTACAAAGTAATCAAAAAAATTTCATGTATCAGTCTCAGATTTGGGTTGCTTTTAACTTTTACATGACTGTCTGACCTGTTCACAAGGATTTCCACATACCTGTGGTCAGTTTAAAATTGCCAGTTCGGTTATTAAATGAGTTGCCTTGTGGCTCTTCATGTCATACTTTTTTATGTATCACGAGTAAGGAAGAGTTGTCATAATCTCCAGGCTTGTGCTAGTTCACTTTTATGAAGTCTTAAATTTAGAAAATTTACTTGCCACACCATGGCCGGTCCGGCTAATAAGTGATTGTCATGTGTTGTGACTCATGGTTTAGGACCATTTCTCGTGGCAGAGACTAATATCATAATCACTTATATACAATAGAAAACTTTGCATGGTTTTGCCGTTACACATAATCATTACATTAAATAAGGCTGGTTGTGGTTGAGCTACTCTTTTAAATTTTTTATTTTGATAGCGAGCTACTCTTATTAAATCCATTATTTCTTGGTTCCTTGTTTATTATTTTCATCTATCCCTTTTCTATTCATGTGCTTGTGCGTTATTTTGGTGGTTTGAAGCATTTACCCATGTGCTGTTTTTGATACATATTTTAATCGCAATTTAATAAAAAGTCTCTTATTTTAGATTAATTATGTTTAAAGGATAACCGTTTTTTTTTGTTCAAAACTCCATGACAAGAAACATAATCAGATCAAGTCCCAATGGTTTAAAAGTTATGTGAAATTTCACATAACTACTTCAATTTTTTTGATAAAAATTATGTATATTTCGTATAACTTTTGTAATACATGGACTTTTCAGTTAAATAAAAAACACAGGTCGGACTTAGGCTTAGTTTGGCCCCCATGTGGCTTTTTAAAAGGAGCTTATGAAATTTATTACTAAGTTCTTTGATAAATTTATACAAGTGACACACTACTCTTCAAAAAGACATCATGAAACCAAAAAGCAATCTTGAGCTTTTAAAAGCTCCATTCTAGAGCTTTTAAAAGCTCCCTCCAAAAAAGCCCTAAGTTCAATTTTTGCAAAGCTCATAAACAAGTTATCAAATGAATTAACATGAAATTGGGCTTTAAAAAAGGAGAAGCACCACGTGGGGGCCAAACTAAGCCTTAATACTAAAAGAGCCTATTTTAGAGTAGTTTTGACTAAATCCCCATGTCTTAACACATATGGAGACAGAAGGTAGGAGAGAGATCGAGAGATGACAAACCGGCACATGGGCATTTAATCATTCAATCATCAAAACCAAATAGTTTGGAAAAATACAATCATCTTTCAGTAGTATATATAATAATAATAACAATAATGATAATAAATTTAAAAAAAAAAAAAAATCCCCAAAGATTGGAGGCTTATACTGCCTAATGCTCACACTTTCCATGAACACATGCACACCAACCGTATACACACACACATACACATATCACCTTCTGTATAGTATCCAGCTGCTTCCCCCAAAACGCGTACACTCAAGGTGTTCTTGAGTGCTTAATAGTAGAGCAATCCACTGAGCCCAGTGTGTGAAAATTCACATAGTGACTCGGCGCGGACGAATGCTTATACCCCTTTGGCTTACAATTCTTCACATCCTTCCCTTGGAAAGACTTTTGCTTTTGATCCAAATGTGGATTCATCTTCACATAGTCTCTTTCTTTTGAGCCTAATAGGTCTCTACTAGCCATTGTTACCTCTAGAGGAGACAAGAACACGAGGAGACAAAAAACTAGTGTAACACATAAAAGTGTACGAGACATTTAAGTTTTTTTTTTTTTAAATTTTTTGTGGGTTGTGTTATTTTTTGTTGAAGAGAGATATGTGGGAGTGAGAGAAGGGGTTTATAAGGGGTTTTAGGAGAGACAGAGAGAGAGAGAGAGAGAGAGAGAGAGAGAGAGAGAGAAGGGGGTGACTTAAATGGACTCGTGAGTAGCTGTGGAGGCAGATGTGGCACAGCTCATTGTTAACAAAAGGGGTACAAATGTGGTGTGGTCATGAGTTGGTGAGTTGGGTGCTCTCTTTTTGTGTGTGTGTGTGTGTGGCCTTCTTGTGGGGAGGTGAGGATGCCCGTGAGTTTCTGTCAATTGCACTCAAGTCAAAACTCTCTTTAAAATCATTCATTGAACTCTAAAACTAAGCAATCTTCTTTATACGATCAATCTGTGATTTTTTGTAGAAATGTTTTTTTTTCCCCTTCTTCTTCTTCAAATTTGAGAGACTGTTGTGTAAAGCAAAGAATCCGTCATGTGATTCATTAGGGGATGTATGTCTTTATCACAAATTCAAGTGTTTGATGAGAGTATTCATTTCTTGTCCAATAGTGATCTGTGTCTAGTCTAGTTCTTATAATAATCAGTTAGAAATTGAATTTTTTTTTTTAAACCACTTGTAAGGCTCAGCACATTCAATTCCTTAAAACCTAGGTGTTAAGGAGAGGGGAACTAAAGTTTATAAACCGCACAGAGGGGGCCATAAATGGGCGATGTGGAACATTCCAACACACCCCTAAACTACAGGAGCTGGACACTCGGCATACCCTGGACCACAGCAGCCGAACGACTAGCCCAATCAAACTCTGATACCACTTGTAAGGCCCAGTCCATTCAACTCTTTAAAATCCAGCTGTTAAGAAGAGAGGAACTAGAGCCTTATAAACTGCACAGAGGGGCTATAAATAGGCGATATGGGACATTCCAACAAAACTAGATATTCTTTAAGCGTATTCTAACCGGTCTATGTATTCAGATGTTCTAAGCTCTCGGTAGAGTTCAAAAAAAAAAAAAAAAAAAATAGAAGTGCGACAGAAGAAAAAATATTATGGTTGAGTTGAGGCTCACTCCCTAATTATTGGTATTATAAAGTGGATTAATTTTAAATGTTTGATGAAAAACTGTGAAAATATGAGAATTTTTCCGTTGGGGTAATTACTATATTTCCGTGTGGCTACTTTGATGTGTGGCAGATTTCAAACTCTCAAATTTCAAAGGCATCGAAAAGATTTCATGTTAAGTCATTCTCAAGCCCATTAATTACCCTTCTGATACTGTGAGAAGACATCTTTACTGTAGGGGGTTAGAATGGAGAATGACTCAACGTGAAATCTGTAGTAAAGTATGCATCCACATAATTTCTTATTAAGATGTCAATAATTAACTTAGTTGCTAAAGTATTTTAGAATTTCTTATTCGAAACATAACACAAAAATAGTAAAGTACTATATATGAGAGCAGGAGAAATTGGGTGTTCATTCTCATCACTATTAAATAAAGGCTTTTTTTTTGCTTAATCAAACTTAACGGATGTCCAACCCCTCCTCAAATAAATGAAGAACACAGTTTTGCTCACCCTAAAATTGTTCACCCTTTGTTTACCCGCTTCTTTTATTGGCTAATGTAGTGAGGTCCAGTACTCTACACCATTAATTAATTCTCATTTAATACCGAGCTCCACTAAATTAATCAATGGGAGAGAGGGTGAGCAATTTTGGGGTGAGCAAAGATGTATTCATAAATGAATAAGACAAAAAAAACTTTCAACACTCTTATGTAGCGGTGTGTTTCAAATGAAACGGATCGACAATGAATGTTTCGAAAAAAATTCTAAAATATTCAGAATGTGAAAAGTCTTTCCAATGCCAATTCCGAAATTTCGAAAATTTTATTTTATGTTCTGATTCCGAATTTCAGAAATATCTGAATTTTTTAGAATTTTTCGGAATCGGATATTTTCAGATTTTTCATAATTTTTCAGGCAAAATAATTAATCCACATATCATTGTCTCAAAATTTGATTAGTAGATTTTTTGTTAATTGGATTTTAAGACAAATTTTTTTAAAATTGCAGTAAAACACCCCCTTTTATGTAGAATTTCATAATGGTGTATATATATATATATGTATATATGTATTCAGAATATTTTTAGATCAAAAATTCAGAATTTTCGGAAATTCCAAAACTAATACCGATTCTAATCCGATTTTTTTTCTTCAAAATTTTCAAAAATCGGAATTTAGGAATTACTTAATTGTTGCCACAATCGGAACTTTTCGGATCAGGATCAAAATTTTTGTTTCAAATTGCACCCCTACTCTTATGTAATTAGACATAAATCCATGCAATATCACGGAAAATTTATCAATAAAAGTATATAATAATATAGAGAATTAGCAATAAATCCTTCATACATGATCATTCATGGATTTAGGACAAACCAAATTCATATTAAATGTAAGATCCCTAAGATCTCTTAACCATGGTTAAATAGTTTTTCTTTGACTGAAATACCCCTTGAAAATCTTTTTGAGATATAGATATATAATATAAAAGAGCCACATTTAATTGAGCGGTCATAAATATGATCAATATGTAGTTTAAATTAACATTAAATGATACTCATAATTATTACCATATGTATTTATTTTTTTTCTTATTTAAAACTCTTGGTGACCTTTCCCTCTCCTAAATCAACACCATCATCACCAAATCTGCATCATCACCATTCAACACTATCACCCCCATCGCCACATCAAGCCCAACCTCATCAACTTTACCATACCAACACACCACCACCACCTTAGTATTATGCATACAAAGTGCACGTGACAAAAACAACTCAACCACCCTATCATCCGTCTTGTGGGCCCATGAAAACATCTTTTCTCCTTAAGGGAACACAAGAAATTATTCAGTGAACCACTACCACCATCATCAAACCATCGCCACTACCACCATCATCACAATAACCACCTCACCATCACCATATCCTCGCCGTCACCACTCTCATCAAACCCAACATACTGTGAGATTCACAAATCATGTTGTGACTCTATCTTCTTTTTTTTTTTTTTTTTTCCAGAATATGTGAAATTCACAAATCATGTTCGGGTTTTTTTTTTTCCACAACATGTGAAATTCACAAATCATGTTCTTTTTTTTTTTCCATAACATGTGAAATTCACAAATTATGTTCTTTTTTTTTTTCCACAACATGTGAAATTCACAGAATATGTTCCGTGATTTGTGTTTTCTAGAACATGTGAAATTCACAAAACATATCCCGTGATTTGTTTTTCTAGAACATGTGAAATTCACAAATCATGTTGCGATTCTCTCTTCCATTCATGTTTTTCAGAATATGTTGTGAAATTCACAACTATGATTTGTGAATTTCAATTCGCAAAATTCACAGAAACTACTATGAATTTTTCAGACCTATGAGCGTCTGCAGTGTTGTGGTGTTGGCTGACAGAGGTGATGAAGATGATTATGGTTAATGGTGGTAAGGTGATGACTTTCAAATTTGATTGCCTTAATTTTTGATTCCTTTAATTGTATGGGGAGATATTTTGGGAGAAAACATTAATGGAGGGGTAACTATTTTGAAGTTTATTAAACTTGATGAGGGAGGGGTATTTTAGGCCCTAAAAAAATTTCAAAGGTTTAATAATAAATATGTTTTAACCAAGGGACCTATTGCCAACTAAGTACATACAAGAGGGATATAATACTAATTCATCCTAATAATAATGATCAGATAATTAATAAAGAGAAAAAAAAACACTTAGTAAATTAAAAGGGACGTGAGACGGAGCGTGGGATTGAAAGAGACTAAACTAATAGTTTATTTTGATTCGGAAAGTCCATAGTTTGGATAGGCTAGATATTGTGGGACTAATTATCCATTTTAATGTTTTAGCATGTATACCGACCATTATTTTTATTCGAGAGGTTGTGGTTAATTCTTCCTCTAACTAGGGAAGGGGATGATACCCCTAATATTGTTTCCAAAACAATGCTTGCAAAACAAATGTGGCCTCAGAATTTAATAAATGAGAGCCGCTAAATACATCCACCCAATTACTTTTTCTACCCATATTTTTATGTGGTGAGGAAGAGCACATATAACATCTTTTTGTAGTAAAGCATCTTCCAATTGAGAAAAAAGAGGAAAGAAAAAATTTATAGTGATAACTAGAGGTGTAAGGACAACCGATAGACCGAACCAACCAAACTAAACCGATCAATTTTCTAAAAAATACACAACCCTAAAATTCAATCAAACCGACAAAAAAAAATGAGAAAACCGACCGAATTGACCATCTTTGGTCGGTTTTGAAACTCAAGAAAATCGAGGAAAATCAACCAACTTTCACCCTAGTGATAACATGTGGCATATAGTGTTTTCTTTCTAAAATATAGGATGCGAGAGAGTTAATAGGTCTTCTTCATGAAAAACTATTCAGTGAGACCATTCACCGTGTCATTATGTTGCGTGATGTGACGTTTTATTAAAATGAGTCCATATCTATCTTATTTGTAGGTGACAATGAGCCAAAGACAAATAGTTGCTGATTTTAAGTACATGTTATGTCCCTGTTACTTGTCACGTGCCTTCTAAATTTAGAGGTCACTTGATAATATATGATTAGAGAGTCATATCACATAAATGTTCAATGATCGACGTAGTGTGATGGTATCATTGAATACCTTCTCTTCATTTATCTGCTTTGCCCCATATGTAGAAGTAAAAAAAACATTCATTGGCAACAATCAATTAGGAAACAGGAACTTACCATGGCGTCAAGACATTGTCATAATTTATTATTTGCCCATAAGGAGAAAGAAAAATGTAAGTAGACATTAATGACAAAGTAGCCCTTTAAAAAAATCCATGATCATCCTAGTGATTTTGGAGGGTAAGGATCATTTAATTAGCACTACTTTGTGACAACATTCATGTGGGTTTTGCAGGACTACAAGTTTTTTATTTATCTTTTATTTTTATAAAAAAAAGATCGATAAAAAAAAAATTGTGTGCGTAGTCCTGCACAACACCCATATGGGGTGCTGTGCAAGTGCTTTGAAAACTTTGAAAACTAAAGTGGTTTATTTTGCAGGTACTGTCGAGGATCTTTGGTCCCAGTATAATTTTGTAACTTTGAAAACTAAAGTGGTTTTCAAAGTTACAACATATTAGTGTAAATTTATGATTAAATATATAATCATACTTTCATGCGGAAAAATTATGGATCTTGAATCTAATACATCTCAAGATCTATCAATTACTAAAATTAAATGCGTACAGTTGTTTGTCATTGTCAATTGATAGAGATGGTGATTGAAAACCCCGTAATTGAAGACTTGATATATGGCTTGTCCTTCTTCTCTCTGTCTCTCAATATTCACAAACTTACTGTAACTGATGGAGATTTTGAAAGGGGAAGTTTGTATATCTTATAGAGGAGAGGAGAGAAGAGGGCCCTAAAATAGCTGCTTTAGAAAACTGTTCCATCTCTAGTTTTATATAACCTCCAAAGCAGTTATTTATTTTACATATTATATTTTATTAATTAGACATATTTTTCTATTGGCTAATAAAATGGTAGTAGAGACCAACCAACTTAGGAGACTAATGGACCACTTTCACGTGACTCAAAGTCACGTGGATAACATTCTCCCACTTGGTCCAATCAGTCGATTATGATGTAAACTATGATTTTAATAAAATATGCAAGTTTGTTTAAAAACTTTTACTTTGTTGGACTCTATACTAAAAGACTTTAAAATGTGATCACAAATTTCTGAAAACTAGTCAATAAGCCCAATTAATAAGATACTGTAATACTATGATTAGCTTAGATTATTAATGTGAGTCATAGCGGTTGTACAACATCTATGTCATACTCCCTTCTATGTATCATGCCATTAATAACCTTTACTAACCTAGCCTATTTTACCAAAATGCCCCTGTAATTTGTCTTGTTAAGATATTTTCTGTTTATGAAATAACCAACCATAATATGTGCACACATAATTGACAACAAGAAACAAAACAGAAACAAACTATCATTGCGCAAAAGCGTCAAGTACACAACTACTGAAACATCCATCATTATACACTTCAGGATTACTCAAAAGACACATCCTAATAACATGTTCCTTATATATCTTTGGAGGTAATCCTTTAGTCAATAGATCAGCAACCATACGAGTAGTACTCAAATTTTTAATTGATGCTTGTTGTTTCTGGACTCTTTCTCTAACAACCAAGTACTTAAGTTCCATGTGTTTGGAATCACTAGAGTACTTCCCATTCTTAGAAAAGAAAACTGCTGCGGTATTGTCACAATAAAGTTTCAGTGGCCTGGCAATGGAATCAACAACACTAAGTCCTGAAATAAAATTTTACAACCATAGAGCATGACTCGTGGCCTCAAAGCATGCCACAAACTCGACCTCCATCGTGGATAAAGTAATAATGGACTGTTTTACACTCTTCCACGAGATTGCTCCACCAGCTAGCAGAAACACAAAGCCTGATGTGGACTTTTTGCTATCTAAGCAACCAGCAAAATCCGAGTCTGAGTACCTGATCACTTCTAGCTAATCTGATCTCCTGTATGTGAGCATATGATCCTTCTTCCCTTGAAGATATCGCATAACCTTCTTTGCTGCTTTCTAGTGTTCCATTCCTGGGTTACTTTGATATGTACCTAGCATTCTAACTGTAAAACTAACATTTGGTCTGGTACAAGTCTGAGCATACATTAAGCTCCCCACAGCTGATGCATATGGAACTTTATTCATTTGATCCCTTTTTAAGTCGTTCCTAGGGCACTGACTTTCATTTAACTTATCACCTTTCATGATTGGTGCATCACTAACTGAACATAATTGCATATTGAATCTTTCCAAGACTCGATTGATATAACCTTTTTGAGACAGTCCTAATAATCCTCGAGATCGATCCCTAAAGATCTCTATGCCAATCACATAGGATGCCTCACCCTTATCAACCATCTTAAAGCTCTTGGCGAGATACTCCTTGGTTTGGTGCAACAAACCAAGATCATTACTAGCTAGCAAAATATCATCCACGTACAAAACTAAAAAGATAAACTTGCTCCCACTGATCTGCAGATATATACACTGATCAACAGTGTTTTCCTTAAATCCAAAAGTAGTAATGGTATCATTAAACCTTATGTACCATTGTCTAGAAGCTTATTTAAGACCGTAAATGGATTTATTTAATTTGCAAGCCAAATGTTCTTTCCCTTCCTTTGTGAACCCTTCAGGTTGCTTCATGTAGACATCCTCATCCAAATTTTCATTCAAAAAAGCGGTTTTCACATCCATTTGATATAACTCTAAGTCATAATGAGCTACAAGTACCATTATAATTCTTAGCGAGTCCTTAGATATGGGAGATGAGGTCTCTCTATAGTCAATGCTTCTTTCTGAGTGAAACCTTTAGCCACAAGTCTGGCCTTATATCGTTCGATATTTCCTTTAACATCACGCTTGGTCTTGAAGACCCATTTACAACCGACTTTCTTACAATTATTAGGCAATTCGACGAGATCCCAAACACCATTCTGGTCCATCAATTTCAACTCTTCATTCATAGCATCGATCCATTTACTAGAATTATCACTTTCTATGGCTTGTGAAAAAGAACCGAATCCTTGTTAATCCCAATATCAAAATCAGATTCTTGTAGATACACCACATAATCATCTAAAATAAAAGGTCTCCTTTCCCTCTGAGATCTTCTCAGAATTGCCGGTTGTGGCGGTTCTACATTATTTTCAATGGCAATATCCTCATGAAGTGGTGAATCATTTCTATTATGTTGTTCGTTTGCCTCAACTGGTTGAATAGGTTGAGGAACAACAATCTCTCGAGGAGGAAAGGGTAGTGGGATATCCACTCTTATTTCCTCGAGATTTACTTTTCTTGATTCATCACTGGCACTAATTTCGCCATTCTCTAAGAATCTGGCATTATCGGTTTCCATTATCCTCGTACTATAATTAGGACAATAAAATTTGTACCCTTTGGACTTATCTGGATAACCAATGAAATATCCAGATATTGTCCTTGAATCTAACTTTTTCTCATGTGGATTGAAGATCCTTGCTTCTGTTGGACAACCCCAAACATGTAAATGTCTCAAACTAGGCTTCCTACCAGTCCACAACTCAAAAGGAGTTGTTGGGCGTACTAGGAACCCTGTTCAAGATATACATTGCAGTCTTTAATGCTTTACCTCACAATGAATCAGGTACATATATTTGAAAAACTCATCATACTCCTAACCATATCCAAACGAGTACGATTACGCCTTTCAGCAACTCCACTCTGTTGTGGCATACCTGGCATTGTGTATTGAGCACAAATACTACATTTTTCAAGAAATTTGGCAAATAGGCCAGGATTTTGGCCTGTCTCATCATATCTACCATAGAACTCACCACCTCTATCAGACCTCACTATTTTAACCTTTCTATCTAACTGTCTCTTGACCTCAATAATGAACACGTCAAGGATGTCAACGGCCTGAGACTTTTCATGCATTAGATATACATAACCATAGCGAGAAAAATCATCTATAAAGGTGATAAAGTACCGCTCTCCAGCAAAACATGGAATGGAGAAAGGTACACAAATATCTGTATGAATTATCTCAAGAAGCTTAGTACTTCTTGTGGCACCTTTCTTAGTGTGTTTGATTTTCTTTCCCTCAATGCAATCCACACACACATCAAAATCAGTGAAGTCTAGGTTATCTAAAATACCAGTCTTCACCAGTCTCTCAATTCTATTCCTAGAGATATGCCCCAGTCACCTAAGCCATAAGATTGAAGACTTTTCATTAATTAGGCCAACTTAAAGATTGTGCAAACTTATTAAAGATTGTGCAAACTTATGATTCAAGGAAATGTTATACCAACCATCACATAAAATACCAGAACCAACTACAATGGAATTAAATAATAGACTGAGTTTTGCATAACCAAATAAAGCTGAATATCTAGTAACATCCAACTTAGACAAAGAAACTAAATTCCTAGAAAGTGAAGGTACATAAAAAGTGTCCATAAGATGGAAGGTTCCAATAGCTACCACTTCTGCTTTGAGACTGTTCCCCATATAGACGAATCTTTCACTGTCCTTCGGCTTCCGGGTGGTAAGGAATCCCTACATCGAATTTGTTATGTGAGTCGTGGCCCCAGAGTTAATCCACTAAGTATTAGAAGGAACTTCAGCAAGATTTAATTCATAACATACAAAAAAAAGATTTATACCTCTCCTTTCGAACCAAGCTCTACGCTTGCTGTAGTCTTTCTTCACATATCCTTTCTTGCCACAGAAGTAACATTTGACAGTGTACTTTCCACAGCCCTAGCTACTTTCCCCAGGTCCATCTACTTTCTTTGGTGGAAATCTCTTTCCTTTCACAAACTTTTCTTTCTTTTTAGCTCCTTGAGTTACAACCAGCAGTATAGAGTGGGGTCCTTCTTGCCTCAGTGTCACTTCCTCTTGAATGCACATACCAGTCAGCTCATTCAAATTCCACTTGTCTTTGTGAGTGTTATAGTGAATTTTGAATGGGCTGTACTGAGGAGGGAGTGAGTTGAGAATAAACTGTACCAAGAAGGATTCATCCACTTGCATTCCTAGTGCTCGAAGTTTTGCAGGTTTGTCAGTCATATAGAGGATATGTTCCTGAACTCCTCTATTACCATCATATTTGACAGTAGTTAACTCTGCCATAAGTGTGCTTGCAAGTGACTTATCTGCTGATTTAAAACGTTCTTTGACAACATTTAATAGTTTCAATGAGCTATTAGTTTGAGGGAGGGAAGTCTTGATGTCATTAGCCATGGTCATCCTCATAAGCATAAGACTAAGTCTGTTTGATCTCTCCCAGACTTTCAAAATATCAACTTGTTTTGCAGTACTATCAGCAATAACTTTCTCAGGTTTTTCAGCCAAAAGTGACATGTCGAGATCTAACACACCTAGTGTGAATTGGACTTGTTCATAACATTTTGAGAAGTTTGACCCATTGAGAGTCAGAATGCTAGATGCATGAGAGTGCAACGAAGTGGGAATAGTCACTGAAATAAAATAGGACAATGCTCACGTTAAGGCCTTGAGTCTATCTTTAGTATAGAATTATAAATTCTAAACATATGAACTATTGACATCACTACAGTTTCTCCATTGGGCGAAACCATAGCACATCTAGTGTCCACTCTATAGGTGTAAAATATTATCACCTATATAGGTTTAATATAATTTATATTGCCTAATAGTTAGTCATGTTATATTTGGGTATCCAATTCTTCACTCTAAGTAACACAAATTATATTACCCTATCCAGTTCATAGTTAGTTGAAAGTGACTTTCTTTTAGGCTAGTCCCAATCTCCTAACTATGACTGCCATTGAGAATATTATTGTCTTTTATGTCACCGTTATTTGACTAATCTTTAATGTAGTTTTATATTCATGAGGCTCACTAGCCTAGGTCACTTTGGTGACTACCAAATAAATAAACCCTATAAATATAAAACTAACTAACAATATTCTCTAACCCTTTTATTAGAGTTATTATTTAATTACTAAAATTATAATTTATTAACTCAATCACTTTAATAATGTGAAAAAATGAAAATTAAACTTTCCTTTATGTGATTGAAATCTATTCAATGATAAAAAAACTAGTAATAACTCTTAAACTGTAGATAAAACAAATACAAACAAGAAGCTGTAATTTTCGACTAACAGAATGAGTATGATCAATAAAGCATATAAAGCCAAAAGACAATTATCTAATCATATTTTGGTATGTCAAACTATGCACAGTACCTAAGCAAAATTTGTATATCAAAGAGAAGATTTAATCAAAATTTAGAATCTAGAACCTACAAGGCCACAATCAAAACCGTAGCCTAACTCGACCAATTTCCAGTATAATAATATTCTGCACTAACAATTAATCTAAAGATCAATTGGAAATACAACCAAAATCTCATACGCACGTTTTCCCAAAAGAATGCATTAGATTTCTTTTATAGAGTTTTGGTAAATGTAAATCAATACATAGTTACTAGATATTACCGACTTTAGTGTCTGTACTCTATACATTCAATGAACAGTCTTGAACAGGAAAAGTGTGTATGTATCTCCACATATATGTACATGTACGTGATGATGACGATGATACACATTACCCACAAATCCAAATCTGATCAGTTATAAAATCGCCCATAGAATTAATATTAATTTCGTCTAAAACTCTTATTCTAAGATGCATAGATTCAAAACAACTATGGCTCTGATACCAACTGTAAATCTATAATTAAATATATAATCATACTTTCATGCGGAAAACTTATGGATCTTGAATATAATACATCTCAAGATCTATCAATTACTAAAATTAAATGCATATCGTTGTTTGCCATCGTCAATTGATAGAGATGGTGATTGGAAACCCCTTAATTGAAGACTTCATATAAGGCTTTGTTCACAAGAAAAATCTGGTGTGGTGTGTTGGGCGTGACAGAGTCCACCTGGACTCGAAAGAGGTTGTGATAACCTAATCTAACTTCTAATTCAAATGGCTTCTTGTTAAAAAGTGCCCTTAAAACAACAAAAATGGGCTTTTACTCTACTCTGATGCAAGAAAGTAATTGCAAATAGAAATAGAAAAGGAAACAAACCAAACTCTGGAATTTAGAATACCTCCATGTACATCATCATCTTCATTGATCAAATACTGAAAAGCGTTTACAATCACTCTTTACAAGAGAATAGAAATACTCGCAATCACTCTACGGACAATGGTAGAAATGCTTGAGCAAAATAAAATAAGTCTGCTAGAGTAGAAGTGGCGTGTGTGTTAACCCCCTTCTATGTGGCACACCCTGCCCTATTTATATATAGGCCTTAGAGTGAATAACCGTTCATATTAGTGGGGTTAGTGGGTGGTGGTCCCCAACTTCTAGGCATGAACAAAATACTGCACCCACTCTGTCCCATGATTAGCTCCCATGATCTGCTCCATGATCCCACTTTTACCACATTTCTTTTTCATGTAATCGCCTCTATTCCAGCTCAGCGCACTCTGTGCTGCCCAAAAGACCTCGTGGATTATCCTAACCGACTGATTACATTCATCTCTGAGCTGTTTGGTGCTCGTTGGCTGATAGTTCTCGGTCATATTCTTCGTGGGAAATCTACTAATGTCCATCGGTATTACTGACCGATATTTCCATTTGACTCTCAACCATCATGAATTTTTTGCTCATTCTCCAAGCCTGATCTGACATCCTTTACTTACCTGCTCTGTTGATCGCCATCCTTAGATCTATAGGACCATTCGGGTGGTCATCAGCCTTATTTATTGAGGCCGATGTATCTCTTTTAACCGGTGTCATAGCTACCCACTGTTCCTACTTTGCAACCTCGGTTTTATTTGTTGAGAACAAGGTTTTTTTTAGATAGCCCAGTGTCATTCCATTCTTAGCCTCAACACCGATATTTATGTATTGGATGTATCCTCCTTCCCGGTCGGTGGCACCCATATCGGTCTCCTCGTGTTTGGACCTTATTCTATTCCTGTGCTGAGTCACCAGGCCACGTGACTACCCTGTGCCTTGGAAAATCCCAAATTAGGGTATAAACAATGCCCCCCCAAACGTCTTGTGTCAAATGTTGTGCATCAGTTTGATAAGACGTTTGAAATTCAAATTGATTGCTAACGCTGCAAATGATGGCGTACAGCTCCACGTGTCCCTATCTTATCAGCTCTTCCTGCCTCATTTCAAGAATCGAGGCGTGTCTCTTAGGACTCCGTTCCTAAGTCATGATGGCCTCTTTTCTTTCCCTATATAAGCCACAATTCCTTGCCACTTTTCACTTTCTTTCGCCTTAATCTTTTTGGAAAAACCTTCTCTTTCTTTCGCCAACAAACTTCCATGGCTTCCTCCTCTGCAACTAGTGCTTCTCAAACCGCCAGTGCTACTTCTTCTTCCCGTGCTGCCACTGGTGCTACGCCGGCCACCTAAACCACCAACGCTACCACCATCAAACAGGCCATTGATGCCATTTCAGTGTTGATAAACCCTCAAGTATTGATCCCTATGTCCTCTGGTTTTTCTATGGGGTTTGGTCCTTCTTTTAACTCCTTTCCCCTTTCATCTCTTGATCCCTATTTCCCTTTGGTTATAGAAGATAATGAGTTGCTTTATCAATCACCTGATTTTGAATGGGGCTCACAGTATGTCCCTTCAAACCCTTTGAGGAATTAGCCTATCCCTTCTGCTGACTGGATTTCTTGGGTAGACCGAGTAGTGGAGGTGAAAAATGACCTATGGAGGGCCCTTGACATATACGATGCTATTATGCTTAGCCGAGAAAGGTTCTTTCTTGATAAATCTTTCTTCTTTTCTTCTCTCTTTTTTTGGTCGACCTCGGCCAATGCCTTCTTCTTCCGTTGTGGGCTTATGAGCCCAACCATTCAAGATGTCTATTTTCTCACCGGTCTACTAGCCCATGGTGAAGAAATTACTCCCAACCTTTCTTCATCTCTAGAATTTGAACACCCTAAGACCGATAAGGGTAAGGGGTCTAGGTTCATCATTGCCTTCGGGCAATTTATCTCGGCATGGGACAAGGGGAGGTCACTGATCAGGAACACGTTGCCTTCTTGGTCTACTAGCTCAACTGCTTTTTTTTTTGCTCAGCCTCTTATGGCATTACAAAAGAGTACCACCACATCGCCCTTGCTTTGGCATCGGGCAGAAAAATTGCTCTTGCTCCTCTCGTCCTCTCCCATCTCTACCGTGGTATCCTCGAACTTTTTTTTTCAACTTTAAAACTTTGGGGGGAGCTCTCTGGCTCCTCCAATGCTGGCTTCAATCTTACTTTCCTCAGAAAAGCCTGGTGGATACTTTTGACCCTACTACACTTCCAGAGCGTTCTTCTGCTTTAGCGTTTCATTTTGCTGGATTCGGCACGAAGGGTCTTTCTTTTGATCATCTTTTTTCTTTCTTTTACGAACACATAGGTAACCGATTGCCCCAACAATTTCTTCCTTTTCACCCTCGGCTTCGATATCCGAGTTGGCTTCTTCATAGTCCTGACCAGGCTCCTGAGGCCGAGCGAGAAGAACATGAAGCCATCTGGGCCTACTTCTTAGTTGGCCGAGATCTCTTGTATAGCCTTGTCAGTCCTCAACACAATAATAAGTACGGGGGAGAGTATTATAATTCTCCAGCTTTAGCCTAACAATTTGGGCTCAAGCAATTAGTCCTTCTTCCCCCTTTCAGAACCTTTAACCGATCCATGGCCGGAAGATCCCTTTTTTCTGATCTGGTTAAGATCGGGAAGTACGAGTTAAACAACATGGCTGCTCGGGCAGGCCTGGAATTTGTTTCATTTCAAGAGCTTCCTTCAACAACCACTGAGTTTGACACTTGGTGGTCCAAAATTATTTTGGGCTTGAGATCTGAGCCTGTTTTCTCCGTACTTAAATGAGTTTCTCCCCCTATCTTCAAAAAATCTTCTCGTTCCACTAACCCCTCTTTGGTTCAAACTACAGGTCAGAAGAGGAAAGCCCAAACATCCAAAGGCAAAAACACCTATCAAGCAGTTCTTGGCTTTAAGAAGTTTTTTAAATTCAAATTCAATCCCAGACAGCCCGAGATCATGCGGTCCGATATGAAGTGGCATCTGAGAACGCTTGAGCAGGAACACAAAGAAAGAACAGTAAGAGCATATATAAAATATCTACAAATGGCTAATTATTCATCTATAATCCCTTTCAAATAGTTCCTCAAGCCTTTTGAGTGTCGGCCTCCTCCATTACCTGAGGCTAATTTTGCCAATACCATTCTGATGGCGAAGAAACAGGCGAAATGGAACCTTGGAAAAGAGTCACTTATGCCGGGCTGCATGATTTAGGATTGGTCAATCACTCATCAGCCATCTGGGTTATAGAAACTGGAGAACCAGTTTTAGGTATTTCCCTCTTTACATTTTTCTATGCTTCCCACTTCTCTAACTAATTTTTGTTTCTAATCCTGTTCAGAGGCCCTTCCATGAGAAAATCCCTCCAGCGTGACTGACATAGAGTCGGACGAGATGTCCCTCTATCAACTCGCCAACGCCGAAACGTGACCACAGCCACCCATAAATCGGGCAAGGAACAGGTTCTTTACTTGTGCTTTCTTTTCTTGTTACTAATGTATGGGGATGATTTGTCTTTTGTGTGATCATAAGGGGCCACCGGCCTTGCATCTAAGAAAACTGGGCAATCTTAGATGAAGCCTCCGGTTGTTTAGGCAAAGATGCCACCCCCTCCCTCGTCACCCTTCCGTCCTCCTATCTCAGCCTCTTCTCAACCTGCTCAAGCCGAGGTCGCTCTTCCAATGAGCTATGAATAATTAATGGTCGAGCTCCAAAGGCTAAGAGGACTTGATGAGGCCGGGCAAGCTATTCTTAAAGGCGGGGCTGATGTCATGACGTCCAATACTGATAGTACAGCCGTTAGTGATACATCAGAAACTACTAGGGACGAGAGGCCCTTGGGATCAGATCACAATGACCCCATCGACCTTGGTGACTCTAAGACTCCCCTTGACGCAGAGATTTTGGTCGAGAAAGGCGTCACCGAGGAGCCTCCATCTACCGATTGTTCTCACATCGAGACATCGACCTCACCTCCGGCTCCTGTACAGGAACATACTGTTCCACAACCACCGCTGGCCATCTTTTCTACCAGTTCTCCTTCGGTCCAGGTAACCTGGTTCCTTCCCTTTCTATCTCCCAAATGATTTTTTCATTGTCTTTATGCTTACTAGACCTTCCTTTGTAGGTTTCCAGCTCTCTCCCGATTCTTGACTTCTGCTCGGTCTCATCCATTGAGGCCTTCTTCGCCCTCCTGATCCCTGATCAACTCCTTCAAGCCGAACCAATGGTTGCTCAGGCTAGTGCAGCTCCTTCTGTGGCTGAATATTAAAGGGCTGGGGAGTGGTTTAGGACTACGGTCTAATGTAAACTTTCCCAGCTCTCAGACTTTGAGGAGTTTTACTCGGCCATGGGCCTTCTGCTTTCTTACCTGGACGTAACTGAAGAAATGAAGGCTTATCTCAGGGACCTGCAAGTGAGGCTACAGGACTATCTAAATAGACATCAGGCTGGCACCAAGGTTGTATCTAAAATTGAGGAAAAATTAAGGGTGCGTAAAGCTCAAGTTGATAGTTTGGGAGCTTGCAAGAAGCAGTATGAAGCTTCCAAGGCCATGAAGGAGCACTTGCTACAGGAGAAGACTAGGCTTGAGACCGAGTTAGCCAAAATCCAGGCAGACTTGGACAATACTAACACTGGCTTGGCTCTTTCTGAGAAGGCAATTCTTGAGGTTGGCCAAGCTACACAGGGGCACGTGGAAGCCTTGAGAGGAATAGCGACTGAGGCGAGTAGATGGGAGGATGACAAGACCAACGCTGAAAAGGAGCTAGAATACTTAGACCAGGCTTGGGAGGAACTTAGACTGAAATTTGCTAAGAAATAATTAGTGTACTGCTAATGTATATATATATTTTAGCTGTTTGTTCATACAACGGTTAATACCATGTATACTTCTCTGAAAATCAATGAAATGAAACTTTTTGATTTTACTCATCTAATTTGGTTGTTTCCCAAAGGGATGAGACATATTGCTTTAAATATTTTTCATTTATCAGTCTTACATGCATCTCACCATCTAAATCCATTAGTCGATATGCTCCCCCCTGTAATAATTGACATTACTTGATATGGTCCTTCCCACTTCATCTTTGGACCTGCTTGGTGTGCTCCGCAAATACCTTCATGTATTTCAGCCATTACTTTTATGGCCTCGGGCTTGTCCAGGTATCTCAGTAACACTTCGTCCTTTAGGCATTTCTTAAATAATTCTCCATCTAGTAAAGCGTAATTGACTGAGGATAACTTTATTTTTCTCTCAATCTGTCTGTTTGGACACAAGAGGCACCTGATTATTGGAATTCTCCAGTCCTGATCATCCATGATCACTGAGAAAATTTCTGTTGCCATTTCTCATTGTTTTACTGATGGCAAGATCCTTTTCTGTACTCTTATTAGCTTTTCATTATTTATTATTTCTACCTTGGTCCCTGATGCGATTTGCGCTAAATTGTCAGCCTCAGAGTTATAGGCTCGAGCAATATGCTATACTCTGACATCATCGAACTCACGTAAGAATTGAAGAGCGATAGAGTTGAAAGGCAACAACTCCCAGCTTCTGTACCTAAAGTCCCCACTGAGCTGGTTAATAACAAGGTTTGAGTCACCGATAACATGAATCGCTGATATAATCAGTTCAACCATGATTTCTAGGTTGATGATTAACGCTTCATATTCATCTTGGTTGCTAGAGCACTCAAACACTAGTTTGAATGAGAAAGCTGTTTTTCTCTTTTTCGACGATATTACAATTATCCCCGCCCCCGCCCCGTCAATATTTCTTGATCCGTCATATATTAACGTCTGTAGACACCCCATTTTGTCGGCTATCAGATTTAGGAGACCCATAGCTTGGTGGTTCACAATGATCGAAAAAGACTCAAAAGGACTCCTGGAAGTTAGTTCTATTTCTCAAAATGCTCAGAATGACCAAAATGCCCCTGAAAGCCCAAAAACTCCAAGATTTGGACCAAAAGTTCTGGAAACATGCTATGTCGTAAGAAAAATAAGAAAATGAGTTTTTATGTAAAATCAGATGAAAACGTCAGCTCCTGGGAGCTCCCAGAGGTTTCCAGAACTTTCTGAAGATCCCAGGTTTGATCGATTTGACCCAAAAGTTGACTTAAAAAATGGAGCACCGTAACAATTTTCAAACATTTTTCATGGATACTAGAGGTCAATAGCTTTCCAATGGTATATCGTACATAATTTTTGGATTTAAAACGGATTTATTATGAATTTCTAAAGGTGAAAAATGCGAAAAAATTGGCTTTTATCGTGAATACCGTAAAACTTTTCAAAGTGACCTAACTCTGAAACATTTTATATAGAAAGTAGACTCTGATACCTTTCCAATAGTATATCACAAGCTCAGTTTGAAGTTTGTACGCATTTTTTGTGAATTTTGGACGAATTAGAGTCTTTTCGCGAATACCGGAACCTCTAGGGGCCTAAATACAATTTTTTGGTCATCTGAGGAGCAGTGCCATGGCAGCACTCAACCCTCACAGAGTCTATTTTTGTAATTTATTTGGGGGTCCAATTTGATTAATTAAAAACCAAAACGATGTAGTTTTATGTTCACAGATGTTTGGGACCAATGGGAGCACTTTCTAAATCCCAAAACCTCCCCAAATTGGCCTATATAAACCCCCCATTGCTCTTCATTTAGGGGGGGCAAAGTGCAAAGTCCATAGAAGTTGTAGAGTGAAAGAGAGATAGAGATAGGTTTAGAAGAAGGAAAGGGATCTTCTCCCATTGATTTTCTATAAGATTGTGAGTTGTAATCTTGTTTTCTTCCATTGCCTCTCTTATACTTCACATTCCAAATACCCCCAATCACCATTCTTGAGTATTCTTGAGTTAGGAAGCTACTTCCATGTCCAAATGTCAATATCTATGAGTGAAGCACCAAGCTACAAGTCCAATATCACATTGATTATCATTTATTGATTGCTATTTACTTGCTTGGTTATATATATGTTCATCTCTTCTTACCTCATTTCTTTTTATTTTTCTTTATTTACTTACTTGTTCTTCATCATCTAAATGATGACATGAAGTTTGAGGTGAGTGAATCCTTATGGATAGTAGCTCTTGACTTAAAAAACATGTTTAATAGATGATGATTATAACTTCAATACCTCCAAAGTATCCTTGAAGTTATGTTCAAAATAAAAATGAAGCTCTCCAATAATATTGGGGGTTCTTGATGATGAGTTTGATGTTAATATTTCAAGAAGTCATAATCTCTATTTGACGTTGAAAATATACTTTCAAAACCTCTATTTCAAAACCCTCTCAAACCCTCTCATTTTGATCTCAAGAAAGAAAACTCAAGTTTTTCCCAAAATCTTTAAAACAGTGAGTCAAAACAGTGAATGATCTGAGCTCAAAGAGTAGAAACGTGTAATGCAATTATGCAACAATCCTAGATAAGATGTCTCTAACAAATAAGCATATAAATGGAGACTATCCTAAAGGAATTGTGTCGTTGAAAAAAAAGTTATAAACCTAGAAAAATTCGAAGAGAAAGGATAGAGAAGGTACATGATACATGGGCACTAAGCCACATGTAGACGAGGCAAGATCAAAAATCAAAGTTCGGATCCACAACATTCAATTCTCTGCGCTAAATCACCAAAGAATACCCAAGCATTGCAAAAACACAAGCAAACATATGACATGCATGAAAAGCAAGTAGAAAATGTCATCAATCAAATTTCCAGATTCAGCAACCTCTAATGACTCCTATCAAAAGTGTTCTTAAACATGAGCTGGGTTAAAACCTTTTTACAGAAAATTACATACATGTCATAGGGAAATTCTCTAAAAAGTAGAACCTCTTTACCATTTTTGAGGTGAGAGAAATAAGAGTTTTGGGAATAGTGGATCAGGACTGTCCACTGTTCTTGTAAAAATCATAATTAATTCTAAAAAAATCATGTGAAGCTCTGAAAAATAATCCCATGGACATGTCATGAACTTATGGTTTCTGAAAAAGTGTTTTAAATAGACTCTATTATTTTGGAAGTTTGGTATCATTTGACAAAAGAATGCAAAACCATAATAGAAAGCATAATAGAAGTTCATGAATCATGTTAATCAAGTAGATTTAATGTTTTGATCTCTCATCCAATTATCCTAGATGATTTCTAAACCAAGTTTTATTCATCAATTGTTGTTGAGTGATCAAGGTATGACCATTTTGTATACATAATCATAATTGTAGTTAAACTTAGAAAATTCCAGAATACACTACAAGGAAAAAGGCTTTTTATGTCACTTTTAAAATGTATTTATGTCACTTTTATTTTGGGTGACATAATTATTTCTTACAGGGTCTTTTTATGTCACTTTTTAAGTATTTATGTCGGTTTTCAAAAAAGTGACATAAATACTTGATTATTTATGTCATTTGTTTAAAAAAGTGACATAAATAATAGTGTTTTTATGCCACTTTTTTAAAAGCGACATAAATAAAAATGTGGTGGCAATTTTGTAAATAATAACATTTGATTATTATGTTGGTTTACTAAAAAGTGACATAAATAAAGAAAATAAAAGCCAGATTTATCAGCAAAGTGCTATCATATTAAGATGTGGAGTGAACATAAAAGATGAGCGGTACATCGCTTATGACAAAGACACATTGAATTATGCTAATTTGGGCACTTCATGTCGTTACTTCTGTCAAGTCAATCCTTGTTTGGTTGAGTCAGTAATAATCTGATCAAAACTGTATCAGAGTTCAATGTTCATACAACCCAATCCAACTTTCCTCGTCAACATTGTTCCTGTGAAGTCCATTTGTCTTAATTGTCTCAAATGTGTGGGTTTAAAGTGATTCCCAAATTGTAAAACCTGTGGATACAAGCAGAAGTTCCGAACACCATTATTGCACTTGTCAAGGCTGCAACATGATATGAGTCCCAAGAACCTCGAGCATTGGTGATTACCCCAATCACAGTCACTTGTCTTCATAAATCAGTTCATAAGATACACTGGCTATCTTCTACCAGCTCCTCAGCAACCAAGCCAAAAATGTGTCACGAATGTTCTTCATCCCCAGCTGAATTACTCTTTTCACAATGCAACCATTCTTTCCCCAATCGAATCTTCTCATTCCCAACAGAACTAGTTCATCTATAGAAGAATGTCCTGAACAAATATGGTATATCTCAGTCAAGACTACATCCTTTCCTCAGAAGAAAGAGTTGTTCATCCCCAGCAGATTCAATTTAATCCCCAGCAGGCATATCAATTCGTCAGTTCTTTTGATCACAGTTAGTCCAACCGTTTGTCCAATCCATGACAGTCACAGTAGTTCACTGTCGACTCGTCATCTCGATTCGTACATCATCAGTTCAATCCATGACAGTCACGGTAGTTCACTGTCGACTCGTCATCTCGATTCGTACATCATCAGTTCAATCCATGCCAGTCACAGTAGTTCACTGTCGACTCGTCATCTCGATTCGTACATCATCAGTTCAATCCATGACAGTCACAGTAGTTCATTGTCGACTCGTCATCTTGATTCGTACATCATTAGTTCAATCCATGACAGTCACAGTAGTTCACTGTCGACTCGTGATCTCGATTCATACATTGTCAGTTCAATCCATGACAGTCACAGTAGTTCACTGTCGACTTGTCATCCCAATTAGTACATCGTTAGTTCTTCTAATCAAGGTAGTTTAACCATTGATTCAATCCGTGACAGTCATAGTAGTTCACTGCCGACTCATCATCTCGATTCAAACATCGTCAGTTCTTTTGATCACAGTTAGTCCAAACCGCTGGTCCATTTCATGACAACCACAGTAGTTCACTATCAACTTGTCACCTCAAAAAGTACACCGTCAATTCTTTTGATCACGGTTAGTCCAACCGTTGGTCTAACCCATGACAGTCACAGTAGTTCACTATCTACTAGTCATCTCGATTCGTGCATCGTCAATTCATTAATCATCATTAGTTTACCATCATTCGAAGCATGCCATGTTCATTATTCTCATTCAAAAGCTTGGGCTTCCATGTCCATTAATGGGGCTTCCGTGTCCATCGCTTGACATCTCGGGTTTTCATGTCCATCACTTAATGTCCTAGGGCTTCTATGTCCATCTCCTAATTTCCAAGGCTTCCAGGTCCGTCGGTTATTTGTCAAAATTCATCTCTGATTAACGTCCTCTGGGAACCCACGTTCGATTACATTTATTTGCGAAGCACACTTCCCGTAATTTAAGAAGTTTGCCCGAGACCCAGAGTCTTTAACACCTTGGTATCTTTATCAGGATCAACCACTGCATTAGATTCCACACTAACACAACATAAGTCCACTCGGGGTGGCACACACCCCACAGCACCAGCTCATGTTAGGATCAGAACACTAAACATAATAGGACTCAGGACACAATTCATATCACATCCATGCATACCATATCACTCTTATAGCATAGCATCCACCTGATTGTTGTGTATGTGCATGTGTGATTTATTCCTTTGTGCCCTGAACTACGTCTTATCTGATTCCCCTTGGGATATGTAGGCAGCTCACGTAGAGCGCGACCAGCACTAGCCTCAGCATCATTGCATCTTTTGCAACGCTTTTTATCCTAAATCGATAGCCTCCAAAAGACCTGTCTCTTCAAAGCTTTGGCACTCGCTTGCGACATGCGTTGCCTCGCAAGTTCATGCCAAAGAGGGGCAAACTGTAGACACCCCATTTTGTCGGCTATCAGATTTAGGAGATCCATATCTTGGTGGTTCACAATGATCGAAAAAAGACTCAAAAGGACTCCTGGAAGTTAATTCTATTTCTCAAAATGCTCAGAATGACCAAAATGCCCCCAAAAGCCCGAAAACTCCCAGATTTGAACCAAAAATTCTAGAAACATACTATGTCATAAGAAAAGTAAGAAAATGAGTTTTTAAGTAAAATCAGATGAAAACGTCAGCTCTTGGGAGCTCCCAAAGGTTCTCAGAACTTTCTAAAGATCCCAAGTTTGATCGATTTGGCCTAAAAGTTGACTTCGACACTGGAGCACCGTAATAATTTTTAAACATTTTTCATGGATACTAGAGGTCAATAGCTTTCCAACGGTATATCGTACATAATTTTTGGATTTAAAACGGATTTATTATGAATTTCTAAAGGTGAAAAAGGTGAGCAAATTGGCTTTTATCGTGAATATCGTAAAATATATCAAAGTAACCTGACTCCGAAACATTTTATATAGAAAGTAGACTCTGATACCTTTCCAACAATATATCACAAGCACAATTTAGAGTTCGTACGCATTTTCTGTGAATTTCGGATGAAATAGGGCCTTTTCGTGAATACCGGAACCTATGGGGGCCTAAATACAATTTTTTGGGCATCTAAGGAGCAGTACCGCGGCGACACTAGGCCACTGCCACGGCGGCACATGGACAGTGCCGTGGCGGTACTCAACCCTCGCAGAGTCCATTTTTGTAATTTATTTGGGGGTCCAATTTGATTAATTAAAAACCAAAACGATGTAGTTTTATGTTCACAGATGTTTGGGACCAATGGGAGCACTTTCTAAATCCCAAAACCTCCCCAAATTGGCCTATATAAACCCCCCATTGCTCTTCATTTAGGGGAGACCAAGTGCAAAGTCCGTAGAAGTTGTAGAGAGAAAGAGGGATAGAGATAGGTTTAGAAGAAGGAAAGGGAGCTTCTCCCATTGATTTTCTATAAGAAAGTGAGTTTTAATCTTGTTTTCTTCCATTACCTCTCTTATACTTCACATTCCAAATATCCCCAATCACCATTCTTGAGTATTCTTGAGTTAGGAAGCTACTTCCATGTCCAAATGTCAATATCTATGAGTGAAGCACCAAGCTACAAGTCCAATATCACATTAATTATCATCTATTGATTGCTATTTACTTGCTTGTTTGTATATATGTTCATCTTTTCTTACCTCATTTATTTTTATTTTTCTTTATTTACTTACTTGTTCTTCATCATCTAAATGATGACATGAAGTTTGAGGTGAGTGAATCCTTATGGATAGTAACTCGTGACCTCAAAAACATGTTTAATAGATGATGATAATAACTTCAATACCTCCAAGGTATCCTTGAAGTTATGTTCAAAATAAAAATGAAGCTCTCCAATAATATTGGGGGTTCTTGATGATGAGTTTGATGTTGATGTTTCAAGAGGTCATAATCTCTATTTGATGTTGAAAATATACTTTCAAAACCTCTATTTCAAAACTCCTCTCAAACCCTCTCATTTTGTTCTCAAGAAAGAAAACTCAAGTTTTTCCCAAAATCTTTAAAACAGTGAGTCAAAACAGTGAATGATCTAAGTTCAAAGATTTCTCTAGAACTCAAGACTCGATGTATGGATGCAAGACCACTTGGAAAGTCTTCCTAACTCATTAGAGAACACCCATGATTTTTGGTTTGACTTGGAAATACTTGGAAGGATTCCATTTTGGTCCAAACATTCTCTCCAGATATTCTGCCTTTACTGTCACAACAGCTTGGTCGACTTTCAACTTGTTTTTCATAAACCTTTTCCAAAATGAGTGGGCCCCTAGATCATTTCTTTTCATTTTCTAAGATTTTTTTGACATTTCAGCCGACAGTACGAACTCTGTTTCTGAGTAACCTCTATTGTTCATATGATTTCTCTCAATATGTAATAGTTATTAAAGATTGGCTTTTTGGGTTATGTTCTAGACATAATAAGGAAGATCTCCATAAAAACTCATGCATTAAAAACATTCCTAACCCCTTTTTTCAATTTCCATAATATCATGTCATTGTTCTAACCACTATTCACAGGCAAGCATTCTTTTACTTTTTTTCTTTGATTTGATGCTTATATGCACTCCAAATTAGCTCATGTCTTAGAAAGTAGTTCATACTACATTTGTACATATCCATGATGATTTCCTTCATTCATTCATACACATTCTAGACTTCTAAGTCATTCTAGGAATCTATGAACACAAAACACACTACATTCTTGGCACATTCTAGATACATACATTGCATCCATGCAAAGATTTGGGGCTATTGTGACTCCTAATCTAAGAAGATTATAAGGAATGAACTTGATCATACGTTCATGTTTTCCCTCGATCTAATCGTCCTTTCTCATCTATATCAGTGATTGAGAGGTCTTCTTTTCTCAAAGATTAGCATGCATCATTCTAGCTTGCTAAGCATACTTTGATCCTTTTTGATTTATTTGTTTCAAGAACAATTCATGTCCCCTTTAGATTAGGGAAACTTAATTACTTGATATATGGTTAGATAATTTTTCTTAGGTTTATTTGTGTGATCTTTCACTCTTGCATCGTGTGATATTTAGCTTAGATCTTATGAATGATATCTTATCTTTTGATCTTCCATTTCAATATTCTTATGTGATGTAATATACCTATCATAGCATTAATTACTGAACCAAACATAGTAAAAGGTGATTATTTGGATGCTAATTGAGTCCCGTCGGGAGGTGAGGCGAGTTGAGGGTGTTTTAGTCGCGGCAAAGGCTCCTTCCTCTCTCGTACCAAAACCCTGAACCAAGTTCTTTGGTTATGAAGGGTCGGTGCCCTTTATCCGTTTGGGTGAGTGAAATTAGGTTTCTTGGTTCCTTAAAGACCAAGTGACGACTTTGTATCTGTTTTCAACAGACCTTTTCTTTTTCCTTTTCAAAATAATCTCAAATCAAAACAAGAGGTGGAATTTCGTGTGTCCACAACGTCCAAGGGGTTAGAGAAATTGTTGATAAAAGGGTGGAATCGATTGTTTTGTTTAATTATGGGCCAAAAAACAAGGATCATCAAAGAAGAAATCGGCAAGGGCCTTTCCCTTCACTGATCTCTGTGGAACAAATTGAAATTTGAGTTCTATCATAGCCAGAGTCCATTTTCTGATACACCCATGCATTATCGGTCTCGATAACATGTATTTAATGACGTCGGTTTGGTAAATCAAGTAAACCAACACAGGAAGCATGTACACTCTTAATTTTTGTGAAGAAAAGTATAAGGCTAAGCATAATTTTTCTATTGGCATATATTTACGCTCGATAGAAGTTAAAACTCTACTCATGTAATACACAGCTTGTTCCTTTCCCCACTCATTGTCCTGTGCTAGCATGCATGCGATTGATTCATCTGAGGCCGATAGATACAGTTTTAGCAAACTTTTCTTTCTTGGAGGCATGATTACTGGTGGTTCAGATAGATATTGCTTGATGGCTTTGAAGGCTTGTTGGTGCTGAGTCTCCCATCTGAATTCATCTTTGGACTTGAGCTTGAACAGTGGGGACTATACGTGTGTTCGTCCTACACAATTTGAGATAAACCTCCGCAGGAAGTTGATCTGACCGAGAAGCCTTTGAAGTTCCTTTTTATTCTTCGGGGGCTCAGCTGATTGAATAGATCGGACTTTGTTTTTATCAATTTCAATCCTTCTTTGGTGTACTAGAAAACCAAGGAAGTTTCTTGCTGACACTCCAAATGCACACTTCAAGGGATTCAGCTTCAGCCCATGGGTCCTCATTCTTTCAAATGATCTTCTTAAATCGGCTCAATGCTTCTCTTGTGTGGCCGATTTAACCACTATGTCATCAATGTAAACTTCCATGATCTTCCCTATCATGACATGGAAAATTGCATGCATAGCTCGCTGATACGTTGCCCTAGCATTCTTCAAACCAAACGGCATAACCACCTATTCAAACGTTCCAATTGCTCCTGGACATCTGAATGTAGTTTTGGGGACATCATCTTCAGCTATATATATATATATCTTATTATATCCTGAATGCCCATCCATAAAAGATTAAATTTTATGTTTATCTGAAGCGTCAATTAGTTGATCGGCCATCTGCATTGGGTACTCATCCTTTGGAGTTGCCATGTTCAGATTTCTGAAGTCTATACTGTCCCTTACCTTATCATTTTTATTTACCACTGGTACGATGTTGGAAATCCAATCGACGTATCTGGCCGTTCTTATAAAACCAGCCTTCAGTAGTCCTTCGATTTCTTCTTTGACTTTGAGAACGACTTCAGGGGATATTCTTCTCGGTAATTACTTGAATGGCCTGAACCCTTCCTTGATAACCCTAGTATTTCATGATAATTTTAGCCAAAACAATCTTTGAATTCCCTGAGGAGAGAAATTAGGGATGCCTGGAAGTCGGGCTCAAGTAACTTGCTTATGAAAGTGGGTTGGTAGTCTTCGCTTGCCCCCAAATAAAACTCAAGGAGAGGATCTTATACATCGGCCTTTAAATCATCAAGCTTCACGGGAGCCGATGCTAACTCGTCCATATTTATGCAGTCTTCTATTATTCCTTCTTGATAATCTTCTGTGACATCGGCCAAATTGGTCGATGAGTTTGTACTGGCCTGTCTGCCAGAAAAGCCTGTATTCTGGCTATATTGGCCTGTACGACCAACGCCCTTCTATGCTTCACTAATGATGGATTCTGATCCATTGGGGACATTGAGTTTTGCATCATCGTCAATCAGCGTAATCACGATTGATGGCCGATCGAGTTGTTTGTACACTTGAATCAACTGATTCTTCTGTTATCTTACCATAGTGGCCGATTTAGGCCTACCGTTCTTATCCCATCTGATAAACTTGACTGGGTCGATATTGTCCTCGTATAGCACAGCCTCAAAGCAATGAACTCTAGCAACGAAAGGCTTATGATCGGCCCAAACTACCTCTACCTCATCACCATTCCAGAAAATCAAGAACTAGTGTAAAGTTGATAGAATACACCAACTGGTATGAATCTAGTCCTGGCCGAGCAAGGCATTGTATGAGGCTCCGGAGTTTACCACAAAGAAGGTTGTCATGGTGGTCTTTTTTCCCACAGTGAGCTCCACTGGGAGGATTCCTTTTGTCTTCGCAGGTGTCCTTGTGAATCCACAAACTGTGAGCTCAGTTGGGATTAACTCCCTCTCGTCACGTTGCATTTTTAGCAACATGATTGATGGTAGGATGTTCACCGCGGCTCCATTATCGATCAAAATCCTTGAGTATGGAACTCTGTCAATAGCGGCGTTGATGTATAACGACTTCAGATGCTGTGACATTCCTTCAACCTGTTGATCAAAGATGACTTTAGCGGGTTTTTTTCCTGTATCATTTTCGGTCTTCGATTTGATTATCGATACCCTCGGCTTCTCTACTTTTACTTCATTATCAACAAACATGGGCATGGATGGACACTTGTCTTCATGCACATCACCCGCCATTTGACTTCCCTAGTCAGGTCTCGCTCCGAAAGACATTGGCAACGTGTAGACCATGTTCACCAAGAAGTTTTTTTGGAATGCTTCCAAATTGAATATGTTTATCCAATGGTTTTTCGTAATCTGAATCAAGATCGGTCATTTCCACATCCGATTCTTTTACCTCAGGAACAAATGGTGCTTCAAGCCTTCGTAGTTTATTTCCCATGCATTCAGTCTCGACCTTTTCCTTTACCTTCCGGTAAAGGATCACCCTAGGCTCCATGTCTTTATTTTCATCGTTTGTTTTGTCCGCCCATCTTTTCTCCAATCGGTATTTAGCTTCCTAGTCCCGAGCAGACTGCCTCAACCTTTGCATTCTCCTTTTCTGTGTCTTCTTGAAATAAGCTTGCTCTGGGAACTTAGGGTGCTTCACCCTTTTCCAACGGTTCACTTCTGCTCGTGGTGGAACAACCATCCGTGGGGCTCGATCTCGGCATTGGTAAATTTTCCTTCTTAGATCCCTGTTCTCCTGTCTTGGTTCGTCCTGACGATGCTCATGCCTCTGGAACTCGTGCTTCCTGCGGTACTCCTGATTTGGGTAAGTGAGACGGCTTTGAATCGGCCTCCTTGGGCTAGTGACCGATACGCCCTTTCTTTCTTTAGCATAGGAGTAGTAATTACTTCTGTCTTGCACTTAGGAAATAGCCCTTGTTCGATCAAATTGACCATCCATTGCAATGTTGGGACCATACCCGCCTCTGCCTCAGCACTGTCCGACCTAACTTTTGAAGCCAATTTTGTCTTTGACTTTTGTTCATTCACTTTCGTGCTTGTTTTAGCGACTTCAGCTCCTCTGAGGTTGATCTTTTCTCTTGGCCTGTGCAGGATTGCAAAGTTGGGTGTCACCATGTTTACCCCTACCACTTCGGGAAATGGATTGCTATCAACTCCAATTACTTCTTTTTCTTTCTCGGCAAACTTCAAATTTCCTTTGTCGATCATATCCTGTAAAACATTCCGGAATACTAGACAATTGTTAGTGATGTGGCGCCAAGAGTTATGCCACTTGCAATACTTTTTTCCTATTAGCTCGTTAGCCGAAGGCAATTTTACGTTGTAAGGTAGCCGAATTTGCCTATCGGTCATCATGAAGTCGAAAATTTGATCAGCTATCGCAATATTAAACGAGTATTATTTTCTGGCCTCAAAAGGCTGTTTCTTGACTGATGACAGTTTTGCATCAGTCAGCTTTGGCAACGGCAGACATAAATATGGCCGTTTTGACACGATCTCGGCCACATTTATCTCGGTGTTGATCTAACATTCAGTAACATGTATGTCATAGTTGGGACCCCTATAATAGGTTCCCTTGGATGAATTTTTCCTTTCTTGTTCCTCCTCAGCGATGCGCTCATATCGGGCAGCTCGAGTTGCCAGTTCGAAGAGATCGCGGAAACCCATACGCTCAAATTTTTTTCTAAGTTCGAAGGTGAGTCCGCCTAATGCTATGTTGACAAATTCTTCTTTGGGCAGCATAAACCAGCATCGGTGTTTAGCCTGTTTAAACCTGGTAATATAGGCTTCTGCCGGTTCACTTGGTAGTTGGTATAGCCTAGTCAGATCGGCCTAGAGATTTCGGGCTCTGTCTGATAAAATTAGGCATGAAAAGCTTCTTCCATTTGGTTCCAAGTATGGAAAGAGTTTGGAGGTAAATTAATATACCAACTGAAAGCTACCCCAATTAATGAATCGGGGAACAACTTTAGTAGCATATCTCTTCTGTGACTCACCTCTCCACTCTGAAGCAGGAAACAACCGATATGTTCCACGGTCGACTAGTCACTTTCACCAAAGAACATTGTAAAGTTAGGTACCTTATATCCCTAGGGAAGAGATACTCTCTCAACTGCATCACTATGCAACCTCCTATATACGGGTCATTGGGTTCTTTGAAGAAGTCCACTGAAGTCCTGGTGGATGACCTCAGCGATCTGCTCTCTGTCAACCCTTATCGTTTAAGCTAGGGTACCCATTCTCATGCCGGTCTCATGTCCTAGAATCGGTCTATCATTCCCAGTGGGTTCATCCTTGGTGACTAAGTTATCTTCAAACAACGGGTTGATTCTTCCCCACTAATGGTCTAAATCTTGCATGGTTAGACCGATCACTGGCTCCTTGATGGTGATGCCTGGTCCGACCACAACCTGGGGTGTGTTCACGGTCTCCCCTAAGATCTCTTTGCCATTCCTTTTTGGAGGTGTAATGTATTTTTTGGTCTGAGAGGAAGAAGGGGCATTCTGACTTGCCCCCAATCCAACCTGAGATAGCAAGGTTGGTGGAACGGATGGCTGTAAGGGGACACTCGCCTAGTGTTCTTTCCACTCTTTGAACTCACGAAGCATTTCATTCACTTGAACGAATGTTTGGTCTTGTCTAACGGACATTTCAGTAAAACACTGATTGAAATGTTCTAACATACTACTTCGCATATTAGACAAATCATCCTGACTAGCTACTAAGCTGTCACAGCAGGCTCACGTGAGCCTACCTCCTAGGATGGTCCCCTAGATCTTGTTCCCTTTCCAGTCATTTTACTCGGGTCCCACCAGGCGTGCCAAAAAATTGTCCACAAGAAAAATCTGGTCTGGTGTGTTAGGCGTGCCAGAGTCTACCTAGACTCGAAAGAGGTTGTGATAACCTAATCTAACTTCTAATTCAAACGACTTGTTGTTAAAAAGTTCCCTTAAAACAACAAAAATGGGCTTTTACTCTACTCTAATGTAAGTAAGTAATTACAAATAGAAATCGAAAAGGAAACAAATCAAACACTGGAATTTAGAATACCTCCATGCACATCATCATCTTCATTGATCAAATTCTGAAAAGCATTTACAATCACTCTTTACAAGAGAATAGAAATACTCGCAATCACTCTAAGGACAATGGTAGAATTTCTTGAGGAAAATAAAATAAGTCTGCCAGAGCAGAAGTGGCGTGTATGTTAGCCCCCCTTCAATATGGCACACCCTGCCCTATTTATAGGCCTTAGAGTGAATAACCGTTCATATTAGTGGGGTTAGTGGGTGGTGGTCCCCAACTTCTAGGCATGAACAAAATAGTGCACCCACTCTGTCCCATGATTAGCTCCCATGATCTGCTCCGTGATCCCACTTTTGCCACATTTCCTTTTTATGTAAACGCCTCTATTCTAGCTCAGCGCACTCTATGCTGCCCAAAAGACCTCGTGGATTATCCTAACCGACTGATTACATTCTTCTCCGAGCTATTTGGTGCTCGTTGGCTGACAGATCTCGGTCATATTCTTCGTGGGAAATCTACTAATGTCCATCGGTATTAATGACCGATATTTCCATTTGACTCTCAACCATCATGAATTTTCGCTCATTCTCCATGCCCGATCTGACATCCTTTACTTACCTGCTCTGTTGATCGCCATCCTTAGATCTATAGGACCATCCGGGTAGTCATCGGCCTTATTTGTTGAGGCCGATGTATCTCTTTTAACCGATGTCAAAGCTACCCACTGTTCCTACTTTGCAACCTCGGTCTTATTTGTTGAGACCGAGGTTTTTCTTAGATAGCCCAGTGTCATTCCATTCTTAGCCTCAACATCGATATTTTTGTATTGGATGTATCCTCCTTCCCGGTCGGTGGCACCCATATCGGTCTCCTCGTGTTTGGACCTTATTTTGTTCCTGTGCTGATGTCACCAGGCCACGTGACTGCCCTGTGCCTTGGGAAATCTCAAATTAGGGTGTAAACAGGCTTCTCCCTCTTCTCTCTGTCTCTCAATATTCACAAACTTGCTGTAAGTGATGGAGATTTTGAAAGGGGAAGTTTGTATTTCTTATAGAGGAGAGAAGAGGGCCCTAAAACAACTGCTTTAGAAAACTGTTCCATCGTTAGTTTTATATAACCTCCAAAGCAGTTATTTATTTTATATATATTATATTTTATTAATTAGGCATATTTTTCTATTGGCTAATAAAATGGTAGTAGACACCAACCAACTTAGGAGACTAATGAACCACTTTCATGTGACTCAAAGACACATAGATATCAATTAGGACATATTTATAATATTTTGGGACCTAATTACTACCACTAAATTATAATACATGATACAACTAAAATCCTCAGGATGAATCATTATCGCAAGAAAGTATTACAACTAGATCAAAATGTCCCCATTGTAATAATTCAAAGCGTAACTTTCTTTTTATGGCTATTTAAATAGTTCCCATTACCTTATGATAAACCGTTTATTACATAGTAAATTCTCACTTTTGAGAATATTTTTTGTACTACAATCTAGGAGGGGATTCGAACCTATGCCAAAGGTGGGAAAGAAATCAGTGCCGGCTAATTCAGATAGAACCTCAGTCATCTCATTTTTTAGAACTAATATGTTGGATGCCCTTTCGGGTGTTGATGAATGAACTCGGCTGGTCCACACCTTGGTCTGTTTGGTCAAGTTATTGATGTGGTTAAGTAAGAGCTACAATCTCTGTCTTCAACATAGTATGGTTTTGTGCGTAGGGAGGGGAATTTGGCTGCCCATTATCTTGTAAGATTTGCTGGCGTAGGTATCAACAAATTTGTTTGGTTCCATTTTTTTTTTCATTTTCTTATTGATTTCCCTAAAAAAAATTTAAAAAAATTTAAACACTATAGAAATACCAAAATATATGTAGGTTTTTCATAAAGAAAAATAGCATTTAGCATTGCAGATGCACTAAAGGTGCCGAATATATAGGAAAATTAATGGTTTGTTTTGAAATCCTTGAAACAAGAGCTAGTTCAAACCACATCTAACTTCTATCTGATTTTTGTGAGAACCAATAATATGTTAGTTTGACAAAGAAAAGAATCATCACTTCTAAGGCTTAGTTTTGCCCCCACGTAGTGCTTCTCCTTTTTTAAAGCACAATTTAATGTTAATTCATTTGGTAACTAGTTTATGAGCTTTGCAAAAATTAAACTTAGGGCTTTTTTGGAGGGAGCTTTTAAAAGCTCTAGAATGGAGCTTTTAAAAGCCCAAGGTTGCTTTTTGGTTTCATGATGTTTTTTGAAAAGTAGTGTGTCACTTGTATAAAATTATCAAAGAACTTAATAATAAATTTTATAAGCTCCTTTTAAAAAGCCACATGAGCACCAAACTAAGCCTAAGATATTTTACTAAATAAGGCACAAACTCTTAAGAAAAACTTGACACGAAATGGTAAAAAAATAAAATTATTTTTTTATGAATCACAAAATCAATTATCAAGAATGATACACATACACACCAAAGCACCCACTAAATCACCCTCAGGCCCTTCTAAGCAAAATTTTCAAAATTCTTGTGGGACCCACATCATTTTCAGCCCTCAAATCCCTAAATCAACGCCATTTTCCCTCCATTTCCACTTTCCCCCAAATCAGTCCCATAAACCCCCCGTAAACCCCTGACCGTTGCCTTGCCCGGACCGTCGCCGGAGCGCCGTCCACAGCAGGTCGCCGCCGACGGCTGCTTCTTGGTAAGTCTTTTATCTCTCTCTCTCTCTCTCTCTCTCTCTCTCTATCTCTCATTCTTTGTATAGAAAGATTGCCTAAATGTTCATACTCTGTAATCATTTAAGGCTTTTTTTTTGGGTTTTGGTTTCCTTTATTTATGTTCTTTTGGTGTGTCTATGTAGCATTTTTGTTTCAGGAACTCATTCTCTGAATAGTCAAACTATTTTTGTGTTTATCAGTCTGATATCTCATCTGGGATATGTAGCATTTTTGTAACCATTTTTGCTTGTTTTTATACTTGCTTGGATAACTTTCTATGATTCAATCTTACCCTCTTTTCTTCATGGATTTGACTACACTCAAGCTATGATGTGCACTCATGGAAACATAATTAGATAAAAACCACTTTCTAAACACCATAATTTTCAAGGTCAAGCAACCTATAGGGTTGTGCTTTGATTTTTATTTGTTTTTTTCTTTTTTAGGATAAAAGAACTAACTTGAGGAAAAGTTTTCAATATTTCAAAATCAATTCAACAAGTTTAATAGGAAGCTTTAACCATACCCATCACTACCCATACTTTTTTGACAAACTTATCAATTTTTTAATTTATTTTTGAAACTCATTTCATCTTTGAAAGAAAAGACAATTTCAAGCAAAGTTTTTATAACATGATGTCAATTTAAAAAAAAATGACATGGTTAATAAATAAGTAGATATGTTGATGGGTTCGGTCGAAAAGTATGAGAAATTGACGGGTCATGTTAAAAATTCAGTTTAAAGTAAACTATCATTTGTGATATTTCCTTTGCTGTTTAAGTTCTGAAGATTGTGCATATCCCAAATTTGACTCCTTCATTTTTTATATTTCCTTTGTTGTTTAATTTCTGTCTCAAATTAGCTTTTTCTCTATCATTCCTAATCAACCTGCTACTTCTCCACCCAAGACAAATTGTTGCCACCACTACCTCCATGGCCAGGCTAGCTAGTTAACTTCCTTGTTTCTTATTGGGCTTGTTTATTTTTTGTGAGTAATTAGTCTTGACTCTTGAGGTAGTGAGTTGACAAGTATAGAAAGTTATATAAATGTCCATTTTTTGTGATTGTTCTAACTATTTTGCTTTCATATTGTTGATTTGTTAATGAAATCTCTATATAAATCCGTATAAATTGATGATTGTATTATATATTGTAGAGAACTGGAAGAAGAAGGTTCAAGTGGTTCGGTAAGCATTCATGAGGATGTTTTCAAAATTGATCATGACAAGGAGCAAATAAGAGACGTAGAAAACCAGCTTAATGTGCCAAAAAAGGGGATGGAGTTTGATTCTTTGGATGAGTTGATGGTGTTTTATGCAGAATATGCTAGAGACAAAGGTTTTGTTGTGGCTAAAAGAATCTCTACAAAGAAGGAAGGGGTCGTTAGATATGTGGCATTGTAGTGTACTCGTGGTGGTACGTTAAGGAGTAGATCAACCAACCCATTAAATGTGCACCCAACCGCAAAAATTGATTGCAAAGCAAAGCTTAGGGCATTTCATTGTCCCAATGGAAAGTGGTCTGTGACATCAGTTGAACTTTCCCACAATCATGAAATGAGTCCAGGTAAATCTCGATATTTTAAATGCAATTGGTTATTGCAACCACATGTGAAAAAGAGACTAATGTTGAGTGATAAAGATGGAATTAGAATAATCAAGAATTTTAATTCGTTAGTTATAGAGGGGGGGGGGGCATGAGAATCTGTCATTTAGTAAGAAAGATGTAAGAAACTACATCAATAAAGTTAGGCGTTTACAACTTGGGGGAGGCGATGCTAATGCAATGCACAACTACTTTTTGAGAATGCAATCTAATAATTCTGACTTCTTCTACATGATGGATTTGGATGAAAAGGGTCGCCTAAAGAATTTTTTTGGGCTGATGCAAGGAGTAGGGTAGTATACAAAGAATTTGGTGACGTGGTTACGTTTGATACTACATATTTGGTTAGTAAATATGACGTGCCATTTGCGCCTTTCGTAGGGGTGAACCATCATGGGCAGTCAGTATTGCTAGGATGTGGGTTAATCTCAAGTAAAGATACTGAGACCTTTATGTGGTTATTTCAGTCTTGGCTTACATGTATGTCTGATTGTCCACCCAATGCAATAATAACAGATCAAGACATAACCATAAAGAAAGCAATAGAGGTTGTTTTTCCTAATGCACGGCACCGATGGTGCTTATGGCATATCATGAAAAAGTTTCCTGAAAAAATTGAAAGAATACAAAGAATATGAATCAATCAAATTTATGTTGCAAAATGCTATTTATGATTCATTAACCATTCAAGAATTTGAAGATGCTTGGGGAAATTTCATTGAAAAATATAAGCTAGAAACTAATGAATGGTTACTTGGTTTGTATGAAGAGAGGCATCGATGGGTACCAACTTTTGTAAGGGATATTTTTTGGGCAGAAATGTCAACCACTCAGCGAAGTGAAAGCATGCACGCTTTCTTTGATGGCTACATCAACTCCAAGACTACTTTGAAACAATTTGTCGAACAATATTAGAATGCCTTGGCAAAAAAAGTAGAAAATGAAAAAAAGAGGACTTCAATTCATATAACTCATACTACCCATGTGCTACGCCTTTAGGGATGGAAGCAATTTCAAAGTGTTTACACGCGGGCGAAATTGAAAGAGTTTCAAAACGAGTTATTTGGGAAGCTTTGTTGTCATTTGCTTTTAATTAAACAAGATGTTGGATTTAGAGAATATGAAGTACGTGAACGGTTTCGTTTTGGAGATGGTCATCAGTCTGCAACATTCAAGCTAATTTTTTATGCTAATACACTGGAAGTGAATTGTAATTGCCGATTATTTGAGTTCAGAGGAATAATGTGTAGGCATCAACTTATGGTGTACAGTGATACGGAAATTTATGATGAGGTACCCGCCAAGTACATTCTACAAAGATAGAGTAAGAATATCAAAAGGAGACACACCAAGATTCGGATCAGTTATGACAACTGGGCGGACAGACCAGAGGCACGACTTTATGATAAAATGTGTAATATTTTCTATGAGTTGGACAGCGGAATCTGAAGCTTGGTGTGATGAGGTGATTGCACAAATACATCAAATGAAAGAGGGATACAAAGAGAAGGCTGCAATTTGTGGAAGCAATATACCCATTTTTACTAATCATTCGAGTACATCAACTTCACATGGAGATGGCATTGTACTAACAAAAGAGAGCACGAATATACTTGATCCATTTGTTACTCGTAGTAAGGGGCGACCGCCAAGTAAAAGGAAAGTGGGCAATGTTGAGAAAGCAGTTAAGAAACAATCAAAAGCTAAAAAAAAAAAACAAACAAAAGCATCGACAAGTGCAAAGGTTTGACAATATTAATATATAAATATTCATGTTTTTCGTTAAAATAAAGTCACTTACTTTTTACTTTGCATTTTGCATTTATTTTTAGGGATATGACGAGAACATGAACGAGCATGGTACACAAGAGAGCCGAATGAGCATACAAGGAAGTCTTACACTTCAACCGCCAAATGTGGGAATAGACCCAAGTCTTGCATTCCAAGAGCCAAATGTGGGAATAGACCCAAGTATTGCATTTCAGGAGCCGAGTGTGGGAATAGATCTAATTCTTGCATTTCAAGAGCCGAATGTAGGAATGTCCCCAAGTTTTGCATTTCATCCAAATTTGGGAATGAGAGGAAACTTTGATTATTATGACTTTATGTAATGGGTTCATGAATTAGACTATGACTATATTTGATGGTTTGAAAGCGTTTAGTATGCCTATATTTGATGGTTTGAAAGCGTTTAGTAGGACTTTATTTTATTTTCTGTGGCAAATGTTGATTCAAAGTGTTTAGTATGACTTTATTTTATTTTCTATGGCAAATGTTGATTGAAAGCGTTTAGTATGACTTTATTTTATTTTATTTGATGTGATCAATAACATTCTGATAGGTGAAGAATATCATTATTCAATAAGCAGGATTTGCTCATGCTTAGGTTGAAGTAGTCTGGTGCAAGCCCATTGTTACTATTCTTGATGTCTGTTGGTTGTGCTGTGGTGTTTACCAGTAAGTTTGGTTTGGGTAGTGCTTACTTGAGGGGTATTTTGCTAGGGTCTCAGTCTTGTGTTTTCTTACAATTTTGGCATATATGGCTTTACTAATACAATTTGACTAGCTGTTAAAAATATAAAAATAAAAAGATTGTTTATGATTAATTTGGTATGTATTGGATGTTTGGTACGGCTTGGTAACATGACAATTGCAAAAAAAAAAAAAAAAAAAAAACCCAAATTCATAACATGACTATTACAGAAAACTTTTGGGCACAAATCCTTACACAACTGTTCATTGATTCCATACATGACAAATTACCAAAAAAACTAAAATAAAGAGAAGTTCTCAAACGGAAAGAAACAACATTTGTTTTGCTAATAAAAACATCAAACCACATATGACTAGCATAATCAAAAAGAGCTTAGGGCACGTTTGGTAGGCAGGAATGCACCTTGGAATGGAATGATCATTCCTGGGTTCATTCCATTTCTGTGTTTGGTGTGACCAAATGTAGTAGAATGAGCATTCCTTTTGGAATGGTCATTCCTACTTAAGCAGGAATGAGCATTCCTTGCCAAAACCCAAGGAATGCTCATTCCATTCCCACAGGATTGACTATAATTGTAAAATATAAAACTTTTTCTTAAAATACATTTTATAAAAATATGTATATATTAAATATTATTTAAAATATTAAAAATATATATTAAATACTTTTTTAAATATTAATTTTTTATAAAATATTAAATATTTTGATTAAATATTATTCATACTAAAAAAACCATAAAATACTTATTAAACTTAACATTGGACTAAATTTTTTTTAATTAAAACTAGCAAGCATATTAAATTTTAAAGAGATTTTGCAAATAGATGAATAAAAATAAGGTGGACTAAAATTGTTAAAAATGTAATATTATTTCATAAAAAAACTAAATATTAACTATTTAGGCTAAAAATATTTAAAAAATTCAAAATTTCAAAATATTGAATAGATAATACTGAATGTTTGTACCATAAATATTTTGTACAAATATAAAATATTTTGCTTAAATATGATTTTATTCCACTAATTGATTGTTTAAAACCCAAAGTGGAATGTAATTGGCATTTAATTCCTAGAAACTTAGCCAAACAGAGGAATGTAATGACTATTGCTATTCCATTCCAGTTTCATTCCATTTTTGAGTCCATTCCATTCCTGCCTTATTCCATTCCTGTCTACCAAACGTGCCCTTATTGCCCATTTTTTTTATTTATTTCAACACATATTTTATTTTCTGCATGTTGTATCATTGTCTTCACTTCAAGTTGAAATTATTTCATTTCGTTGACATCACACTTTGATGAAGTTGCATCAGCGTCAATGTCATCTTTACTATTGTCTTCGCACCATAGAAAGAAATTGCATGGTTGTTAGTGATCCTATGAATGAAACAAGTTGTTAATAAAAAGAACCTTATAAAAAAAACATATATTGAGTAATGCAATCTATTCAATGAATTAAGCCTTACTAGATATCCTGGGCATGAGTAAAACAAACAATCCTTGCTCCATTCTTTTTGCAAAGTTTTCAATATTGCTACTCTTCCACACCAACACTTCTTTAATGGCACTTTCACACAATTCAATGGAGGGCTTCTATTACTTGATGAAGACATTGTTCTATCAAAATACATCACTAGCACAATTAATCCTCTATCAACACTTTGTTTGATATTGAAAGCTCTAGAAGAAAATAGTTACACAGTAAGTTAAAAAAAGCAAACCTTTGTTTGATGAAGCCATTTTCTAGAAGACTGATGTAATGGCTTATACTAGTTTCAAAAATATGTAGAATACTCTAGCTAGTCAAGAAGAATATGAAGGAATTTACAAGGAAGCAGCTTAATGTATTGGTCTAACATAAACCAGAATAATCCTCCTTTAATTTATGCACTCCCAAGCAGGCCCTATTTCGGCATTTTTGTTGAACTGTGATTGCTTGATAGCATTGCCTTACAATGAAATCACTATTTAATTGCAAGGCATAGGACCTTATGTGTGACAGCTTGAAGATTTGGAACCAAACATGGCAGATTTTTAGTACTATTCTAACATTTTCTTTTCTTGAGTCATGTCAAGTGTGGCATATATTCATGTGTACGTGTACTATATGAATATATATATATACAAAAAGAATTATGGGAAAGTGATAATTTCATTACTGTATATCCCAAACTATATATAATGTTACAAGGAGAATAAAGAAGGAAAGCAAATAAATTAAAAGAGGAAATAAATAAATCTACATTAATATGGTCAACATGACCTATAAATGACGCACTAAAATCCGGGATAAAATCCCCTAATTTCAACACTCCCCCTCAAGCTATGGCGAAGATATTGACGAGACCAAGCTTGCCGATAGATGAATGAAGAAGTGTTGGACCAACGGATTTAGTGAACATATCTGCGGTCTGATCTGATGATGGTACAAAGCTCGGTGTGATGACTCCTGACCGAACTTTTTCCCGAATGAAATGAATGTCAACCTCTATATACTTAATTCTTTCATGAAGAACTGAATCAGATGATAACATAATAGCAGATTTGTTATCACAAAATAACTGAGATGAGTCTACCACAGGGAAACCTAACTCATCATGAAGAGAATGAAGCCATATGAGTTCACATGATCCCTGAGCCATGGCACGGCACTCAGCCTCAGCAGAAGACCGAGAGACGACAGCCTGCTTTTTTACTTTTCCAAGAGATAAGATGACATCCTCGAAAAGTACAAAAACCAGAAGTAAAGCGTCTATCACCTTTTGAGCCTGCATAATCCGCATCAGTAAAACATAAGAGACCTGATTGAACTCCTGTCTTAAAGAAAAAACCAAGACCAGGACATGTCTTGAGATATCGGAGAATATGATAAACAACATCAAGATGTGAAGTACGTGGTGAGTGCATAAATTGACTCACAACACTAACAACAAAAGTCAGATCCGGTCTTGTGTTCGTCAAATAGATGAGACGACCCACAAGATGCTGATATACCGAGGGATCTGGTAAGGGTTCTCCCAATTCAGCAACCAGCTTGTGATTTGGATCCATAAGAGAAGAGGCAGGTCTACACCCAAGCATACCTGTATCTTGGAGGAGATCAACGACATACTTCCGTTGGGATAGAGAAATACCTTGGCGGGACCGAGCCACCTCAATTCCAAGAAAAAACCTCAGAGGACCCAAATCCTTAATGTCGAATGATGTTCCAAGAGAACACTTCACTTGCACAATACCAGACGCATCATCTCCTATGATAATAATATCATCAACATAAACAGAAATAATGATACATTGTCCTTTAGAATTACGACGAATAAAACAAGTATGATCAGAGTGACAGCGAATAAATCCCATAGTAAGCACCACATCACTAAACCGGCTGAACCATGTACGAGGAGACTGCTTCAATCCATAGAGAGATTTGCGTAGGTGACAAACTTTCCCCGAATACTCCCCCTGAGCCCAAAAACTAGGAGGGGGATCCATATAGATAACCTCAGACAAATCACCATTAAGAAACGCGTTCTTGACATCCAGTTGATGAAGAGGCCAAGAATAGGAAGTAGCCAGAGAAACAGAAGCCGGACCGTGGTCAGTTTAGAAATCGGGGCAAAAGTAGCCCCGAAATCCTTACCTGGAACTTGTGTGAAGCCCTTAGCCACAAGACGGGCCTTATATCGATCAATGGTTTCGTCTTCCAAATACTTAACACTGAAAACCCATTTGCAGCCAACTATACGTTCACCGTTTGGGAGAGAGACAAGTTCCCAGGTTTGATTATTCTGAAGAGCACTCATTTCTGCTTTCATAACAGCCACCCACTTTGGATTCTTAAGAGCTTCATGGACAGAGCGAGGAATGGAGACAGAATCAATTGCACTGACAAAGAAGCTAAATGGTTTTGACAGACCCTGATAAGATACATACTTAGAAATTGGATGGTTAGTACTACTTGAAATTATATAGCGTGAATGAAGGCGACGAATACGAGTAGGATAACGAGGGGAAGCCACATCAGAGACTAAATGAGGAGATGAGATACCTGATTCCGGAGAAGATGTTGGCATAGGGTCTGGAGCGCTAGGACGACGAGAGTACACCTGTAAATGGTCATTTGTAATGACCGGGGGTAAAGAGTCACTGGATTTGTCACTGGATATATCAAGAATAGGCACTGGGCGAGGAAGGACTGAGATATTATCATCCATAATATGTTCTACTGGGGTTTCCAGAGAAGAAGAAGCACTTGTAAAAAATGGAACAGTTTCCAAAAAAGTGACATCCAAAGAGTGATACAAGTGACGTGTGACAGGATCATAGCAACGATATCCTTTGGACATGGAGGAATACCCCAAAAAGACATACCGAACAACCTTATCATCAAGTTTAGTACATGTAGGGCTGCGATTTTGGACAAAACAAGTGCACCCAAAAACCCGGGGGACAATAGGAAATAGTGTACTACCAGGCTTAAGGACATGAATCGGGGCCTGGCCTTGTAGAATACGGCTAGGAGTACGATTAATAAGGTAAGTAGCAGTAAGGACAGCAAAATGCCAAAAAAACTTGGAAACATCCATACTACGTAAGAGACACCTAACCGTAGCCATAAGATGACAATTTTTACGTTCGGCCACCCCATTTTGTTCGGGGGTGTAAGGACACGTGAGTTGTTGAAGGATTCCCCCTTTGTTAAGTTCGGCCCGAAATTCAGTAGTAATATATTCCCTACCATTACCGGACCAAATATTACGCACAACAGTATGAAATTAAGTTTTAATCATTTGAAGAAAATTTCTAAAATGAGAGAAAACCTCAAATTTTTTCTTCATAAGATAAACCCAAGTACAACGAGTATAGTCATCAATAAATGTAACATAGTATCGGTGCTGTGACATGGATGTGACCAAGGAAAGTCCCCACACATCAGAGTGAATAAGGTTAAAGGCACTAGGCGCCCGATGCATGCGAGGAATATAAGAAGTGCGAGTATATTTTGACAATTCACAAACCACGCATTTAAAATGGAAATCCTTACAAGCTTTATTTAATGGAGGAAATAACCAACATAAACATTGAAAGTTGACATGGCCTAAACGAGCATGCCACAAATCTAGAGTTTGCAATGAAAACACATATTTATTTGAATCAGGCAAAATTGAATTATTAAGATTAGGTAACACGGAAGCTTGAAGACTGGAAAATGTCCTTGACACCGAAGGATCACTGAAGTAATAGAGACCGTCACACTCAAACCCCCTGCCAAAAATCTTCTTCGTAGTCAGGTCCTGCAAATAACACGAATGAGGTAAGAACACAACAAAATAATTATGATCTTTAACAAGACGATTAACTGAAAGCAAGTTAAAAGCAAAATTGGGAACGTAGTACACAGAGGAAAGGGTGATATCAGAAGATAATTGGGCATCACCCTGACTACAGATGGGAATAAAGGATCCATCTGCGATACGAACAGACTGTTTAATGGAGGTAATAGGTGAAGTGAAAACAAAAAGCTCACCAGTCATATGATTATTTGCCCCAGAATCGAGAATCTAAGTAGGATGGCCTGACTTACCATGAAGAGGAGTAGGAGTACCTGCAGCAATGACAGCTGTGGGGCTAGAGGATGAAGGACCAGTTGGTGAGGGAGGAGCTCCCAAACCTACATGTGACTGAAGCTGAGCAATTTAAAACTGAAGTTGACTATAATCCGGTGGAGGGGGAAGCACCTCTACAATCGCTCCTGTACGAGGAGTACCCCAGCCGCGGCCAGTACCGCGACCAGCAGGGCGACTCCGAATAAATTTCCCTTTCAACTCTAGATGAAGAGTGAAACAACGATCTATGGAATGACCCGGCGTATGACAATGCTGGCAGTAAGGACGATTCCCTCCTGGCCGTGAATTGGAAGCAGCTGGAAAGGCCATTTGGTCAAGAATAGGTGGATGAGAGGGCCTAGAGTCAGGGACAGAGAATAGGCGACGACGTCTCTCATCACCATCAACAGTAGCAAAGGCCTCAAATAAAGAGGGCATAGGAATGGTATTCAGAATCTGAGTGCGGAGAGCCTCAAACTCGGGCTTTAGGCCCATCAAGAACTGGTAAGTACGACGGCGGTCAAGCCGCTTGACCTCAACATCTCCATCATTAGGAAAATCAGTGATAGGTTCATACTGGGATAATTCCTCCCACCAAGTTTGCAGATAGCCAAAGAAATGAGAAATAGAGAGTCCCAAAGCAGCTTGGGAGGCATGGGAGATATCCTGGTAAAGTTCAAAGATGCGGGAGTTAGAATGTGCATGATCATACATCTTTTTCAACGCAGTCCAAAGCCTATGAATGGTATTATGATACATAAACATATTATAGATTCGCTCATCCATAGAATTAAACATCCAGCCCAGAATAATACAGTTATCGGTATACCACTCCTTAAACTTTGGGTCAGATTCTGCGGGTTTTATTACCTCTTTCCCAAGTAACCACCCGATTTTCCGTTTGCCCCCGAGATAGAGGCGAAGAGAAATTAGACCATGCGTGAAAATTCTTTCCATTCAGCAGAACACTAGTGACCCGGTGAACGGGAGTCGGATGAGATAGGGAGAGATCCGAACGAGTACCAACGGGAGTAGTAGAGTTGACCGGATCAATAATTTTACCAATATCAGCCATGGTCCTGAGAAGAGTGATCAAAAGATAGAAAAAGACTTGCTGGGAAAAACACCAATGTCGGCAACCAATACAGTTACAGCCGGAAACTCGGCGGCCAGAAACTCGGCGGACGGGGGCAACTAGAAACTCGGTTACCCAGACTGACAATTAAGAGCACACGACCTGCTTTAATACATCACACAAAGCCCTAACAAGGGCCGAAGATGCTCCTTAGGAGCTACAAGGCTGCGCTGCAGGGAGGGAACAACCCTAGATGATGCGGCGCAGGGTAGGGGACTTGCGGCTGGGGTTGGGTGGGGTCAGGGGTGGTTGGCGAGGGGCTGGGGTGGTCAGCGAGTGTGGTGGGTGGTGACTGGCAGTCGGTGAGGGTGGTGGGAGAAGGTTTTAGGGTTGTAATTGGCTTTGATACCAAAAAAAGAATTGAGGGAAAGTGATAATTTCATTACTGTATATCCCAAACTATATATGTTACAAGGAGAACAAAAAAGGAAAGCAAATAAATTAAAAGAGGAAATAAATAAATCTACATTAATATGGTCACATGATCTATAAATGACGCACTAAAATCCGGGATAAAATCCCCTAATTTCAACATATACATATATATTCATATGTTTATATGCTTTCTATGTGAAGTTCAAATCTTTCTACTAATTGCTCTCTGTCATAACCCTGATCAAGCTTAGCATCTTCAGCCAAAGACTCAGCTATTCTGCATGAACCAACCGTGATAAATCAAAACAAATAGTAACAATCTGCAAATCAACAGAAAGTGCAAATGAATAATGAAACCCACGATTTCGAACACCAAATCCACATTACAAATTGCAAATCAAACAAATAAAGTGGCCATTGTTCAGAAATTCCGTAGTACGCCCATGGCTATAATGTTCCAAACAACCCACACAAACAAGCCTACAGAAATTTCTTCTGTTACTGTAATAAAATGCACCTGGTATACTGGTACTGCTACTGTGAGCCACATTCAGTTTGGGGGTGACTTTAAACATCGAAATTCCCCAATTAAACTAGATATATGGGGTGTCCCGAGAGTAAATTGTCTGAAATTGACTGTGAAATTGTTTTAGCCAGAAACGGGATGACGGAATAACATTATGAGTCTATTACACACTCCAAACAAGGAAATATAGAAGAACGGGAATCAATTCCTCTATTGCTCTAATCAATTCCTCTATGATGGAACAGACACAAACAAACAAGCTTGCAAAGAACTAGAAGTGAAACATGCTCCTCTATTGCTCTAATTAATGGGCCATGTAGGTGCAGTTTATCTATGCTGCTAAAATAATTGAAGCTGTATTTTGGACAGAAATCTATTTTTTTTTTGTCAAAAACCAATATTGATTCACGTTAGTCAGAGAGAGAGAGAGAGAGAGAGAGAGAGAGAAGACTTATTTCCCTTCGTCCGCCGGCGACAGGGAGCTCTGACCCGGAACCATGGGGGCGATGGGAGGGAAGGGAAGAGAGAGAGAGGCAGATAGAAGGTGAAGAAAGGGGAGAAAGAGAAGACTTACCATCTTATAACTGTCGGCGGCGACCTTCCTTGGACGGCGATCCGGCGTCGGATTTCGGCAAGTCTTCGGGGGAAGGGGGGGATTCTGGCAAGTCTTCGGTTGGTGTGTGTGTTTTCTCCAATGGCTGCTTCAAGATTTAGGAATTTAGGGGAAAATGGAAATGGAGGGAAAATGGCGTTGATTTAGGGATTTGAGGGCTGAAAATGATGTGGGTCCCACAGGAATTTTGAAAATTTTGCTTAGAAGGGCCTGAGGGTGATTTAGTGGGTGGTTTGGTGTGTGTGTGTATCATTTTTGATCAATTATTTAACTTACCTACCCCTAAGTTTCATAAAGAAATGGCAAAATTTTGACACAATATCCATTGCCGAGGACATAATTGGAACAATATATTTATATATAAGGTAAATTACATTTTAAACCCTTAAAGTTTGGGTGTGATACCATATTTAGTCCCTATAGTTTCAATTTAATCACTTTCAATTTTCTTCTATTTTGCCACTTTGGTTCTTGATAGATTTAGGTTCAATATATGTAGAGGTGTCAATTGGGTCGGGTTGGTCTGGCCCCGGCCCCGGCCGAAGCCCGGCTCGCCTTTTTCGGGCCAAAAGCCCGGCCTGGCCCAAGCCGAAGCCCGGCCCGGCCCTCTTCAACCGGTCCGGGGCGGACACTACCTATGATGTCCACGGCCCTGCCCGGCCCGGCCCGCTCTCTAGTCCAAAGTCCGGCCCGGCCCACTAGTCAGCCGGCTCGACCCGAAAGCCCGACATTTTTACACTCAATATGCCTAAGCTCGCCCCCTAGCTCGAAGCCCGGCCCGGCCCGGCCCTAGTAGGCCCGGGCCACCGGTCCGGGGCAGACACCCCCCCTCCCCTCCCAAGCCCAGCCCGGTATTAGGTGAAGCCCGACCCGGCCCTGCCCAAAAGCCCGGTTGAGCCCGCTTTGACCGAGCCCGACCCGGCCCGATTGACACCTCTAAATATATGTGTGTATAGTGTAATTTATCTGAGTACAAATTACCATTATATCCCTAATAATATCTTACGTTTGCATCATATGGCCTATTTCAAGAACAATGCTATGCTTTCTAAATTTCTATCCTAAAAGTGCTTCTCAAATGATGTGACAGTAGGGCCAGGTCTAATATAGTGGGTCCAATTGGATTTTAATTGGGAGTTATTTACCTGGCCCCACTATCACATTAATTGGAATGTACTTTTGGGATAAAAATTTGGGAAGCATAGCATTACTCGCAAAAAAATGTAGGAAATTTTCATGAACAAATAATATTAGACATACACACATTATGCTTTAAATGCATGTACATTGTGCTGTTTGAATTTTTCACACTTTTACTGTGCACCACTTTCATGAATGTACTACATGGAACCTAAACTAAAACTGTGTAGATCAAAGTGATAAAATTGAAACTACATGGACCAAAGTGAAATCTCACATAAACTACAGTGGGGCGAAATGTAATTTATTCTTATAAATATACATACGTGTATGCAAATATCTTACGCGAATTCTAAGATAGGAAGGGAGAGGAGGAACCAAATAGTTCGGTGATATCTATGAACGGGGGAACATAAACGGACTGAAATGGAGCTCACACTGCAAACCCTTCCATTTGCTTCCTTTCCTAGAAGTAAGATATCTTACCCTAATCTCTCTCTCTCTCTCTCTCTCTCTCTCTCTCTCTCTCTCCTAAATTCCTTTACAAAATTCAGAAATCTTCAACTGTCAATTATTTTTCTTGTTGTGAATGTTCTACTTATCTTTTTACATGTGCAATTTTAGTTAATATTAATATTGGTGGTTGTTGCTCCAGTTTCTCTCTCTCTCTCTCTCTCTCTCTCTCTCTCTCTATATATATATATATATATACCACATACACACACACACATAAAGACCCGCACCCAGAAGAGTTGTAGGTATTACATTAATATGTTTCAATTTGCTTCTTAATGCATAATAAATAAGAGAGATGAAAATGTCATTAGGAAGTCATTTATGAGATGAACAGCTCAAAAGGGGGGACTCTTTATGGAGGTTGTTCATAATGTATTTATGCAATTCAAAATCATTTACAACTGTGTAATTAGTGATTTGGTGAAACCAACCAATCAATCAATTAATTGTAATCTTTATGGAGGAATTTTTTTGTTATGATGATATTTGTTTTTTATGCTTCTCAATTGAGAGGGCAGAATTAGTTCTTGTCTCAGTTTTGGAAACCTATAAATTGTTATCATTCAGTTTTGGAGCGTCCATATTATTGCGCATTAGTGAGGTTCATTTTCAGTATCCAGTTACATCAATGTTTGTAGATATCTATTCATTTGTCTTGAATTCTTGTTTTTATAAGCTTTTAGTGCACACTTTTTTTGGGTGGGCCAAATGGAGTTTTTCACATTTTCCAATAAGTAAGGTTGCCAAGGCTGGTTTGGATCCGCTCATTTGGGACTGACAATCACTTATCTGGGATTATTGAGAGATTTGTGTCCCTTTGTCAAAAACTTTTTTTGCAGCTTTTTCAAAAATCGAATCCACTTTAAAGTCGAAAAAGAAGCTTAAATCAAAAGAACTAATTCCCTGCTTTTTCAAAAAACTTCTTATTCCCACTACAATTCCAGCTCTAAATAGAAACCTAGGACTAATGGTTGGTACTAATGATAGAAAGATGCTACTGTAAGAGGCATTGAGATAGCTCTTTTTACATAGACGTGGCTTGTATATGCAGTATTGTGAAACTGTGTTAAGTATATGTACTTGTTTGTTTTTTCTTTATGATTGGTTATTGGTTGAAATAGTTTCTATTGAGCCGGCAATAAGAAGGTAGACCTGCCATAGGCTGTAGGGTGCTAGGCATAGGACTAAACAGTTATTGGTCCTTGCTAGTACTTTATAGACAGGTGGTTCGGGGAGAAGAGAGAAATGGGGATGCTAAATTATAATCCGCAGAAAACGAGTGCTTGATGAGTTTGGTATGATATGATGGGGAAAACATGTCCTTTGTATGGGGAGCGTGGTCCTATCCAATATGGAATAGTCCCCTCCAAAAATAAAGAATAAAGAAAACGTGTTCTGTATATTTAATATTTTGGTAAGGTTTTGGTTCACTGGAACAACTGTATGTATGCACTAGAGTGGGGTTGGGTGTTAATTGATGGGACTACTATAATGGGGGAGTCATCGGTGGGGAGGAAGAAAGACGGTAGAAAATGGGTGGAACTAAGGAAATTAATTTCATACTTTTTTTTTTTTAGCAATTATGTTGCTAGGAAGGACTGCCGATTGAAATGTATGCTAGATTAGAGCATGATATGCATTGTTAGTTGGCTCGTTCTCTAAAAATTTGATCTTTTGGACTAGATGGTTGTTAACATGCTATAAGAGCTTTAATTATGGTAGAGTTTGCACTTTGTTATCAGTCTCAATTCTCCAAGGTCGAAACGCGAGGGAGTATGTTAGATTTAGATATGCACAGTTAGGCCATTCGCTAATAGTTTTAACTTTTAGAGCAGGCTGAGCAGGTAGTAATTTAACAACTAGAGGGAAAAATGGGTGAATTTGGAAAAATTGTTTCATTGTTGTGTTTAGAACTTAGATGTGGCTACGATAATGCCAATTCGAATTTTATTTCCTTCTCAACAACTCGTCTTACCTATTCACTTCTCAGTTGGAGGTGTATAGTGTGATTCTTGTATTGTTCATCTCCTACAAAATCTACTTGCAACTGATTGTAAATAATAAGCATCCATATTATTGTGTTTAACAAATCTTGATAGAAGCCTAACCAAGTCATACAAGATTGCAAAACTCGGTCGTGCTTCACATCCTCTGGTGAACTGGATATCTAGATCATGTAGATACTTGATTTATTCAGCTGACATGATAGAGTTGGGACTACGTTTTCTGAGTTGAGTTTTAGACGATTGATCTTCTATTTTTTTATGAGTCATGATGGTCACTAGCTGATGGATATGGGAAGCACAGGCATGCTAGTAGTCACGAGAAATCTATCATTCATCTCTAAGAAAATACTAAAGTAAAAAAGGATCCTTTTGAACTCACAGAGAAACAACATCCTATCACTGGACATCATGGTTCAATATAACCATCTTCAAAATTGAGTTTCAAATAGACTTCCTCATCTAGATGATATCGTCATATTATGTGTGGTGCTAATTGCTAACTAATGAACAGGATATGGTAGTTTTGATGTAGAACAACTTTGATGCTCAAACATGCTTCTCTATTTTTATTTTTAGTTTTTAAATCTTTCAATCATCCACTGATCTGTGATGTTTTCATTAAGTAGAGTAAACCTGATCTTGATATGGTTCATACTCGACTGAGAACTTAATGATTCCAACTTTGTTAGAGTTAAAGGTTTTGTTGTTAATATTACCCCATTTCCCACCTGCTGTGATATTATATGGGATTCTACAATGGAAGAAGGCATAGTCGAAGCATACGCTCCACAGAATAAAATGCATCACATGTTTCTGGTGCTTGCATTTGGTGACAGTATAATCTGAAACAAACTCAGAAACATCTACTGTCTTTGGTATTATAATTATGTCTTGCTTTGTTCGATGCTCAATAGTTTGCATACTACCCATTTGATCACATTCTTTTATTAGTTCCAAAGGAAATACATGATATGATTTTCTGCTTTTGCTGTACTGAAAAAATGACTCGTAGGCTTTTAATAGTTATTTTTTCCTGTATCAGTAGATTTGTTAGTTTGGGATGTAATCAGTTTTGTGTTTCCCTAAAACTTAGGAAGTAGAATTTGTTATCTTTCTTAGAGCTTATATGATTTCAAAAGTGTTTTGTCATACTTACTTCAATTTGGTGATGATTTCATAGATTCCCAGTTTGTTTTGCTTCGTTCTTGGGTTTTTCTTACTTGATTTCTATCTGATATTCAAAAGCAAACCATTGACTAGGCTCTAAACAAAATTTGAAGCCATGGTTAGCATTCTTTACATTTGTGATTTGATCATTGGATGACACTGGAATAACTGGCTATGCTGTCTGCTAGTCAATTTCAGAACGACATTGATCTGTTATAAAGAAACCTCAATGAGTTGAAAGTTTAAACTAACATAGGCTCTGATAAGTAGTGTGGAACCTGATAGGTAGTGTGGAACTCTGTACACTTAGCGCAAATTGTAAAAGGGTGTCTTGGTAGTTTTCACACCTATAACATATAGCCCTAATTTTATGTTATTTAAGGGCGGTTATCTTTTCGGCCTTTTGGGCATGATGAAAAATCTCAGTAACTCCGTGGACTTAGCCCTAGTTTTGGTGAGTCGCATCAATCTGGTGTTCTTGTGTTTGTCTCTTGTTGTTTAACTCTCACAGATCTTGGATAGGGTCAATGTTCTAAAAATCGCTAGGCCGTAGGCGGGGGGCTTAGGTGGGAATATTTTTTAAAGCAAAATTAATAATATAGAGACAATTCTGATATAAAAAAATTTAAAACCAACAAACTAAGCTTCCAACACTTCTTCTCCACATCGCTCCAATACTCTCTCCATCAGACTCAAACACATACTCCTCAACTTCTGTATCTTTATTTGATACAACATGCATTGTAACTTATCTAAATTTCCAGGATCCACAGTTATCGCATAGTCCCATCCAATGTCATTTGAATTTCGGTTTAGAAGTTGGTCTGATTGAGACACGGCATTAGATGCGGTAGAAGAGACATTAGTTGCAGTCGTTTCTCTCTCTCTCTCTCTCTCTCTCTCTCTCTCTCTCTCTCTCTCTCTCTCTCTCTCTTACTTCAAGTTTGTCGACCATGGTGCAAATGGCCTGCCTAGGCGGCCTAGGTCTGGTCTAAATTGCTGTGCGATTTTTGCAAAGGATTAGGTGAAAATCGATGCGGCTGGTCACGGCCTAGGGCCTAGGGGGATTTTTAGAACACTGGATAGGGTTTAATCATACTGGGTTCAAAAATGAAAATTTTTCTTGGTTGTCTTGTATCAATCTACAATTGTTTTGATTGATAAGTTGTATCTGATCTTGTGAAGCAGCAAGAGATTTCAAGCTGAAGGATCATACTGGACTTGAGAGAAATTCTCGTTCTTCGTTTTATCTGAAATGTAAAAATACTGGGAAAAAGATATATTCTATATCTTCGGCACTTGCAGAAACAGCTGCCTCTGTTGCAGTTGCTGCCACTGTCGTGGGTGCAGCAGCTACCATTCTTGTAAGGCGAACCAAAACTTCTGATACAACCGAGGTGCGTAATTAGCTTTTATATATAAATGAACCTATTACTTCTATTAGGAATGATGGTGTTATAATATATATGGATTAGTGTCGTAGACATAAACAATTAGGTAAAATGGAAGTAACTTATAAAGAACTTTTCAGAGTACTAATAATCTTTGAATGCACATCTTGTGATCAAGCATTGCTTTAATTAATTGTGGTGTTCTAAGAGGCCACGCTTTACCGGGAAAAGCACAGTTCTCACCATTTGATTTTATTTTTAGAAAAGGTTCACATGGGTTTCTAGATAACAGTTTTTCAGAATTAACAAAGTTCTTTTATGTTCAGGAGGCCTAAAGGAGCCACTACTGTATCATGTTTTCAATCTTAGAAGCACGAAGCGGGGGCGGGGGCGGGGGCGGGGGCGGGGGCGGGGGCGGGAGCGGGAGCGAGGAAGCGTTAAACTTTAAGAGGTTCAAAGGTTGGGAGCGTTTAAGAAGCGTCCAAATATTTGATATAGATGTATTCTATATCTAATTATTGCAGAGGAATTTAGATTTGACATAATATATTTTGATTGTAAATTTTGTTTCTGAAAGTCTTAAGCCATATGTTCCGACATAAAAACATTTCTCCAATAAAAAATTTGAGCAAAATAAGAACTTAAATCTATTTATTGGCTATTTTGAGACTTGGATGTGACGGGAGCGGGGTGGGAGTGAGGTTCTAGCTTGGGAGAGCAAGGTTCTGACAAAAGCTTCTTAGTAAGAATCGCGGAATCGAGAGTCTGAGGAGGGAGCGTGACCAATTTAGAAGGTTCCTGCTTCTAAGTTTTCAATTGCAGTTTAATGTGACATCAAATATTGCCTTATGACTACCGCTGACTTAGTACACTTATCTATACTTTTTTTTGGGCTAATTCATTTCCCCATTTCTAATGATATATCCGTATAATTTTCCTCAAACCTTCACATAAGTACCAGTGGTACTGTCTAAGATGTGTCAAGTACCATTGGTTAGGAGCCTAGGGAAACTAAGCTAAAGAGTACAAAACTTGTTTTGACAAAGAAACTCATGTTAGAGATTAAGCTTGCTCTTCTAAATTTGCTTTGATTTTCCTGAAGATAATTGGCTTGTTAAATTTTTTTTTCCTTTGGAAAACGATGCATTCAACAAAAATGTGTCCCAAACTATATCATGAAATTAACAACAATTTGTAAGCTATGAAACATTCCCCTCCCCACCCCCCCAAAAAAAAAAAAAAAAAAAAAAAAACAAAACAAAAAACTAAGGGCTCGTTTGGTAACGTTGTCGTTTTCTGTTTTTGTTTTTGTTTTTTAGAAAACGAAAATTGAAAACATGTTTGGTAACATTTTTGTTTTTTGTTTTTAAAAAACATTTTCAAATTTTGGGTAAAAAATGAAAACACCAAAAAGTCGTTTTGAGTTTCCTGTTTTTGTTTTTTTTTTTTTTTTTGTTTAAAAAAAAAAATCAGCAATGTTACCAAACAAGTTTTTGTTTTTTTTTTTTCAAAAAAAAAACCAAAACTGGTTTTCGTTTTTAAAAAACTGAAAACTCAAAATAGAAAACATTACCATGCGAGGCCTAAGAAAGCGACCAAGATTTTTAGTTTGGGGCCCAAACACTAGCCAATTTTTCTGTGTGGTTTGGTCCTTGGACTTTGTTCTGAGTTTCCCTGATTAAAATCCTTCTAAAAATCACAGGTCCCCACGAAAGTTTGTGAAGACTGTAGCGGTTCAGGTATTTGTTCCGAATGCAAAGGTGAAGGATTTGTACTTAAGAAGCTGTCAGAGAAAAGTGCTGAGAAAGCAAGACTGACTGCAAAAAATATGGCCACCAGATACACGGCAGGGTAACACACACATTCTCTCTCTCTCTCTCTCTCTCTCTCTCAAACCCGTTAATGTTTATGGTCTCACCTACTGGATTTAACAGGCTTCCTAAGAAATGGAGCTATTGTACGAAATGCACGTCTGCCCGATCTTGTAGTTCGTGTGGTGGCAGTGGGAGGCTAAGGATCTAGTTTCACGCCGTTGTTTCAATGCTCGGAGCTCCTATTTTGAGTAAAAGCTTCATTGTAAATTCTTATTTATTACTGATGTATGGCATAGATATTTTTGTGACATTGTATGTTCTCTTCGAAATCACACAACAGTAAATTCTTTCAGGAATCAATTAGGTGCTTCTAGTGTTCATGGAGCTCTTTTTTTAGGTGCTAGTTTCCATATAATCATGTCTCACTTGACAATTTGTTCAAAGTTGAATTGGTTGGATCTCTTTGATATTAGAGCTGCAAGTTTTTAAATTAGAAAGCTAGAAACTGAGGTTTGCTAATCCTGGAACGTAAATAATCTGAACAGTAAGACTCCCAAGGCATCTTAGGAAGAAGAGACCAGGGGATATTTTGTTAGTTTCAATAGGAGATTAAAGGGCCCTTTTGGATTGACTTTGGCTTTTGTGTTAAGGCAGAAGTAGAGCCCGAATTAGAAGGGCAAGATGGGAATATAAAAAAATTCATTGGAACTATAATCTGTTTCATGCATATCGTAGCACTGGTGGACATGACACTCTTTTACTATGAATTTAAATAGGCTGATGTATGTGTTTTTGTCCCAGAAGCACAGTTTGGCCAAAGGGGGATTTGGAAAGTGATTCCAAAGATGAGCCAAGTCATTTCAGTTTGGTTCAATCTCCTGTGATACCAAAACATCAAACATCCTTATCATTTGAGTCTAGAATAGAGCTATGGCTAGCAAAATAGGTCCCCCCCTCACTCTCTCTTGGGCGGATTGTCGGCCGCGTGCTGCTTCCCAGCATCACTTCACAAGGCCACTATTTTTTTGACCGCACCACACTTATGTGTTTTTCATTATTTTTGAAATCTGAAAAAGCCCAATTTATAGTGTGCTGTCAACCTCTCCATGGTGCTGCCAAATTGGCAGCCCCGCATGCTGCCGAGAATCTCCAACCCTCTCTCTCAAGAAAGTCCTTCCGCCCTATGTAGAGTGAAAAGAATTGAAGTGTATGGATTAGAAAGAAAGGCTTTGCATCAAGCTGAGTTATGTGAGGAAATATTCAATACAACGGTAATACCATGTCATCGATATCACCTAGGGATGGCAACGGGGCGGGTATGGGACAAGAGTTCCATCCCCCCCCCCCCCCCCCCCCCCCCCCCCCCCAGCACACGAATCGTCCCCCGAACTTGTCCCACTCCAGCAACTACTTACCCCATCCCCGACTCCACTAGTTGGGTCCCATCCCATACTCGCACACCTACTCCCGAGAACAAGTCAGTAAGACCACTAGTTAGCATGGTTATAAAAACCGGACCGGACTGGCTGGTTCGAATGGTTGGACCATCGATCGATCAGTTTTCCGGTTCGATTTGACTTTGTAATCGTTAGTGCCACAAAAACTGCCCAGAACCAGTGGGAACCATTTGAAAACCGTTAAAAACCGCTCAAAACCGTTTTTATGCCTTCAGAAGTTTTTTTTTCCCTACATTTTTTTTTATACTATGAATCTCTTAATAATTTATACTTACGGTAGGAAAGTGTGAAAATAAAATTTGAGTTTTTGTGTATTTTTGATTTTTTTTTTTTTGTTTATACTAGTGGCTGAGGCATACGCGTTGCCTGTGCAACAATTTGTATTTATAAATGTTATACTAAGCTTAACCGAAGAAGAAGTTACCAAGGGTACTTTATTTGTTGTGTTTGGTTTATTATGGAACCAATTAAACAGAGCAATGTGTATTACCAAATAAATATTTTTTTTTCTTCTTTTTTTTTTTTTATATATATTTACCAAAGTTGTTCGTAATTAGACAAAAACTTAGATCCATTTTAACTCCAGTACAAAGATGTTCAAAGATGTTCTTAGTGAGACAGGGTAGCAATGTGGAAGACCAATTTCAAACCAGGCGCAATGCATACACCTTTGCATCTGTGTAACTCTTCGAAAGTAGGAAAATAAACATACACGAAAAGGAAATCTCAAAACTTAGAACTGAATTCATCATAAAAAAATAGTTTAATTGGTGGATAAGAGAATGAAAGACCTGTTCTTCACTCACCAATTCCTCAAGAATTTCGTCACCGACAACCTCACTGTGATGTGAGTCGAATTGACCCCAACCACCTCTTCTCTCAGTCTCTCACTTGAATTTCCATCAAATCCTGACCATGTTCTCAATTTATAAACTGATAATGGTGCTCATCAAAATGATACATGAATGGTAAAAGTCCTCAACAATTTAGAAAGTGAAAAAAAGAGTACCGAACAAAGAAATAGATTGAGTGGGAAGAAAATTTTGAATGACATGATCTAACTACAATGGAAGCCAAAATTGAATTGTAATCTTTCAGTTTGAGGATTCGGTTGAAAAGCATTGAACTGGTTAACTGGCAATTTAAAATTCAAATAACCATAGACTTTAAAAGACAACATAGCCCTTTTATATTTGTTTTTTAAGAAAGTAAAATGTAAAGGTTTGAATGTAATTATGATTAGTATAAAAAGTAATGTGGTATCCCTGCTTTTCTTTTTATATAATAGAATAGATTTACTTATTAAAACTTATGCATAAATATGAATAATTAAATATTACATAATTATGACATCACGGGTTGATTGCGGTTCATTCGACGGTTGAACTTTTGACGTGTGACCCGGTCAATTTTTTGTTTCGACGAACGATCCGATTTTCAAAACAGTACTAGTTAAACAAAATTTGATATATTAAGTTTTTAAATATTGTGTTATCATTAACTGTGCGCAATTTCCTAAGCCACACAGTCAAATTTGAAACTGCTTTTGCAGTTACAATTTTCCCCATGAACATGAAAGACTTGTTTTTCTTAAGAAATCAGAGAGGCAATTTTTTTTATAGCATGAAAGTCTCCTCTAATTCTGATGACCGATGTGGAATAGTGTTATCACTCTTATCAGGTATTTATAGCAAATCGGGGTAAACGGGTTGGCATACTTGTATCCCGAACTCGAGACGGGTTTTGTCTTTTTCACCCATACCCACCCGACGGCTGCCCCTATCTTGTTTAAGGGCTCCCCAAACCCTTCCTATTAGGGGGCGGGGCAGGGAGGGGATCTGTCAAAAACGGGCAAATTATCATCCATAGTATTACCACACTAATATACACGGGCATAGTACTTGTGTAGACATTTTTTCCTTAAAATAAGGATTGACATTTGCTTGAAATATGACATCTTAATAATTTATGATAATACGCACATAACTGTTATAACGAATATTTTCTGGAGTTTGTGGATGGCGATGTTCCTCTTTTGTCTTTAGGTGCGTCGGATGTGCCCAATGTCAACTTTATCCACTTATCCATTTTTTGTTGCATCATTTGTTTCATCTTTTGTGGACATCCTGCGCTGGTCACACTTTAACCACTAGTACCTTCGCGTCACTTGGAATTTTTGGAGGCCATATTGAAGAAACTTTAAATTCAATCCAAAAGCTTAAACTATTAGGTGGAGAGGTCCAACATGTATATCTAGTCATAGCCAATCCCATATTTATTCGATGTGGGACATATTATCTAACACGCCCCCTCATGTGCACAGCCTCTTCTTGGATCTGTAGCCTTTTGTTGGGTCTGTCATCGTAGGGGTGTGGGCTATTTTTTTTTTATTTTTTATTTTTATTTTTGAAGGGTTGGGAATGGGCCTGGCTCTGATACCATGAAGAAACTTTAAATCCAACCCAAAAGCTTAAGCTATTAGGTGGAGAGGCCCAACATATATATCTAGCCATAGCCAACCTCATATTTATTTGATGTGGGACATACTCCGTATTATCTAACAAAAAGCTTAAGCTATTAGGTGGAGAGGCCCAGCATGTATATCTAGCCATAGCCAACCTCATATTTATTCGATGTGAGACATATTATCTAACACATATTTGATATTCTTGCTCATTAACCACCCACTATACAATTTCTGTGATTGTCTTACAGTTAGGGGTGGGCATTCGGTCGGTTCGGTTTCGAACCGAAAATTTCGGTTCGGGTTGTTCGGTTCGGGTTGGGAATTTTGGTACTGAAATCCGAACTGAAATAAACTTCGAAAATATGGTTCGGTTTCGAAATTTAAATTCGGGTTCGGTTCGAAAATTCGGGTTAAAACTAAACCGAAGTTTTTTTTTTTTTTTTTTTAAATTTCTTTTAATTATATATATATATATTTTTTTAGGAAAAATTAAGTATAGTAAATTAGTGCAGATTCAGTGATTCACCACTTTGAGATTCTATTTTTTTATTATTATTTTTCATCAAACAAGTTTTTATAACATTGCCCTAATTCATCAAACAAGTTTTTATATAGTTCTTAAAATTCGGTTATTCGGTTTCGAACCGATTTTTTTCCTACTTTCGAAAACCGAACCATATTAAATAATATAGTTCGGTTTCGAACTGAAATAATTTCGGGTCGATTATTAACCGAACTGAAATTTGAAAAATTTCGGGTTCGGTTCGTTTTTTCGGGTTGGCCCGAAGTATGCCCACCCCTACTTACAGTTCATCAAAAAAATTTTCTTACTATCGAGAAGTTATTTAGTAAGTCTGTCACGCCACGTCAGCATGCTGACGTGGTGTGACCATTTAATCATAACCACCCACTTGTCCATTCCTTTTAACCCACTTGTCCATTCCTTTTAGGGAGATCATGACAAGTGGTTAGTGGAATTTCAAATTTGAAATCTGATAACTACTTGTCATGATCCCCTAAAAGGAGGGGGTAAGTGGATGGTTGAGATTAAATGGTCACACCACGTCAGTATTCTGACTATCAACATGTCTTGAACCTCAATTCCGTGACAAAAAAAGAGGAAATTTTAATCAAAAGTTTTTTAAATATACTTTTTTAGTATTAGGTCCAATATGATTTTTTTAATTTATTATTATTATGCTTTTATTTATATTTTTTATTTTATTCAAAACTCTACATGCTATAAAAGTTATGTGACAATTTCACATAACTTAGTAAATAATTGAACTAGTTATGTGAAATTTTAAAAATTGAACTAGTTTTGTAAAATTTCACATAAAAAAGTTATGTGAAATTTTCACATAACTTTTAAAACATAGAGACTTGATCCGATTAAGTTGAACTAGCCATAGAGTTTTGACTAAAATAAAAATTGGGCTGTCTAAAATGAGGGACTTCTAAAAAAAATAAAAAATTAAAAAAACCAACTCTCACCATTTTCTGCATTTTCTAGGATTGTGAGTGTTAGACAACCAATTGTTCCACTCTCGCGTGCTTGTCAAACATGGAAAGACAATAAACGGACCAAAAAAACACCAACTTACGGAGACAAAATAACAAGATGCCCACCATTGTGTGCAGTGACAATGGTTATAGTAGTTGATGATGCCAAAAATTGGTAAGAGTAAAGTAGAGCAATTTTAAGAGGGAGAGAGTGAGAGACTAGTTTTTTTGTATGTGGTTTGGCCCTGTTAATGAAGGTACCTACGTCCACGGGTGTGTCTGAGCACGTTCACTATACTGTAAAAGAGCTGGGGGCCTGTGGTGAACCAACAAGTCTGGAGCTACCGTAGGCCGGCCGGGCATGTATATGAATGCTATTGGGGTGCTGTGTAGACTGAAAAGTCGGCCCCTTCAATGGGGGGGATGAGAGGTCTCTTTTATAGATGTAAGAGACCTACTCTTACATGGATAAGGAAATATAATCCAATTGGGATGTGATTGGCATTAATTGTGGGGGTTTCCTAATTGGATAAGGAAATAGTTTTCACTTTCCATTAATCTTCTAGATTGAGTAGAAAACTGCCCGTAGTGCTCGGGATCATGCCTGTGGGCCCGGATGAGCTGTTCCCGCGGTGGGATGTGCCCATGCGATTTTGCAGACCTGTTGGCCGGGTCGTGGATGAACCGTTCGGGAGGCATCAGGTGGACCAAACCGCTCGGGATGATGCTTGTCCGAAGAGTTGTGCAGGATTTGACCGGGACATGGACTGGCTACTGATTTGAACCGCTCGGTCATAGGATAGAGCCAATTTTGGGTGCATCAGCTGCCCCCCATTTCCAAGGTTGGCCAGATGCTATATCGGGGCAAGTTTGGAAATCAGTTTGATGTTACTTGCCACTGTCTGAGTTCTTGGGGAAGCTGCCTCGGGGCTTTTGAGCCTGGTGAGTCCTCAGGAACTGGCTGAGAGTTGAGACCCAGCCTAGCTCGGGACCTTTAGGTGCTCGGGAACTGACCGGGAGTTGAGACCCAGCCTAACTCGGAGTCTTTGAATGCTCGGGAAGTGACCGAGAGTTAAGACTCGGCCTACTTCGGAGTCTTTTTGTTTGAGTTAGCCTCCAGGATGGTTATCTTCTGCCCATGAACCTTCGTCAAGGTTGTGGGTAGAAAAGTTTTACCATGTTGAAAAAGCCGACCTAAAGCGTATTGCTTTAGGGTCCTTTTATGTTAACTCCCCAGGATGGTTATCTTTCGCCCAGTCAGCCTTCGTCAAGACCGTGGGGAGAAGAGTTTGACCATGTTGGCGGAGCTGACCTAAATCACGTTGCTTTAGGGTCTTTTTGCTCCTTTATCGTCGGCTAACCTTAGTGATTTTAGTCACTTCTATCATCGGTTTGGACATAAGTGGAGTTAATGCCTCTGAGTACTGTAGGTGCTCGGGTTGTCCAAGATTTTGACTTGGTTATCCGCGAGGCCTGTAGATACCCGGTGTGATTACTTGTTTAGTTCATTACGCCATCTTGCCCCCCAAGTTTTCGCTAAGACGAGGGTCTTACAGAGGTTATGACTGTAGGTAACCGACCTGGAACATGGTCGTTGCAGGGTCTTTTGAAGCTTGCCATCATCAGCCACCTAGGGGGTTTGCCCCCATCGCATGTTGGACCTAAGCGAAACTTGTGCCTCGGGCGTGACCCCGAGGTCTTTTGCCTCGGGTGCGATCCCGAGGTCTTTAGTGCCTGGGTTTGGAGCCCGAGGTCTTTTTAGTGCCTGGGTTCGGAGCCCGAGGTCTTTATATGCCTCGGGGTTAGGCCCGAGGTCTTTGTATTTCTCGGGGTTAGGCCCGAGGTCTTTGGAAGGGCTCTCCGACAATCGGTGGAGCCTCATGTGGTTGGATCAGGATCGTCGGGCCCCTGACTTCTCTGTGCTGGAGACAAAGTTGGAGCTGCTTGATCCTGACCAATGTGAACTGGAGGTCGGGTCGGGACTGCCGAACCTTGCCTGCTATGGGCTGGAGATCCGGTCGAGGCTGCCTGACCCGGACTGCTGTGAACTGGTGGTCGGGTCGGGATTGCCGAACTCAGACCACTATGAACTGGAAGAACTATCAGAACTCCCGGGCTGATCTCGCTTTCGCTTGCTTCTGGAAGACTTGTCGCTTTCTTGCCCAGGGTCTTTGGTCTTCAGAAACTCTTCAGTGTCAATGTATTTTCCAACCCTCTCTGCGAGTTCAATCAAGGTTACCGGTCGATTTCTGTGAAACGACGTGGCGCACTTGGTATGTTGAACTCCCGAGCAGAAGGTTATAATAGCGGCGGTTTCATCAAGATCATAGATATCGAGCTTCTCTTTATAAAACCGGCTGGTGAACTCCTTGAGGGTCTCATTATTCTGTTGTCTGACCGTCAGCAGTTGTATGTCTGGCTTTGGTCGTTCATGCATGCCGGCAAACTGGTTGATGAACTGCTTGCTAAGTTGTTTGAAACTGCAGACTGATCGGGGCTCCAAGGAGTAGAACCACTGCACGACAGGGCCTTTCAAAGTGCTGGGGAAGGCTAGGCAGTGTAGTTCATCGGAGTTGGTGGCTATGGCCATCTGAGCCCTATAGGTCTGGAAGTGGTCGACCGGGCTTCTCGAGCCGTTATAGGGATCTAGGCGAGGCTGCTTAAATTTCCGCAGGATGGCAAACCTCGTGATCTGGTTGGAGAACGGTGACTCTGTTTCGGTATTGGCCTGATTCTGAGCGCGGTTTTGACCAAGCTTTTTGGCCACTCCGTCGATCTGCTTCTGCAAGTCCTTGATTCGGGCTTCCACTCCTTCCCAACCGGTATCCGAGGGATCAATCGGGTCGGTGGAAGAGGCTTCTTCTTCATGGTGGTGTGTTGTCCTCTAGGATCGGGCTCGGCTATGACTTCGGGTAACGGTTTGCCTAGGGACAACTTGGCTCTTGACGAGTGACCCTGGACTGATTCCCGGGCCATATGCTCCTGCCTTTCCTTTCGGGCAGCACGCCCACTGTTGATGTCTCTGGCATCCTCAACACGGGACGGGTTGGCTCAGGCATGTTGTCTGGTCAAGATCGGCTCCCGACCGTACGCAACGTTCCCGGGTCGTTTCCCGGCCCCTAGAGGATTGCTTTGCTAGGCTAGCACGGCTTCGATCTGTTGTTGGATTTGACGCTAGCCCTCCAGGGGTTGTGTGAGGGTCGCGGTGATTTGCTCAGATGTCATGACTGCCGCAGCCGGTGCCGGTGCCGGGGCCGGGGCCGGGGCGGAGGAATGTCCCGGTCGGACTGCTGATCAGCCTTCTTACCCTTCTTCGGTGGCATGATGATCAGTCAAGAGATTTGTTGATGAGAAGACTTGTCGTTTCCCACAGGCGGTGCCAAACTGATGATGCCAAAAATTGGTAAGAGTAAAGTAGAGCAATTTTAAAAGGGAGAGAGTGAGAGACTGGCTTTTTTGTATGTGGTTTGGCCCTGTTAATGAAGGTACCTACGTCCACGGGTGTGTCTGAGCAAGTTCACTATACTGTAAAAGAGCCGGGGGCCTGTGGTGAACCAACAAGTCTGGAGCTACCGTAGGCCGGCCGGGCATGAATATGAATGCTATAGGGGTGCTGCATAGACTGAAAAGTCGGCCCATTCAATGGGGGGTGAGAGGTCTCTTTTATAGATGTAAGAGACCTACTCTTACATGGATAAGGAAATATAATCCAATTGGGATGTGATTGGCATTAATTGTGGGGGTTTCCTAATTGGATAGGGAAATAGTTTGCACTTTCCATTAATCTTCTAGCTTGAGTATGAAACTGCCCGTAGTGCTCGGGATCATGCCTGTGGGCCCGGATGAGCTGTTCTCGCGGTGGGATGTGCCCGTGCGGTTTTTTCCCGACCTGTTGGCCGGGTTGTTGATGAACCGTTCGGTAGGCATCAGGTGAACCAAACCACTCGAGATGATGCTTGTCCGAAGAGTTGTGCAGGATTTGACCGGGACATAGACTGGCTGCTGATTTGAACCGCTCGATCATAGGATAGAGCCAATTTTGAGTGTATCAATAGTACTACAAAACACTGCATGTGATACCTCTTACATAGTATTAATCGTTAATGATTGTCTTTTTATTATTTGAAAGCTCTATGATACTATTCTGTCGTGCCCCGAATCCCATGACGTGCTACTTAAAGACTATAAATAAAAAAACAAAAGAGTAAAAGTCAAACATTGATCCAGAGGGCCAAACGGCGAAGGCTTAGTTTGGCTTATACGTGACTTTTTAAAAGTAGCTTATGCAATTTATTATTATGTAAGTTGTTTGATAATTTTGTACAAGTGACACATTAATCATCAAAAAAATATCATGAAACCAAAAAGCAGCCTTGAGGTTTTAAAAACTCCACTCTAGAGCTTTTAAAGCTCAACCTCCCAAAAAGCTCTAAGTTCAATTTTTGCAAAACACATAAACTAGTTACCAAATGAATTAATATGAGATTGTGCTTTAAAAAAGGAGAAACTCCAAAATGAGGCCAAAGTAAGCCTACGTAAGGTCGTACAAAAAAAATTTATGATTCAAGAGTTTAAAAATGGCTGTAATGGTTCACTTAGGCTCCCTTATGGTGAAAATAATTTTTAAGAATATTTAAATAAGAGGGAACCTTGAGAAACAAAATTTAAGAAGAATTGTGCTGAAAATAAGTAATTTGTTTTTTTGGAGCGAAAGTTTACATTTTATTTATAAAGAATTAATTTTCAAAACTATTTTTATTAAATTTAAATGGAGGGTGTTTATTTAATTACATTAATAACTTAAAGTAAATGATATAAATAAATGTCATTCCCAAGAACTTTAAATGCACAACTTTTGTACACACTTTCACATAAATGTTTTAAATGGATGTACGTTGTGTTGTTTGAATTTTTTTACACTTTTTTGTGTACCACTTACACAGCATAGGATACATGCATTTAAAGCATTTGTGTGCAAAAGTGTGTGCAAATTTGTATACACCTAGCATTACTCTTTCACTTCATTATGATAAGTGACACGACTAAAAAGTTGTGCGCTCTTGTGCAACACCCAAGTGTAGGTGATCGTGCAAGTAATACTGGATAAGTCCAGGTCGATCCCACAGGGAAGGAAAAGGAAGAATATTTACTAAGTTATAACCTAAAGAAAAAGAAAATAAGAATATAGAAGTGGAGGTGTACTAACAAATCCTAATTAATTAAAGTAAACTAAATAATAAACTAAAGTATAAAGAAACATAATAATTAAACAACTAAACTAAAGGTGTTGGAAACACGTGAATCCACATTGATCCTAACCATCTACCATGCACATTCATTAACGTTCTATGGAGTTCATTCCTTTTCAGCATTCCGTATTTTTCTAAAGATAAAGAATCAATAGCCCTTTCATGACCGGGACTACATCATCACAGTTGATTTAAAATACTTGGAAGACGGTTTAAAACAATGGTAATTACTTGCACTCTAAATGGTGTTAGCATTCAAAGTGGTTTTCAAAAGTCATTGAAGAAAAGGCCTTAAGGCTTTAAGTTCTAAAAACTGTTGTGACAAACTGAGCTTATTGGGACAATTTGATGGCAGATTTCTAAAACAGAAAGTCATGGAATACTTAAAAGAATCATCTCAAGAATTAACATGTTCGATCGATCGAAGCGCTCTCGATCGATCGGACAGTCATCCTTCAATCGATCGAAGTGCCTTCGATCGCTTGACTATGGCTCGGGTTCGATCGATCGAAATACCTTCGATCGATCGAGCCCAAGGTTTCTACATCATACATGGCAGAGGCTAAGAATCAATATTTCATCACATATCTCCAACGTCTAAACTACAAAAACATGATTAAACTAGTGCAGGAATAGAAAACTAGAGTAATCATTAACATCTAAAGCAATAAACAATGAAACAAAGAAAAGGAAAAGAAAAACCTGGAATAATCTGAATAAAACTTGTAATAATCATATAACCAACTTGAATCTTCAATAATCTTCAATGTAACAATGAAAAAGAGGAAGAAAGTGATGAATCTAACCTAATCTACTCCTAATCTAACCCTAAAACTACCCTAAACTGCTGTTTTTCGCATTCTGGAGCGTCCTCTGTCGTCTGGCATCAAAACGACGTATATATAGGGTTCCCACAGAGTTTACGCAACTTTTGGGTGAAAATAAGGTTCGATCGATCGAGCTTAGTTCGATCGATCGAAGGTTCGATCGATTGAACTCTTCTTCAATCGCTTGAACTCTCTGATTTTGACAGCTCTGCACACCGATGGGAGAATGGCCATAACTTTTCACTCGGACCTCGGATTGACCTCTCGTTTGCGGTCACGCGACCGTAACTCAAAGATCTACATTTCTTGTCTCTGGTAAAATCTTCCAAATCTGAAGTCTTCATTGTCAAAATTGGCGTTTTCTCAGCTGCTTCCGTTGTTCTATCCACCAGAATCACTTTTCTTTAGCTCCACTTCATTGATTTGCATCCTAATACCTATAAAACAATGCAAAAACATGTATTTTAACATTAACACAATAAAAAGACCATTGTTATTAGAATGAACCTAAATGTAGAGACTTTGGGGATAAAAGTATGCATAACAGACCATAAAATACGCTATGAACATGCACTTCTCACCACGAATCGATAAGCACACCCAATGAAAGGAAGCTAATTATGAGAAGTGAGACCAAATTTTCATTTGATTTATTGAGAGTAAACGTGAAGCTCTAATTTTTCTGTACCGCAAATGGCTCCACCATCATTTCTTCCATTTTTACTATATATATATATAAATATTTTTTTTGATAGAGCCAGTGAACCATTTCCATAAACCACAAAAGGTTACTGAATTACGGTATGTTAAAAATCTGTACTGGAGAAAGCTCAAAGTTGGAATCCCAATTTGAAACGGGCCGAGGCGCGGATCAAGTCACACTTTTTGGGATTAACCTCGCGTCTCCTCGGTCTTCTCTGGTATACAGCATGGTGGTCAACCCCCATAATACAATAACTCAAACTATGACAATTTTTTTTTTATCTAAACTTTATGCACTAACTGAACAGAAACCGAACTACACCAAAAAACTCAATGATAATCAGTAAAGCCCAAAAAGTATTACTCCCTCTGACCCATTTTGTGAGTCCATCTTTGGGAACTCAACTTATTAAGGGGATAAGAAGAATCTACACTTACTTTTCACAATTACCCTTAATCATTACAATAACTTTTTTAGTTTTGTCTTAGTGTAGATTTCAATGAAGGGTGGTTTTGGAAAATAAATAAAAATTATATACCAAATTAGAAAAGTGAACACTAATTTTAAGACATTCCAAAATAGAATACAATACTCACAAAATGGGACAGAGAGTGTATTTTTTTTTTTGGACAGAGAAGTAAAACGAAAAACAAGTAGAGAACGATGAACTGATGAAGTATGTTCTCTAATTTTGATAGAAGAATTAGCTGATTTTGGAAATTCACCAACTCACTATAAAGCAAATATCAATCAATTGCTTCAATCTACATATGTAATTTAGGACCAATATGCACCACAAGTTGTTGGAAAAGAGAAACAATAGATGCATCATATATATATATATATATATTTCTGTGTAAGTATGTGTGTGGCCGTTTTTTCTGATATATGCTTGAGGTATAACTCCACATGTATATCTATAGTGTATATAGACTCTCATCTGTATAGAGTAGTAAAGTATACGTTATCTACGTACCAAACGGAAGGAATAAAATTAGGACGGAATAACCAAATATCTTGTAGTCTAGTGGTAGGCGGACTAAGATAATGAGTTATTTTATCCCTTGGTCTTGGTTCGAGACTTCATATAGGTAAGTATAAGGGATTGGCCAGGGCCTTTGGCCTCACTAAGAGATGTCACAGCATCACGGGTTCAAAACTCTTCTGGAGTCGTGTAAACTAATTGTAGGGATGAATTTCAAGATGGATAATTAACTTTACTAATTTATAAAATCTCACTTTATTCGATTAGAGAAAAGGACGTTATGTTAAGATATATATATATATATATATTTTAAAATAACAATTAACTTTACATCATGGTTTTTACACACAAATGTAAATATATGTAATATCTATATTTTTGGCTTTATTTTGTTAATGAATTTCTAATTTCTCGGACTGTAATTGTACCTATAAATTCTATTTTATGACGCTATCTGATATTTATACGCCTTTTATAATTTTTAAATATCGTTGATTTTATCAATGTTAGTAATATTTATATTTATATTAAGTTTTATTTCTATCACACGTTAATTATACTCGGACTGTATTTAGAACCCGGACTGAGTTAGCACGCAAACCCATAACAATACCAGTGTTTCACATAATTTTGTGCACGCGCGCTTAACGAGACGTGTCACGTCAATCATATCGGTCACATCCCATGACTTGAGGGAGTTGCCCAACCACCCCCTCACTCCCATGCTTGTACCCTACCCACTCCCTTACATAACCTCACTTCCCTAACCACTAAAACCCTCCAACACTCCACACCTCACATCACCATATCACCACCATACCTCCTCAACCAACCCCTTACACAATATTATACATATGGACATGAATGTGAGTGTGTGTAGTATTGTGTGTGCAGTAAAAGAGAGTGAGAGAGTTAGTGAGTGTCGTGTGTGTGTTACGTGTATGGTGTGCGTGGTGTGTGTATGCATGTTTGTGTGTGGTAGGGTGGCAGTGTGGTGATGTGATGGTGTTATATGCATGTGTGTTAGTATGTGCTGTGTGTTTGTGGAGTGGTGTGCATGTGTATAATATATGTATGTATGTGGTCTCTGTGTATGTGCATTATAATATATATATATATATATTATGCATGTGTGTGTGGTTATATTATATATCTATAGGTATATATATATATATATTAAGTAAACCCAACCTCCCCCCTCCCCCTATAAATACACTACCCCTCCTCCTCATATGGGAGTTACCCAAAAACAAAGAAGAAAGAAAATAGAAAGGAGAGTTAGCCGAGAGTGAGAAGAAAGGAGAAGAAAGAAAGCTTAGCCCCCAAGCCACATTGCGACCCCGACCCTACGGTGAAATCCTAACTCACTTGGTATACTAGTTTTAATGCTCGTTTTATTTTCCGTTACTATTAGCATTTATGGAGAATCCTGTTTAACATGTGGTGTCCCTAACCTAGTTCCGTATTATGAATTTATTTATTTATTATTATTATTATTATTATTATTATGGTTTTCGTTATCAATTTCTATTATTATTATTACGTAGCCGTTAATCTCGTGTTTAACATGTGTACCCCGAAAATGTTAATGTCCATATTCCGTTACTATTATTATTATTATTATTAATTATTCTAGTTAAACTTCATGTTAATATGTGTACCCTGAACAAATTAATATCCATGTTATTATTCCGTGAATAATATCAGTATTAGTATTATTATCTTTATTATTATTATTGTTATTTTTGCTTATTATTATTATAGTCCAGTAAATCTCATGTTTAACATATATACCCCAATGTTTTTGTCCATATTATTATTCTGTGAATAATACTAATATTATTATTATCTTTAGTATTATTATTAATATTAGTATTATTACCAAATGAACCTTGCTTTAATATGTTGTGCCCCGAATACTTTTATTTTCATTATCATTGTTATTATTACTATTATTATTATTATTATTATTATTATTATTATTATTATTATTATTATTATTATTATTGTTTATTATTATCAGTTTGATTTACCTCATGCCTTTAACATGTAGTACTACGAGCCTAGGCTTGTACTATATTTCAAGAATAGTCAATATTTAAATTAACTTGTACCTCGTGCATGTCACATGATACACCTCACGTAGGAGTCGGTGTCGTAATGTCAAGTCGACGTGTACGGGTATAGAGTCGGACGGTCGCGGAGACCAAGTCTGTATGCATTTGGAAATACGTGTACTCGACTGCGGAGGTCCGAAAGTTGATACGTGGTGAGTCGGTACTGTCAAATGGAATTACAGGATCGCATGTCGGCGATAATTGCTACTATGGCCACGGAGCGGCAAACAGGATAGCAAAGTAACCATATTGATAAGCACAAATCAAGAAATGAATAAACACGGTTAGCTTGTAAGGTGAGATTACTGTTGTGGTCGCGACGACCAACGATAGTAAAGTAACCGTTTCGCAAATCGGCGACGATATTCATAAGGCAAGGTCTCGGGGACCTAGAGTACTGGGTTAGCTTGTAAAGCGAGATTACTACTGTGGCCACAGAGAGGCAAACAAAGATAGTAAAGTAACCATAGCTCGACCCATTGTGCGAGGACTCTAGGCCAACGGTGTTAGACTAGTATTGTAACAATGTCAAGTGAGTCGGATGTTAAGTCGAGTGAAGTCGAATATATCGATGATGCATAGTTCACGCACGGTCTCATTATAATCCTTCCAACAATCATAACTATTTTCTATGTACTTTCAAATATGTATTTTATAGTAGGAGTGTTCGGTTAGGACGCTCACTTAGCTTTTATTAAAGCTAACGGTATACTACGCCCTTGACATTCCCACGTCTAGGCTTCACAGGATATGACTACTTAGAGGAGCACCATTCAGAAGAAGCCTATGAAGAAGAAGCCTTCGAAGGGGAAGCCTACGACGCTGAAGGTCACGGCTACGTTAGCTAGAGGCGCGACATCAAGAAAGAGGACTTAGTTGTTCCTTATAGATTTTTGTGTATTTATACTAAGTTGTAGATTGGCGTCCAACTCCTTAATCTCTTTTGTTATTTTATCTTTTGAAACTGCAAACTTGGATGTTATAGCTAGTAACCTTTTGATGTATGTACTTTCAGTTTACGCTTCCGCTTAAGCTAATCTATTGTTATCTAGTGTATTTATCGACAATCAGTTAATGTAACTAGTCATGGCTTACGAACCCAGATAGGAAAATCTTATTTCCTCCTAATTTCTGCTACTCCGAGGCGTGGCATGATTTTTGGTATCCGAACACTAAGTTTAGACGTGCTCGCTGATTGTCTTACACATTAAGTTATGAATGTTAGGATATCTCTGACTAGTACCGATACTAAGATAGTTTCTGTTGAGCAAAGTTGAACATGGACATCTTGTCAAAGAGACAAGAATTGCGATTAGTTACTACGTACACCTAGTCGACCCTACTTAAGAATAGAAATAAAATAGAACCAATAAGGGAGACCAATTAGAATAGTTTCATAGAAACTCCGAATGTTGGAAAGGTGGATTCCATAGCAACTATAAATAGAGAAGTAGTAAACTTAACAGTAAATCCCCAGAGCTATACACCAAAGCCTGATTCGTATGGGTAGATGCGCCGAAGCCATAGCACCCTAGAATCAGTAACCTGTTAGGATACACCGAGACTTGGAACCCTCAGTTTGAGCTTATGAAATAGTACTAATGTAAGATAGACAATTCAATCAAGTTGGTACGAATATTGCATTACATAGGCAAACCATATAAAGATTGTCGAACACCTCAGACAAATCCAGTAGGAGTAGTGACGAGGTAGTAAGGATCTGCTATAGGTGATAAGAAAGGTCTAGCTAAGGATTAAAGACAAGCTTTACTGTAGTAATTATGGCCGAGTACTATAGTAAGTAATCATATTCCTTCTACTCGTCCAACTCCCTGTGAGAAAATGTATGCCTTTTCTTCCATTTTTTTTTCTAAACAATGTATCCATGTCTTTTGAAAAGTGGCTCCGATTACTATTAATAATTATTGTGATACACTTCTTGGTGAGTAATTCAATTTCCTTGAATTTTAGGAAATTCCCCAGTCATCAATTCTTGAGTATGTACCTTGATTGTCACGCCCCGATGTAGCATAAATATGGAAAGCATTTAATTTCCTTTATGGACCCGTAGGTCGCGACAGTTTGAAGGATCGATTCCGTCCTAAACGTCGAACAACAATAAACAATAATAATCAGAGTAGAGCAATCAAGGCTTATAAAATTTTTCTAACTTAATAAATATTACAGCACGGGTCATCTAAAGGCACAGACCGCCTTGAAAACAAAACAATAACTTAATGTCTATTACAGTCATCCTTATTCAAAACAATTCATAACATAAAGCGTATAACATAAATTTCTTTTCCCAGCAGTTGTTCTCAATTCGCATAGTCATAAGATTCCTCCTGGTTATAACCTGAAAAGCCTGAACACCAATGTCCAGGACGCATCAACGTCGTCAGCTTCAAGAAGCTGGTGAGTATTAAAAACATAACTTCGAATGTAAAGCATACTCAATTACCCTTTTTCATTTCTCATTTAAATCCACAAATTTACTTTTAAGATAAAGAGTTCGTTTAGAAAACAACCACAACATTATTTAAAAGATAAATTCACACATATGTGACCATGTATGAGAACGATGCACCATCTCATCTGACCGACTCTTTTCTCTCGACAAAACCCAACAACCCAACATCACACACCGGTATCTTTGAAACACTAAGATAGCCACACTTTAGCAACGGGGCGCCAGGGAGTGTCCAGTTTGCCTCACACTTTGGTCTGGGGTACCAGGGAGTGCCCATTGCCTCACACTTTGACTACCTAATCCGCCATGCAAATACCGGAGCAACCTCACGTAGTATCCAGACTCGGGTATCAGGGAGTGTCCGTAGGCCACACTTTAGCACTACCATGGGTGCCAGGGAGTGTCCAAGTTCGGCGTCACACACTTTAACGCTTCCATGGGCGTCAGGGAGTGTCCATATTTTCCATCGTCGCATTTCAAAGATACCCTTGCCGCAATCTCAATCACAATACACTTTGGTACTCACTTACCAGGGAGTGTCCACATCACAATCTCCACCGCACTCACTATACCACACTGACCATTACTCTTTTCCATACTAACCAACATTCACACTCACCATGCATGTACAACTGACTCCACATGTATGTCATGAAACTTTAAAACAAGAGGCAATTCACTGAAATATAAACACAACATGCGTACGGGGATTAACGAGTCACAATTCAACGTTTAAATCGTTCAAACATAACCAATTAAGATTCTGATTTAATAATTTTCCCAAATAGAGCTTTAACAGTTAATAAGATACCACCCAAATAGTCCCTTATCACAAAATAAGCGAAAACTAGAAACTGCCAGAAGTCGCGCGCGCGGGTCGCTCGCGCGATATGTCGCTCGCGCGGGCCGCTCGTGCGACCTGCACCTTTTTCGTTTTATTATAAAAACCTTTTCTTTCTGCCTGAAATCAGACACCTCGCGCGCGCGGGTCCCTCGCGCGACCTGCCTATTTTTCATTTTATTTTATAAAACTTTTCTGTCTGCCTGAAACCACGCGGATCGCGCGCGCGGCTCGCTCGCGCGAGGGGTCGTTCGCGCGGGCCGCTTGTGCGATCTTCGCTCGCGCGATCGTGGCGCGAGATGAAGCAGAGGCTTCATCTTCTTCGTGGAAAATGCCCTGTTTTCAGTTTTCAGGGGTCTTTTTGACCCATTTTCAAAAACTCAAGTATACATATCATATTATATATGAATCTCTTTGTTTTTCAATGAGGATTAAAAATCCTTAATCAATTTTACATGATTTCAACCATAGCTCACAAATTTTATGAAAAACCAAAGCATGTCAAAACTTCAAATCTAATATACTTTCTCATGTGGACAAATTAAGGTCTAATACCTTGGCTACAACATCTATAACCTATAATCTTTCAGAATCATCTATAAAATAGATTTTGGTTGAGTTTGGAAAATCACCCTTTTTGAGCTTCAAGCTTTCATACGAAAATTAACAATGGTGTCCTTCAAATTAGCCTAAACTAACAATAAATAAATATGAGATTACATTCCAAGTGAGTTTAGAATACTCACTGAGATTAGAGATGAAGAGTGTGTTGAGAAAGATAAGCAAACTAAGAATTTCAAACCCAAGCTTTGGCTATGGGGATTGTGTAGCTCTTCTCCTAGAAATTTATGAAATGAAGCTCTCTGAACTCTCTCTATTCTCTCAGTGTATCATTCTACTGGAATTGTGTGTGTGAGTAGTGCAAAGGGAGTATATATAAACTCACAAGTATAGGAACTTGGGGGCCAAGTCCTGTGAACAATACTCAACAAATTGAGTTTAGTTCTCAATTCAAAAAAAAAAATGCACAGCAAATATGCATACGTACACACATACACACAGATTCTAAAATGTCTCCCAACTAGTTTGAAAGGTCATGTAGATTACTAGGGGGCAACTATAAGGTGTTTGGGAAAACTTAGCTTATCGCATAAGAATTACACACACAAGCTATACATTCCAAACAAAGCCTTACCCAAAGATGAGTTGCCATAAATGGAAAGTAAAGTGTAAGTCAAATCTAACTTTACATCACTTCCAAAATCTGTGGAAGTTTAGCACAGCGTGGACAGTTTTGAAAGTAAACTAGTATTTTCGTGGCGCGGTGTTTACCAAAAAAATACAGAAAATTCATTTTAATGTAGGAAGTGATTTTCTGGTTTTATAAAAATACTGATTGAGTTAAAAGAAAACATTTTCACCGTTTTGAAATACAGTTTTGAAATCTAACACAGGTGTTATTAATATTTACAGAAATTGCAGTTTTGACCCCAATAAGAATTTCAAACATGAAATCGAGCAGGAAAATAAATTTCACACATAAGAATTGAAATTAAAATCAAAGCAGACAATGTATATTTAATTGTAAATATAACAAGACAAATGAATGAAAATGCAGGTTATTACATTGATCATCCGATTATTGATAAATCCATTTGGGAATACAGTTGATTATTAATACTGTGAAGTCATTCTTTTTGACTTATCGTTCTTTGAACTAATCCTTGTAAGTTTATTACCTTTGACATATTTCTAAATGAGTTCTCTATTTTTGTTCGTGCTATAGGCTCAAAAATGTTGTACTCTTTGTGCGTGTTGACCTCTTATTGTTTTCTCTCATCCCCTAACTTATTCTTTATCAGTAAGGTTTCATTTGAACTATTTCACTTATGAAACGCTTAGTTCTTCTTTCATAAGTTGAAGGCCTTATGCTATCAATTACGTACTTTCATCACCTATGAATCTTGAGATACTATGGTTACTTCTATAGTAATCAATCATTCAATCATTGTTAGATCTACATTCTATTCTTGAATGGATCACGCCCTTTCTACTATTGTACTTCTGTTTGTGAGAGTTCATATGCCTTTTCGGATTCAACTTCATTTTGGATAAAATCCATTAAATCGTTTCAATCATCGCATTTTAGTTACCATGATTACGTTGAATACTATCATTAGAGATGTAATAGGTTGTAATTCCTTTGCATAAAATGTTCTAGAAACCTTATAGATACGACCTCTTATGTAGGAACGCCAGAATCTCCTCAACCTCTGCAATGGCTCAATCATCTCAAGCAACAGAGAACCAGTCAGGAAGACTTAGCAACATGATACCTAAGGAGATCGATCCCACCGGTGTACTTGGAAGACTAATACAAAGCTTATGGAAGACTGGTGACAGTGCCAGTGCGAGTGACTTCGGAGACATGTTATTCAGACAACTCCATTTTGCCCATTCAGAATCGTTTTTGAGATCACTCAAGCCAAAACCTGCTACACTACCCAAGCCAACCCTACTGCAAGGACAACTCGGAACAACGAACAATGATCACGGTGCATGTTTCAACTATGGAAACCCTGGACATCTGGCTAAGGAATATCAAGCTCCCAAGACCTGTAACCAATCAAACGTTATCTGTTGCAAGAGCGAACATTTGACCAAAGACTGCAAAGCACCTCGAGACAGACACTACAGAGCACTTGCTGAAGGACATCCCAGACAAGCTCAGCTCAATACCACCAACCCCAATATAGCTGGATTTGAAAAAAAAAACAACAAAATTTGGAGGAACACATGAAGAATAAGAGGAAGTCCGGCACAATAACAGTATCGGTCTGACGCAAAACACGCCAATGTTGTTTCAACTGTAGAAATCGGGGACATCACTTTGATGAATGCCCAGCACCGAGACGAATTGAAGGACAAGGATCGCAATGCTATCACTGCGGTAAAATGGACCACATCCGCAAGCATTCCGAAACAATGAAGAACATCAATGAAGTCCCGCTGATGAGCTTTGAAGAAGAAAGGAAGGATAACCATCACAAATGTCAAGAGAACGAGACGGTGTCAGACAACCAGTTCGGCATATAACAAAATGAAGAACCACAGATTTGAAGGAGGCTTTTCCTTACGACTCAGACTTATAGATTTTTGTGCTAGATATCTTAGGATCTAGTTTATCTTATATGTTTGATCGGGCTAGTAGTCCCATTAATTTCTTTTGTGTTTTTTGCATGTTAGTATAAGTTGATGAAGTCTATGTAATCGACGATGCAATATTTTGGCTTATTAATGAAACTACTTTTGTGTATTAGTATTGTTGCAATAATTATTGTCACGATATACATATATGTATATGTATATATATAATATAGTAGAGGTGCTACCAATTGACAGATAGTACCTATAAGTACACAACGAGCATCGCATTCTACGTTTAGACCGACGGTCAAACCAGACATGCTGACCTAACGATAGAAGACGTCTTACAAGCTCATGTCATCAACACATCTTCAACAACATTGAAAACACGTGGGAGAGTTTACACCATCAATTATGAAAACTCGTGGCACATCAGGAATGAAAACACGAGAGAACCCACTTGTTGCTGATCAATGTTCGCTAATTACGACAAAGTCAAGTATAGTCATGACGTCATTCGAGGCCTTATACGAAAGGCTATGTCAATCGTCATCACGTCAGACAGATCAGAAACGAAGAGAGGATGCAAGCAACCCAGAGTTGACACAAAAACTACGCAGATCAAAGGATGAAGTTGTAGTTCAAAGTCAAAGATAAAGGGGTATTGAAAGTATCGACTGCTAGAGGTAACGTGCTATTTGACCCAAAGGAAGGAAGTTATCACCGCGATGCCTTAGACTTCCTACGATCAAATCGCCCATTAACTCATGTGACCACCAACAATGCTAGAAGATCATGACACTTTTTGAGTGGATACGTTAATCTACAATGTTCACCACCCCTACGAGCTATGGATGACGACAACACAAGAGTCACCTAGAACTTCGTTAGTAAGAACAACGCGAACCCAACAAACAATGACAACAAAAGAGTCAATAAGATCATCACATGAAACGAGAGGCCAACGAGAATTCTTAACATCATGTCAGGAAGGCTGAAAGACAGAGAGATCACTCTAATAAACATCCAGTGGAGACCCCACAACAAGGACGGAGCGTTGTTGAAATTAAGAGTAAACAATAACACACCGCCACGATTACGGCAAGCCTAGAGCACTTGACCAATAGATTATCTTAGAGTCCGTCATATGCGATTAGGACTTTTTATGCTTAAGAACTACCTGCTTCAGATTTCGGGGATGAAATCTTTGATAGGAGGTGGATATTGTAATATCTATATTTTTGGCTTTATTTTGTTAATGAATTTCTAATTTACCGGACTGTAATTGTACCTATAAATTCTATTTTAAGATGCTACCTGATATTTATACGCCTTTTATAATTTTTAAATATCGTTGATTTTATCAATGTTAGTAATATTTATATTTATATTAAGTTTTATTTCTATCACACGTTAATTATACTCGGACTGTATTTAGAACCTGGACTGGGTTAGCACGCAAACCCATAACAATACCAGTGTTTCACATAATTTCGTGCACGCGCGCTTAACGAGACGTGTCGCGTCAATCACATCGGTCACATCCCATGACTTGAGGGAGTTGCCCAACCACCCCCTCACTCCCATGCTTGTACCCTACCCACACCCTTACATAACCTCACTTCCATAACCACTAAAACCCTCCAACACTCCACCCCTCACATCACCATATCACCACCATACCTCCTCAACCAACCCCTTACACACTATTATACATATGGACATGAATGTGAGTGTGTGAAGTATTGTGTGTGCAGTAAGAGAGAGTGAGAGAGTTAGTGAGTGTCGTGTGTGTGTTACGTGTGTGGTGTGTGTGGCGTGTGTATGCATGTTTGTGTGTGGTAGGGTGGCAGTGTGGTGATGTGATGGTGTTATATGCATGTGTGTTAGTATTTGCTGTGTGTTTGTGCAGTGGTGTGCATGTGTATAATATATGCATATATGTGGTCTTTGTGTATGTGCATTATAATATATATATATATTATGCATGTGTGTGTGGTTATATTATATATCTATAGGTATATATATATATTAAGTAAACCCAACCTCCTTCTCCCCCTCCCCCTATAAATACACTACCCCTCCTCCTCATATGGGAGTTACCCAAAAACAAAGAAGAAAGAAAATAGAAGGGAGAGTTAGCCGAGAGTAAGAAGAAAGGAGAAGAAAGAAAGCTTAGCTCCCGAGCCACACTGCGACCCCGATCCTATGGTGAAATCCTAACTCACTTGGTATACTAGTTTTAATGCCCGTTTTATTTTCAGTTATTATTAGTATTTATGGAGAATCCTGTTTAGCATGTGGTGTCCCTAGCCTAGGTCCGTATTATGAATTCATTTATTATTATTATTATTATTATTATTATTATTATGGTTTTCGTTATCAATTTCTATTATTATTATTACTTAGACGTTAATCTCGTATTTAACATGTGTACCCCAAAAATGTTAATGTCCATATTCCGTTATTATTATTATTATTATTATTATTATTATTATTATTATTATTATTAATTATTCTGGTTAAACTTCATGTTAATATGTGTACCCTGAACAAAATTAATATCCATGTTATTATTCCATGAATAATATTATTATTAGTATTATTATCTTTATTATTATTATTGTTATTTTTGCTTATTATTATTATAGTGTAGTAAATCTCATGTTTAACATATATACCCCAAAGATTTTGTCCATATTATTATTCCATGAATAATACTAATATTATTATTATCTTTAGTATTATTATTAATATTAGTATTATTACCAAATGAACCTTGCTTTAATATGTTGTACCCCGAATACTTTTATTTCCATTATCATTATTATTATTATTATTATTGTTTATTATTATTAGTTTGATTTACCTCATGCTTTAACGTGTCGTACTATGAGCCTAGGGCTCGTACTATATTTCAAGAATAGTCAATATTTAAATTAACTTGTACCTCGTGCATGTCACATGATACACCTCACGTAGGTGTCGGTGTTGTAACGTCAAGTCGACGTGTACGGGTATAGAGTCGGACGGACGCGGAGACCAAGTCCGTATGCATTTGGAAATACATGTAGTCGACCGTGGAGGTCCAAAAGTTGATACGTGGTGAGTCGGTACTGTCAAATGGAATTACAGGATCGCATGTCGGCGATGATTGATACTATGGCCACGGAGAGGCAAACAGGATAGCAAAGTAACCATGTTGATAAGCACAAATCAAGAAATGAATAAACACAGTTAGCCTGTAAGGCGAGATTACTGCTGCGGTCACGACGACCAACGATAGTAAAGTAACCGTTTCGCAAATCGGCGACGATATTCATAAGGCAAGGTCTCGGGGACCTAAAGTACTGGGTTAGCTTGTAAAGCGAGATTACTACTGTAGCCACAGAGAGGCAAACAAAGATAGTAAAGTAACCATAGCTCGACCCACTGGGCGAGGACTCTAAGCCAACGGCGTTACATTGGTAATATAACAAAGTCAAGTGAGTCGTATGTTAAGTGGAGTGAAGTCGAATATATCCATGATGCTTAGTTCACGCACGTTCTCATTATAATCCTTCCAACAATCATAACTATTCGCTACGTACTTTCAAATATGTATTTTATAGTAGGAGTGTTCGGTTAAGACGCTCACTTAGCTTTTATTAAAGCTAACGGCATACTACGCCCTGGACATTCCCACGTCCAGGCTTCACAGGATATGACTACTCGGAGGAGTACCATTCAGAAGAAGCCTATGAAGAAGAAGCCTTCGAAGGGGAAGCCTACCATGATGAAGGTCACGGCTACGCCAGCTAGAGGTGCGACATCAAGAAAGAGGACTTAGTTGTTCCTTACAGATTTCTGTGTATTTATACTAAGTTGTAGATTGGCGTCCAATGCCTTAATCTCTTTTGTTGTTTTATCTTTTGAAACTGCAAACTTGGATGTAATAGCTTGTAACCTTTTGATGTATGTATTTTCAGTTTACGCTTCCGCTTAAGCTAATCTATTGTTATCTAGTGTATTTGTGGACAATCAGTTAATGTAACTAGTCATGGCTTATGGACCCAGAAAGGAAAATCTTATTTCCTCCTAATTTCTGCTACTCCGGGGCGTGACAATCTATACTAGTTTGCTTGTTTGTGCACACTTAAAAGAGATATTTAAAAGAATGTGAGGGTATTAGTTGATGAGATTTTAAGTTCTCATATTTGCATTTAAAATGAATTTTCTGGACAAATACCCATTTCGGAACAAAAATGATGTGGGTTTGTAACAAATACTTAATGATAAATTACACTTACAATTTGTTAACAAATCTTAGTTTCGGGTGTAAGTTTTTCTTTGCTTCAATAAACTCTTAACTTATTTAGCCCAAAACATCAACAAGCTAGAGCCCCTAAAAACTGATAATAATAAGATCAAAGCAAAGAGTAAACAAAAAACAGTCCAATATCACAAGGTGATAAAAAGAAAATTCAAACCAACAGCCTAAATCACAAAATGAGGTAATAAGTTAGAGTAGAATTAAAATAAGCAGCATCCGAATTTCATGAGCATCAAAACCGCATCAGAACCTCCATCAAGAAGTAGCGTAGTATTGAGAAATGAGTCATAATCATCAAGCTTACATGTTCGATCCAAGCCGATGCATCCCCACACTTCGATTTAAATAGAAACTCTACCAAGAAGCAACAAAGTTCCAAAAACAAATCACAAGCAGCAAACATCTTCGATCGAAACTGAAGCATCCCATAACTTTGTTTTTATCAAAATAAGTAGCCAAAAACAAACTTAGCAGCAAAAGTAACAACAGCAACCCTGTTAGTAATATGCCCTAAAAGCCAATCGTTGGAAGAGTGAATATTATATTCATTAATAGTATCATTAATTATTAAAGGCAAGTTTGTTATTTATCATGATAGTCATTGTTGTTTAATCTTTATGATAAGTCCATAGAATTAAAGTTGAGAAGATATGTTCTTAAAGAGCTAAGAAAGACGACATTATACTTATTATACTTCTCGGTAACTTTATTCTTAAAATGTTCTTAGTCGTAGGATTATTAAATTGGGTATTTAATAATCTGGTAAGACTAACATATGTCATGTTTATTTTATTTGATGAAATATGACTAGTCTTAAGACATCAGTGTGGGGACACTGAAACATACATGTGAGTGCTTGTTAGAGAACAAGTTCATTGAATGTGATCCGTTGTAAAGAACATCCAAATAGAGTTTTACTTATCTATCAATTGGTTATTATTAGTTACAGTAGTATAAGTGATCCTTAGACATGAGACATCATGGTTGCCTTATGTGGGGGTTGTTACACTTTAACAATGCGTGGTGTTTATGTTTTCACCAGAGGCATACTCATGTATTGTTAGGTGTAGTGAGTTGTACATAGAGGCATATGAATGTACAACAAGGAATCTATCACTCTCAAGTAAGAGAGAGAATGTCCTATGTGATCTTCTAACATATAACTCAAGTTAAGTTCCTTGGCCAAGGTAGGGTGACAATTAGAAAAAAGTTTCTGATTTCACCAAATAGAGTAATATCAGTATGATTTGAAACATATAATTAAATTAGGGTTTGATAAATGTCTATTGCCGAAAAGATTTAATTGGGACATTGGGTGATAGAAGGATTGAATTGTACAGAAACTGGTAACAGAAAGGTTCACTATTTTTTAGACTATCTGGGCTGTGTTATGATATGCTGCTAGGTGTACTCATGTCTAGTAGTAGCCCAGAAATAATAAATAGTAATATTAATTATTTCCTATAAGGGAGAATTAGAAAGTGTTCTAATTCAAAATTAATTAGAATCTAATTGTAATACTTAAAGTATTAGTCCCTACTACCAGATTAGTATGAATATAAGGGGTCACACACAAAAGGGGAATGTGCAATTAGAAGAAGTAATGAAGGCGATGGCCTACTTGATATTAAGTTGTTAATATGGAAGTAGTATAATAATATTATAAGTATATATTTGATTACGAAAGTCTTCTAATCAAATATAGTTTCCTAATTAGATTAGGAAAGTGACTTGTACACTTATTATAAATTAACAAATGGTGAGTGAATATAGATGCTAGCACACCCAAATATCTCTCCACAATCCAATGCCCAATTGAGCTGTATGGTCATGGGTGACCTTCATCTATATGTTCTTCAATTGTTGGAGAAAATAAAAAGTCTTTTTCTAGTTCGAGATTTGTTCGTGTTGATACACTTAGAGATCGGACACTTGAACGATTCAAGAGAACCTTGTACGAGGATACGTACCAAAAGGAGTCGGAGTGAATAACGATCTTAAAGTTTTGTAAAGCACGCTTTAAGGGCAACTATTTGATTAACTCCCTATGTATGTTTTATGTATTTTGTATACATCATAGACTTGATCACGGGTTTTAGGAAACTGTTAAATTTTTGTTTTCTGCTGCGCGAACCTTTAATGGTTCCATACACCTAAATTAGCATCAGAATTGGCCCGACAAACAATGAGCCATATTTGATTATGTTAAACCCAAGGTCTTGAGAGAGTGAAACAACATGTTCGATCCAAGCCGAAATGTCCCACAACTTTGAATGGAACAAAGAGCCTCTGCTTTCTCTGAGACCCAAAATTTCTAGGAGGAGCCAAAAGATTGGCCAAAGTGTTGGATCATGTGTTGGAAGTGTGTGAACTTGAGAAACCTTGAACCCTAGCTTTTATGGAGCTTTTTCTTCCCTTTCTATAATTCCTTCCTCTTATCTGCTCCTTCTTTCTTCTTTAAAAAACCACATCAAACTTGTTAACTTCTTACTCAACATCCCCGAACATGATTGTGCATATTCCAACCTCATGCTCTTACCAGGAGGTGATGAGTATAGTATGATAGGTACAAAAATATCAGGTGAAGGTCAAGTTTCGCCACCTCAGCATGAAGGGCCAGGTTATCAAGGTAGAGGCTCACGTCCTGGGTTATTCAATAGAAACTACCCGATCCAAGCCCACAGGTCGGGCCCGCAATACTGGATAATCCTCCTGCATATCCCTTGGCTTGCTCCTCAAGGCTTTGAACAGTTTCCTATCTTGCCTAAAGGACTAGTGGAAGGAGCAAGTAGTTTCCTAAACCACTTAGGAAGCTCTCCTAATTCGTGTAAATCAGTTATGGTTAGATTGGGTTTCCTAATCTAACAACTTACCTTGTACGGGCGGTCTCTTATGTCTATAAAAGGGACCGCCCACCCCCGTTAAGGGGGATTGCATTTTGCCTCTACAGAAAAGCATTAGCAATACGAAAGTTACTCAGGCATATACCCGGCCGGTCGCTAGTAGGTCCGCCCTCCTTGTTGGTTCACTAAAGGCCGCCGACAATTTGTTAGTACAAGCGCTCAAACGCACTCGTGGACGTAGGTCACCTGATTAACGGGGCTGAACCACACTCAAATCTCTTTCGTTTCAGTCTTCTTATCCTTATACCAATTTTTTGGCATCATCAGCTTGGCACCGTCTATGTGATACGACAGATTTCTCAGAAAACAAATCTCTTAGCTAATAATCATGCCGCTAAAGAAGAATAAGAAAATTGCTTCGCTAGCGAATCAGGAGGATCCACCGGCTGACCGATCAGTTTTCATGACTCCTGAACAGGTCACCGAGGCACTGGACCAACTCCTGGAGTGCCAACGCCAAACATAGCGACATATCGAGGTTCTACTGGCCTGGTAGGACAAGCCTCAGTAGATTGAGGCTTAGGACGAGAACGATGACCCCGTTCGCATGCCTGAGCCGCAGGCGAAGCGCTCGTAATGCATAGGCCTCTCATACAGTTGGACAACCTGGGGACGATGAGCGTGGTCGGGATCCCATATAAACCCGACAACGCGCCCGGGCCAGTCTAAAATACAAGGGAGACACCAAGGAAATCATCAATAATAGACGCGTTACCAAAGGAGACGAGCAGGGGCGACGGACCGGGGAATTACCCCTGGACCGTCCAGCTAAGAGCCGGAGCGAGCTAAGGCACACGATTAACAGTAGCTGAAGCCAAGCCCTGTCCTTGAAAACAACACACTTTGAGGAAGAGGCCTCTTCATTAGACCCGACCTATCGCAAAGATTCAGAGCAAAAAATTAACCAGGAAGACGTAGATGCCCGGATTATAGACCTAGAAACACAGATCGAGAAGTTGAAGAGGCCAGGTCACCATCACACTAACACAGAGACTGAGTCGCCCTTTACCGAGCGGGTGATGGAATACGCCATCCCGTACAAATTCAAGCAGCCTCATCTTGACTCGTACGATGGCTTGGGGAGCTCGGTGGACCATATTCGGACATATAAGGCTCATATGGCGCTGGCCACCAATGCCGACGAACTACTCTGCCTCGCCTTTCCAAGCATTTTGAGGGGCTTGGTAGCGTAGTGGTTCCACTCCTTAAAGCCCTAACCAGTCGACGATTTTAAAGAACTGAGTAAGCTCTTCGTCAGCCAATTTGTGGGCATGCTCCGGAGACCACAACAAGACCTCCAGTTACTTTCCATTAAGCAGCGGAAAGGAGAATCCCTGAAGGACTACGTTAATCAATTCAACCAGCAGAAGCTCCAGATCCATGACCTGAATGAGGCAGTAGCGATCACCACCTTCTTCTCGGGAGTTCAGAACACTAAGGTAGCCACGTCATTCCACCGTGACCGACCGACTACTTTGGTAGAACTCTCGACAAGGGTAGGAAAGTATATTGATACCGAGGAGTTCTTGAAGTCCAAGCGTGCAAGTCAGGCGGAAGACAGTTCACCGAGGCCAAAACAGAAGCGTGAAGGCTCTGAAAAGGGTTCAGGAAAGAAACCGAAGCCGGACTAGTCCCAAGGTGGTTAGGATCAGCTCCGGTTGCATTCACACTGCTCTCCTGACCCATCCACGAAGTTATGGTTGCGGCAGAGGCACAGAGGTTGCTTAAGCCACCGATAAAGCTAAAGTACCCACCGAAAAAAAGGAACTGTGACAAATTCTGCCGCTACCACCAGGATCATGGCCATGACATCGAGGACTATTTTAAGCTCAAGATAGCCATCAAAAATCTCATTCAACAGGGTTATCTTGCTGAATTCACCACTCTAGACAGAAGACCCCGGCAGACAACCGAGCCCCCCAACAGCTGCAGCATCTCAGTCAAATCAACGTGATCTCTAGAGGCACATTGGGCGGAGGGGACTCACAATCGGCCAAAAGAGGCATGCCTGGGCATCCCGAGTGGATGTCTTGCATGTTCAATATGTTGGCTCCCCACCAACCAATGTCCTGACATTCTCATCTGACAACATGAGGAACCTGCATTGCCCCCACGACGATCCGTTAGTGGTGACACTCACCATAGCCAATTACATGGTAAGAGAGTGTTGGTGGACACCGGCAGTTCTTCTGATATCCTATTTGCCTCGGCGTTCGATCAGTTCAGGATATCAAGGGACCGATTCTGACCGGTAGCCACTCCCTTGGAGGGATCAATGGATCTAGCATGCAACCGCTCGGAATGATTGAATTGCCCATTTTTTTAGGGGCCTAACCCTTGCAGGTCTCCATACTCGCTAATTTCGTTATAGTAGAGACTCCATTCGCCTATAATGTCATCCTGGGAAGGCCAACGCTCAATAAAGCCAAGGCGACTGTGTCATCTTACAGCCTGACGGTCAAGTTCCCAACCCCCCAGGGTCCGGGGAGCTTGCTCGGAGATCAAGCAACCGCTCGAAGTTGTTATATCAGCTCCCTGCACAAAGATGCAGTCACGGAAGCTTTGAACATCCAAGAGATGGACCCGAGGGACATGAGGGATGGAGTAGGACCGGTAGAAGAGCTGGAACAAGTGATACTGGATCCCCTGGCTCCCGATCGGTCCGTCAGTGTTGGCACTTTTCTGGAACCGAGTCTCAGAGAGAAAATTAATTCAGTTCCTGAGAGAAAACCAGGACGTCTTCGCTAGGTGCCATGAAGACATGCCTAGGATTGACCTGGGTTATGTCTCACCATCTCATTGTCGATCTGAATGCCCGACCGGTCAATCAGAAATGGAGGGGCATGGCCCCCGAAAGGCAGGTGGCTGTGTGCGAGGAAATCGAAAAACTTCTAAAGGCGAAGTCCATCAAGGAAGTCCAATATCCCGACTGGTTAGCCAATGTGGTATTGGTCAAGAAGAGCAGCGGCAAGTGGAGAATGTGTGTAGACTTCATTGATCTAAACAAGGCTTGTCCCAAGGATTGCTAACCGCTACCGAGGATAGACCTCCTGGTTGATTCCACGGCTGGCCACTCACTGCTCTCATTCATGGATGTATACTCTGGGTATAACCAGATCAACATGTACCCCGGTGACGAAGAAAAGACTTCTTTCGTCATTGACCAAGGGATGTATTGTTACAAAAAAATTGAGGCCATTTATCAGCGCCTGGTCAACCGTATTTTCAGGGACCTGATCGGGAAAACAATGGAAGTATATGTTGATGACCTCCTAGTCAAAAACCGCGATGAGTCTGACCATCTCCAGCACCTGGCCGGGGCCTTCAACATCTTAAGAAAATTCCGGATGAGGTTAACTGTCGCACCCCAAACTTTTAGACAACCATTTATTAATCAAGGGAGACCCCTCGACCAATATTAAGCTGTCCAATCATCAGAGGTGCTTGTGATATAAAAACATCACACAGTCTGAACAGGATAAATCACAACTCACCGGTGCAAAAATTAACGGTCAACATCCAATCATAAAAGTCAAACCAAGATTAAAATCCAACTTCAAAACATAATAAATGCCTAAAATGAACACTTCACTAAAATAATATCTGAAATTGTAAAATGGCCCACAATGCCAAAAATTTATTACTGAACTCTCTAAAATGAATGAAAAGCGAATAAGGAGAAACATCACAAAGACTCCTCTAGCCTCCTGCTGCCAGGTGCCACGAACTCCCTACTAGCCCTGCAAATTTTGATCGGCTATGCTCCAACAAGAACGCACCCGCGAGAAAAACTCAACGGGTCAGTCACATGATTGGTATGAGTTAAACCACACACACAACTTCGGGATCACACGTTGACCCTTTAACTACCACTCACAACATTGACTCGGGCAAGAGAGTAGTTCCACTTCACATATCAGGACGAGCGGTATTTTCCCTTTATGTGGTGGCCATGCAGTTCCCACTCGAATTTAAATCAAATAATACTTACCTTCCGTCACATGGTGAGTCGATACCTGTAAAATGTTAGTGGATCCACCATCCTGTAACCACAAAGATTTATAATAACAAAATACCACAAGATTATGCGGAACTACTTGTACTAACATATCGCACGAATCATCATCACAATTTACTCACTATATGTCCAAAATAAATATATAAGAAAAGAACAGAGGTCTAGGAAATCAACATTTTAGATCCATTAACTCATCGGAAATTTCATTGACAATAATCCTCTTACTTTTATGAACAATTCATTAATCAATTTCCTAGGTTCACCACTTAGCTACCCTCCATGGTACACCCACACATATATCCCATGTGTGCCCGGACATACTGCCAACATCCACTCTGGTGCCAGTTTGGTTGGGGTATCAACCAAACCAAGTATACACACAGAAGGCCGGTCAATATGCCTAGACGTCTAATATATAAGCCGGACATAAGGCTTAGGCCAGCTTGATCACGAAGCCACTGGTAAAAAGGTACACTCAGCAAGTCGAGCTACCAAAAAAATCACAACTGGGAGCAGTGACCACTAAGGAACTTGAAACCATTTTGTGTTCTCGGAATTATAAAATTTCACCGGGCTCAACGTTAATGACTATCACCCAAATTTTTTTTATAGCTCAACATTATATGAGAATTCATGTATCTCCAAGTAATTTTTCATTAAGTCATATTAACGAATAGAAAATCTACAAAGAAAATCATATTCCCCCAAATTTTGCACGTTTGACCATACTAAAAAAAACTGCTACTGTAATCTTAAATCTTTGCCCAAATGGTGCAGAATAAGGAAAAACTTAAAATACGAAAAGTGTGCAGAATTACGTTTTACATAAGACATGCAGACGAATGTTCAAATTCAAAGCCACAATTTTCTAATATTTTTTGAAGTTTCTGCAATTGTGTGAATTACAGAAAAACGAATTTCACGTATATTTCTTAATTATCAAGAGTATTTCACATATAGTTTCATCAAATTAACTATTCACCTAATCCTTTTGAATACACTAATGTCATAATCACAAAGCCACGCAGAGGGGAAAAGATATATCTATATTAATTCCACAATAACAACGTGTAGTCCAATACAAAAATTTAGCCCCAATAATTAAATTAAACATGTAAGAGTTGGTTAACTCGCGTACACACTTATATACATACGTGTATATATATATTCGGATCCACAAATTTAACTCACCTAGTTGATAAAAAAAATCGACAACCATGAATGCTCCGCGATTCCACACATGCCCACGAACCCTAGACCCTTCTCCTTTTTCTTCCCTTTCCTTCTTCTTCTTCTTCTTCTTCTTCTTCTTCCTCTCTCTCTCTCTCACTCTCTCTCTCTCTCTGAGGCTGTGAGAAAAGGTTTGGCTAACCTATTTTAATATTATAGATATATGATATTATGTATACCTAGGCTACATAGCTAACTAATACACACACATATACTAATACACACATACCCCCACGACACACCACAACACACACACACACGTTCTCTTTTTTTTTTTTGGGTAAATTACACAAACCTCCCCTGAGGTTTGCCTTAATTACACGGACCTCCCCTCTTGTTTCAAAAATTACACAGACCTCCCTCGAGGTTTGTAATTAGGTAACAAAACGCCCCCTCCCCTAACGGTCCGTTAGTTTTTTTTACATTAGCCTCCCCTAAAAATTATAATTAGCCCCCCTAATTTTATAAAATTGTCATACTAAGCCCCCTTTCTCTTATATTTTTGTTCTAATTATAAAATCCCTCCTCCCTCTTATGTTTTTGGGTTAATTGTTTTAGCATTAATTTATATCATCTACACAAAATACATATAAATAGGTCCAAAATTTTTTTTTTCCCAAACAAACCTCTATCAAGCCCCCCTGTATTAATTTTCTAGATCCGCCCCTGTCCCTATGCTTCAAAAGTGGGCACTTAACTCCCTGTGATTGTGGACTAAAATGGAATTGTTATGATTTCACTCAAAACTGACAAAAAATCTAAAATTGGTTAAAAATATAAACACTTAACCCATTTTGTGATGTTAATCTTGGGGTTAATGCTCTTTGAGTGAAATCATAACAGTTCTATTTTAGTCCACAATCACAGGGGGTTAAGTGTCCACTTTTGAAGTATAGGGACAGGGGCGGATCTAGAAAATTAATACGGGGGGGGGGGGGGGGGGGGGGGGGGGGGGGAATTTGGACCTATTTATATATGTTTTGTGTATATTTTGTGTAGATGATATAAATTAATGCTAAAAAAATTAACCCAAAAACATAGGAGGGAGGAGGGATTTTTATAATTAGCACAAAAATATAAGAGAAAGGGGGCTTTAGTATGACAATTTTATAATATTAGGGGGGCTAATTGTAATTTTCAGGGGAGGCTAATGTAAAAAAACTAACGGACCATTAGGGGAGGGGGCGTTTTGTTACCTAATTACAAACCTCGAGGGAGGTCTGTGTAATTTTTAAAACAAGAGGGGAGGTCCGTGTAATTAAGGCAAACCTCAGGGGAGGTTTGTGTAATTTACCCTTTTTTTTAAACCACATGGAATTTTTAGTGTGTATAACACTCACACTAGTTTTTTGTATATTAACCACATTAATATTTCAAATAAAATCATAAAAATACTAAATAAAATACTATAAACTATTTAAAATAATTCGGGGTATTACATTATACACATCTCAAAGAAAATCTCATCCCGAGATTTGCAACACGCTTAAATGCTATTCGAATAGCTCGGGATGTGACTTCTGAATCTTCTCCTCACGTTCCCACGTAACATCATTAATTCTCCCACTCCATTGCACCTTCACAAGATTCACTACTTTCCTCCGCAAATACTTCACATCTCGATCAATGATAGTGATAGGTCGAACAACATACGTGAGGTCATCGTTAATCTCAAGCTCTGTCGGACGAACAATCTGTGTAGGGTCCTTCACACACATCCTCAACATCGATACATGAAGCACATTATGGATTGTCACCAATACCGAAGGCAATAATACTCTAAAGGCCAACTCTCCAACCTTTCCGATGATCTCATAAGGTCCTACAAATCTCGGAGAAAGCTTCCCTTTCTTACCAAAACGTATCACACCCTTCATCGGAGATACCTTCAAGAACACGAAATCTCCTACTTTGAATTCCACTCCCTTGCGCTTCCTATCAGCATAACTCTTTTGCTGACTCTAAGCAGTCTTAATCCTTTCTCGAATAACACCCACCTTCTCAATTGTCTCCCGAACCATATCTGGACCCAAAATTGGTACGTCACCTACTTCTGCCCAACACACCGGAGATCTACATGGTCTCCCATACAATGCTTCAATAGGGGCCATTCCTATGCTAGAATGGTAGCTGTTATTATAGGCAAACTCTACCAATGGCAAATCTTCCTCCCAACCACTTCCAAGGTCAAGAACACAAGCCCTCAACATATCTTCAAGAATCTGATTAACTCTCCCAGTCTGCACATTAGTTTGAGGGATAAGCAGTACTAAGGTCTAACTGGGTCCCCATCGCCCTCTGAAAACTCTCCCAAAACTCTGCCACAAACAACGAATCCCGATCAGACACAATTGAGATCGGAGTCCCATGTAAATGCACTATCTTACGAATGTACAAATGTGCCAACTTGTCTGCCGTACGATGCACACTAATAGGGATAAAATGTGCAGACTTAGTGAGCCAATCCACAATGACCCAAATCAACTTATTCCCCTTCTTAGACCCTGGTAACCCATCCACCAAAACCATAGAAATGCATTCCCACTTCCACATAGGTATTTGTAAGGGTTTCAACAAGCCAGACAATTTTTGATGTTCCGTCTTCACCTGCTGACACACCACGCACTCAGAAACATATTCTCCAACATCTCTCTTCATACCTTCCCACCAAAAGGTTCGTTTTAGGTCATGATACATCTTAGTCCCACTAGGATGTATAGTGTATCAAAATCGATGTGCCTCATCAAGCACTTTCCTTTTCAACTCTTCACTATCCAATACACAGAGTCTTTTTTGAAAACATAAACTTCCCTCTGTATCCATGGACCAATCCGTCGGACACTCATCAAGTAAATCCACAACCAAGTCATTGAGACGGTTAACTAGAATTTGATCTGACCTCTTCATCTGTCGAACCTTCACTATCAAAGTTGGTTGGACAACCAAACTCCCAATATATGCTTTCTCACCTTTATGCCTTGGTTGAACATCATGAGATGCTAACACTTCAAGACTTCTACATCCTAACCATCAAAGAAGCCATCACACTGTGTTTTTGACTCAGTGCATCGGCCACTACATTTCCCTTACCCGGATGGTAAAGAATCTCAAAGTTGTAGCTACTGATGAACTCAACCCATCTCTGTTGTCTCATATTCAGTTCCTTCTGTGAATACAAGTACTTGAGACTCTTATGATCGGTATACAACTCAAATCTCTCCCCAAACAAATAGTGCCTCAACACTTCCAGTGCAAACACGACAGCTGCCATTTCTAAGTCATGAGTGGGATACCTCCTCTCATGTGGCCTCAACTGGTCTAGAAGTATACGAAATAGCCTTCCCTTCTTGCATAAAGACATAACCCAAACTAGTCCCACTGGCATCTGTGAACACTATAAGTTTCCCTCCTTCCATCAGGATAGTCAACACTGGCACGGTGGTCAACGGCTGCTTCAACTCCTGAAACACTTGCTCACACTCATCCGTCCACACGAACTTCACATTTTTACTAGTCGACTTCATCATTGGAGTTGCTATGAGAGAAAACTTCTCAATGAACCTCTTATAATAACCTACTAATCTTAAAAAACTCCTCACCTCTATCGGATTAGAAGGTTTTGCCCAGTCTTGCACTGTTGTGACTTTTTCAGGATCTACTGATATTCCTTCAGCTGAAATAACATGACCTAGAAATCTCACCGCGGTCTCCCAAAAATGGCATTTACTGAACTTGGCATACAACTGATGCACTCAAAGTATTTATAACACCACTTTTAAATGTTCTCTATGCTCCTCCTGAGTCCGTGAATAAACCAAGATGTCATCTATGAAGACAATGACAGAACGGTCCAAATACAGCCTGAACACCCTATTCATCAAATCATAAAGAATGCTAGAGCGTTGGTCAAACCAAATGGCATCACTTGAAATTCATACAACCCATATCGAGTACAGAAAGTTGTACAGGGATTGTTCTCTTCTGCCACTCCCATCTGGTGATACCTGGTCCTCAAATCAAGCTGTGAAAAGATCGTCGCTCCCTTTAATTGGTCAAGAAGGTCGTCAATCCTGGGCAAACGATACTTATTCTTGATCGTCACCTTATTCAACTCCCTGTAGTCTATACACATATGAAGACTACTGTCCTTGGATACAAATATCATCGGAGCTCCCCATGGTGAATTACTAGGGCGTATGAACCTGATTCATACATACCTCAAAAGAAATACACTACTAGAAAGAAAAATCAACTACGACAAAAATGAATCTACCAGAAAGAAATAATTAATGCACCCTTTCTGAAGCATCTCATCCAACTTCTTCTTCATCTCTCCCAACTCCTTGGGCGCCATACGATATGCTGATCTTGAAATTGGTGCAGACCCCGATATAAGATCAATCTAAAATTCCACCTCTCTCTTAGGTGGCAGTCTAAGGATCTCTTGAAAAATATCCTCAAAGTCGCATACCACTTCCACATCACTAATATCCTTCTTCGGTATCTCCACTGAATATAGGAAACTAGACATAACCAATTCTCCAATATCTGGATACGTATGAGAAAAACAAGGTAATCCTGGGGTATCTATATGAATGGTCCTCTTAGCACAATCAAGGACAACATGGTTTTCCCTAAGCCAATCCTTCCCCAAAATAATGGAAAACCCTTCAAAACCCAATACAATCAAATTAACGAGGAAAGTCCTATCCCTAAAGTCTATCCCAAAGTCTTTACAATGCTTATATAGAGTAACTGAACCCCCTAGAGGTGTTCCTACTCTCACAGGAACAAGTAAAGGTGTAACAGGAATACTCTTTCTCAAAACAAACTGACGAGAAATAAAGGAGTGGGATGCACCCGAATCAAACAAAACACGAACATTGGAATGAAATGTTTGAGGCTATCTTGCACATTCTCATTGCCTGGAATCACTGCAAATACCCTGGTTGGAGCTGCCTGACCTGATCTCGCGGCCTGATTATTCCTGGGACATCTAGTTAGCAGGTTAGGAATCATGGTGAACCCTGAAAAAATACAGGCAATTATCAACATGAGGTCACCCCGGTCAACAAAGGAGGTACAAAGTTTGGCCGGACAGGTGACAACACTGAACTGATTCATGTCCCGAGCAACCGACCAGTGCCTACCGTTCTTTAAGATCCTCCGTAAAGCATTCCAGTGGTCAAAAGAGTGCGAAGAGGCATTTCAGGACCTCAAAAAGTACCTGACATCGCCCCCTCTGCTCTTAATGCCAATATCCAACAAGGAACTGTACCTATACTTGGCAGTGTCACCATCAATGGTCAGCTCGGTACTCATCTGGGAGGAACGCGAGATACAATTCCTAGTCTATTACACAAGCCAGACGCTTTAAGGCACGAAAAGCCAATACTCCCGTGTTGAAAAACTCGCCTTCGCCCTTATCACTTCTGCCCAGAGACTTCGCCCATACTTTCAGGTCCACATCATAGTGCTCCTTACAGATCAGCCGCTACACCGGATCCTTAGTCGACCCGAAACATCCGGAAGGCTCTTCAAGTGGGCATTGGAATTGGAAGAATTCGAAGTGGTTTAAAAGCCCCAGACGGCGATCAAAGGACAGGCCATGGCAAATCGAACCTCCCGAGTTACTGCCCGATTTGCAACTTGACATCCCAACCTGGGTACTTTACGTGGATGGGTCCTCTAACAGAAAAGGCAGCTGGGCAGGAATCATCCTAATTATACCCGACGGGATCTAGCTAGAGTAAGCATTGAGGTTCAATTTCTACGCCTCCAATAATGAGGCCGAATACGAAGCTCTATTGGTCGGGCTACAATTACCCAACTCGATGGACACGCGGCAAGTCGAAGGATACAATGACTCCCAGCTCGTGGTCAACCAAGTTAATTAGGAGTATGAAGCCTGGGAAGACAATATGGTGGCCTACCTAGCCTTGGTTAGGATGGTCTCCAAGCAATTTAAAAGTTTTTTAATGTGATAAATCCTGAGGGAGGAGAACACAATGGCCAACCAGTTGGCCCTCCTTGCCTCGTCCTCCGAGTCAGACCTGCCTGGGATAACTGACTTAGGGAGCATGGATGTAGACCCAGTCACGGTAGGGCCCAGTTGGATGGATCCGATAGCAATGTTCCTCACGATGGGTACCTTACCTGAAGGAAAAGATGAATCCCGACGAGTTAAATACTGGCCAGCCAAATACCACATCATTGATGGCATCCTCTACACAAGAGTGTATGGAAACCACGTGGGAGACCGAGCACTTTCCCATAAAGCCCTAGTGCAAGGCTATTATTGGCCAACGATGGCCTGGGATTCGTAAGAGTATGTCAAGTAGTATGACAAGTGGCCAGTGATACTCGCCTATGATCAATTATCCGGGAGAACTCCAGATGCCAATCCTTAGCCCTTGGCCATTCGCTCAGTGGGGTATTGATATAGTTGGTCCTCTCCCGATTGAAAAAGGATAAGTTAAATTCGTGGTCATCGCCGTGGATTATTTCACTAAGTGGGCAGAAGCCGAGTGATTGGCAATAATCACCGAGAAGAAGATGGAGGTTTCATTGAGAAAAATATTCTCAGCAGGTTTGGCATCCCCAGGGTCCTGGTCAGTGACAACGGCAGATAGTTTGACACCCCGGTGTTCAGGCAATTCTGCTCAGGCTATGGCCTATCTAATAATTACTCCTCGCCCGAGCATCCTCAGGCAATGGGTAAGCCGAGGTGATGAATCGAACAATTTTGCAGTCAATTAAAACCAGACTCAAAGACGCCAAAGGACTCTGGGCAGATGAGTTATCGACTCTTCTGTGGGCTTACCGTTCCACCCCCCGAGCGACAATAAGGGAGACACCATTTTTTCTCACCTATGGCTTTGAGGTAGTGGTACCTACTAAGCTTGGATTGCCAACATACCGGGTGGCAAGCTTCAACGAACAAGGCAACGAGGATGCCCTTTGAGGAGAACTGGATTTGGTGGAAGTAAAAAGAGACCGGGCATATCTGAAAGTAGCAGCCTACAAGCAGCGGGTCTCACGGTACTACAATAGCAAGGTTATGCATTGCAGCTTCCAGGTAGAGGATCTGGTCCTGAAGGCTGTAAACTAATCCACCAAATTCCCAAGCCACGGGAAGTTGGGGGTGAACTGGGAAGGACGTTATCGGGTCACCAAGGTTAACCTACCGGGAACGTACTGGTTGTAGACTTTAGACGGGCAAGATCTCCCTCACCCATGGAATGTGTAGCACCTTCGCAAGTGCTTCTAGTGACACCTGGATAGGATCAAATTAGCATTGGTTAAGGAAATTGTATCTCTTCCCGAGCGACTCTTATAATTTTTGATAGCAATGAAGATTGTTCTTTTCCTGCAACTTGGTTCCAAATGGTGTTCCACTCTAAAGACCTCGGGATCGCACCGGGGGCACAAGAAGAGCTCGGAATCACACCCGGGGCATAAAAAGACCTCGGGTTTATACCCAAGGCACAAAAGACCTCGGAGTCACACCCGAGGCGCCGATTTCGCTTAGGTCCAAAACCTACGATGGGTGACCAACTCCTTAGGTGACCAAGGATAGCAATCTGCAAAAGACCCTACAACTATCAACGTTCTAGGTCGGTCCCCATAGTCACTCCCATTAATGCCCGCCTTAGAAAAAGCTTGGGGGTCAGGGGGGCATTAGACTGGAATATGCAACAACACCGAGCACTAACAGGACACGGGACTAGGTGTATAACCTCCTCTTAATAGTCCCAGCTACCTACGGTGCCCAGATACTAATGACCGGGTAATATTTCATTACCCCGACTGGTAATAGGTTTAAGCTTCCGCTAAGGCATGGCTCTAATAAGGCTTAAAACTGGTCGGACAGGGGCAGTCCCAAAAAATAGGCATACAAGTACCAAAAATAAAATGACATAAAATAATTGATGAAAAAGGATGGCCTCGGTGGACCTTTTCATTAATCAGAAACATGTACATTGCCTGGGGGGCAGTTACAGTAGCCCCCCCCCCCCCCCCCAAAAAAAAAAAAAAAAAAAAAAAAAAACAACAACAAAAAAAAAAACAAACAAAAAGGGAGCAAAAAAAGGAGCTAGGCGTCAACCACCACCACTTCATGATCGGTGGCAGTATCCCCGGTCGGTGCGTCATCAATAGCGGCTCCCTCAGCGACCTGAGTTGACTTCTTCCAAAAATCAGACTCACCCCAGGAGTAGCCGGAAAGGTCCCAGTCCGGGTGGTCGGTGGCCGCCCGTGCGGTCAGATTGGCATAGCCCTTGAGGAGGCCAGCCTCAAACTCTTCTTCTGCATCCTTTGCCTCCGCTTCCTGAGCAGCGAATAGCGTAAAGAGAGTCGTTGTTAGGACCTCTGCCTCTTTCTTAGCAGCCACCCTTCCAGCCTCTATAGCCACTGCCTTGGCTTCTGCAGCCTTCCGAGCAGCCCACTCAGTGGAAATGGTGTCGCAGGCTTCCCCCAACTCTAAGGCCAGAGCCCTGGACTTCTCCTCCTCCATGGAAAGGGTAAAGTTTGTAGACTCCTGTGCTGCCTTCTCCGCGAACAGGGAAGCATCAGTAGCGGCCAGAGTCTCGGCTACCCCGGGCAAGGTAGCCTTACCCCCGCCGCTAAACAACTGACCTGTAGAAAGGAGATAGAAGTTGTTAGCATCCTAGGCAGAGAGATAGGAGTAGTGCACGTGCAATGCATGCAAGGAAACTTACCATGTGACTGATGCTGTACAGCCAGCTGATTAGGACCTTGGGCCCCAATAGAGAGCACTTGTCTACTTGACTTTACAGTAGCGCGGTCCGGACTCTCTTTCGGACGTTGTCCACCATCTCTAATGCCAGCCTCACGGATGGTCCCTTACGTGGTTCTAGGGCAATCTGCTCGTCAAGGTAAGAAAATGACGTCCCGATCGGTGTGTCGATAGGCGGGATCTTGGGCACCGAAGCAACAGTGACTCCAGGAGTTGAGGTCCCCACAGCTTCTTTGCCCACTCGGACAAGCTGTCGGGAGATCTTTTTCAGCTGTTGGACCTCAATGGGGTCCTGCTTCTTTCTCTTCTAGCCCGCCCGGGCCATCAACGCCGCCTCTTTCTCTTTCAGGGCCGTTGAATCCTTAGGGGCCATCTCTGGTAAACCAGGAAGAGTACGCGTCTGTTACATCAAAAGTCAAGCAAACAAAGAAGCGACCTGGAGATAAGTGGTAAAACATACCAAGAATGATCGAAGGAAGCATGGGGGCCTTGAACGGATGTTTGGGTTGGTAGGATGTCTTTGAACTCTCCGATCGGGTCAGCAGTTTGTTGATGTCCGTAGAGTCCTCGACCAATGACAGGATCCTTGCCTGGCACTCGTCGGGAATACTGGACGGGTCTGCTGATTCCACTACAAAGCAAGAAATTGTTAGTTCAGTAACAACAATGAAGTAAAACAAAACAAGAAAGAAGATGGGGCTTAGCCCTCAATTTCCCCACCCAGGAAGTCCACAACTGTATGCCCAACACCTCCTCACAAAATCTAAGGGTGGTGTAGACACCCCAATTTGACCAAACTATTAAACTTAGGGGGATTTACCTCTGGAGATCAATGATGAATATGTCTCGACGAAATCAAGACTCTTACAAGCAATCTGACTCTCTTCCTAGAAGAATCTCGGTTCAAAATCACCATTTTCAGCCAAAAGACCAAAATTCTCATCTACTCGTCACCTTGTAGACCATGAGTTTTGAACACGTATAGGAATACGGCAATGTTCTCGGAGCATCTTAAAATCATCTTCAAAAAGAGAGTAATTCAGCATGAACCCTGAAAGAAAAAGTCAACAGTTGACCCAGTGAAAAGTCAACGGGTCAAAAGGGAGTCAATCGTAAAATTTTCGAATTTCAAGATGAAAAGTCCCGGTAATTGTTCATTGGGTCTCCCTTATGCTAGAAATGATTTTTTAGAATTTTTAAATGAAAGGAATCATGGTGAAATTGAAAGGCTTTTAAGAAGAATCGTGCAGAAAATCGAAATTTTGCCTTCGGAGGGAGAGTTGACTTTTTTTCCTTAAGGATTTTGATTTTCTAGATATTTTTATTGAATCCAAATGGGGGGTATTTCCTTAATTACATTTAATATCTTAAGTAAATACATAAATTAAACGACATTTACTTAAATGACATGAAATGAAATTAAGGTGCTGAATTGCTGTGAATAGTGCTGGATTGCTGTGCAGCGGCACTCAAAGTGCCCGAACGGCAGTCAGTGAATGCCGCTGCGGCACTCACTGAATGCCGTCCGGCATTCCGAGAGTGCCGCGCGGCACTCAGAGAGTGCCGTTTCATCTCATCGAGTGCCGGCCTGGGCTAATTTGCATTTTTAAGTCAAAATTCTTTTTCAATCTTTGATCAAATGAATGCACCGAACGATGCCGTTTTTTGTGTACGTGTTTACTACTCCTAGGTCATGCAAACCATGCTCCCACCATCCCTAATTGACCTATCTACCCTTATCTTAGCCCCTAAGATAATGAAAGTCTATAAAAATCCCATTTTCTCTCATTTTTGGGGGTTGGAGACTTGAATCTTGAGAGAGAGACTTGAATCTAAAAGAGAGAGGCTGATTTTTGAAGATAGAGTTTGTTCTTAGAGAAATATAGAGAGAGAAACCCCAAGACCCCATAGAAATCTTACCCAATTCATCCAAATTCCTCAAATCTCCGTTGAAGAACCTTGAAGCTTCAAGGAAGAAGAAGAAGAGTATTGCTTGTAAGGCTTGGATCTCTCTAAATCAATCAAATCCTTAGAAGATCTAGAGGTTAAATCCTTATCCCTATACTTATTATATATAATTCAATCACAATTCATAGATCTAGGACTTTTACACATTTTCAAAACCTCTCTTCCCACCTCATTTCATCACACACCACATAGAATTGTGATTGAATTCCTACTTGCTTTCATTGATTTGGATCTAAATAAGAGCCTTAGGTTTAAAATAAAACTAGTGTGTGAAGGGATCTTCATTTGGTTTTCTTCAAGTAAACTTTGATTCTATTTCTCTTTGTCTCTATTTTCCTTTTGAGATCCATGAGATCTTTAATATCTCATTGGATCCTCTTGAGTTTGATCCTCTAGTCCCCTATGATCCTATGATTTATATGGAGACTAAGGTTGATCATGGTCATATCTACCCATAGTTGGTGAGATACAAGTCTTAACTCATGGCTAGGGGATCTCACTATGAATCTTATGGAATTCACTCCATGTTCCATAGAGGTTTATGTAAATCATAGTCTCATTTAATTTCCAAGGACCATTAACTTGAGAGGAGAATAAGTTGACTCTATATTCTTCCATGATCATGTACTTGAGAGAAGAATTGGATGTAGATTTTCATAGTCTATATTTGAAATAAGTAAGACCTTAGGATTTTCTTGATAGATCTCCAACTATGAGATCTATTATAAGAATCCATCAAGGTTAAATCTATAAACATTATCCTATAGCATTAATTTGTCCCAACAGTCACAACCATGCTTGATTCTAGTCCTTTGTAGGATCATGGATCAAGTTGGTTTTAAGGTATGAACATTAATTCAATATTGGTGCAGTGAATCCTTAAACCCTTTGTGATCAAAGATTTTTCATAAAATCATGGTCTATTGGAATGGGATGAGACCAATTGGAGGGTGTTCATAACTCATATGAGTACCTCTGTGATTGTTATTTTGATAAGATCCCATACTTAGGATGGTTTGGGCTTATAATTTCCAAATAAGCAATTCTCTGTCCAAAATTTCAGAACAGCAAACCGGTTTTAAAATTGATGGATCAGAACTCTAACCAAGTTTTCATGACCTTTAATAATTTTTTCTAACAACCTTAATGTGTTAGGAGGATTCCCTAAAAAGAATGAAGTAATTCGGATTTGTTTGCTATTTTTAAAAAATCATGCAAGATCTCTGGACAGAAGGTTGTAGAATGCTGAGTGATGTCTAGGGTTTTCCATATTCCCGGAGATCTAACCGTTCAAACCTTGATTTTCTTTTTGGGTTAGAACCTAGACTCACAGAGGCATAACATATCCAAAAAGCATTAAGATCCAACCATTGGAAGTATTTTATTCCTATTTTTGAACATCTAGTCTGCTCTTTGTAATTCATAAAAACTGCTACTATTTTTGTCTAATCTTATTTATTTCAACTCAAATGGTCTCTTAATGTCTTAGGACTCAAACCATGTTTTGAATAATGATAATTTAGATTAAACCCAGAGGCTTAGGGATCCAAATTAGTGAATAAATTCATATCTCATTCTTGTTCATATTCATGCATTCATTCATACATGTTAATACTCATAAGTAGGACTTATCTCTTGTCTTAGTTGAATCTAGTTGAACATGACCTATGATTAATTACTCTTTGATATTATATCTTGTCTAAGGCATGTGTACTAACCTTTGTTTTGTAGCGCATTTGAGGTACAACTTCTCATCCCTTCTCTAGTTTAATTCATTTCTTTGATTTTGAATTGATTTTCAACTCTATGTGCGACACCTTAGCTTAGGTTTTGCTTTATGTGAATATGTGAATTAGAGACCTTTTCTTAGGCTTTGTATTTTGTGTATGCATTGCACGTTTCCATTTCGCGGCTGGATCCCGGGTATGTTTTCTCGTTCTCTATTGCATATCATGTTGCTTGCTACTTGAATTACGTGGTTTATGAATGATATTTTGCCGTTAGCAATTTTACACCAGTTCCAACATGCTTGTGTTATGTATACCTATATATGTATTAATTGAGGGCATGCTTAGATTATTAATTTGATTAAAAAGGATGTTAAGTAGAGGCCTGTCGCGAGATAGGATGAAAGGGGGTGTTTTAGTCCGTCGGGCTCCTTCCCCTTTTATTCCATAATCCCTGGACCCAGTTTATCTTTGGTTTCGCAAAAGATCAGTTTGCTTTTAAAATGGTTTCTTAATTTTTTCTTTTAAAAATTAAGTGGCGACTCATTTGTTTTAGAAATTGATTTAAAAGAAAAGCTGTGGGTAAAAGAAAGAATAACCTGCGATATCCACAGGTGGACACTTGGAAGAATTTCTTCTTCCACCCCCTATTGTTGCTGGGGCAGTTGACTATTATTCTTCTCCCCTGCCTGGCCCCTAGTGAGAAGCAGCCGGCCTCCCCATGCACTTGGAAGGGCCGATGCGTCCAGAAAAACTCCTGTAGGGTGAGTTCGTACTTGAGGACTTGGGGCCATAAGGAGATGGCCCCTATCAAGAATCTCCAACTATTCAGGGTGAGCTGCCCGGGGAAATCCCGAGATATATGAGGACATCCTGGGCAATAGGGTGAAGAGGAAGACGAACGCCCGCCATAAGGGCATCCTCGTATAGGGTGACAAAGCCCAACTCGTGTATATAAGACCTACCATCATGTACGGCTAAGGAAAAGTGGTCGAGAATGTCATACCTCTCCCTGATCTGGCCCAAGTCAGGGGTACGTAAGATGCTAACAGTCCGCTCGCAGGTGAACACAACATCAGAACTGTTCGACACTGACACTTCATTGCCCGGTCTCCCAGACGCCAAGGCGATGGGGGCATCCGGAGCAGCCTCATAATCAAATACCCACACAATGATCCTGCCCTCGCTGTGATGGTCGGACAGGGTCACGAAAGGTGGTCTAAGCTGGTATCAGGGGTCTCAGAGTGGGACTGCTCGTCTTCTGACCAGGAAGATGAGTCGAACCCTGAGTGGCACATCCTTAGGGCACCTGTGACTGGGAGAGGAAGTAATTGGTGACCTATATAGGGGTCAGGGACCCCGAGTTTCGTATACAGAGGAGGCAAAGCCACAAGCCTAAAAGGCAGCATATACAAGATCCTCAGGGCAAGGTAACACTCGGTCAATACTACCCCTAGATAACCCGATCGGTTTAATTGGCATGTTGAACTACCCAACCTAAAGCCGGAGATGAACCTAATAAAGAAGAAGTCCTACTCCCGCGCGAGTCCAAGTGGGTTTGTTCTCTCCAGCTTCTCTCAAAAAAGAAAAAGAAAGAAGGGAAGAAAGAGGACAGTGAAATTTGAAGTCTGGGAAGGAGAAAACTTACAAGAATCGAACGCTAAAAAGAGCTCAGGAAGCTTGGCCAGGGGCTTTACTCTCAAAACTGCTCGGTATACCTAACTCTAGGCAGTAGGGATGAAAGAAATGAATAAGTGTCTTTACATAGGAAGCGCCAACGATCTAGATCGACTCAGATTTGACGGCAAGAAAACGTTCCTGCCAAAATCGTCCAACAGCTGTCACCTCGGGCATGTGAAGCAATGCCTCAAAAGGCATGCACATTAAATGCATAACATGACGGTTCGATTACAATGCAATTGTTCAGTTACGCTCACACCGGCCATGCTGGATCTTGACCAGGCCACCACCAGCTGACACGTAGCAGACGTCGACCCTGGGCCTACAGAGTCACCGTTCAGTCCAGACCCCGACTAACAACACGACCGGTCTTACCCCGCGTAAAGTCCCGACTTCCTTCCCGGCCTGTTTTTGGAGCAGTACTAATTTTCAATCCTTATCCGATGAAGCATCGCATTAGCTTTGAAAATGGGGGGCAGCTGATAGGTACAAAAATATCAGGCGAAGGTCAAATTTTGCCACCTCAGCATGAAGGGCCAGGTTATCAAGGTAGAGGCTCATGTCCCGGGTTATTCAACAGAAACTACCCGGTCCAGGCCCATAGATCGGGCGCGCAATACGGGATAATTCTCTAGCGTATCCCTTGGCTTGCTCCTCAAGGCTCTGAACAATTTCCTATCTTGCCTAAAGGACTAGTGGAAGGAGCAAGTAGTTTCCTAAACCACTTAGGAAACTTTCCTAATTCGTATAAATCAGTTATGGTTAGATTGGGTTTCCTAATCTAACAACTTACCTTGTACCGGTGGTCTCTTGCATCTATAAAAGAGACCGCCCACCCTAGTTAAGGGGGATCACATTCTGCCTCTATAGAAGAGCATTAGCAATACGAATGTTACTCATGCATATACCCGGCCAGTCGCTAGTAGTGCCGCCCTCCTTGTTGGTTCACTAGAGGCCGCCAACGATTTGTTAGTACAAGCGCTCAGCTGCACCTGTGGACATAGGTCACCTAATTAACGGGGATGAACCACACTCAAATCTCTCTCATTTCAGTCTTCTTATCCTTATACCAATTTTTGGCATCATCATAGTAGTATGCCTTGTAGTTGATTTTGTGCTTCAATTGAGCATAGTGAGTCCATGGCATATTCTGAAAACATCAACAAACCAAACCTATAGCATAGCTAAAATCTACAGTAGCAGCAACCAAAAACCAAAAAAGCCACAAGCATAACCACCAACTGCTGAAAATAAAATGAAAAACCATGCCCAAATACTTAGCTTTCGTGGTTCCCATAAGCAACAAGAAGCTCAAAAACAAAGCAACCCCTAATCGCAAAGCCTTTCCCACAAATGAGATCCAATCCAAAAGGTCATAAAATGGACCTCCTTGCAATGAAAATAATTCTAGCTTCTTTCTAAATAAAACTCCATTCAATAGCTCAAGTAGGAAGAAAGGCGAAGTGAAATGAAAACCATCATCAAAGCATAAACAAGCCGCTTAAAAACAAGATAGTCCAGATAAGACTTCCAATAGAGCATTTCCAAAATAGACAAGATTCCAGAGACATCCATGACGATGTCCTATTAATGCGTTTTCTTATTAATACCCAAGTGTAGGTGATCGTACAAGTAATAAAGTTCTGGTAAGACCAGGTTGAAACCACAGGGAACAGAAATAAAAACTTTTTAAGATAGGAAGTAACTAGTTTGTCCCTAAAAAGAAAATAAAAGATGGATTTTTGGGGCTTTTCCTAAACTACTAGTTTTTTTTGCAGTAAAACATAATTAAAAGCTAGTTTTTAGTAGTTTACGGTAAATATTTTAACAGTACAAAATAAACTAACTAAGATGCTAGTAAGAAAAAGAAGAAAAAGAAATAAATGCTAAATTTGACATGAACTTTTTGGATTTTCTTATAGCAAAAGATGGAAAAGATACAAATATTTAATCTAAGTTATCTAAAAATAGGAAATATTAATTAACTTGGGAGAAATGATTTAAGGGGATTGAGAATATGCAAATCAACTCTAGATCACACAACTCTTATGCTTTTGAAAAGGATTTGACATTTTTAAACAAAGTGATTATTTATTTGAAAATTAACTTATACTAGTTGAGGTCATATCAAGTGTGCCAGGTTTGATATGAAACGACGTCGTTTAGTTTAAAGAAAGATAAAGAGGCAATTGGGTAGTAGCCAGGTTCGAACTGTGACTCACCATGGATGTGGGTTATTCAGCGCCCAGTCCCCACCACTCTGTACTACACAATTGTCTGTTCATTTATGGATAGAAATATATTTGTACACATACTTGAAATATAAACTTTATTAAATAAATTATTTTGTATGTTAGGTTTTTTTTAATGACAGAAATCATAGTTTGACAATTCATATAATTAAATTCTTATTTCAAATACGTAATCTTTTGAAGTCCAATATAGCCATAGTCTATAAATATGTTAAATAGTCATGAACAATAGATATTTTTGGCCATAAATGGAAAAACAACCCATCTAGATAAATTTGCCCATTTAAGATTAGTGCACAGAAGTTGTGATTTCTAAGTTTTTATTGCAGATCCCCAATTAAAGTTTTAGCCAACCATTTTTGAAATTGAAACTGTCTTCTAAATAAATTTTATGGAAAGATTAAATAGATCGATGTAAACAATCACCGTCCAATTAAGATTAAGGTCATAACACCAAGATAAGAGTGAAAACTAATATTAATACACTTTTTCTTTACTTGACATGAGGCTGGGATTGAATTCGTAAAATTTGTAAAATAACAAAGTTTAGTACATCTAAGCTAATAAAACATAAATAAATTGAAATACTGAACCAAAAATAAAATACTAAACCTTTGACTTTGAATTCTTGTTGGGTCATAGTGGCTGAACTCCAAAAACACAAGCAAGGTCAAACCAAATCCTATTCCAATTTGAGAATGGAATATGGATAGGGTGTGATTGGGTTTTAATAGGTGATTATAACAACTACGTAGTAAAGAAATCTGACATTTACTTGCAAATTGTGTCTTACAGTGAATGGAATTTTTGTTACAAAAACGGAAAATTTGGGGTTTCAAACTATTTTACAGATTTATGAACTTGAAATCAAAATTTTAATAGAAATTTTTTACTACAACAAATTAGTAAAGGTGTTGGGAATATGCCCTCAAACCAGTTAGTTGGACAATGGAATATCATAATGCATTTATGCATGTTAGTTCATGAGATGAATATTAGACTGGAATCCTTAAACAACATTGTATGTGTTTCATTTGTGTATGTGATTACACATGTGAGATATGAACCACAAATCCTTGTTGTTTCAAGTAAGTCACAGTGGATGATAAGTCTGGATAACTTATCAGGTATACACTGTAGCATGATTAACGTCTACGGGGTAGAATGATGAATCTCATTCATAAGAGTCTTTGACTCTTGGTTAATATGCTAGTGCACTCGGTGCATTGACGGACCTGAGTTAAACCTATTGACACCTAAACGCTGTCACCGTCAATAGGAACTCAAAACTTGTATAGGGATACATGTCCTTAATCCTGAGACAGTTATGGACGCAAGTTGTATGCTTGGTTGCTTTGACTTACCAATCAGTGAGGTCTTGCAAGATCAACACCTGGGTATCTTGGGTAAATCAAGTATGCAACGTTGGGAACATATATTGTCAAGATGGAATTCTACCCTCTTCAATAAAACGAAGAGTAAGTATTCCCTCGAGAATGTCACTAGGAGTGATTACTGAGAGCTGGCCAGCCTTGTCAACAAAGTGTTATTGTTGACATGTTTAGTAATCCAAGCGTAGTGAATGATACTCGAGGAATATAAGATGTACTATCTATTGGGTCGACAGTATCTTAAGACATACATCCCAATGATAGATACGAATACTGCTTGGTAGAGGGACATTCGTATCATATTATACAAGTCTAGCAATCACTTATGTATGTGTGATTATGTTCTTATGCACTGGAGTGCAATTATCATTTTATAGTGGCATTAATGATAATTGATTAATTATTGATTCCTTAGTCAAGAGTAATGACTAGATGGGATAATAATTAATCGGAGCCAGTAATTAAGAACCTAGGAGGTCCCACTCTTAGCTCCGCCAGAATGCTTGGAAAGGCAATTGAGGATGCTGTCAAGACTGGTTCGATCGATCGAAGTTGTTTCGATCGATTGAACTCTTGACAGGTTCGATCGATCGAAGTCACCTCGATCGATCGAAAGATAGGTCGGTTCTGGGAATCTATAAATAGGGCAGCTACGTCCAGAAATCAGTGTTCATCGTTTTTAACGTACCAGTTGCTGCAGAACCTGTTTAGAGTTCCCAAACCTTCCCTATTCTCACTATTAGGGTTCCCACCAACCCTAGCCACTCTGGGAGCATTCAAGGAGACATAAGGGTGAAGATCTCTTAGAGGTTGCTGCTGCACATTGAAGGAGAAGGACTAAATCAGAATTGGGTTCAAGACCATAAGGTAATGCACCTGTCCCCTCTCCTGTGCGCATCTATAGAGTTAATAAGTAGTAGATCCAAGGCTACCAATAAAAGTTTTGAACTTTGTTTTCCGCTGCGCGTTTAGATTTAACTTTAAACCTGTTTTTCTCACAATTGGTATCAGAGCCTCGCTTGTTTGGATCTATAGATGCGTTTTGGAACACTAGTTTTGATTTGCATGTTGATTTTAGGACTGTTTTCAAAACTGCATCGTCACAGATCCGTTTCTGCAGTGTTTATGCAGCAGAATGCAAATCTGTGATTGCATTGGATGCAAGGTGGGTTCGATCGATCGAAGTAGTCTCGATCGATCGAACATCATCTGTTCTCAAGCGATCTAACTAGTTTCGATCGATCGAACGTTGGTTCTGTTCGATCGATCGAATGGTGTTCGATCGATCGAGACTGCTTTTCTGTCCAGGTTTTCAGTTTACAGATTTAAAGGTTTTAAAAATATTTACTTTAAAATTTTATTTATGCTGTAAGTTTTTCAAAACATTCTGTGAAACTGAAAGTTCAATCAATTGAACTATGTTCAATTGATCGAAGGTTCAATCGATCTAACTTTTTCGATCGATCGAAGTGTGACAGAGAACAGTAATGCTGTTTTAAGTTCTAATTCAGTATGTAAAGAGTTTATATACTGTGTGAATCAATTAGGGGTTCCAATGGTACATATATTTGTTATATATATGCGTGGTTGTGCGTGTGACTAACCCTTTTGCAGCAAGCTTAGTCCGCTATCTCCCATGGCACCAAGACTTTTAAATTTTGTATTTAATTGTTGGTTTGGATTTAAGGCTTATGTAAAGGGCGCTGCGACTTCAATCCTATGAAAAGGAAAGTCGCACCGGTTTCCCTAGCCTTTTATTTTATTGTTGTTATTTCTATTTCTAGATAAATTGTAAGCTTCGAGAGAAGTATAGGACCAATGTAATAGAATTAGAAAATCCATGAAGATGGAGGAGCAAGCCGTTGTCCATGAAGATGGAGTCGGAGGCAATCAAACCAAGAAGAAGGTTCTATGGAGATAGAGTCATGGGAGATAGAGGCATTGTTGAATGCTTTTATTTCATTTTAGTTTTTGTTTTATGTGCTTAGTTGTGATTGGAATTTTATATATTGTTACTACTTGCATGCACGTAAAACAGGTTTTCTAAAATGAAATTCAAAAACCTTTTTTCCAACACATTAGCAAACACTTGATGTTTATGGGCAATGTGAAGAAATTTTTTTTTCAAATTGAAAAATTCTTATTAGTTCATTGTAAGTATGAGAAATACTCTGTGTCACCCAGCCATGGGTGATCATTCCATACGGAGGGTATTTCTTATTGATTACTAGATATGAACTTCTTATCAAAATCTAGTGGGAGAGGGACTTATTTTATAACTCCCACGGTCTTCCATAAACGGTTCATTGTAAGGTGGGTAGTATATTCTGTGTCACCCAGCCATGGGTGATCATTCCATACGGAGGATAGACTATTCATTGGTTACTAGATATGAACTTCCTTTGGATAGAATCAATGAGACGCGTTAGAGGGTGACCACTACACTGAGGCACTACTTGAGGCGGTTGTCATTGGATTCTAGTTAATGGTAAGCACTAGCTAAGCTATGGGTAAGGGATTCCACACGGAGCATTATTCAGAAACTTAGAGACCAAAAGTTCAGGAGTCATGAATTGTTTTGTAAGAGTTGCATGACATTCATGATGGGTTTCCCAATCAGGCTATGAGGTTATGATCGCCACACGGAGACTTAATTTCATAGGCTTGACATCCTGAAGACAATTAATGAGTTGGTTAAGGGAATTCCAATGTATCATATAAATTGTCATATTCATGATTTCCATATTGTAATTCTGTTACATTATTTGTATTTCAGATTCATAATGTCTAGCCCACTTGCTATAACCATGATCCAGAATAAGCTAATTGGAAATAACTACGTTGAATGGAAACTGGAACTGGATGAATTGTTAACTGCTAATGGATGTAAATACGTTCTTACCATTCCCTGTCCACCTATTCCATGCCATGACACCCCGACTGATCTTGCGGATCAATATTGGCAGTGGATAAGATTTGATGGTATAGCTCGCTCTAGCATCTTAGACTCTTTGTCTGATGTGTTGAAGCAGCAACATCAACCTTTGAACACTGCCTGTGCTATAATATTGAACCTCGAGGAGATGTTTGGGGAGCTGAGCCGAACTGCAAGGCTTAGAGCCTTGGAGTTAGTCATGGACACCAGAATGTTGGAAGGAACTTCAATAAGAGAGCATGTTTTTAAAATGATTACTTATTTCAAAGTAATGGAAGTTCTGGGTTCCGACATTGATGGTGAGACTCAAGTTGACATAATCTTGCATTCGTTGCCTTCATCATTCACTCAATTTAAAAAGGTTTTTAAAATGAGTAAAACAGTTTTTTCAACAAGTGAGTTAATGAGCTCTCTTGAGGCAACGATGGATATAGTCAAAGAGGAGTCAAATGTTCAGAACATTGGAATGGCTTCATCTTCTGGAACTAAGCCTAAGGGCACATGTTTAAAGAATGAGAAGCAAGGCTCAAGGATAGGTGAGCCTAACCCAACTATTGGGAAGAAGGCAAGACTTGGAAAGGGAAAGGCTGGTGCTATGCCGAAAGGAAAGTGTTTTCATTGTGGCATGAGAGGGCATTGGAAAAGGAACTGTGTGGGATATTTGACTGCCAAAAGGCAAGGTATGATCTAATCACTAGTTTTTGAAGTAAGTTGAAAAACTGATACTTCAACTACTTTGGGCACTAATTCTATATTTTCTAAATTATATCTGTAATTGTTGCAGGAAATTGGAAAATAAGAATGTGCAGTGATTAGAAGATCTTGATTGCCTTTTGGGATCTGATGCAAGAGTTGCTATTAGATTAATAGTTTTATATTGTAATAAAACTTTGGAGTTATTAGATGGATTTCAGTTTTGAATTAATGAATAATATTTATTCTTTTGATTTTGGTACTGAAATTCTTGATTAAAAGAAAGCGTTCTTTTATGTGATCTAAATAACTTGTCAAGCAAGTATCTCACCAATTTACTCTTGTTTCTCATATATTATCTAATGTAGTATTTAAATGACTCATGGGTATTTTACCATCTAAAAGGATAGCACCCTCAACTAATTCTATGACTTTTGGTTTTGAGGTTAGATCATATTTAATCTAAATAGGATAAATGGGGAGTAAAGGATAGGATCCTAAACTCTTTTGGTTACCGAGACCATTGCCTATTTGTCAATCCTATTTAGAGAGTAAATGTGATCAGATCATATTAATCTAAATTAGGATAAATGGGGAGTAAAGGATTGGATCCTAAAACTCTTTTGGTTGTTGAAACCACTACCTGTTTGTCAATCCTATTTAGAGGCTAATATGATCAGGTGACTTTTCTTTTGAAAATCACACGACCAAGGACTTATTAGAATTAGGACATACTCATGTATGTAGGGCAATAAACATTAGAGTTGAAAAGTAGTTTCGGCTACTTTGGATACTGATATACATTTACTTATTGCATCTTCATCCTCAATTTTGAAGAAATTCAAAAGTTTTGGAATGAAGAGTAATTGGTAAAAGAATATCGTTGCCTTTTGATTTGATCAAAATGGTGAGTATCTATCTAATGTATTTATTGTCCAAAGGAGATAAGAATGAGATTCTTTCTCGACAGTCTACACCTAGTGCGCCTCCACGGGATGGTGTAGCAGGTAGAAGGAACTATCTTCTTTTAGATATGACTGGGTCATGGGATGAGTTATTTAGAGTTACTACTATTCCTTGTTTTTCTCGATGGAACTACAATGTATATACTGGATCTTATTCAAAATCAAATCTTTTCGATAGACATCCCCAAAGTTGTGAAAAGAATGCGACTTCTTTCTCATGGTAACTTTGGATAAGGATGTCTAGCACTTTGGTGTAAAGAAATGATGAGCCTTTTGAATCTAGATTAGAAGTATAATACTTTTGTAGTGTTTCCAGAGAAAACAAAAGTTGGTTGGAGACCAAATTTTGCAAAGGAAAGATAATATAAAAGAGTAAAGTAATTTATATCTTAAAGCAATCTATAAATCATCTAGAACTAAAATCTACTACCTCTTCATCCATTCCTACATTGGTACTTCATTGCAGTGGGAGAATTCTCAACATTGTTGAAATTTCCTGGTGCATTGAAGTTTTGTGATAAGGAAGCTCTGGTATGTGATTTGCATAAGTCTATGGACTAAAGCAATCATCCAGAGATAAGGACATCTGTTTTGACATATTGGTCAAAATACTTTGGATTCATCTAAAGTGTGGATGTAGCTTAAGTGGATGAAAGTATCCTTGCGCAAAGGAAGTGTGGTGGTGATTATGGTTCCATATATTGATGACATCTTTATCATTGTGATATGTTAAAGTAGTATCATCAATGATTAAGGTTAAGTTTCTATAGTATACTTGATATTTATGATCTCGGTGAGGCGAGCTATAATCTTATGATTTTTGCTCATTCAAGATCAGAAAGTTAAGATAATGAGATTGTCTCAAACTTCTATATCAGAAAGTTGCTGGCTAGATTCAACGTGGAACGTTTCGATAAAGGTTTTTCACCTTTGAACATAACCTATTGCTCTTTCAAGATTTGTATCTTGGGATACAAGATGAAAGAGATCACATGAAAGGTATATCATAAGCCTTCGCTATTGATAAACTTTGTATGTGATGTTAGGTATGGATATCAGTTATACCGTTGAGGTTGTTCACAGATATCAGTCCAAATGAATGTTCAGTTTTCTGAACTATCATAAAGTATATATTCTCTAGGGCTTGAGAAAGAACTAGCGGATATATGCAGGGTGATGGTGTTTTGGACAATGTTCAAATTAGCTTTACTGGATACATGTCATGTGACGTCTTTTGTCTAGGGATATAGTATAACATGAAGATGTTTTACTATGGATTGTTTCAGTCGATGATCATCAGTTCCTATGCAAAACCTTACGGGTTAAGGATTTTGACAAGTCACAGAGACTATGCTAGTGTTAGTACTAACGCTATATGGTTATGAGTGCAAGTGGGAGTTTGTTGGGAATATGCCCTCAAACCAGTTAGTTGGACAATGGAATATCATAATGCATTTATGCATGTTAGTTCATGAGATGAATATTAGACTGGAATCCTTAAACAACATTGTATGTGTTTCATTTGTGTATGTGATTACACATGTGAGATATGAACCACAAATCCTTGTTGTTTCAAGTAAGTCACAGTGGATGATAAGTCTGGATAACTTATCAGGTATACATTGTAGCATGATTAACGTCTACGGGGTAGAATGATGAATCTCATTCATAAGAGTCTTTGACTCTTGGTTAATATGCTAGTGCACTCGGTGCATTGACGGACCTGAGTTAAACCTATTGACACCTAAACGCTGTCACCGTCAATAGGAACTCAAAACTTGTATAGGGATACATGTCCTTAATCCTGAGACAGTTATGGATGCAAGTTGTATGCTTGGTTGCTTTGACTTACCAATCAGTGAGGTCTTGCAAGATCAACACCTGGGTATCTTGGGTAAATCAAGTATGCAACGTTGGGAACATATATTGTCAAGATGGAATTCTACCCTCTTCAATAAAACGAAGAGTAAGTATTCCCTCGAGAATGTCACTAGGAGTGATTACTGAGAGCTGGCCAGCCTTGTCAACAAAGTGTTATTGTTGACATGTTTAGTAATCCAAGCGTAGTGAATGATACTCGAGGAATATAAGATGTACTATCTATTGGGTCGACAGTATCTTAAGACATACATCCCAATGATAGATACGAATACTGCTTGGTAGAGGGACATTCGTATCATATTATACAAGTCTAGCAATCACTTATGTATGTGTGATTATGTTCTTATGCACTGGAGTGCAATTATCATTTTATAGTGGCATTAATGATAATTGATTAATTATTGATTCCTTAGTCAAGAGTAATGACTAGATGGGATAATAATTAATCGGAGCCAGTAATTAAGAACCTAGGAGGTCCCACTCTTAGCTCCGCCAGAATGCTTGGAAAGGCAATTGAGGATGCTGTCAAGACTGGTTCGATCGATCGAAGTTGTTTCGATCGATTGAACTCTTGACAGGTTCGATCGATCGAAGTCACCTCGATCGATCGAAAGATAGGTCGGTTCTGGGAATCTATAAATAGGGCAGCTACGTCCAGAAATCAGTGTTCATCGTTTTTAACGTACCAGTTGCTGCAGAACCTGTTTAGAGTTCCCAAACCTTCCCTATTCTCACTATTAGGGTTCCCACCAACCCTAGCCACTCTGGGAGCATTCAAGGAGACATAAGGGTGAAGATCTCTTAGAGGTTGCTGCTGCACATTGAAGGAGAAGGACTAAATCAGAATTGGGTTCAAGACCATAAGGTAATGCACCTGTCCCCTCTCCTGTGCGCATCTATAGAGTTAATAAGTAGTAGATCCAAGGCTACCAATAAAAGTTTTGAACTTTGTTTTCCGCTGCGCGTTTAGATTTAACTTTAAACCTGTTTTTCTCACAAAAGGTTCAACAAGAAAACAAATATTTAAGAACTAATTTGATAAATATAGTACACAAAGTTTTGTTACATATTTTTGAACATCAAATCATCAATTACAGAAACGAAAATCTTTACAACTTTTAGAACTAGAAAAAGCAAAGAAAAACTTAAGTTTCTACTCCTAAGAACACTATGAAGTGCTGACATGGTAACCTTCCTAGACTTCTCTCTCTGTGTTTCTGTGTTGTATTGTGATGTGAGGCTTTGTGCTTGGATCCGTGGCTGTGATTGTGTATTGTTCTTCTCCTTCAATAGATGTTTACTTATAGACGAAGATTGATGTAAATTTGTCATTATATTCATAATTGAATAGGGACGAAAGGAAAGCTTGCCCAATTTCATCAACTTCTTTGCCCAATATTTTAACCCATTCTGACATACCTACAGAGAGAGAGAGAGAGAGAAAGAGAGAGAGAGAGAGAGAGAGAGAGAGAGAGAGAGAGAGAGAGAGAGAGAGAGAGAGAGAGGAAAGGACAAAGAAAGAAAAATTTGTATCAAAACATCACCATCAAGTCTTTTATTTTTTTCTTACGTTGGTTTGGTTTGTTTGACCATTAGTTGGGAAGTTGTTAAGCACATGGGAGATAATCACGTGTGTTTACTTCTTCTTTCCTTCCCTTTATGGTATCAATTCAACTTCAGTTTCACTTAAGCAATAAAACATATAAAAGCACATAATTACACACATTTGAGTGACATCATTATTAAGTCATATTAATCCTGAAATGCATGTAAAACTAGGAATTGGATTAAATGAGCACTATATCTATTATATTGACACATGAATATGCATATTCATTGTTTGTCAATCTAAAGAAATTCCAGAAATAAATGTTCAAACACAGTAGAGACAGAAGGAAATCCAGCAACATAGTAGCAGCAAATACCCAGCACTATTGAACAAGATCCAAAAAAGACAGACCCAAGCTAGAGGAAATACCCAAAAAAACAAAAAAAACAAAAGGCAATTAAAACACAACACAAATACAGAAACAGGACCAAACCTCATCACAAAAAAAGAAACATTGAAAGAGGAAAACAACCATAACCTTCCAAAAGAAAAGAACACAACTTCATACGCCCAGAATAGAAAGAAAACAGATCACTCAGATACCAAGCCAAACAAAGACAGACAACAAAACAAGAAGAGGCAACACAAACTATAGGAAATGTAAAAAAAGAAATGCCACTATCTGTGATGAAAGGAAAAATGTAACAATGAAACTCCTTAATCAGATAAACCACCCCCCATACGAAAACCAGACTCAATCGAAACCCAAAAATTACCCTTTAAAAAAAAAAAAAAACTTAGCATCAAAATTGTCCTAACAAAGCAATGAGCCAACTTTTGTATACGTTAAATCCAAGATCTTGTAGAGAACAAAACACCATGTTCATTCCAAACCAATACATCCCATAACTTTGAAAGGAAAAAAAAGGAGCCTCTTCATCTTTTTTGGGGCCCAAAACTTTCAAGAGCAGCCAAAAATCTGTATCAATCAATTCCAAAACAATCAAGGACTAGATAAAGCCACTCCTAAGAAAGATCACAGCACCAAAATCCATGAAAGCCTGAGCCTTCAACATAAAATTTCTTAATGACGCATCCAATATTGAATTGAAAAACAGATGGCGCGTACCCAAATTGCAACTCCATCAAGAAGTAGCAAAATCGAAGACACATCGGACCTTCAAGCCATAAGTATCAGACATACTTTTTCGATCCAAGGCATTCACCCTGAAACTTTGTTTTATCAGAATTAGCATCAAGAACCAAACTTAGCAGCGAGAAATAGCTAAAACCCACCAGAATTACTACCATAATTGTCCCAGGTTAGACTTTAGAGTGAGTGTATTCCTAGAAGGATGATAATCACTATATGAGTTCACATGATAGACAAGGTTGGGAAGTTGTAAAATAATTCATGAAATGGTGGTGCGACATCATCTATATTCATCGTATACATGTCGCGCTATTAATTACTGTAGTTTAGCATGATATTCTGGTCAAGAAGTGTTTTAATTAGCTCCAATGGTGAGAGATTATATTAATTCGTAATACAACATCAAAAGTATCACCGTTCTTAGACTTTTTGTTGGCAAGTTGAGGGGTGTAATAGTTAGAAGTTGTAAACAAAAAAAATTATCATCTATTTGTACATGTAGTTTGCCAAGTGTAATTAGCATGCCGTAGTACTATTTGTGTACAAAAACTTCTGGTTGGACATACCCAGCCAAGTCTTTGTGAATTTGCCAATTGACTAGGATACATAGAAATATATGATAAATTGAAGACAAAATTAGAGGCACTGGTCGTACTTCAATTAATTAGATTCCTTCTAATCTTTTGTCAACAGCAATTATTAACTAATTGTCTTTGCTCATTAATAGATATACCCTTTTAATATTGTTCTTTTGCAAGAATACCTATAGCAAATGCATGGATATATAACTACAACAAAAAAGGGTTTTTACAAGGAAAAAATTCCTTGCTAAATGCCACAATTTTGTGGCTAAAACCTTTAGCAAAGAAAGTCTTTCCTTGCTAAATTCCTACCTAAAGCTTCTTCTCTAAAGCCTCTAGCAAGAAAAAAATATTTCCTTGCCAATTATTAACTTTTAGTGAGGAACTCATTGCTAAAGCTCAATATTTTTGTCGCTAAATGGCTAGATTTCCTTGCCAAAGAACCTATGTTTGTTGTTTAATATGGACATTTGGCAAGGAAAATATTTCATCGCTAAATATGTAACTCTAAGACGAGGAAATATTTTCCTTGCTAAAAATGACTTTTAGCAAGGATTCAAGATTTCCTTGCCTATAGCATTAACCTAAGGCGACGAACTTATTTCCTTCCTTATGGAGGATTTAGCGACGAAAAAATATTTCCTTGGCAATTGTACTCATCTAAGGCAAGGAAATAATTTCCTTGCTAACTGTGGTTTTTAGCGATGAAAAGATATTTCCTTGCTTTATAATTTGGTTCTTCTAAGGCAAGGAAATTTCCTAGATATTTCCTTGCTAATTTTGTAAGATATTTCCTCGCTAATGCCATTTTTTCACTCTGTATCAGAAGATGTGAGCAGCTTGAATTAACTTAGGAACTCTAGAAGTTTGTTAGAGCTACATTTTCTTGTATGTTGGTCCACGAATTTTGTATACATACGTTGGCGAAGAGGATCAAATGTGGACTCCAAAGAAAGGGTTTGGGACGGACTTGTTTTTAGTGACGAAAAAAGCACATTTGGCGGCGAAAAAATTTGTTGCTAAAAATAGCACAATCGTAGCTAAAAGCGAGTCCGTCCCAAACCTATTTTTTGAAGTCCGCTTAAGATCCGGACTGCATACATTGGTTATAAGTACTTACTTGTTGCATTATTTTAGTTGCTGTTTGTTTAAATATCTATTTTTCTTAATTTTTTTGGGCCAGAGAATGATTTTAGTTGCTTAATAAGGATACAAATTTCTTACGAGAACTACCACTGGAAAGTTCAAATATTGTCAATCTCTTACAAAAAACTTTTCCCCCTCTTTTTGTAAGAAAGTTTGACTTTCTTGGAAATGGTATGGAAAGTAAACCACTTAGCCCAAAGAAAAGAGGAAAATCAATGCTTGCTTGGTTCGCCTCTTTACATTATGAGGTGGATTATATGTTAATGGAATAAATGAAGGACGCATTTTTTGGGTGAGCTTGAGGGAATATGTAACAACATGCATTTTCATTAATTGCTAAATGTATTCCTATTTGTTTTGTTTAATAGAAATTCGTTATTTGGGATCAATCCATATATAATTAAGGAATACCTGTGATGAATTTCAAAAATATATTTTCAAGACAGTGAAAATGTTTGCTTTTGTTTCAAATTGCATTTTTATACAACTGGGAAATAATTTCATACGTTAATATAAATTTTCTGTATTTTTGTGATCACTACGCCGCGAAAATACAAGTTTATGAACGAAAACTGTCTGTGCCACGATGAATTCTCATAGATTGGGAATCTCCATCTATCAGGATTTGACATGTGCTGTAACTTCATTTAAACCAACAATTGATTACTTGAGGCTTGTTTGGGTAATGCATTTGTGTGTTATGTTAGTGCCATAAGTTATTTCCAAACACCCTTAAAGATTCCTAGATAACTTGCTTATGCCTTGTTTGGCAATGCTATTAATGTGTGTATTAATGTTGTGCCTAAAAGCTACATTGCCAAACACTATAACTTGACCCCTAGCTTTGTCTAGCAACCCCTAAACTAAGATTTGATCTTCATCTGATCAAATTTTAGCAGATTATATATACGTACATATGCTATGTATATTATGTATATGTAAAATTGAAATTAAAACAATTTTGTTGAGTAATCTTGATTGAACTTGGGCTCCAAGTTGAAGTTTTGTTTTTATACTCACATACACTCTCACACAACTCATATTCTACATATTGCAAACTGAATATTAGAGAGAAAATAGAGAGTTGCAGAGAATTTACAGAAATTTTTACAGAGAGAGAGAGTTCAATCTCCATAGCCAAATCGTGATTTGGGTTTTCTTATTTTGAAGTTCTTTCTCAACAAACTCTTAATCTTCAATCATAGTGAGTATTATTAACTCACTTTGAAATGTAATTCATTCTTTTTATTGTTTGAATAGTTTGAATTGAGAATCACCATTGTTATGTTCATCCATGGAGTTCAAGCTTGAAAAAAAATGATTTTTCAAACTTAACCAAAATTCATTTGGATAGACAATTATGAAAGATTACAGTCCATAGAAGTTGTGGTTAAAGTACTAGAGCTTAATTCATTTGTATGAGAAAGTATATTAAGAACAAAATTTTGTCACCTCTCGGTTTTTAGTAAATCCAAGAGCTACGGTTCAATTCACGTTAATTTGATCGTAGATTCGTAATCCTTGTGGAAAAATGAAGAGAATCATATATTATAAGGCATGTTTACTGATCTCGTCAAAATCAAGATATAAAAGTATACTTTACTTTTCTAAAGATTTGCAGTGTGGAAGTAAAGGTCGAACCCACAGAGATTGATTAACTACCGCGCTTTAATTTAAAAACCTAAATTTAGCTAATTTAAGAAAAACAGATTTTGATTTGATTTTAATTAAACTAATAACAATAAAATTAAATATAAATTATGAAAGCAATTAAATAGTTGTTTTTATAATAAGTTTAAGAAACCTAGGATTGCAAATCCACCACTAGCTTCATAATAAGGGTATTTACGAATTACTTTAGCTTATTAAGTTGGATGATAATGGGAATTGTAGCTACAAGCCCAATTTCTCCATCAAGAAAATAACTATGGTTCAAGCACCAACATAATCCATCTTCGATTAGCACGAATTATCCCACACTAAACTAGGGTTGTGGTATAATCCGTCTAATCTAGGCATGGACTATTCGGATACTTGATAGCACAATTCAATTTAAGCACCATTACATGTAAATAATCTAAACAAGCACAGCAAGCATAGATCATTGAGCACACTACCATAAAAATAGATCTAAGACAAGAGTAAACTTTGAAAGTAATGATTTAATCAATAAAAGCACGATTAATTTATAAAAATCCTCGGAACATGTAACTGAAGTTTAGTTGGCCATAGAATTGATGAACGACAAGAGGTTGATGGAGGAGGCCATGGAAATCCTTGGTCTTCTTCTTCTTCTCCTTGCTTTCCTCGTTTCAATGGCTGAAGTTTTAGCGTATATTGCTGTGTATAATATTGTGTAATGATTTGTAACCTTAAATTTGATTTAGAATAGGATTTATATAGAGTTTGGAAGGATTTAGGAAGCTTTCCTAAGCCAAATCGCACTAAAACAACTATATTTACGTTTCTGGACGTCATATCCACAAACTACCTTTGTTGGGCACTTTAATTTAATAAAATACGTGTTTTTGGTTTTTTCACAGGTCGCTCGCGTGGCCCGCTCGCGCGAGGTCCTTTTCGCTGCACTGCGCGACTTTCGTAGAATTGCGATAACGTTTTGTTCGGAACTTGGATTGACTCGCCGTTTACAGCCACGCGTCCGTAACTCGAAGATCTACATTTTATATCTCTAGAGAAATTTCTCAAACCCAAAGTATTCCTTGTAAAAAATGCAATTTTCCAAGGCTACTACTGCATTCAGCTTTCACCGGAATCACCGTTTGACCCCAGAATGACTTCCAAAGCCACTAATCATTGGATTTTTGTGCATTTTCATATTAAAGCTCCAAAACCTACAAAATATAGAATACTTGTTAAAAATCACTTAATGACTACATGAAATGGGCTAACAAAGCGTGTTTTTAGGACTATAAACGGCAACTATTCGTCGCCGATCACACCCCCAAACCTACTCTTTGCTAGTCCTCGAGCAAAGAAAAACATAAAACTAAATACTACTATACTTAAAAATCCTAACTCACTTTCGCAGGCAACACGATTGCATTTAGCATATGCAACAAGCCTTTTAACCCCTAGGTGTCCCTAGTAGGACGAGTGACCGTGAGGGTTCTCGTCAACAAGTCACCCACAACCATCTTTATTAACTTATAAATTTAAAAAGTTTTAACCAAACGAAAAACATAATATTCGATACTCCTTATTATAGAACGATGATTCGAAATAGAATAACAAACAAGAAGAAACGGAACCCAATGCCCACTTACATCATGGAAAACAATCCTAAGCACATGCATCGTATAAATCAATAGAGTTTCTCATAAAAGTGCACGTGTGTGATATGGTAGTCAAACGGACACACATATGTCATGAACTTGGAATATAACTCGGATAACCATCAAACTATGCTTCGACTACTAATCTCACAATGAATTACACTCTCAAATGAAACGCTCAGAACATGTGTAATTTATCTAAAATATGTGAGTAAAGGAAATATATTTTCAAAACAAGAAACCGCTCACATATGACTCGAAAAAAACGCATGACATGAAAGAACAGTAGTCTCATGGATAGGATGCCAACAATCAAGAAAAATTAATTGTTATTATGTTTTAATCCCACTCTCATTGTTTTCATATCCAAACCATGTTTCCTAGGATCAAATAGGACTTTTCAACGGTTGTAATCTGGCTCGGGCAATGAAAAAAAAAGAAAGGATTCATTAGGTAGATAATCTCAGAATGACATTGTAAGGCATGTTCGATTTCTTTCATTCGTCTTTTCTACCAACTTCATCTTTTCATACTTTTTTCCATATATTTTTTTCTTTAATTTCTCTTTTTTTTTTCTTTCCTTTCTATTCTTCTTTCTACTTTCAACTTTTTTTTTTCAATCCTTATATTTTTTCTTTCCTTCTCGTTGCTTCTTGAAACAAATATTCAATAAATAACAAGGCAACCACCCCAAACATCATCTTATTTTCTTCTTCTTCTCAATAACACATTGCCTTAACACCAATAAAAGTTGATCAATTTTTCAGTAGTGAACTCCAAGTTGGCCAAAGTGGAGCAAAAATAGGATAATGGTGTTTAAAGAAAAAAGGGCATTTTAACGGCTCAAAGGGCGAACTAAGGAAATTTTTATCATTTTTCTGGATAGTGGTAAACAAAGAGGGCCTATAATCATGTCCTATGGTCATATGGTTCTTCAACATTTACGACGGAAGATTATTTAGCGTGGTAACAAATATTTTAACTTGAATATCAACCAAAACAAGAATAATGAGACTAAACAACAAGTTCATGCGCTATTCCAAATGAAATTCGACAAACACAAAATGTACTCACAACCCTCTAAAAAGAAAATATAGGCTCAAAATCTCACCGGGTTTAGTCTCCACCATGTGTTATCTAGAAATCTGAATCATATTATAGTTCACATCAAACATGTATTCAAGCGACTACGTGCAGTGCATAGATTTGTGTGCAAATCTATGATATAAAACTACGATTCGAATGATACATCACCTAAAACGTCATATCATGACTTCAGCAAATGTTTAATTACATCTTTTCTTGTTTACCATTCTATAACAATCCAAGTTACATAACAAGATGTATCGACTAGAGATTGCAAAACCGAAGGTGACATCGTTTATTTAAGCACAAATATCAAAAAATATTTCAAAATTTTAGTGTAATAATGTGCATATGTGTGCATGCATACCCCCAAACTTAAACCTTTCATTGTCCCCAATGAAACAATAAAACGAAAGAAAGGAGAGTATGTAAGGAAGGAACGATAGTACCTCGATTTCGGCATTCATAAACAGGTGACTGTATATGAATATGGCTATAAAGGTCCATGACTCCAAGTGTAGAAACTAATTCACCTGTTACTACTCGGAAACAAACAAGATAATAAAAGTAGCTAGAAACAAGTAATATAGAAGGACGAAATGAAAATAAACTAAACTAAAAGACTTTAACAAAACTACGAAAATAAAAAGAAAATTAACTGTAAAACAAAAGAAAACATAACCAGAATTATGAAAATAACAAACAACTCGATCTAAAAGAACCTAAAATGTAAACAGAAAAGCTAAAACTACTAGAACAGGTGTGTGGGAAAGGAGATAAGAAAACAAAACAAAATATCAGGAAAACGGGAAATCGCGCGAGCGGTCCGCGCAAGCGGCCGCTGCGCGCGCGAATTTCGAAATTATTAATATTATTATTAATTTTTATTTTTATTTTTATTTTGAAAAATTACTCGAGCGAAATACCTCGCGCACGCGAGTCGAGGCACGAGGAGAAGCTGAGGGCTCATAAATAAAAAAAAGTAAGAAAAAATCACTAAGGCACATTCTCGCGCGAGCGGGCCGCACGCGCGAGATTGGTATTTTCTTTGTTTCTTCTAGGTTTTTGTATATAAGTTCATACTAAATTAACTCCGACCCCCAAACCTGTCCAGAAAACTCAAAAACTGACTAATATGACCCAAAAACATGCAAAAATAAGAGAAATAGACGAAATAAAGCTTGGGTTGCCTCCCAAGAAGCGCTATCTTTTAAGTCTTTAGCTAGACCTTTCTAGCACAAGACTCATGGAGACCGTAAATCGGAGTTTGTACCCCTTAAGATGTCAGGAAGAGCCCGGTGGTAAGCCGAAAGAATGTCGCTTTGAACTAATTAATTCGACGGTTAATCTTGATTACGTTCAAGTCGATTTTTTACCTTCCGAGTAAATTCCTCATTAGGGTCTGGGTTATTCAAATCCATCCGCTCATTATTCACTATATTATTCCCCTCGCTCATATTTATTTCTTTATTACGTTCAATAGTTCTTCTAACCTCACTACCTTCCATATATTGGTAATCATCATCTTCGGGAGGTTGATCAACAACGTTAAAAACGTCTAGTTTGAGGTTCATGTTCCCGAACGACACTTTCATTATCCCCGTTCGACAATTGACATGAGCGTTAGTGGTTGCTAAGAATGGACGACCTAAGATGACAGGAGTATGTTTCCTAGCATCTAGCTCGGGTTCAGTGTCAAGGACCATAAAATCAACAAGATAATAGCATTTGTCAACTTTAACTAGGACGTCCTCGACGATTCCTCTAGGGATTTTGACAGAACGATCTGCTAATTGAATAGTAGCAGCCGTAGGCTTAAGTGCACCTAGTCCTAGTTGTTTATAGATGTGAAAAGGTACGAGGTTAACACTAGCTCCTAAGTCAAGGAGAGCCCGATGAATGATAGTGTCACCTATGACACATGAAATAGTTGGCGTACCAGGATCCTTATACTTTGGAGGTGCATTTTGAAAAATAGAACTTACTTTTTCAGTGAGGAAGACCTTTTAGGAGTATGACTACGCAATTTACGCTTTTGAGTGCAAAGGTCTTTAAGACATTTAGCGTAAGCGTGAATTTGTTTTATAGCATCGATGAATGGAATATTAATTTTTACTTGTTTAAACACCTCGAGTATATCTTCAGTTTTTGAAATTTTCTTAGAAAAATTTGACGGTTCCTCAACGTTTGGTGGAAAAGGTAACTTTTGAATAATATTAGTTGGGACCGGTTCTTTTTCTTTTCGAATTTTACTCGTCTCCTCCCCCTTTTCTTTATTCAAGTTAATGTGGACCTCTTTCTCTCTCGCATTCAAAATTTCAACAATTTTCTCCTCACGAATAGTTGTCCTAGTTGACACAGCGTTCACTTGCTCATTCATACCACCCATCTCGTATTGTCCCTTAGGTTGTTGAATAGGTTGACTTGGCAACTTACTCTCGGTCAAACGATTTAGTGTATTAGCTATTTGTCCCACTTGGGACTCCAGCTTTGCGATGGACTGTGTGTGAGAGTGTACTAACTGAATCACCGACCTAAAATTTTCAAGGGAGGCCAACACCTTCTCCTCAAATGCATTATTGCGTGGAGGTGGATGAGGTAGAGGGTTGGCTTGTGTATATCCATATTGTTGAAATTGGGGTCGGTACGTATTAGGAAAATTAGTCGGCATAGGATTAGAATTATTCCGTGGGAATTGTTGAATAGAGTTTAGGTGTTGCTCTACGAATTTTGGAAATTGAGACGCAGAAGGACATGCAAATATATTATGAGAAGGTTCAGAACATAATGCACACACTTCATGAGAGGGTGAGGCTGTCGTTTGGTTCATTGTCATAAGTCGGTCAAGTTTTTTAGATAATTCTTGAAATTCAATTGAATGACTTGACTCTAACTTTACCTCACGTTTGGGTGGTAGAAGATATCCCTTAGAACGTACCGACACAGCCTGATGCATCGAATTGTCGCTTAACGTTTCAAAAATTTTCCATGCCTCATCGACGCTTTTGTGTAGGAAGGTACCCGCACAAACAGCATCGACGGTGTTATGGATAGTGGTGTCAAACGGGCCGGGCCGGGCTTCACCAAACATCGGGCCGGGCTGGGCTTGGGAGTGGAGGAGGTGTGTCCGCCCCGGCCCGGAATCCGCGTTGATTCGTCATCAAACAACGACGACGGAATCCGCGTTGATTCGTCGTCTTGCAACCTAGCTCTAGAAGCTTGGGTTGCGGACTTACTAACTCTTAAAGTGCGTTCAAGTTCAAGATCGATAAAATGTAATTCAGGTTTATTTGAACGCGTACCAAACATAAACTTAAAAAGAAAACTAAACTAAAATAACGTCTGACTCTACAAAAATAGAAAGCAATCACGCAAATAAGACAACAATCAAGCACACAGTACTACTATGATGCATGTAATTATCCTTATGCAGTGATTCGCGTCAAAGCCCATCGCCCCGGGTTTCCTAGCTAATGCAGTGCAATTCACTCTAAACTAATGCAAATAGTGCGTCACAGCGCCCTGACTTACAGTGGCTTGAAGCAAATTTCAAAAGAAGTAATTCATTTTATTTTATTTATATTTTTTCGCATAAGCTCCTTTGATGTGCTAAGCTATTCCTCCCGGAAATGTTAGAATTTGATGACTTGAGAAACTACAAAATAAAAAGAAAAGTTAGTGACTCAAAATAAAACGATAAATAAGAAAAAGAAAACCTAATCTAATATTTACGAATTAACTAAACTAAGATTCTAAAACTAAAGGTAGTAATTTGCAATCCTCGGCACCGGCGCCAAAAATTTGATCTCGTCAAAATCAAGATATAAAAGTATACTTTACTTTTCTAAAGATTTGCAGTGTGGAAGTATAGGTCGAACCCACAGAGATTGATTAACTACCGTGCTTTAATTTAAAAACCTAAATTTAGCCAATTTAAGAAAAACAGATTTTGATTTGATTTTAATGAAACTAATAACAATAAAAGTAAATCTAAATTATGAAAGCAATTAAATAGTTGTTTTTATAATAAGTTTAAGAAACCTAGGATTGCAAATCCACCACTTGCTTCATAATAAGGGTATTTACGAATTACTTTAGCTTATTAAGTTGGATGATAATGGGAATTGTAGCTACAAGCCCAATTTCTCCATCAAGAAAATAACTATGGTTCAAGCACCAACATAATCCATCTTCAGTTAGCACGAATTATCCCACACTAAACTAGGGTTGTGGTATAATCTGTCTAATCTAGGCATGGACTATTCGGATACTTGATAGCACAATTCAATTTAAGCACCATTACATGTAAATAATCTAAACAAGCACAGCAAGCATAGATCATTGAGCACACTACCATCAAAATAGATCTAAGACAAGAGTAAACTTTGAAAGTAATGATTTAATCAATAAAAGCACGATTTATTTATAAAAATCCTCGGAACATGTAACTGTCATCCATACATAACAAAACTAAAATAAAAACATAAAATACACCCTGTTACTTGGCTAGGGTTTCATTGAAACCCTAGATCTTGAGTTTAGTTGGCCATAGAATTGATGAACGGCAAGAGGTTGATGGAGGAGGCCATAGGAATCCTTGGTCTTTTTCTTCTTCTCCTTGCTTTCCTCTCTTCAATGGCTGAAGTTTTAGTGAATATGGTTGTGTATAATATTGTGTAATGGTTTGTAACCTTAAATTTGATTTAGAATAGGATTTATATAGAGTTTGGAAGGATTTAGGAAGCTTTCCTAAGCCAAATAGCACTAAAACAACTATATTTACGTTTCTGGACGTCATATCCACAAACCAATTTCGTTGGGCACTTTAATTTAATAAAATACGTGTTTTTGGTTTTTTCACACGTCGCTCGCGCGGCCCGCTCGCGCGAGGTCTTTTTCGCTGCACTGCGCGACTTTCGTAGAATTGCGATAACGTTTTGCTCGGAACTCGAATTGACTCGTCGTTTACAGTCACGCATCCGTAACTCGAAGATCTACATTTTATATCTCTAGAGAAATTTCTCAAATCCAAAGTATTCCTTGTAAAAAATACAATTTTCCAAGGCTGCTACTGCATTCAGCTTTCACCGGAATCACCGTTTGAGCCCAGAATGACTTCCAAAACCACTACTCATTGGATTTTTGTGCATTTTCATATTAAAGCTCCAAAACCTACAAAATCTAGAATACTTATTAAAAATCACTTAATAACTACATGAAATGGGCTAACAAAGCGTGTTTTTAGGATTATAAACGGCAACTATTCGTTGCCGATCATTTACAATCAGATTTCAAAATGGGTAAAAATTGGCCTTAAAACTGAAATAGGGGAGAAAAACGAAGAAGATGAAGCCTCTATTGTTTTTCGTGCGCCGACTCGCCAGACCTATTTGTTTCGAATAGTATTTGAAATTTTTTAAAAGAAATTTGAAAATACACGTATTGCGCGAACGACCTGCGCGAGCGACATTTCGCTTGAGTGACCCGTCGGCGCGACTGGGCATTTTTCCAGATTCTGTCTATTTTTGTATAAGAAACTATTTGGATAAAGTTTTAAAGGTTTTTAAGCCACTGTTTGGGAAATATGTTATTTCAGAATCTATTTTTAGAAGATTAAGTTAAAAAGACTTGATTTCTCGTACATTCATTTGTTGTTACTTTCCAGTAATTATGTATTGCTGCATAAGTCATGTGACATACATGTTTGAGTCGAGTTGACATGCATGGTGTGAGATGGGGAGTTAAGAAGAGTCAAGAGGATGTGTTATGTGAGTTGCGACCCCAATTATCCCAGGTCGATTCAGATACGGCAGGTTAATTGGGAAGGATTGGGCCCAAGTCGACTCGGATACGGCAGACCAATCAGCGATGTGTTATAGCCTTAATTATCCAAGGTCGATTCGGATATGACAGGTTAATTAAGAGGGATTGATCCCAGGTTGACTTGGATACAGCATGCCAGTTCGATCGTGTCCAGGCCGACTCAGATACGGTAGACCCATCAGGTTATTATAATCTTGAATGTCTAGGTACGCCCAGGCTGATTCAGATACAGTAGGCATATCGACAGACATTCTAAACCTAACGACCGTGGGCTGGTGGTTCAGGGGAACCGTTTGTGTTGGGTTTTGTAGTCGAGGTAGAATAATCAGTGAGATGAGTGGGCTGCTTTGTTTCATGCACAGTCACATGTTATATTAATTGGATATTATTATGTTTTCCTTTTTGTTTTTGTTTAAATACCATTTCACACATGTATTTATAACATGTTAAATAATAAACCTGTGAATCAAAAATGGTAAGAAGTTATGTTTTACATTACCAGTAAATGTTTTTAATACTCACCAGCTTCTTGAAGCTGACGGCATTGATGCGCCTTGGACATTCGTGTCTAGGTTTTTCGGGTTACGATAAGGCAGGACAGTATGATTATGCGATTTGAGAACAACTACTCGTAGAGGTAAATGATTTAATTCTGATTTTAATTATGAGTTGAACTTGTAATAAGGATTCGTGTAATAGATGTTAATATGTTTTTGCAAGGCGGGTTGTGCCTTAAGATTTCCACGGGATGTAATAATTATTATGTTTGAAAAATTTTATAAGTCTTGACTATTCTTACTCCGATAGAAGTTATTTTGATGTTCGTCGTTTGGGACGGAATCGATCCTTAAATGCTTTCCCTGTTTATGCTACGTCGGGGTGTGATAGAACAAGAAGATAGAAAGGTGCAATATTAAAGTGGTAAGGCCCAAAGAATGTTGAGATAAGTCCTAACAAATATTGAACCCCAAGGGGGTTGACCAAGTGGTTGGGCTTCAGGACAAGTTCAGTGAGGTCCCATAGTTGGAACTTGGGACCACCCACGCGGTGAGAAAATGAAAACTCATCATAGAAATGCCATGTGGGTTCTCCTGGTTTATGATGCAACAATGGGTCATAAATGGGCTCAGTTGGTAGGGTCGGTTCTGGGGTTACCAAAAAAGAAATAAAACACATGAATCTGGTGTGGCCACTTTGATGGTTGTATTGCTAAGTGATTTCCATACGAGGTCTTCATAAGACCGACTTCTAATACAATTGGGTTCTCAGAATCAGGCCTTCTGTGTGTGCACTTTGAACTGATCAAGTGGTCATTAATCTGGTTTTGTTCTTTAGATTGAACTTTTTCTTATAAACTGCAAGAAAGAGGACTAAATTGGGTTAGATTGGGGTGGCTTAAGCTAAACCATTCGGTTAAACGAGCTAGCAATTTACCCCTAAATATATATTTTTCCCTCTAACTTGGTAGCTAGGATTCAAACTTAAGCCACTAGTGTGGCTTCAAGTACACCATATCACTAGGCTAACTATGTTATTATTTGATTGAACTTTACGGCTTTATTTGGTTCATGGATTTGGTGAGGGAAAAGAAAGGGGAAAGGAAAGTGGATAGAAAACTAGTTCTTTTTACCTTCCGGATGAGACTAGTTTTCCATCTTATTTTCCTTTCCTCTCTCTCTTTTCCCTTATGAATGCATAATCAATCTTAAACGACAATAATGAACAAGGAAAGATAAAACAGAGCAAAATAGAAAGGAGAGGCAGAGCGTATTTTCATGGAAGGAATAACAGTGACTAAATTCCTCAGCTCACTAATTTCATTTTCTTCTCTCCCTTGATCTCTCTCCAGCTGCTACTGTCTTCTTTACGACACTCAATTTTAAAAAATCTATGCCTTGTTTTGGTTGATCCAACCTTGCTTTGATACCATGCATGATAGAATTTGGGATACTCCAAAATATTTTTCATATTGTATTCCAAAAGAGACCTCTTCCAATATATTTCATATGGCCTTAGCCACTTTCTTGACTTACATTACACTACCCATATCATCCTTTTATACTTGCCAATGAACATTTGATACAATTAATTCACCTAGGAATACAAGACAAATCATAAAACTACTAACCACCACCTACTTACTATTACTTCACCAATATTATTCTAGAACATTTAGAAATTTCAAATTGCATTTCCATCACCCCCTCTTAATTCGAAATTTTCTAATTCCCAAATTTATGTTTCTATTCTATCTTGAACATGGAAACTTTTGCATTATACCTTTTGAAAATTGCAACCATCTTTGCTATTGTTGAGATTGTGCCCTCAAACCCGGTCTTTTTGTATGTGACATTTGGCATATTATATATGGATATTATTTATACATTTAGTTATGTGTGATTCATGAGATGATTGTTTGTAATCCTTAAGTGTCATAGTAGGTGATTCGTATATGTATAAGATACATATAAGTGAGATACAAATTACGATCCTTTGATACTTAGAACTTGTCACAGTGGATGATGAGACTGGATAACTCACCAGGTATACGTTGTTACTTGATTAACCACCATTGGATGGAGTGATGAATCTCAATCACAAGAGTATGACTCTTGGTTAATATGCTAGTGCTTATAGTGCATTGACGGACCATGAGCTTTTGTATTAACATCTAAAACTATCAATAGTCGATAGGAACTCATAACTTGTATAAGGTATGTGTTCGCAATCTTAAGATGATTATGGACATATGCTATGGATGTGACTAATTTGACTTACCAATCAGTGAGGTCTTAAAGATCAACACCTAGGTGTCTTGGGTATGTCACATTCAGAGGGATGTGAACATATATTGTCAAGATAGAATCTACCCTCGGATAAAGAGGAAGCATTCCCTTGAGAATGTCACCAAGTTGATTGTTGAGAACTGCAGTCTTGTTGATAAGTAGTTATCAGCATGTTTGCTAATCATAAGAGGTGAATGAACTCATGAAATGGAAGATGTAATCATCATTCAGGCTAAAAATAACAGTTATTTGACGACCTGAACATGATTATGAATGCTGACGGTAGAGGGGCATTAGTATACCATATAAGTCTAGTTATAACTTTAGATATGTTCTTTTGCATTAGAGTACATTTATCATTACATAGTGGAGTTAACGCTAATTGATTAGTTGGTTAATTTGCTAATCGAAGAGTTTGACCATGGGAATTAACAACTGGTCTGAGCCAACAACAAAGAACCTAGGAGGTCCTACTCTTAACTCTGCAAGAATACTTGGAAAAGGTGTAAGGTGATTAAACCAATCGATTAAAAGAGTTTCAATAGATTGAACATGGGTTCATTTTGATTAATTACACTTGGTTCAATCGATCGAAAGTGGTTCAATTGATCGAACCTTTCGATCGATTGAAACCTAAAGTCAATTTGGAAATCTATAAATAGGAGAGCTGCGTGCAAAATGAAATTGAATGTCATTTTTACTATTCTAGCTCCTTAGTAGCTGTTTTAGGGTTTTCCAAAATCCTATATCCTCACTATTAGCGTTCCCACCAACCCTAGCTTCTCTGGAAAGTGTTCGAGGAGACATAAGGGTGAAGATCACTTAGAGGAAGTTGCTGGACGTTGAAATAATCAGAATTGGATTCAAAACACAAAGGTATTGCATACTTTCCTTCTTCTCTATGGATCTATAAAATTGATAAGTAGTAGATCCGGCCTACCAATCAAAGTTTCAAACTTTTTTTTTCCATTGTGCATCAAATTCAAGTTTTTGAAAGCTAAATCCATTAATTGGTATCAGAGCCACGCTTATGTGGATCTATAGATGAGTTTTTGGAGCATTAGTTTTGATTTACATAATGTTTTTTAGGACTATTTTGAAACTACATCGATACAGGTATATTTCTATAGCAGTTTCACAGCAAAAAACAAATGTGTGATTGCATTGGATGCACGACGATTTCGATCGATCGAAACTATGCTTAGTTTAATCGATTAATTCGATCGATTGATCCGTGTTTGACCGATTGACGAAGTTTCTTTGTCTAGAGTTTTTTCATAGTTTTCAAAGTTTTAAAAATGATATTTTTTTAATATTTTATACTATTCTGGAAATTTTAAATCAATATGTGAACTTTGTGGTTCAATCGATTGAATGAGTTTGATCGATTGAAATTTCTTCAATCGATCAAAGTGTGACAAAGAACTTAAGATGCTATTTTAATGTTCTAATTATTTCCATGAAGAGTTAATGGAATATACAAGTCAATTAGGGGTTCCAATAGGTATAGATTTTATTGTATATATACGTGGATGTGTGTATGTCTAACCCTTTTGCAGCAAGTTAGACCGCTGTCTTCTATGGCACCAAGTACTATTAATTTTGATTAAATTTGTGGTTGGTGTTTTTAATTTTGATTTGGTTTTAAGGCATGTGTAAAGGACGATGCGACTCCATTCTTGCGAATAGGAGTGTCGCATCGGTTTTTCTAGCCTTTTACTTATTATTTTTCACTTTCCTAGATAAATTTTAAGCCTCAAAAGAGGTATAGGACATTGCAATCTCTAGGATAGTCCTTGAAGATGGAGCGAGAAGCCATTGTCCATGAAGATGAAGCCAGAGGCGATCAAACCAAGGAATGGGTGTATGAAGATAGAGCCATGGGAGATAGAGGCATTGTTGAATGCTTTTATTTCAATTTTAGTTTTTTGTTTTATGTGTTTGGTTGTGATTGGCATGTAATATATTGTTACTTCTTGCATGCACGAAAAACAAGTTTTCTAAAATAAAATTCAAAAACCGTTTCAACACACTGGTAAATATTAGATGTTTATGGGTAATGTGAAGTAACAACTTTTCTAAAACCAAAATCCTTAATTATCAAATCTAGTGGGAGAGGGACTTATTAATAACTCCCACGATCTTCCATTAATAGTTTAGTATAAGATGAGTGGAGTATTCTGTGTCACCCAACCATGGGTGATCATTCCATACGGAGGATGCAATACTCATTGGTTACTAGATGTAAACTTCCTACGGATAGGATCAATCAGAGGTGTTAGAGGGTGACCACCACATGAGGCCGCTACTTGAGACAGTTGTCATTGGATCCTAGTTAATGGTGCACACTAGCTTAGCTATGGATAAGGGATCCCACACGAGGCATTATTAAAAAATTTAGAGATCAAAATGGTTTAAGAGTCATGATGTCACGCCTCGACGTAGTATAAATATGGAAAGCATTTAATTTCCTTTATGGACCCATATGTCGCGACAGTTTGAAGGATCGATTCTGTCCCAAATGTCGAACAATATAATACTTTAAATCAGAGTAAGAGCAATCAAGGCTTACAAAATTTTTCCAAGTTAATAATTATTACAGCACATGATCAACTAAAAGCACAACCCACCTCGCAACAAAATAATAATATCTATTACAGTCATCCTTATTATAAGTTCAGTTCATAATATAAAGCAGCAATAATAGTTTTCCTCTCCTCAAGTAGTTGTATACAGTTTATATAATTGCACGTTCTAGCCCGATTATGGCCTGAAAAGCCTATACACGAATGTCTAGGGCGCATCAACACCATCAACTTCATGAAGCTGGTGAGTATTAAAAACACATACTCGCAATGTAAAACCTACTCTTTTACCATTTTCATTTCCTGACGGATTTCATTTATCGACAAGTCAAAAATGTAGTAAAGAATTCAAATTGTAAGACGGTAAAGATAATATCATAATCTTAAATCAATGAAACATTTGACCGTGCATGGAACAATGCAACCATACTTCAGTATCTTGAAATACTAAGGTGACCACACTTTAGTACAGGGGTACCAGGGAGTGTCCAGTTTGCCTCACACTTTAGTACGGGGTACCACGAAGTGTCCAGTTGTCTCACACTTTAGCCATACCATAGATGCCAAGGAGTGTTCAGTAAGCCACACTTTAGCACTACCACGGGTGGAAGTGTCCAAGTCGGCGTCACATACTTTAGCGCTACCATGGGCACCAGGGAGTGTCCAAGTTTGTCACTGTCGCATTCCAAAGATACTCTAACTGCGTTCTAAAAAATATCGTACTTTAGTACACAAGTACAAGGGAGGGTCCAAAACGCAATCTCATCCATGTACTCTTTTCACACAGACCATCACTCATCATGCATACCAAACTAACTTCACACGTATGTTGATACAACTCTATGCAGAAATGTAATTTGTGTGGAAACTAAGAACAACGTAAGTGTGAGAATAAATAAGACTTTAATCAACACTTTATAACCAAAACATAGCGAATGGGATTTTGATTTAGTATATCTCACAAATAGTACCTTACAAATCTTTAAAAATTTATCCAAATAGTCCCTTTACTGAAAATAACCAAAAACTAGAAAAGGCCAGGTCGCTCGCACGATATGCCATTTTTTCAATTTTCTTTTAAAAAATTTCCAACTATTAGAAATTACACGAGTCGCGCACGCGGGCCGCTTGCGCGATAAAGTGTAGAGGCTTTGTCTTCCTCGTCAGTTTCTCCCCTATTTCAGTTTTCAAGGCATTTTGACCCAATTTGCAATTCGAACTTAAACGTGACTTATAATATATGATTTTTTTATGTTTTTCCGCAAGGATTACGAATATACGATTGGATTAACGTGAATTAAAACTTATCCCTCAGATTTTACGAGAAACCAAGAGGTATCAAAATTTAATTTCTAATATACTTTCTCTGATGAATGAATTAGACTTTAATACTTTAACCACAACTTCTATGTACTACAATCTTTCATATTCATCTCTAAAAATTTTTTTGGTTAAGTTTGGAAAATCCATGTTTTCAAGCTTGAGCTTCCATGGATAAATTAACAATGGAGATTTCAATTCTACATATACAAATAGTAATTAAGCAATGAATTTACATTAGGAGTGAGTTAATAATACTCATTGTGATAAGAATTTAAGAAGTTGTTGAGAAAGAATAGCAAAATAAGAAATCCAAATCCAAGCTTGGCTATGAAATGAAGCTATCTCTCTCTCTCAAATATTTTTTATATAAACTCTCTGCACTTCTCTATTTTTCTCTCTGATTTTAGTTGCAAAGCAAAAGTGTAGATTGTGTGAGTTGTGTGTGGTTATATAGAAAAAAAATCAAATGGATACCCTTGGGGACAAAGTTCTTTATTGATCACTCAACAAATTCAATTAAGCCTATAAATACATATTACACAAATACGTATATACAGATTTTACAATATGTTGAAGGTTTGCTTAGATGAAGTCTAAGTTAGGTTAGGAGTTCATATAAAGTACTAGGGGTCAAGGGTAATTGTTTGGGTATTGTAGCTTCTAGGCATAAATCAACACACACCTTATAAGCATTGACAAACAAGGCATATACAAGTTGTCTAGGAATCACTGGGTGTGTTTGGAAAAATAACTTATGGTTTAAAGCTAACATATAAACTAAAAGCATTCCCAAACAAGCCTAGCTAATGATTAGTTTGATTAAATATCCCAAAAGCAAAAGTCACATATGATTGGACGTAGATTCCCAATCTGTGGGAGTCCAACGTGGCGCAGATAGTTTTCGAACATAAACTGGTATTTTCGCGGTGCGGTGATCACCTCAACAATACAGAAAAATTATATTGACGTAAGAAATAATCTTCCGGTTATATAAAAATACATTTTGAGTCAAAATAATTTTTTCACCGTCTTAAAATACAGTTTTGAAATTCATCACATGCATTCTTGAAATGCGTTTAGAAATCAGATGTATTGCTCAATTATAAAAGAATTATAGCTTGACACCCAGTTAAAGAATTTCTATTACAATAGAAGCATGCATAATGATAAACACATGAGAATAACAATTAGAAATATGGGAAATGAATTTAAATATTAAATGAAATTACAGGTTGTTACATCCTTCCACCCTTAAATAGGATTTCGCCCCCGAAATCTAGACTAACTAGTCATGAAACAACTCTGGGTACCTCTTCCTCATATCAGTTTCGACTTCCTATAAGGCTTCATTTTCGTCATGGTGATTGATCTTGTCAAAATCAAGATATAAAAGTATGCTTATTTATGCTTTACTTTCAAAAGATTTGCAGTGTGGAAGTAAAGGTCGAACCCACAGAGATTGTTAATTTTTATCCTTTAATTATTAAAATCTAATCTATTTAGTTATAAGAAAATTGGAAGTTTGATTGCTTGATGATTTGCTTATTACTACGGAATGAAACTATGAATTAAACTGTGAAATTATGGAAATAAATTTTGGAATTAAATCTAAGTAATACTTGTATGCTAAATTAAAAATTGGTTTAAATATGAGTGGATGAGATCTAGGATTACAAATCCACCACTAACTATGCATCGGGGGTCTAGACTTTCTATTCTATGTTCTATGTTTGAATAGTCACGATCTATTGTAGCTACAAGCCCAATAGAATCAGCAAGAAGATATCGTTAGCTTAACCTAAGCATAATCCATCTATGGTTCACATGAATCATCTACCTATGACTAGGGTATAGCATAACTCATCTTTCCTAAGCATAGATTATAAAAGATGTAAACATCACAATCACATAAGCACTATTGTATTTAAATACTCCTATCAATCACAGAAATCAAGGACAATTGAGTTCAATAAGCATAAGGAAAAATCTAAGACAAGAATAGATCCAAAATGCTCTTGATTATTACCATTAAAAACTGATTATAAATAAATAATCCACCAACATAGAATCACTATCCAATACATAAAATCCTAAAATAAGAAAGCATAGAATTCCCCCTTTACACAGCTAGGGTTTCATTGAAACCCTAGATTAGGAGTTTAGTTGCACATGGTGGATGAAAGCATGAAGATTGATTTGATGATAGCCATTAGAGACCTTCAAGCTTGCTCTTCTCCTCCCTCTTGCCTTCAAAAGTCTTCAATGAATGAATAGATCTCTTCTCCTTGATTTAGAATGAGATATATATAGTTATAGAGAGATTAGGAGAGTTTTTCTCCATCTAATCTCACTAAAACTGCTAAAATTTACATTATGGACGTAATTGAACGATTTCTTCCACGTAGGAGTCTTCAGCACTCCAAAATATGCGTTTTATATTTTCTGTACGGATCACGCGAGCGCGTAAATTGGGAGGTCACGCGAGCGATTTCTGGAATTTCGCGCGAGCGGGTCGCGCGCGCAAACTGGCTTTTTCTGCTTCCTTATTTATGCTTTCTCACCCCATTTAACCGAAAATCATTGCTTTCTCCTGAAACCTGACAGAAAGTGGAAAACAAAGTAAAATTATACAAAAACAGGATACAAACGACTAACAAATATGAATTAAGGTGTATAATTAGGATTTGTTATCTCCCGATCACACCCCCAAACCTACATTTTTCTAGTCTTCGAGCAAAAAGAATAGAAAAATAAAACTATTAAAACTAAAAATTCCTACTCCATTTTCGTATGGATAACGATTGCACATAGCTTGTGCAACAAGCCTTTTAAACCTCTAGGTGTCTCTAGTCGGACGAGTGAAGTCTCGTGAGGGTTCTCATCAACAAGTCACCCACAACCATCTTTATTAATTTTGTAAAATAAAAATTTTATTCAAAATTTAAATATTTCAATGTCAACATCATTCCTTGATAAAATTAAATCCAAGTAAAGCTTTAAAGTGTCAAGAGTAAAACAATTGTACGCCTTCCTACATTATGAAAATAATCTGAAAACATATATCAACAGAATCAATAGAATGTATCGAAGACTCGCATGTGTGTGAAATAGCAATCAAGTGGATATACGGCAACTATGAACTTGGAATATAAATCAGATGACTATCTAGTGATGCTTCGACTACAAAGCTCACGTTGTGAATTACACTCTAAAATGAAATCACTCGGAAACAGGTGTAATTACTCGAGTATATGTGAGGAGGATAATTCTATACAAAGCAACAAATCTCGCATATGACACGGAACCACGTATAACACGACAGAAAAGACAGTCTTATGAATAGATATCGATTGTCAAGTAAATATCACTACTACCATGCTTTTATTCTCTTCATCTATCAATTCCATATTCAAATCATGTTTCCATAGAATCAACTAGGACTTTATAAGGGTTGTAATGTTGGTCAAAGGTTATAGTTAAGAAAAGAAAGATAAAAGGAATTCAAAACGTCCTTGACTAAATAGAAATAGCTGTAATATTTTTAACGCAAGGGCTTTACCACAACAACTTCTTTATTATTCTTTCATATCTCTCTTTCAAGGGATCCATCTCCTTTTTTTTTCAATCCTTCTTTCAACATCTTCTATTTTCTATATATATATATATCCATGTTTTTTTTTAGATCCTTTTCTACTCAATTCTCCTCTTTACACGAGTCGTATTAGCCCAATTCCTTTATGTAAAACTATTCCTCAGCTACTCTTGGACATGGGTTAGGTAATATTTAATAGTGGCGATCTCCAAAAAAAAAAAAAAAAGATCTCCATATTGGAGTAGGTAGGATAATAGGTGAACAAATGAAAAGTTTAATAAAAGGCTCAAAAAGGGTTAACAAGGGATATAAAATATTCGTATTGGGTAGGCCAAAGGCCAAGGGTTTTTTAAAATAGATGGCCTAATATCATTTCCTAGAGTCACATGATTCTTCAATGTTATGATATCAAAGGAAATAGATTTTTTTTTTTCATATATGTTAAACATGGTAATTACAATACTAATTCGACTTTCAATCAAAATAAAGAATATTGAGACTAATCAACAAAATAATGTGCTATGTCAATGAGATTCGAATTACGTAATAAAACCCTCAAAAATGATTAAAGGCTCGAAAGCTCACCAGGTTTTAGTCTCCACAATATTACTATTTAGAAATCCAAATTGTATTATAGTTCAATGTCAATATGTATCTACATGACTACGTACCGTGCAAAAAGATATGCAAGTATAAGATATAAAACAATGATTCTAAGGATATATAGTTCTCACAACATACCTTCATAGATTCGGTAGACATCGGATTACATACTCTCTCAATTTCAAAATTTCAATGAAATCGAATTACGACAAGAAGTAACACAACATTGAACAATATTAAGAAACTGTACTTATTTATTTATAGAGCTAATAAAATGTTTGTTTTTCTATTATTATTATTTCTTCTTTTTTTTTACAATGAATAAAAGAAATAACGAATGAAGGAAAGAAACGAAATAACAAACTAATAAAAAATTCTGAATTACTAAAGACAGAAAATATTCGAACACAAAAATAAAACGACTACAACTAAAAAAAATGAACGAATATCCATATACTTCCCCCAAACCAAATCAGCGCATGTCCCTATGCAGGTGGGAACATGACAATGACATGGATGTAGTCCTCACAAAAGATAATCAGGACGTAGTACACCAGATCTGAAGTACCAATCCACTAGCTCCCACTCCGGATGCTCCGCAGGGTCAAAAAGCGGTCCCATCTCATCAAAATAGTCCTCAGTAGTAATGTCCGGAACCAAATCCACCTCAGTCTCCTCAATAATACCCGAACCCAAATTAATCTCATCATCCTCAGGACCAGAATAAGGCACAAAGATCGAGGCTATATCCTCAAGTGACCAGTCAGGGTGACCCAGACATTGTCGAACAATGTCCGACACATAATCAGGAAGGTCTCTATACGGATAGGTGACCTCAGGAATGGATACGAAAGTCGATATAGGATTAATCAACGAAATGGCAGCTAGAACGGAAAGAATTTCCTCATTGTCATCATCAGTCGAGGAATCGATCGAATCGGATGAAGAAGACTCAGAAGATGTCGGTGGAGCACCATAAGGGCCATCAATGATAGTGGGGTCATCGCCGAAAAGGTCATCCTCATCCGAAGAATCAGAACGGATATGAAAGGGAATGCGAGGATGATGACGAATCTAGCCAGGACCGTAGGACTTGGCTACCCTAGGACTCGGTAAAGTTTCAGAAGTGGAAGAACTAGAGTCGGAATAATGACTCGACACACTCGAAGACCGATCAGGTGAAGTAGGAGGGAAAATAGGATGGTCCATAATATGAGGATGAAAATGAGATATGAGGGTCAAGGTAACTATACGGATAACGGAAAACTATAAACCTGAAACCAAAAATTAAGCCACAACTGAACTTTATTAGTCGGAGTTATTAGAGGAAATAAAATTAACATCACTAGTTGCTTGATTGTGTAGTATTAATGAATTTCAATATTGAACCTAAGCCATTGAGTTGTGAATTAAATAAAAATTCCGCCATAACTACCCCCAAACCTGAACCTAAGAGATTCCTATTATAGTACAATGAGAGTTGGAATTACGAAGCATTATTAATTCAATGACAATGGCCCCAAATGAAAACATTATATAGCCAAGCATGAAAGTGAACACATAACTAATAAATAGCGATAAGAATGTTGTGACTTAACCAAAAGCAACAGGAATAAAACAAACCATAAAAGAAAAATAAGAAGTGCAGAACTATAATTAATTACAGACCCATATAAAAAAATGAAACAAAAGACGTAAAACAAACTAACCGATCGATGAGGGTACATCACCATCCTAAAAAAAACTAGAAAAGAAAAGAAATACAAGCGCAAAATAATATACAAACCAATGTCTGCAAATGTCTGAAACTACCCATCCATCCAAATACAAGAAAAATGGAAAATAAAGTTTGTCACCCCTCCCAAATCAGTCTAATCATCCCCAGCCTCCACCAACATAATCTCTAACCCTGTACTCCCCTGACCTGTGGTCTCAGCACCATCACCGTCTCCATCACTCCCTTATCCTCCATCATCTCCATCATTTCCATCTCCACCAGTCTGCTCCTCCTCATCTGGCACCTCACCCTGCTCTCTAGCCACCTGCTGCGTCGGTCTCGGAAAGGCAGACTGATATGCAACCTCGCCCTGGGCTAGAATATCATCCAACTGGTCTGGGTGGGCCAACTTGAAATACGACTGCATATAGGACTGGAGTCGCAGGGACTCTCCACGGAATGCACAGGCATCCCCATAGCTCCATGCGTACGGGGTATCCTCCGGGAGAAGGGGACACTGTGCTGCTTACTCCCGCCGTGCCTGGGCCTGCTCTCGGGCTCTCCTCACCTCTAAATCAAGATGATCCAAGCTCAACTTCCAATCGGCGGAAGCAAATTCTGGGATACGTCCATCTATGGGTTCATCGGCGGGAATAGAGAAGGCCTTGGCCCGAAGAATGGCCGTGATGGTGCGAGGGTAAGGCAGTAGGAGCTTGGAGTCGATGGAATGGTCAATGGCCTGGATGGCGAGATGCATACCCTCCATAATCACGAGACCTGGGTGGAACCAGTCTCCACGGTAGACAGCATAGAGGGCATGGTGGATCTCCTTGGTCCGCTCCTGCTCATGACCAAAGGGGTACAGGTTTTGTTTAAAGACATGGTCAATAAACCGCATCTGACGGGGCATATGAGATCGGCGTATAGATTGCCCCGAACTAGATCGGCTGCCACACATGTCGCCGATAATATGGATAAAAGAGTGGGCTTTGTTGAGAACGTTTAATTTCGGTACCTGATAGGAATGGAAGGGGATGTGGAGGATGTCAACGATATTGTCAGGGTTAAGGGTGATGTCATGGCCATCAATGGTTGTGGACAGGAAGGCATGCTAGCTAAGGGATTGTTTATGGTAGCATATATTTTGGTAAAATAAACGGACGAGGCGTGGATAACTAATGAGGTCGGGGTTTCAGAAATAGATTTGGCCCCACTTGGTATCTTTATCCGACGTAAAGTATTCAGCGTATATAGCGGCCTCATAATTAAGGCCGCGGTTGGTATATTTTGGACCTAATTCATTTGGGTTTGGGTCGTTTGGAGGTGGGGGCGGTGGTGTTTGTTTTTCCTTGCCCTTTGCTTTCTTTTGTGGCAGTTGGGAGGATGAGGCGGATTTTGCAGGACGTTTGGTAATATTTGAAAAGGCGTGGAAGATTTTAAAAAATTTTTGAAAATACGGGCTTTAAAATTAGACTATGCCCAGAAAAAAAAGAGATAGGGGAGGGGGAATGGGTCACCTGCAAGGAAAAATCCCGACAAGGGATACAATCAATATAAAATTCAACAGTTTAAAATAAATTGGGGTTCACGGGGGAACACCCAGCAACTGTGACAAGAGCCGGTCTTTTCCCACCCACTTTTCCGATAAGGGCACACACTTTACGGCAAGTCACGGGGTACTTGTCGCGTGTTCAGAGTTATGTATAGAATTGTAAAAGTCGGATTTATTAACAGTAGTCGGATGAGATAGGAAATTCTAAGTGTTTGGTGCATGCTTCGTTTAACTAATGTGAAAAGCATAAAGATTTCATCAACGTTGAATCATACTTAACATATATATTACTTTACACACCCATTAGTGAGTTTTTGACACCAGAGTTACAATACGTGTATGTAAATAACTCTGAAACTCGTCAATTTTCTCACAGAAAGTAGTATGGATCCAAAAGATGCGCCTAGAATTTCAAGCTCTAAAAAGTACAGTCGTAGTACAAATTATTCCGGAGCTAACTCGGTTTCCTACATGGTTAGGAATGAATACTATTATATATTTTGCTCAAAAATCAGTTGACGAGTTTTAACATTATCGTGAAATTCAAATGAACATTGTACAAGAGTAAACTCACGAAAGTTCAGTGTACGTGTTAAGTTCAAGGTACGATTAGATTTTTATTGAAAAGACCCATAACTTTCAAAATTAATATCCATGCATAACAAATGTAGGTAAAGTTGTGGACTCGTCCATGGAGTACTTCAAGTGTGTGCGTATAGTTGAACCTCAAGTGTGTGATGATATGGGCTATACCGGTGTACTCTTAACTATCAGTGTTTCATAATTTCGGGAAGATTGAATATGTGTGTACTGATCCGTGTAAGAATATGCATTCATGTATGTATGTATATTAAAATATCCAGATCTACATCAAAATATCAAAATATTCATGTATCAAGTTTCAACTTTGTAAAGATATTGACACATGTATAAACTTATGTAGATAAGATTACCCCCACATATCAAGCCTTAATTAACCAAGATAGGACTTTACATTCTCGGTCACATACCCAATTAGGGGGTTAGGGTTCGGAAATTCCTGTGTGTTCGTCTAGGAGTGAGTCAAAAATTGATTTTGATTACAAGAGTAGGTCAAGATCAAAGGCATGGTGTATAAGTGAAACATTAACCCTAACTAGGGCTAGGGTATGAATATACATGTTTCCACCTGTGTGCAAATAAAGATTGGGGTCTAGGGTTTGTGTAAATAGAAATTAGGGTTGAGAGATTCTGTGTGTGTATAGGTATATAAATATATATATCAAAATTGTCATATACATATATACATTCATATGTGTGTGTAAATGTAGATGTAAATATGGATGTAAATATATGTATAAGGGTAGGGTACCTGTGATTAGAAACTCAAGGTTGAGAGGGGGAAGTTTGGCCACAATTTGCAGCGACGGCGGCGGCGTGTTATGGTGGTGGTTGGTGATGATGGTCGGCGGTGGTGTGGTGGTTGTTTGTGGTGGAGAGAAGGAGAGCGAGAAAGAATCACGAGAGAGAACGAAGAGAGGAGAGAGAGAGAACTGAAAAAGAATTTAGGGCTTCAGCCCTGTATTTAAAGGGAAGGTGACCTCGTGCAAGCGGACCGCGCGAGCAAGCTTCGCGTGCGCGAGCTTCGCGCGCGCGGATCCCTCCGCGAGGAGAAGCTGAGCTATCTTTTGGAGAAAAAAAATTTTCTTTAAGGCCCAACCTCGCGCGAGCGGTTCGCTCTAGCGAGGAACTCGCACCAGCGATCCAAGGCGCGAGAAGAAGCAGAACCTCCTCCTCAAAAACCTTTTGTAAAAATTTTCCAAGTCTCACCTTCGCGCGAGCAGTACGTTCCAGCGAGGAACTCACGCCAGCGATCCCAGAGGCAAAAAGAAGCAGGGAGTTGTTGAAAGTTTTGTCCAAAAATTTGTCTAAGAGGGATTCTCGTGCCAGCGGGCCGCGCGAGCAACCTTTCGCGCGAGCGGGCCGCGTGCGCGAGGGTCTGTTTTTCTCATTTTCTCTTCTGTTTTCTTGTCTATGTGTTTTAATATTCCATTTTCCTCTTTTTGGGCAATTAAATCTCAGACATTGGTAGACACAACACCTAAAAAACAAACAAAACTAGAGAAAATTTTATTAAAAGCTTGGGTTGCCTCCCAAGAAGCGCTAAGTTTTACGTTGCCAGCTCGACCGATGCTCGTGCTCAATCGAAATAGATCGGGTCTACCAAATCTATTAATTCTCTCTCTCTTTCCTCTATTTCATCAGATCTGTACAACTTAAGTCGCTGACCGTTTACTTTAAAAGGAGTTCCATCATTGGTATCTTGGATTTCAATTGCTTCGTGCGGGAATACTTGTGTTATTATAAACGGACCATCCCAACGGGAACGTAACTTACCTGGAAACAACCTTAATTTTAAATTATACAGCCAGACGCATTGTCCGACCTCGAAATTCTGTCTTACGATCATCATATCGTGAAATGCTTTCGCACGTTCTTTATAGATTTTCGAATTTTCATAGGCCTCTGGTCTTAATTCCTCTAATTCTTGTAATTGAAGTTTCTGATGACATCCTGCCGCATTTAAATCTTGGTTAAGTGATTTTACGGCCCAGTAGGATCTATGTTCAAGTTTTACCAGTAGGTGGCACACTTTTCCAAAAACTAGTCAGTATGGAGACATTCCAATAGGAGTTTTATAAGCTGTCCAATATGCCCAAAGCGCATCGCTCAGTCTTTGTGAGCAATCTTTGCGGTCTGGATGTACCGCTTTTTCTAGTATACTTTTTACTTCCCTATTTGAAACTTCAACTTGACCTTGGGTTTGCGGATGATACGCAGTTCCAACCTTATGGGTGACAGAATATTTTCGAACGAGTGCCTTAAAGTGAAGATTATAGAAATGTTTTCTCCCGTCACTTATAATCGCTCGTGGAGTGCCGAAATGACAAAATATGTTATCTTTTATAAATTGAACCACAACTCTATGGTCAATCATTTTAGTCGCAACTGCCTCCACCCACTTAGAAACATAGTCGACCGCGACTAGAATATATTCGTACCCGAAGGACGTCGAAAACGGACCCATAAAGTCGATGCCCCACACATCGAATATTTCTATAATAAGGATTGGGGTAAGGGGCATCGCATCACTATGTGACATGTTACCCGTTTGTTGGCATCGGACACAGTTCTGACAGAATTCGTGTGCATCTTTAAACAGGGTTGGCCAATATAATCTGCTTTGGAGTACTTTAGCGGCCGTACGATGGCCTCCAAAGTGACCTCCGCATTCTAGAGAGTGACAGAAGTTTAAAATTGAATTGAACTCGCTCTCTGGAACACAACGTCGTATAATTTGATCAGAACAATGTTTAAATAACAATGGGTCATCCCAGTAATAATGTTTAATTTGAGAAAAGAACCGATCTTTATCTACACGAGACCACGTATGTGGGGTAAATCCCGTAGCTAAGAAATTGACGATGTCACTGAACCACGGACGATTCGGGGTAGATAAATCGAATAATTGTTTGTCCGGAAACGAATCCTTAAGAGGGGTAAGATCGTCGGATTCTACAAGAATTCGTGACAGGTGGTCAGCTATAACATTTTCAGAACCCTTTTTATCACGTATTTCATAAATAAACTCCTGAAGGAGTAAAATACATCGAATTAATCTACGTTTTGTTTCTTTCTTATTCAATAAATGACGTAATGCGGCGTGATCGGTATACACAATAACCTTTGACCCTAATAAATATGATCGGAATTTGTCAAGGGCAAACACAACCGTAAGTAATGCTTTTTCAGTTGTCGTATAATTTAATTGCACGTCATTTAGTGTTTTACTCGCATAATAGATGACGTGAGGGATTTTATTAACTTTCTGTCCCAAAATGGCTCCCACGGCATAATCAGAAGCATCACACATTAATTCAAACGATAGTGACCAATCGGGGGGTTGGATCACCGGAGCTGTGGATAGTAAAGTTTGCAACGTTTTGAATGCTTTTAGACATTCATTATCAAAGACAAATGGAACATCCTTGGCAAGTAAATTGCAGAAGGGTCGTGAGATTTTACTAAAGTCTTTGATAAATCGTCTATAGAAGCTGGCATGACCTAGGAAGGAAAAGGTTTGACGAATTGAAAACGATGGAGGAAGTTTGTCGATTAATTCGATTTTGGCTTTATCTACCTTGATACCCCGCTTGGACACAACATGACCTAAGACTATTCCCTCTTGAACCATGGAATGGCTCTTCTTCCAACTCAAGACTAAATTTGCTTCATCGCATCGGGTGAGGACTTTCGTAAGGTTTTGAAGGCATTCATCAAATGTAGGTCTAAAAACTGAGAAATCGTCCATAAATACCTCTAGGAATTTCTCAACAATGTACGAGAAAATTGCCATCATACACCGTTGAAAAGTGGCCAATGCATTACACAAACCAAACGGCATACGACGGTAGGCAAAGGTTCCAAAAGGACATGTGAACGTTGTATTTTCTTGGTCGTTGGGATAGACAGGCATGTGGTTGTAACCCGAGTATCCGTCTAAGAAACAATAGTAACTCTGACCGGATAGAAGTTCTAGGATTTGATCAATGAATGGGAGAGGGAAATGGTCCTTACGAGTCATTGTATTGAGTTTTCTATAGTCAATGCATACTCGCCAACTTGTGGTTTGTCGGGTGGGTATAAGGACTCCTCTTTCGTTTGGTATGACTGTATTACCCAATTTCTTTGGGACCACCTAAGTGGGGCTGACCCAATGACTATCAGAGATCGGATAGATAATACTTGCGTCTAAGAGTTTTATAACTTCTTTCATAACCACCTCTTTCATGTTGGGATTAAGCCGGCGTTGCATCTCTCTAGACGGTTTAGCGTTTTCCTCTAAATTTATGCGATGCATACAAACTGACGAATCAATTCCTTTTAAATCAGCAACAGTCCATCCAATTGCTTTCTTATGATTACCTAAGACCTGTGTCAATTGTAACTCTTGAAGTATAGTCAAGTTTGATGCGATTATAACTAGAAGTGTTGCGTTAGGTCTGAGGAATGCATATTTCAGAGACTCCGGCAACGGTTTAAGTTCGAGTGTTGGGGGACACTCAATGGACGGTAGTGCCGGTTCATGTGCAAGAGGCGGTAAAGCCTTTATTTTAGGTGTCCATGGAAGCGCATTAGTCGTGTTTACTGATTCCAATAAATTATTCACATCTTCAATATTAGTAGCAATGTTGAAATCATTAAAATTGAAATGAGATACACATGCTTCCAAAGCTTCCTTAGTCGACATAAAAGGCGCTGCCTCTTCGTCTAATTCGTCTATTAAGTCTATGGCATAGCAGTCTGCCTCTTCATCATCTCTATATGGTTGATTAGATGCATTAAAGACGTTAAGATGAACCGTCATGTTCCCAAAAGTTATATCCATAACCCCCGTCCTACAGTTGATAATTGAATTAGCAGTAGCTAGGAAGGGACGTCCTAGGATAACTGGGACGTGTTTGCTAGCATCTAGGACTGGTTCGGTGTCTAGTATAATGAAATCAACCGGGTAATAGCATCTATCAACTTTGACCAACACGTCTTCTATTACCCCTCGTGGAACTTTAATTGACCTATCAGCTAATTGTAAGGTGGCCGCAGTCGATTTTAGTTCTCCTAAGCCCAAATATTCATATACCGAATAAGGTAGTAGATTCATACTCGCTCCTAAATCAAGAAGAGCCTGGTGAATGTATTTATCACCGATGTGACAAGCGATGGTTGGAGTACCCGAGTTTTTGTACTTAAGAGTGTTGTGATTAAACATGGAACTAACCTTTTCCGTTAGAAAGACTTTCTTGGATAAATGGTTTCTAGATTTTCTCTTTTGGGTGCATAAGTCTTTTAAGAATTTAGCGTATGGAGGTATTTGCTTAATCACGTCAAGTAATGGAATGTTAATCTTTACCTCTTTAAATGTCTCAAGAATATCCTCCGGGCGTGTTCCTTTCTTTGAGAAGTGAGATGGGGCATCTACGCTTGGAGGGAATGGCATTCTAGGTACATAATTTGATGGATTTTTCACTTTAGACGTATTAGGTACCGAAGGAACAGGGCCTTTCATAACTTTATTGTTATCTCCAGCTTGTTCCTTACTTATTCCCTTACCCTTATCTTTTTGAGATTCAGGAGGAGGTATAATCTCCTCCGGACGTTCAGTCGCTCTAGTTGATATCGCGTTAACTTGATCACTCGCTGAACTTACTTCATATTGTCCTTTAGGGTTTTGGACCTGTTGACTTGGTAACTTTCCTTCATTACGACGGTTCAAGGTATTAGCCAGTTGTCCCATTTGGTATTCTAATTTAGCTATCGATTGCGTGTGAGAGTTAATTAGTTGCGACTGTGATTGCGATTGGGCCTCTAAGTTTTTTAATGATGCCAACACACTCTCTTCAAAAGTTTTATCCCTAGGAGGATTAGCACGGAAGGGAGGTTGTTGGTATTGATTTTGTTGAGGCCTGGGTGCATTGGGGAAATTCGTTGTCACTGGTTTTGAATACGGAGCTTCACTATTAGATTTCAAGGAAAGGTTCAGGTGAGGTCCCCATGTCGAGTCCGGTTTATAACCCGCGGGATTATAAGTGGGTCGTTAGAGCTGTTGGACATCATTTATATGTTATTCTATAAATTCTGGAAACTGTGACACGGACATACATGCTAATGTCGAATGAGATGAATCTGAGCATAACTAGCATACTTCAGCAAGAGGAGGTGGGCCTTGCATGTGGCCCATCATCATGAGTTAGTCCATTTTCCTATTTAGTTCTTGGATTTCATATGAATGATTAGACTCAACTTTAGCCTCTCTCTTTGGTTATGGTGGGAGGTGTCCCTCGAGTCTTACAGATACAGCTTGGTGCATAGAGTTTTCGCTTAACGTTTCAAATATCTTCGAAGATTCTTCGACACTCTTGTGGAGGAATTAACGTCCCCGCACAAATAGCATCGATGGTGTTACGAACGGCGGGAATTAGTCCCTCGTAGAAGACTTGCACCAGTTTCCATTTGGGTATCTGATGATGAGGACAAGTACGTAAGAGTTCTTTAAACTGTTCCCACGTATCATAAAGGGTTTCACCATCTTCCATTGTGAAATTAGTTATTGATTTTCTAATCTGATTTGTTCTAGTGATGGGAAAAAATTTCTGTAGGAAAGCAGTCTGCAATTCATCCCATGTTCTTATTGAGTTTTGCTCCAAAGATTGGAGCCAATACTTCGCTTTGTCTCTAAGTGAAAACGGGAAAAGACAGATTTTTAACTTATCATCTGTTAAGTTATGAAGTTTTAAAGTAGCACAGATACCCTGGAATTTGCCTAGATGATTATAAGGGTCTTCCTTAACACGACCGTGAAATGACGGAAGGAGTGCAATAGTCGATGATTTGATTTCAAAGTGAGCTGCAGTCACTTCCGGTAGTGCAATACATTAAGGTGGTGTGTAGGCGGTAGGAGTAAAGTAATCCTTTAAAGGCGGTGGTGGGGTATGTTAAGATTATCCCCATCATTTTGGTTATTTCCATTATTCCTATTATGTCCAAAATCGGCCATTGGAATAGGTTCGATTTTTATCGTTTTAGTTTTTCTTAAGCGGTTAAGAGTACTTCGGATTTCCAACTCGAATAGAGATGACGGTTCCGGTGTGGAATCGTCGTCTAGCATCAATCGAGCTCTAGAAGCTTGTGTTGACGACCTAAGGACTCTAAGGGTGCGTTCAAGTTCGAGATTTAGCGGATTTAATTTAGGTTTACTTGAACGAGTACCAAACATAAACTAAAGACTGACTCAATTAAAACAAAATAAACTACGCTAATAAACAAGCATGCAAGCAGGCAAGACTAATATGATGCATGAAATTATCCTGTAATGCAATGACCGCGTCAAGCCCAGCGCCCCGGGTTTCCTAGCTAATGCAGTGCTCACTGCACACCTACCCTAATGCAAGTATTGCGTCTCAGCGCCCTGACTTACAGTGGTTTGATGCAAAATTTAAACAATGGACTTACTTGGTAGTTTTTAATGGATTGCAATTGATTTATTTTTCAGGTCCGTGTAAGCTCCGTTGATGTGCACAGCTGCTCCACTAGAACGTGCTAGAATTGATGATTTGAAATCTGCAAAGACAAGGATAATTTTAGCAACTCGAAAATAAAACTGGAAACAAAGAAAATTAAATAGAAACTAATATTTACTAAGTACATTATGATTCTAAAAATTAATGGCAAAAATTATTTCAATCCCCGACAACGGCGCCAAAAATTGATCTTGTCAAAATCTAGATATAAAAGTATGCTGATTTATGCTTTACTTTCAAAAGATTTGTAGTGTGAAAGTAAAGGTCGAACCCACGAACATTGTTCATTTTTATCCTTTAATTATTAAAATCTAATCTATTTAGTTATAAGAAAATCAGAAGTTTCATTGCTTGATGATTTGCTTATTACTACGGAATGAAACTATGAATTAAACTGTGAAATTATGGAAATATATTCTGGAATTAAATCTAAGTAATACTTGTATGCTAAATTAAAAATTGGTTTAAATATGAGTGGATGAGATTTAGGATTACAAATCCACCACTAACTATGCATCGGGGGTCTAGACTTTCTATTCTAAGTTCTATGTTTGAATAGTCACGATCTATTGTAGCTACAAGCCCAATAGAATCAGCAAGAAGATATCGTTAGCTTAACCTAAGCATAATCCATCTATGGTTCACATGAATTATCTACCTATGACTAGGGTGTAGCATAACTCATCTTTTCTAAGCATAGATTATAAAAGATGTAAACATCACAATCACATAAGTACTATTGTATGTAAATACTCCTATCAATCACAGAAATCAAGGACTATTGAGTTCAATAAGCATAAGGAAAAAATCTAAGACAAGAATAGATCCAAAATACTCTTGATTATTACCATTAAAAACTGATTATAAATAAATAATCCACCAACATACAATCACTATCCAATACATAAAATCCTAAAATAAGAAAGCATAGAATTCCCCCTTTACATGGCTAGGGTTTCATTGAAACCCTAGATTAGGAGTTTAGTTGCACATAGTGGATGAAAGCACGAAGATTGATTTGATGATAGCCATTAGAGACCTTCAAGCTTGCTCTTCTCCTCCCTCTTGCCTTCAAAAGTCTTCAATGAATGAATAGATCTCTCCTCCTTGATTTAGAATGAGATATATATAGTAATAGAGAGATTAGGAGAGTTTTTCTCCACCTAATCTCACTAAAACTGCTAAAATTTACATTCTGGACGTAATTGAACGATTTCTTCCACGTAGGAGTCTTCAGCACTCTAAAATACGCGTTTTATATTTTCTGTACGGATCACGCGAGCGGGCCGTGTGCGCACGTAAATTGGGAGGTCGCACGCGCAGGTCGCGTGAGCGATTTCTTGAATTTCGCGCGAGCGGGTCACGCGAGCGATGTGCTGAATTCTCGCGCGAGTGGACCGCGCGCGTGAACTTGCTTTTTCTGCTTCCTTCTTTCTGCTTTTTCACCCCATTTAACCGAAAATCATTGCTTTCTCCTAAAACCAGACAAAAAGTGGAAAACAAAGTAAAATTATACAAACACAGGATAAAAACGACTAACAAATGTGAATTAAGGTGTATAATTAGGATTTGTTCTCTCCCGATCAGTGATTCCACTGAACCTTCACCAACGGGATATTCTTATTCCTTAACTTCTTGATACTCTGATTCAAAATTTTCATAGGCCTTTCCTTATAGGAAACGTTATGACTCGTCTCAATATCATCAAAACTAGCTACATGTGAGGGGTGTCATATATATTTTCTCAACATGTTAACATGAAACACATTGTGACCCCATCCTTGGTGACATTGTGAGTCGATAAGTCGCTTTCCTAACACGATCCAAAACCTCGAATGGCCTGATAAAACGTGGGGCTAACTTCCCTCTGAGACCAAAATGCAGCACTCCTCGGGTCAGTGAAACCTTAAGAAGTACGTCATCTCCAACACTGAATTCCAAATCTTTTCGGCGTCAATCGGTATAACTTTTATACCTGCTCTGCGCGGTTCTCATCCTTTCCTTGACCAGAGAAATCTTCTCGTTTGTTTCTCTAACAAAATCTGGTCCCAACAACTTTGTGTCTCTGATCTCTATCCAATAGAATGGAGAACGACATGGTCACCCGTACAATGCTTCGAACGGAGCCATCCCGATACTCATGTGGTAGCTATTGTTATAAGCGAATTCAACCAAAAGTAAGTATGTCTCCCAAGATTCTTTGAAATCGATCATACAGGCCCTAAGCATATCCTCCATGATCCAATTAACACCCTCAGTTTGCCTATCAATCTGAGGGTGAAAGCGGTACTCATCTTAAACGAGGTTCCCATAGCTTCTTACAAAATTTCCCAAAATCCAGAAGTAAAACGTGCATAGTAGTCTGACACAATTGACACAGGTGTACCGTAAAGTTGCACAACTTGTTGTATATACATTCGGCTCATCTCTCTATCGGGTATGTCATATTATAAGAAATGAATTGATCCGACTTAGTCAATAGATCTACAATCACCCAATTGGTGTCATGATTCTGCTATAATCGGGGCAATCTGACTACAAAATCCATGGTTATGTATTTTCAACCTGGTACACGTAGCGGTTGAAACAATCCCAAGGGTCTCTGATGTTCGACTTTGACTTGTTGGTACTTCAAACACACTTAGATACGAACTCGGCTACGTCCTTCTTCATACCTTCCCACCAGAAATTCCTCTTCAAATCCTTGTACATTTTTGTTCCTCTTAGGTGAACTGTAAATCTTGACTTATGTGCTTCTTCTAGAATATCCTTTCTTAGATCTCCATAATTTGGCACACATAATCTGTCCCTGCATCTGTATTCTCCATCACTTCCCACTTTCCATTCTATCGGATCCTTCTTCGACATCTTCACAAACCATGTCTGAAATTTTTTGTCTTATTTCTATACTATTATAATACGCTCGATAAGAATAGGCTACAGGATAAAACATCCAAAAATTTGCCCTTCTCTTTCCTCAACATTCTGCACATTGAACTCAACCAACTTTTCCAATGCCTACCATTCTCTAACCATTAAAGAGGCGATCATTCCACGAGCTTGTCGAATCAAATCATCAGCGACCACATTAGCTTTACCAGGGTGGTATTCTAACGTGAAGTTATAATCTTTAATCAACTCCATCCATCTGTATTGCCTCATGTTCAACTCTTTCTGTGTGAACAAATATTTAAGGCTCTTGTGATTGGAGAACAAATCAAACTTTTCACCGTAGAGATAATGTCTCCAAATCTTTTTTTTTTTACTCAATAATGTCTCCAAATCTTGAGTGTAAATACTACCGCAGCCAATTTTAAATTATGAGTGGGGTAGTTCAACTCATTCGGTTTCAGCTATCTAGATCCATAGGTGATATCTCTACCATCTTGTATAAGTACACACCCCAATCCTTGAAATGATACGTCACTAAAAATAGTGAACTTTTCATCAGGCTTGGGTATAGCTAGTACTGGTGCGGTGGTGAGTCTCTCTTTTAACTCCAGGAAGGCGAGCCCACGCTTCTCTGTTCATTCAGATTTCTAAGCTTTCTTAGTCAGTCTGATCAACGATGCGGCTATCTTAGAGAATCCCTCGATAAATCTCTAGTAATAACCTACGAGTCCAAGGAAACTCCTAACCTCTGTAGGGTTGGTCGGCCTAACCTAGTTTGATATAGCATCTGTCTTCGATGAATCCACTAAAATTCCTTGAGATGATACCTTGTGTCCCAAAAATTTCACTTCTTGTAACCAGAACTCACACTTACTAAATTTGGCATACAAGCGATGATCCTTGAGCGTCTGCATCATAATTCATAGATGTTGCTCATGCTCTTCTTTTGAATTAGAATAGACCAAAATATTATCTATGAAGACGATGATAAACTGATCTAAATAAGGCTTGAATACTCTGTTCATCAGATCCATAAATGTTGTCGGGCCATTTGTTATTCCAAACGGCATCACTAAAAACTCATAGTGATCATATCGGGTTCTGAAAGTAGTCTTAGGTATGCCTTCCTTCCGTATCCTTAATTGACGATATCCTAATCATAGATCTATCTTGGAGAATGTTGTAGCTCCCTATAGTTGATCAAATAAATCGTCAATCCGAGGTAAGGGGTAGTTATCCTTGATAGTCACTTGGTTCAATTCTCTGTAATTGACACACAGCCAAAGTGTTTTGTCCTTCTTCATGAATAACACTGGTGCCCTCCCTAAGGTGATATACTTGGTCGTACAAAACCCATATTCTCAAGTTCTTGGTTCTTTCAATTCCAATAGTTCGGCGAGGGCCATTCTGTAGGGAACCTTAGTGATTAGTGTAGTGCCTGGTATCAGCTCAATACAGAACTCTATACTTATCTCGTGCGACAAACTAGAAATGTCTTGAAATACTTTTTCGAAGTCCTTGATCATAGGTATAGACGATATTGTCATTTTTGTACTGATGACTTCGATCTTCGCTAAGGATCTTGTGTGGAACATATCTTTTAAAGGGTTATACTGGAAATCAAGGATTGATTCCCGTTGTCGGAGAATGTAATTCTCTTCCTCGCTCAATCCAACTTCACTTGATTCTGAGCGAGCCAATCCATCCCTAGGATTATGTCAAACTCCTTCATTGATAGGACAATAAGGCTTGTAGGAATCTCACAATCTCCTAGTTGTAAGGGATAATACTTGCACACATGTCCTAACTTGACTGTGGCTCCTAATGATGAGGTAGCCTTCAAAGCTTTCTCTAAATGGTGAGGTAGAATACCCAATCTCTGAATAGTCTTAACAGATATGAATGAAATTGCAACACCTGTATTAAATAAAGCTTTAACATAGGAGTTAAACAAAGTTAATGTACCTTCTACCGCTTGTCGATCGGGCTGAGCTTCTTCATAGTTCCCCTCTTCATAAAATGTCTCATCATACTCAGTAGCATCAGGAATAATAGCATTCAAACGAGTCTGACCCTGTTGACCATATGTCACTCTTTTAGGAGCAGTACAATACTTGTTGATGTGACTAGGTTTACCACAGTTATAACAGACTATATTCTGATGAGCGATGTACTTAGGTGCCTTGTAGTCTCAAGCCAAATGACCGGGGGTGCCACAGTTAAAGCATTGTGTCATTCTCTTGGGTAAAGCACATCTTTTGGAAAAATGCCCAGGCATCTGGCAGTTAAAATAGATATGAGGTTTGGTGTTTCAATTATTCTTCTCCACTTTTGGTGCACACTTTTCCTTACGGAGGTGACTTAGATTGCCGTGTTCCATCCTTTGAGTTTTGTTGCAATCATACCAAATGTGACCTAGTAGGTTGCAATTATTACAGAGGCTATTTGGTCTGCTTGCACCATTGCTCCCAACTGGAGTCACCATCTCTTGGAACTTCTTTTTGCCTTGCTGTAGTTAAGATGATTTTGCAAGGAAACTCTCGTATATATGATCTCCTAACTCACCTACAGTGACTCTATCACCGATTTACCACATTCTTAGAATAAGTGACCCGACCAAGCCAGTGGGATCGACTTCCGGGGATAATAGCTGGGATTGTCTGCTTGATTGGTTCTCGGTTGCCTGAGGTGACTTGGTCATCTATGCTCCTAAACGCAGGTCCAACCTAATGGGTTAATATCACTATATAATGTACTCGTACTATAATATAAGCATAAAACAAAATCCAAGTATACATAGTACACCAAACACGTGTTCGAATGTGGGCTGTCTAATAGCAAAGAGATCGTATTCTTATTCTCCTTCCAAACTTTGGGCCGTAGGCTATACTGACTGTTTCGAGACCCGACTTAGGAAGTGCGTCAGTGCCTAAACTATTCATAAGGGCTATGGCTTACCTCAACTCCTTAGGAACTCAGCCACTATCTATATGGACTTCATATGTCATAACCAACTTGGCTAATTTCTAAATGGATGTGCCTGAGGATATATGGCGACTGTTAACATTCTTGTCGATGTGACAAAACATGCACAATCATTTCTACGATGAAACCAACCTGGAATTTTGAGTTTTGAATTAAGGACAATTGACGCTAAGAAACTAAAAATTGGAACCTGGTTATTTGGTAAACTTAAGTGTGGTAAATCAGACTCGACTTAGAGAAACTTGGTTGTATAGCTTAGAATTTTTTTTAAAGTTAATATGTGTGGCTAATCCGTGGCGTGAATAACTGAGCTTGGTGAAACTAAATAACTTGGCTCTGATACCACTAAATACTGTCACGCCCCGACGCCCGACATAGCATGAATATGGAAAACAAGTCGCGACAATTTGAAGGATCGATTCCGTCCCAAATGTCGAACAACATAATAATTTAAATCAGAGTAAGAGCAATCAAGGCTTACAAAATTTTTCCAAGTTAATAATTATTACAGCACGTGATCAACTAAATGCACTACCCGCCTTGCAACAAAATAATATCTATTACAATCATCCTTACTACAAGTTCGGTTCATAATATAAAACAGCAACAATAATTTTCCTCTCCTTATGTAGTTGTATACAGTTTATATAATCGCACGTTTCATCCTGATTATGACCTGAAAAGCCTAGACACGAATGTCCAGGGCACATCAATGCCGTTAGCTTCATGAAACTGGTGTGTATTAAAAACACGTACTCGCAATGTAAAACATACTCTTTTACCATTTTCATTTCCATATAGATTTCATTTATCGATATGTAAGAAATGTAGTAAAGAATTCAAATTGTAAGAGAGTAAAGATCATATCATAATATTAAATCAATGAAACATTTGACCGTGAATGGAACAATGCCACCATACTCATCTCACCGACTCTATTCTCTAGACAACACATCATCCCACTCTCATGCTTCAGTATCTTGAAATACTAAGGTGACCACACTTTAGTACAGGGGTACCAGGGAGTGTCCAGTTTGCCTCACACTTTAGTACGGGGTACCAGGGAGTGTCCGATTGCCTCACACTTTAGCCATACCATAGATGTCAGGGAGTGTCCAGTAGGCCACACTTTAGTACTACTACGGGTGCCAGGGAGTGTCCAAGTCAGCATCACACACTTTAGCGCTAGTGGGCGCCAAGGAGTGTCCAAGTTTATCACCGTCGTATTTCAAAGATACTCTAACCACATTCTCAAAAACATCACACTTTATTACACAAGTACCAGGGACTGTCCAAAATGAAATCTCATCCACGTACTCTTTTCACACAGACCCTCACTCATCATGCATACCAAATTGACTTCACATGTATGTCGATACAAATCTATGCAGAAATGTAATTTACTGGAAACTAAGAACAACGTAGGTACGAGAATAAATAAGACTTCGATCAACACTTTATAACCAAAATATAATGAATGGGATTCTGATTTAGTATATCTCCCAAACACTACCATAAAAATCTTTAAAACTTTATCCAAACAGTCCCTTTACTGAAAACAACCAAAAACCAGAAAAGGCTGGGACGCTCGCGCGACGGGTCGCGAGCGCGATATGCCATTTTTTCGATTTTCTTTTAAATATTTTCCAATTGTCAGAAAAAACACGGGTCGTGCACATGGGCCACTTGCACGATGGTCCCTCGCGTGAGCGATAAAGAACAGATGCTTCGTCTTCCTCATCAGTTTCTCCCCTGTTTCAGTTTTCAAGGCTATTTTGACCCATTTTGCAATTCGAACTTAAACCTGACTTGTAATATATGATTTTCTTTGTTTTTCCGCAAGGCTTACGAATATACGATTAGAATATTGTGAATCAAAATGTAGCCCTCAGATTTTATAAAAAACCGAGAGGTGTCAAAACTTAATTTCTAATATACTTTTTCCTATGAATGAATTAGGCTCTAATACTTCAACCACAACTTTTATGTACTACAATATTTCATATTCATCTTTAAAACACAAATTTTGGTTAAGTTTTGGAAAATCCATGTTTTAAAGCTTGAGCATCCATGGATAAATTAACAATGGAGATTTCAATTCTACATTTACAAACAATAATTAAGCTATGAAATTACATTAAGAGTGAGTTAATAATACTCACTGTGATAAGGATTTAAGAAGTTGTTGAGAAATAATAGCAAAATAAGAAATCCAAATCCATGCTTGGCTATGGAATGAAGCTCTCTCTCTCTATAAAATATTTTCTATATAAACTCTCTGCACTTCTCTATTTTTCTCTCTGATTTTAGTTTGGAAAGCAAAAGTGCAGATTGTGTGAGTTGTGTGTGGTTATATAGGAAAAAAAATCAAACGGATATACTTGGGGACCAATTTTTTTTGTTGATCGATCACTCAACAAATTCAATTAAGCCCATAAATACATATCACACAAATACGTATATACAGATTTTACAATTTGTTAAAGCTTTGCTTAGATGAAGTCTAAGTTAGGCTAGGAGTTCATGTGGAGTATTAGGGGTCAAGTGTAGTTGTTTGGGTATTGTAGCTTCTAGGCATAAATCAACACACACCTTATAAACATTGGCAAACAAGGCATATACAAGTTGTCTAGGAATCACTTGGTGTGTTTGAAAAAACAACTTATAATTTAAAGTTAACACATAAACTAAAATCATTTATAAACAAGCCTAGCTAATGATTAATTGGATTAAATGCCCCAAAAGTAAAAGTCACATATGATTGGACGTCGATTCCCAATCTGTGGGAGTTCAAGGCGGTGCAGACAGTTTTATAACATAAACTAGTATTTTCGCGGCACGGTGATCACCACAACAATACAAAAAAATTATATTGACGTAAGAAATAATCTTCCGGTTATATAAAAATACAGTTTGAGTCAAAAATAATTTTTTTCACCATCTTGAAATACAGTTTTGAAATTTATCACAGGCATTCTTGAAATGCGTTTAGAAATCACAACAGGTATTGCTCAATTATAAAAGAATTATAGTTTGACCCCCAGTTAAAGAATTTCTATTACAATAACAGCATGCATAATAATAAAACATGGGAATAACAATTAAAAACATGGGAAATGAATTTAGATATTTACAGGTTGTTACACATGACCTATTTTTGCAAGAGTTTCATAGCGGACAAGTCATGATTAATCGAAGATCGAATATTGACCGCCACACGGAGTCTTTGTTCTTTCGTTTTGATATTCCAGCGACTTATCATTAAATAAGAGTTTTAAGGATTCTTTTATTTCATCCTGTCTAAATTCTGATATCCATATTTATTATGTCTGTTTGTGTTTTTAGTAAATCATTGTGTCTGGATCTGCATTTTGTCCACTTGCTACCGTACTCACACAAAACAAATTAACTGGAACCAACTATGTTGAATGGAAACAAAATCTGGATATTATTTAAATGAGGAGGATCACATATATGTCCTCACTACCCCATGACCAGCTGAACCTGCTGTAAATGCTTCGACAAATGCTAGACGTGAGTACGATAGGTGGAAGAAATTGATTGGGATGGCTCGTTACTACATTTTGGCTTCTATGGCTGGTTTGTTGCAACACTAGTTCCAATTGAACGATTCTGCTAGTACCAACATGACCTCCCTTAAAAAACTATTTAGGGAGCATGGCAGACCTGCTAGGCAGTTCACCATGCAAAAATATTGGAAGGAACTCCAATTAGAGAGCATGTTTTAAAAATGATTAGTTATTTAAATAAATTGGAGACTCTGGGTGCCAACATTGACGCACAGACCCAAGTTGATATGATCCTTAAACTCCCTGTTATAGACACCCCATTTTGTAGGCTATCAGATTTAGGAGACCCATAGCTTGGTGGTTCACAATGATCAAAAGGACTCCTGGAAGTTAGTTCTATCCCTCAAAATGCTCAAAATGACCAAAATGCCCCTAAAAGCCCAAACACTCCTAGATTTGGACCGAAAGTTCTGAAAACATGCTACGTCATAAAAAGTACTAAAAATGAGTTTGAAGCAAAATTCAAAGAAATCGTTAGCTCCCAGAGACCCCCGAAGCTTGCTTTCCACTCACTTCCTATTCAAGAGTCCCAAAAGTTCCTAGAAAGTCCTCGTTGACCGGTTTGACCCAAGTTTGACCAGGGTTTGACTGAAATTGTCCAAATTCGTCGAAAAGTTCTGAGATCATTCTAGACCATGTGAAAAGTACTAAAAGGAGTTTTAAAAGACTATCGGACGAAAATGTCAGCTCCTGGGAGCTCCCAGAGGTTCCCAGAACATCCTGGAGATCCCTGGTTTGACTGATTTGACCTAAAAGTTGACTTTGAAACTGGAGCGCTGTGTCATTTTTCAAACTTTTTTCATGGATACTAGAGGTCAATAGCTTTCCAATGGTATATCGCACATAATTTCTGAATTCAAAATGAATTTATTATGGATTACCGAAGGTGAAAAAGACGATCAAATCGACTTTTATCGCAAATACCGCAAATATTTTCAAAGTGACCTGACTCCAAACTATTCTTTCTAAAAATTATACTCAATTACCTTTCCAACAGTATATCACAAGCTCAATTTGGAGTTCGTGTGCATTTTCTGTGAATTTTGAATGAAATGGGGACTTTTTGCGAATACCGGAACCTCTGGGGGCCTAAACACCATTATCTGGACGTTGGAGGAGCAGTGCTGCTGCATCACTGGCCCACTGCCGCTATGACATAGGCCCAGTGCTGCCGCGACACTCTCCCCCAGAACAATCTATTTTTGTAATATATTTTGGGGGGTCCATTTTGATTAATTAAAAACCAAAACGACGTAGTTTTTTATTCACATATGTTTAGGACCAATGGGAGTACTCTTTAAATCCCAAAACCACCCCAAATTGGCCTATATAAACCCCCCTTTGATCTTCATTTTAGGGGGTACAAATACAAAGTTTAGAAAAAGTTATAGAGAGAAAGTTGTAGAGATAAAGTTAGGATAGTGAAAGTGAGCTTCCTCCTTTCGATTTTCAACAAGAAATTAAAGTGAGTTCTCAACCTTGTTTTTACTTCATTACTCTTTACTTCACATTCAATACACCCAACAACCATTTTAGTGAGCATTTATGAGATAGGAAGCTACTCCCATGTCCAAAGTCACCATGTATGAGTGAAACACCAAGCTACAAGTCCAAAATCTCATTGAATATCATCTATTGGTTGCTTTGCTTGCTTGTTTACATATTATGCTCATTTCTTCTTAATCTCATTTCTTTTTGATTTTTTTTATTTACTTACTAGTTCATCATCATCTAGATGATGACATGAAGTTTGAGGTGAGTGAATCCTTATGGATAGTAGCTCTTGACCTCAAAAGCATGTTAGATAGATGTTGATTATCACTTCAATACATTCCTATGTATTCTTGAAGTCACATTCAAAATGAAAATAAATCTTTCCAACAATCTCGGAAATTCTTAACATGAGTTTGATGTTGATATTCCAAGAGGTTATAATCTCCATTTGATGTTGAAAATGCGCTTTCAAAACCCCTATTTCAATACCCCCAATATTTGAATTCTAAGAAATAAACCTTGTTTTTTCAAAGAAATCTTCAAAACAGTGAATGATTTGAGTTCAAAGATTTCTCTAGAACTCAATGCTCAAGGGGTGATTATAAGACCACTTGGAAAGTCTTCCTAACTCATTATAGAATAGCCATGATTCTTGGTTTGACCTAAAAACACTTGGAAGGATTCCATTTTAGTCCAAACATTCCTTCCAAACATTCTGTTTTTACTATCATAGTAGCTAGTTGACTTTAACTTGTTTTTTCAGAAAACTTTTCCAAACGGAGTGGTCCCGACTTATTTTTCCCTTGAACTTCAGTGTCTTAGGGAACGTTCTATATAATATGTGCCTCTAGATGTTTTCTTTTCATTTTCTAAGATATTTTGACACTTCCATCGATAGTACGGACTCTGTTTCTTAGCAACCTCTCTTGTTTATATGATTTCTCTCAATATGTGATAGTTATTGTAGTTTAGCTTTTTGATATGTGTTCTAGATACAATAAGGATGATCTCCATAAAAAATCATGACTTAAAAACATTTCTAACCGTACTTTTTCATTTTTACAAAATCCACTTACTGTTCTGTCCACTATTCACAACAAGCATGCTCTTACTTTCATTCTTTGATTTGATGCTTACACACTCTAAATTAGCTCATATCTTAGGAAGTAGTTCATACTACATTTGTATACATCCTATAATAATTTTCTTCATACATTCATGCATACTCTAGACTTTTAAGTCACTTTAGAAAGTCCTTGAACACAAATACACTACAACCTTTGCACATTCTAGGACCATGCATTGCATCCATGCAAGATTTGGAATTTTAGTAATTCCTAATGTAAGCGGATTATAAGGAATGAATTCGATCATACGTTCATACTTCCCCCCGATCTAATCTACCTTTCTCATCCGTCCCGGGGATTGAGAGGTCCTATTTTATCAAAGATTAACGTGCATCATTCTAGCTTGCTAAGCACATTTTGATTTCTTTAATTATTTGTTTCAAGAACAATCTATGTCCCCTTTTAGATTAGGAAAACTTGATTACTTGATATGTGACTAGACGATTTTTTCTAGGTTTGTTTATGTGATCTTTTACCTTTGCATTGTGTGATATTTGGCTTAGATCTTATGAATGATATCTGACCTTTGATCTTCTATTTCAAGATTCTTATGTGATGTAATATACTATCATAGTATTAATTGTCATACCAAATATAGTATTAGATGATTAATTAGATGCTAATTGAGGCTCGTCGAGAGACGGGGCGAGTTGAGGGTGTTTTAGTCGTGACAATCCTTCCTCTCTCGTACCAAAACCTCGAGCCAAGTTCTTTGGTTATGAAGAGCCGGTGCCCTTTATCCATTTGGGAGAGTCAAAATTAGATTCTTAGTTCCTTAAAAACCAAGTGGCGAATCTGTATCTGTTTTCAACAGACCTCTCTTTTGCTTTTCAGTCAAAATAATTTCAAATATACAAGAAGTGGAAGGCAGATTTTGCGTGTCCACATTCTGGCGACTCTGCTGGGAATTTTTATTTTCAAAACAAAATAATACAGAGGTTTGACTCATAAGAAGCATCTTTAAAATCATCATTTTACTGTGTTTGGTTCACCATATTGCACTTCTGCATTTCACTTCCGACTGTGTTTGAAACGCGGCGCTGACATTGTTCAGGTCTTGCTGTGCCAGGGCACAAGTCACCGTTGAAACTGTACCTTCCAAGGTATATCAAAAAGAGTAAAAACCTCTGCACTGTCTCTTTGATGGTATATTGGAACTCTCGTTAACGGACCGTCTTTGACTATACCCAGCCTTTGCATATAGATTCCTGTAGAACATTTCATAAGACTGCTAATTTATCTTTTTAGATAGGACAATGTGATATAACTGCTGTATGCCGTGACGGGATTACCTGTGCGGTGTAGACGCTTATATGGCACGAGGCAAAACCTATTTCTTATGATTCCCAAGGCAATCACTCACATGTGATCACATTGAGTCAACTTGCCTAGGCACTATGTTAAGGATGTCTGCTCCATGATCATAAAGATATACACTGCAAACCTTGTTTGTTGGTCCTAAGACATAAGAGTATGAAAACTTGCTAGACAGTATGATCACCATCATCACATGCTCCTGTTATATACGCCTGCCCAACTCATCCGGATATCCCAATTTTTCCCAGAAACTTTGTATAAATTTCCCAGAAATTCCCAAGTATACCAATTTCTCCCACAAAACCTGCCTAAATTTCCCAGAAATTCCCAAAACCCAATTTTTCCAGAAACTCTGTCTAAATCTCCCAGATTTTTCAGATATACCAATTTATCCCAGAAACTCTGTCTAAATCTCCCAGATTTCCCTGATATACCAGTTTCTCCCAAAAACTCTGTCCAAATCCCCCAGATTACCCATAAATCTCAATTTCTCGCAGAAAATCCGATATACTTGTTTCTCCCAGAAACTTTGTCCGACTTACCCAAATATACCTGTTTTCCCAGAAGCTCTGTCCAAATTTCCCAAAAATACCCAAAATACCAATTTTTCCCAAAAGTTCAGTCCAAATCAACCAGAAATCCCTATTTCTCCTACAAACTCCCATAACTTCTAGAAATTCCTTCGAATCTTCCAAATCCCTATTTCTGCCAGAAACTCTGTCCAAACTTCCCGAAATATCCCAAAAATCCTTGTTATCCCTTGGTGATCATACTGGAAAGTAAGGTTAGCACACTCTGTATGGCTAAGACCTTAATTGTTTAACTTCTATCTGTTAGAAATAGGAGCATCATATAGATTAGGGTTTGCATCAGCATGCTTGTCTCATGTGCATGCACCATTCTCATCAGTCTGCACACACTGTCTCAGTCAATCTGTACATAAGTCAATTCATGTTCACTAACATCTCTGTCGTTGTCTGTCTAGTCGTCATTGTTAGAATCTGATACACTTCTCCTCTTGAATTTATAAGTCAGTATAGATTCCCAAAGTCAGCTGCTGGGATCCCCGTTTTGGTTCAGAAGTTTGAACAACTGTTTGGTCAGAACCAACCCGCCAAGGCATTCAGCATGAATCACGAAGAGTTGGAAAACAAGGTCACTGAGTTAGGAGCAACTATAAGCCAGCAATCTGATCGTCTAACCCAAGTTTTGAGTTACATGGAAGAATTGAAGCAGCAGCATCCACAATACCCACTTGGGTTCCCACAACCACCACCAAGGTTCATGCCACCACTTCCACCTGGGTTTGTACCACCTCTTGTCCCGCCACATGCATACGAGAAAAAGTTCCATGAAAAGATGGACAAAGTTGACAAGCTAGAAAGTATGTTGAGAAACAAGGGGGTCGACGATTACATGCTAGATCTGGAACGCATGTTCGAACCTGTCAAAGTAAAACTGCCTGAGAACTTCAAAATGCTAGAAATTAATCACTTCGATGGGACCGGGAACTCAAAAAGTCACATCAAGTTGTACATGAACATCTTACAATCTATGGGATGTACTCATGAGCACATAGTTATGCTGTTCCCTCAAACCTTCAAGAATGCCGCACTATCTTGGTTCCTAACCCTTGAAGCCTCCAAGAACCGAGTCTGGGAAGGTGCTGCTAGAACTTTTATTGATCACTACTCTTACAACCAAGAGTTTGATGTCACCATACGGGATCTAGAGATGAGCAGGAAGAACATCAATGAGTCCTTCGCTACGTTCTTGAGCATATGGAGGAATGAAGTGGCCCAAATGATTCACAGACCTATTGAGAAAGAGCAAGTACATATGTTGGTCAAGAACATGTAACTAGGATACCACGGCAAGCTATTCTCCCAGTCCATCTCAATATTTGAGGAATTGTTTGAAATAGGCACCAGAATAGAGGATGCTATCAGAGAAGGAAGTTCAAGAAGGATGAACCCCAACACTAGTCCAAGAGACCCAACTACTCCCTGGACTCCCCAGATGTCAGTGTAGTTAGCAACAAACCAATGGCCTGTGCCCCTCCATCCATACCAGTCCATTCCGCTAAATCGCCCAAAAGGCTCTCGTGAATTCTCCAAACTTGATATTCCCCTTTCCACAGTCTTGGACCACTTACTCAAAAAGGGCCACCTGCAGCTCCTCCCTCACAAACCACCACCGGATCCCATACCGTCCCACTACAAGATGAGCCTACAATATGCTTACAACCAAAATCTAGGCCATGCCACTGATCAGTGCATCTGCCTCCGCCATGATATCCAAAATCTCATAGAAGATGTACCCCATCCTAATCCAATCCACTATCTTGGCTTGGATCAATGACTCGAGTGATCCCCTTTACTGATGCCAATGAATGTTGAAGCAACGCAGTAAAGTGATGGTGTCTAGAACTTTTGCGAAAAAAAGAAAAGAAAAGAATAAGCGAGTCATTGAAACACTCCATTTGAGACCATGTCGAGTCTGTTCTATGTTTCAAGTCTATTTCAAGAGTAGTCTTATGGTCGAGTCCGTCTATTTTTAAGTTTGGTTGAGTTTGTACCAAGAAATGCAATCCTTCTCTTTTAATGAAATGAAATCTCGTTTTGCTTAATCTGATGTGTCTAGTCATAAATGCATGAATCATTGAACTGAAATGTCACTTTTCAAATCACCACGGGTAATCTCTGCTAATAAATTTTTGCATAAAAAAAGAATCCCGAAAGGTCAAAGTCAATTTCGCGCTAACGTCAAAGAAGAGCCAAGAATTGATTAGTCTTACTTTAAGAATTTGAAGATGTTTTTGCTCAAATCTCGAAAAGACATACTTGAAGTTGATTTGGGGCTTGCCCAACACCCTTTTCCCACCATTTTGAAGCCTTGAGCCCAATCCAATTGGGAGCCATACAATCTATCCGATTAAAAGCAGTGCAAACTTAGTCCTTGATGGTAGCCAAATACAATCAGTGAGTTTCATCTCCACTTTAAAAAAATGAAAGGAAAAAAAGAAAAAGAAAAGCTCACTAGGTTGAAAACCCGAAAGGGTACCTAGGCAAGTGTTAGAGCTGAAAAGGTATTAATTTCCAAGATTTAACGCTAGCCGGTCAAAATGATGGAGAAAGAGAAAGAAAGAAAACTTCGGTGATGCAGAGAACTGTACACTTCAAGGTACATCATGAGAATGTGTCTAGATCATATTTCAAAAAGCTCTATACGACCACAAACAAATTCTGAGAGCTGACATGCACATTATGAAATTTTGAGATCGTGATCGAAAGATCTCACATGAATTGACTATGTGAAATGAAAAATTGACTGGCTAGGTGAAAGTGAAAAGGATCAATCCTCAAAACAAAACAAAAAGAAAAAGAAAAAGAAAAAGAAAAAGAAAAGAAAGGGAGATCGAAATTGAATCCTCTTATTCAAGGCTTCACAAGTGACCCAAAGTTGAACTTGTATGACGATTGGTTTGAAAAACCCCCTTTTTCTTTCAAGCCCCGCCTTGAACTACGCTCGACCTGATTCCCACTCGGGGATACATAGGAAACTGCATCAGTTCGGTCGACACCATCATAATCAAGCCAATTTCTTTCAAGACCTTGCCTTGAACTATGTTCGACCTGATTCCCACTCGGGGATACGTAGGCAACCGAATCGGTTTGGTCGACACCACCATTAACCCCTTTTCCTTCAAGCCTCGCATTGAACTACGCTCGATCTGATTTCTACTCGGGGATACGTAGGCAACCGCATCGGTTCGGTCGACACCATCATAATCAAATTTTCTTCCTTCAAAACCCTAGCCGAACTACGTTGGACCTGATCCCCAATCGGGGTACGTAAGCAGACATTCAAAAAGAAAAGAAGGATGGCTTGCTAGGTCGAAAATCTGGAAAGACACCTAGGCAAAAATTAGAGCTAAATCCAAAGTGAGCAATAACAAAAAAGAGAAAAGAGCTCGCTAGGTCACCTCACTGGTGCCTAGGCAAAAGCTATGAGCATCTGAGAGATTAAAGTCATGGTCCTTGCCTCAAGCCGGAAATCATCTCCCGCACTAAGGGCAAACATCAGGTACCTGCCTCATTTGCCTAAATTTACTATCTATCCTTCATACAAGGGGCAAACTTTGGTCACCTACCTCGTTTGCCCAAAACCTCCAATAAACCATCGTCCAAACAAGGGGCAAACTTCGGTCACCCGTCTTGTTTGCCTATGAATTCCACTCCGCACACCTCAAACTAGGGGCGAGCTCCGTTTGCCTAACACGATCCCTTGACACCAAGGGCTAGTTTTCAAGTCACCAAGTTGTTTTGAAAACTTTGAAATAGAGCATCTTTTATTCTAAAAGCTAAGACACTAATTCAAAGCACTTCCTAGGAGAAGTAGAGAATTAATTAGATTAATAGGGAGGAATTTTTGAAACCCAGATTTATCAACAAAGTGCTATCATATTAAGATGAGGAGTGAACATAAAAGATGAGCGGTACATCATTTATGAATAGTGGCACATTGGATTATGGTAATTTGAGAATTTTATGTCCAAGTCAATCTTTCTTTGTTTGGGTCAGTAATAATCTGATCGAAACTATATCAGAGTTCAAGGTTCATACAAACCAATCCAACTTTCCTTGTCATTGTTGTTCCTGTCAAGTCCATTTATCCTAACGGTCTCAAATGTGTGGGTTTAAAGTGATTCCTAATTAAAAAAACCTATAGATACAAGCAGAAGTTCCAAACACCATTACTGTACTTGTTAAGGCTGCAACATTATAAGTATCCCAAGAATCTTGAGCATTAGTAGCAGTCATAAGTCAGTCCGTAAGATCCACTGGCAATCTTCCTCTAGTTCCCCAGCAACCAAACCAAAATCATGTCACAAATTCCCTTCATCCCCAACAGATTTGCTCTATTCCCAGTGCAACTATCCCCCCAGTGCAACTATCCCTCCCCAGTAGAATCTTTTCATCACATGCAAAGTCATTCCAACAGAGCTAGTTCATCTCTAGAAAAGTTCCCTAAACAAATGTCATGTATCTCAATCAAAACCAAATCCTCTCCCTAGAAGAAACCATTTTCATCCCAAAAAGGGTTATCACCTTCCCCACATAATTAGTTCACTCCTAGAAGCATTGTCCCCAGAAGAGATATTTTGCCTCCAACAAGTTCAGTTCATCTTCAATACCATCAATTACTCCATTGGCCCTCAAAAGAGTGATTTCATCCCTAGCAAATTTAGTTTTATCCCCAGCAGGCTTATCGATTAGTACATCGTTAGTCCGATCCATGACAGTCACAGTACCTACTGTCGACTCGTCATCTCGATTAGTACATCGTCAGTCCAATCCATGACAGTCACGGTAGTTCACTATCGACTCATCATCTCGATTCGTACATCATCAATTCTTCTGATCACGGTTAGTCCAACTATTGATCCAATCCATGACAGTCACATTAGTTCACTGTCGACTCGTCATCTCGATTCGTAGATCGTCGGTTCAATCCATGACAGTCATAGTAGTTCATTATCGATTCGTCATCTCGATTAGTGCATCGTCAGTTCCATCTATGACAGTCACAGTAGTTCATTGTTGACTCGTCATCTCGATTAGTACATTGTCAGTCTAATCCATGACAGTCATAGTAGTTCACTGTCGACTCGTCATCTCAATTTGTACATCTTTAGTTCAATCTAGGACAATCACAATAGTTCACTATCGACTCGTGATCTCGATTAGTACATCGTTAGTCCAATCTATGATAGTCACAGAAGCTCACTGTCGACTCATCATCTCGATTTGTACATCGTCAATTCTTCTGATAACGGTTAGTCCAACTATTGATCCAATCCATGACAGTCACAGTACTTCACTATCGACTCGTCATCTCGATTCGTACATCATCGGTTCAATCTATGACAGTCATAGTAGTTCATTATCGACTCGTCATCTCCATTAGTGCATCGTCAGTCCAATCCATGACAGTCACAGTAGTTCACTGGCAACTCATCATCTTGGTTAGCACATCGTTAGTCCAATCCATGATAGTCACAGTAGTTCACTGTCGACTCGTCATCTCAATTCATACATCGTCAGTTCTTCCGATCACGGTTAGTCCAACTATTGATCCAATCCATGACAGTTACAGTAGTTCACTGTCGACTCGTCATCTCGATTCATACATCATCATTCCTTCTGATCATGGTTAGTCCAACCTTTGATCCAATCTATGATGGTCATAGTAGTTCACTGTCGACTCGTCATCTCAATTCGTACATCGTCATAAGAGATTCAGAGATGGGTCCTAGTTCTTGATCATCAAGATTCGATCAACTGTGAGAGATTCATAGATGGGTCTTGGTTCTCGATCGATGATTAAGAGAGACTCTCAGAGAGTCCCCCGCTATCCACAACAGACAAAATCAGCTCTTGAAGGCCCTAACCGGCTCTTTTGGATTGAGCATCGCAAGATTTGATCAACCATGAGAGATTCAGAGATGGGTCCTGGTTCTGGGTTAGCAAGATTTGATCAACCGTAAGAGATTCAGAGATGGGTCCTAGTTCATGGTCAACAGTTAAAGGAGATTCTCGGAGAATCCCCTACCTTCCCTAGAAGAGAACAGGGAACAATGGCTCTAAGAAGCTAGAACCAGCTTTTTGAATTAGATAAGGGTCGGTAGTTGATTAAAATATTATCCTGGCTCCGAGGGCAGGCATTGCCTAGTCACCACCAGATATCCAAAACTCTGCGACTGTTGGTTACTGCCATCACCTGTCATTTATTGTGAGCTTCCTACTCTATTTTTGATGTGAGCTACCTCCTTTATCAGCTATTGTGAGGCTTCTCGCCTGCCAGTCATCGCAAAACCCTCGTTTGTCGGTTATCTTGAAACTTTCTCATCCTTTGCTTGGTATCCAGGACTTCCGTGTCCATCAGTCACCTTTAGATGTCATCCTCAAGGACCTCACATCTGGTTATATCCGCAAAGCACACTTCCCAAAGTTTAAAAAGTTTTTCCCCGAGACCCAGAGTCTTCAACACTTTGATATCTTTATCAGAATCGACCACTGCATAAGAGTCAAATTAACATTAACACAACATAAGTTCGCTCAGAGTGGGATACACCCACAACACCGGCTCATGCTAGGATCAGAGAGATAGGCATAGTAGGACTCAGTACACGTCACATCCATGCATTATTTATCATCCTCATAGCATAGCATCCGCCTGTCTTGAGGTACATGTGTTATTTTCTCCTTGGTGCCCCGAACTACGTCCTGGTCTGATTCCCTTACAGATACGTAGACAGCTTACGCAAAGCACGACTAGCACCAGCCTCATCATTCATGTTTTCTATCACCACATCTTTTGCAACGCTTTTATCCTAAATCCATAGCCTCCAAAAGACCTATCTCTTCAAAGCTTTGGCACTCGCTTGTGACATGCGCTACCTCGCAAGTTCATGCCAAAGAGGGGTAAACTGTAGACACCCCATTTTGTAGGCTATCAGATTTAGGAGACCCATAGCTTGGTGGTTCGCAATGATCAAAAGGACTCAAAAACGACTCCTAGAAGTTAGTTCTATCCCTCAAAATGCTTAAAATGACAAAAATGCCTCTGAAAGCCCAAACACTCCCAGATTTGGACCGAAAGTTCTGGAAATATGCTACGTCATAAAAAAGTACTAAAAATGAGTTTTGAAGCAAAATCAGATGAAATTGTCAACTCCTAGAGACCCCTGGAAGTCCGGAAAGTTTTCGTTGACCGGTTTGACCCAAGTTAGACTAGATTTGACTAAGGTTTGACCGTAATTGTCCATATTCGCCGAAAAGTTCCAAGATCATTCTAGACCATGTGAAAAGTACTACAAGGAGTTTTAAAGAAAATCATACAAAAATGTCAGCTCCTGGGAGCTCCCAGAGGTTCCCAGAACTTCTTGGAGATCCCAAGTTTTTTGGAAGCTCCCAAGTTTGACCGATTTGACCTAAAATTTGACTTTAAAACTGGAGCACCGCATCATTTTTCAAAAAAATTTCATAGATACTAGAGGTCAATAGCTTTTCAATAGTGTATCGCACATAATTTCTGAATTCAAAATGAATTTATTATGGATTTTTGAAGGTGAAAAAGACAATCAAATCGGATTTTATCGCAAATACCGCAAAACTTTTCAAAGTGATACTCCAAACAAATTTTTTCTGAAAAGTACACTCAATTATCTTTCCAATATTATATCACAAGCTCAATTTGGAGTTCGTGTGCATTTTTTGTGAATTTCGGACAAAATAGGGCCCTTTCGCGAATACCTGAACCTCTGGGGGCCTAAACACCAATATCTGGACGTTGGAGGAGCACTGCCGCCGTGACATATGCCTAGTACCGCCGCAGCACTCTCCCCCAGAACAGTCCATTTTTGTAATATATTTTGGGGGTCCATTTTGATTAATTAAAGACCAAAACGACGTAGTTTTTTGTTCACAGATGTTTGGGACCAATGGGAGTACTCTTTAAATCCCAAAACTACCCCAAATTGGCCTATATAAACCCCCCTTTGCTCTTCATTTTGGGGGGTAGAAATACAAAGTTTAGAGAAAGTTGTAGAGATAAGGTTAGGATAGTGAAAGTGAGCTTCCTCATTTTGATTTTCAACAAGAAAGTAAGTTCTCAACCTTGTTTTTACTTCATTACTCCTCTTTACTTCACATTCAATACAACCAACCACCATTTTAGCAGCATTTATGAGAGAGGAAGCTACTCCCATATCCAAAGTCACCATATATTAGTGAAACACCAAGCTACAAGTCCAAAATCTCATTGAATATCATCTATTGATTGATTTGCTTGCATGTTTACATATTATGCTCATCTCTTTTTAAACTCATTTCTTTTTTATTTTCTATATTTACTTACTAGTTCATCATCATCTAGATGATGACATGAAGTTTTAGGTGAGTGAATCCTTAAGGATAGTAGTGTTGGGTTTGTGCCCTCAAACCATTACTTTCTGTATGAGACATTGACATTTTAATATATGGATATCAGCTTTACATTTTATTGTGTATGTTCTTTTCATGAGATGATTGTTAATCCTTAAGTATTATAGTAAGTAATTCGTGTGTGTATGAGATGCACACAAGTGAGATACGAATTACTATTCTTTAATACTTAGAATGTGTCACAGTGGATGATGAGACTGGATACCTCATCAAGTCTACACTGTAGCATAATTAACTACCATTGGATGGAGTGATTAATCTCAATCACTAGAGTGTAGCTCTTAGTTGATATGCTAGTGCTTATAGTGCATTGACGGACCTGAGTTTCCTATTGACGCTTAAGACTGTCAAACAGTCAATAGGAACTCATAACTTGTATAAGGTACGTGTTCTCAATCTTGAGACGATTATGAACACAGACTGTGGATATGACTGCTTTGATTTACCAATCAGTGAGGTCTATAAAAGATCAACACCTGGGTATCTTGGGTATGTCATGTTCATAGGGTTGTGAACATATATTGTCAAGATAGAATCTACCCTCTGTTTCAGAGTAAGCATTCCCTTAAGAATGTCACCATGTCGATTACTGAGTACTGCAGTCTTGTTGATAAGAGTTATCAACATGTTTGGTAATCATGAGAGGTGAATGGGACTCAAGGAATATATGAAGTAATCATGATTCAGGTTGACAGTAACAGTTATCCGATTACCTGAATATGATTACGAATGCTGACGGTAGAGGGACATTAGTACACCATACAAGTCTAGTTATCGCTTCGGATATGTTCTTTTGCGTTGGAGTTCAGTTATCGTTTTATAGTGGAGTAAACTTTAACTGACCAGTTAGTTAGTTTGCTGATCAAAGAGTTTGGTCATGGTAATTAACAAACTGGTCTGAGCCAACAATAAAGAGCCTAGGAGGTCCCACTCTTAGCTCCGCCAGGATGCTTGGAAAGATGCTTGAGGATGATGTCCAGACAGGTTCGATCGATCGAAGATGTCTCGATCGATTGAAGTCTGAAGGTTCGATCGATCGAAGATGGTTCGATCGATCGAATGTTCGATCGATCGAAAGCACTTCGATCGCTCGAAGTCTAGGTCGGTTCTGGGAATCTATAAATAGGGCAGCTGCGTTCTGGAAAAGGTTGTTCGTCGTTTTGAACGTCAAAAGCTGCAGAAACTGTTTTGGAGTCCCAAAACCTTCTCTATCCTCTCCATTAGGGTTCCCACCGACCCTAGTCTTTCTGGCCTGCATCCGCAGGAGTCATAAGGGTGAAGATCATCTAGTGGAGGCTGCTGGAAGTTGAAGATCAGAATTGGGTTCAAGACACTAAGGTATAACTCGTGTCCCCTCTTGTGCGCATCTGTAGAATTGACGAGTAGTAGATCCGGGCATGCCAATAAAGTTTCATAACTTGATTTTTCCGCTGCGCGTTTAAACTTTCCATTTAAACCTGTTTTTCCAACAATTGGTATCAGAGCCACGCTCGTTTGGATCTATAGATGCGTTTTTGGAACCCTAGTTTTGATTTGCATGTTTATTTTAGAACTGTTTTCGAAACTGCATCGTCACAGATCTGTTTCTGCAGTGTTATCGCAGCAGTATACAAATCTGTGATTGCATTGGATGCAAGATGGGTTCGATCGATCGAAGTAGTCTCGATCGATCGAACGCTCTGTACTCGAGCGATCGAACAGGTTTCGATCGATCGAAACCTTCTGTTGTTCGAGCGATCGAATAGAGTTCGATCGATCGAGATAGACTCTTTGTCAGGATCTTTGTTTCACAGTTTTAAAAGTATTTTGAAATTAAAAGTTTAATTTTAACGTAATCTGCAAAATTTTTAATCATTCTGTGAAATAGAATGTTCAAGCGATTGAACAGTGTTCAATCGATCGAAGGTTCGAGCGATCGAACGGTCTTCGATCGATCGAACTGTGACAGAGAAGTAAGATGCTGTTTTTAAGTTCTAATTCAGTATGTAAAGTGTTTATATACTGTGTGAATCAATTAAGTGTTCCAATAGTTACATATATTTGTTATGTATGTGTGGATGCGTGTACGACTAACCCTTTTGCAGCAAAATTAGTCGCTATCTCCCATGGCACCAAGTCGTTTAAATATTTATATTTAAATTGTTTGAGATTGGTGCATGTTGTAATTTATTAATGGTTTGGTTTAAGGCGTATGTAAAGGGCGCTGCGGCTTCAATCCTACGAAAAGGAAAGTCGCACCGGTTTCCCTAGCCTTTTATTTCTTTCTTGCTATTTCTTCTTTTTTCTAGATAAATTGTAAGCTTCAAAAGAAGCATAGGTCCAATGTAATAGAATTAGAAATTCCATGAAGATGGAGCAAGGAGCCGTTGTCCATAAAGATGGAGCCGGAGGCGACCAAACCAAGAAGGTGGATCTATGGAAATAGAGCCATGGGAGATAGAGGCATTGTTTGAATGCCTATATTTCATTTTAGTTTTTTGTTTTATGTGCTTGTTTTGTGATTGGCGTATAATACATTGTTGCATGCACTTAAAACAAGTTTTCTAAAATAAAATTCAAAAACCGTTTTCAACGCATTAGTAAACATTGGATGTTTATGGGTAGTGTGTGGAAACATTTTTCAAAAGCAAAATCCTTAATTTACTAAATCTAGTGGGAGAGGGTCTTATCAAATAACACCCACGATCTTCCATTAACGGTTCATTGTAAGATGAGTAGTGTATTCTGTGTCACCTCGCCAGGGGTGATCATTCCATACGGAGGGTACACTGCTCATTGGTTACTAGATGTGAACTTCCTATGGATAGGATCAATCAGACGTGTTAGAGGGTGACCACCACACGGAGGCGCTACTTGAGACGGTTGTGATTGGATCTTAGTTAATGGTATACACTAGCTAAGCTATGGATAAGGGATCCCACACGGGGCATTATTCAGAAACTTAGAGATCAAATAGGTTCGGGAGTCATAACTTGTTTTGCAAGAGTTGCATAGCGGACAAGTCATGATTAATCGAAAGATCGAACATTGACCACCACACGGAGGCTTTATTTTTTCGTTTCGATATTCCGGCGACTTAGTTTTAAAATAAGAGTTTTAAAAGGATTCTTTTATTTCAAACTGTCAAATTCTGATATCCATATTTATTTTGTTTTGATTTTTTCAGTAAATCATAATGTCTGGATCTGCATTTAGTCCACTTGCCACCATACTCACTCAAAACAAGTTAACTGGAAACAACTACACTGAATGGAAACGTAATCTTGACATCGTGTTAACTGCGGAGGATCACATATATGTCCTCACCACCCCATGCCCCGAAGAACCCGCTGCAAATGCTTCGGCTGCTGCTAGACGCGAGTTCGATAAATGGAAAAAGTCGAATGGGATGGCTCGTTGTTACATATTGGCTTCTATGGCTAATGTGTTACAACACCAATACCAGTCGAACAATTCCGCCAGTGACATTATCGAATCCCTGAAAAAGATGTTTGGGGAGCATGGCAGGCCTGCCAGACAGGTAGCTATGCAAAAGATAATGAGTGCTAAGATGTCGGAAGGGACTCCAGTCAAAGAACATGTTTTGAAAATGATTGGTTATTTAAACGAGCTGGAGACCCTAGGTGCCAACATCGATGCACAGACCCAAGTTGATATGATCCTCAATACGCTGTCGCCATCATTCGCTCAATTTAAACTGAATTATAATATGAATAAAATGGATTTTTCAATGAGCGAATTGATGAGCTCTTTATTGGCAGCGGAAGGGGTGATCAAACCTGGGGGCAGCGTTTTAAACGTTGAGAAAAGCGCTTCCTCTTCCCGATCTATGCCGAAAGGAAAGAAAGGGAAGAAGAAGGCTAGCACTGGTGGTTCAAGTGTTGGACCAGTCCCTAAGATTGCAAAATCTAAGGGAAAAGGTAAGGGCAAAGGGAAGGTGGGTGGCCAAGGCAAAGGAAAGTGTTTCCAATGCGGTGAGAAGGGCCACTGGAAGAGGAACTGTCCAGAATTCTTAGCTACAAGAGTTCAAGGTATGATTGAATCACATGTGATTGAAGTAAGTTTTATAACGGATACTTCAAACACTTGGTGCATTGATTCTGGTGCGACTAACCATATCTGTAATTCATTGCAGGGGTTCAGATCAACCAGGAAGTACAGTGATGGGGAAATCGTACTTACTCTAGGTTCTAGCGCAACCGTTTCTGCGGTTGCTATAGGAGTCGTAGTTTTAGAATTTCTAGACAATAAAGTTTTGATTTTATCAGATGTACTTTACGTCCCTTCAATGAGACGTAATTTAATTTCAGTTTCTAATTTATCGAATAATGGTTATTCTTTTCATTTTGGAACTGAAGTTGTGATTAAAAGAAATAGTTCTTTTATATGTTTTGGTATTAAATCAAATGGTTTATATGTGATTACTCCCAATATTTCTAAAGACTCTTGCATGGAACTTAATAACTCAGTGGTTACTGTACCATCTAAAAGAAAGGAACCTTCCACTAATCCAACAAGGCTTTGGCATATGAGGCTTGGCCATATCAATCTCAATAGGATTGGCAGACTAGTCAAAGAAGGGGTCTTAGGCGATTTGGTTCTCGAACCAATAGAAGTCTGCGAGTCTTGTTTAGAGGGTAAGATGACCAAAAGGCCCTTTCCTGCAAAGGGCAATAGAACCAATGCATTGTTGGAATTAGTTCATACTGATGTGTGTGGACCAATAAATATTAGAGCAAGGGGTGGTTATGAGTATTTCATAACATTTACTGATGACCACTCTAGGTATGGATATGTGTACCTAATGCAGCACAAGTCTGAAGCCTTTGAAAAGTTCAAAGAGTTTAGGGCTGAAGTGGAGAAGCAATTGGGCACACATATCAAGGCCATTCGATCTGATCGAGGTGGCGAGTACCTCTCTAATGAATTTATTGATCACCTCGTACAGAATGGGATTCTGTCACAGTTGACTGCACCTGGCACGCCTCAGCAAAATGGTGTAGCGGAGAGAAGGAATCGGACTCTTTTAGACATGACTAGGTCAATGATGAGTTATTCTGAGTTACCTTTATTTCTTTGGGGTTATGCTTTGGAAACCGCTGCTTACATACTAAATCTAGTACCAAGCAAATCTGTTCCCAGGACACCACGAGAGATGTGGATTGGGCGCAAGCCTTCTTTGCAACATCTCCGGATATGGGGATGTCCGGCACATGTGCTAAAAGGAAAGATGAGCAAGTTGGATTCTAGATCGGAAGTATGTTACTTCGTGGGGTATCCAAAGGGTACTTATGGATGGTATTTTTATGATCCAAGAGAACAGAAGGTGTTCGTCAGTACGAATGCTATTTTCTTGGAGGATGATTATATCATGAACCATAAACCTAAGGGAAGGATAGATCTTAGAGAGATAGAAGGAGAGCCCTCAGTCCAACCCGTAGTTAATAACGATGTAAATCAGGAAAACACCACTTCTTCACCTATTTCCGCACCAGTACCTCGTCGTAGTGGGAGGATTATCAGCCAGCCTGATAGATACATGTTCTTAGGAGAAGTTTTTGAAGCTGTCTCCATAGAATCTGAATCTGATCCTACCACATACGAAGAGGCAATGGCTGATGTTGATTCAGCTCATTGGGTTAAAGCTATGAAGGCTGAATTGGAATCTATGGATTCTAATCAGGTCTGGGATCTTGTAGAACTTCCAGCCAATATTAAACCCATTGGCTGTAAGTGGGTCTACAAGAGGAAAAGAGGATCTGATGGAAAGGTTGAGACCTTTAAGGCAAGGCTTGTTGCGAAAGGTTATACTCAGAGGGAGGGCATTGACTATGAGGAAACCTTCTCGCCGGTGGCCATGCTCAAGTCCATCAGAATACTCTTATCCGTTGCTGCATGCCTAGATTTTGAGATCTGGCAGATGGACGTCAAGACTGCATTCTTGAATGGCAATCTTGAGGAGGACATCTATATGCAACAACCAGAAGGGTTCATAGCTGGTCGGAAAGGTAACTTGGTATGCAAGTTGCAAAAGTCCATTTATGGGCTTAAGCAGGCATCCAGAAGTTGGAACATACGATTTGACCAAGCGGTCAAATCGTTTGGTTTCATACAGAATCTGGATGAACCTTGTGTATACAAGAAGAGTGAAGGGAAAGTGGTGGCTTTTCTTGTGCTTTACGTTGACGACATTCTACTCATTGGAAATGATGTAGCGGCATTGTCAACGGTCAAGGTATGGCTAGCTAGTACTTTCGATATGAAGGATCTAGGAGAGGCGAGCTATATTCTTGGGATAAAGCTCTTTCGGGATCGCAAGCGAAAGATAATGGGATTATCTCAAGCTGGTTATATCGATAAGGTGCTAACTAGGTTTTCAATGGATAATTCGAAGAAAGGTTTGTTACCTTTCAGGCATGGTTTAGCGTTCTCCAAGGACCAGTGTCCAAAGACACAGGAGGAGAGGAATCGCATGACAGGAGTTCCCTATGCTTCTGCAGTGGGAAGTCTCATGTATGCGATGTTATGCACTAGACCAGATATCTGCTTTGCCGTTGGCATGGTTAGCAGATATCAGTCGAATCCGGGTCCAGAGCACTGGACAGCCGTTAAGCACATTCTTAAGTACTTGAGAAGAACTAAAGATTACATGCTTATGTACGGTGGTAGTGAGTTAATTCCAGTGGGATACACTGACTCGGACTTTATGTCAGATAAAGATTCGAGGAAGTCGACGTCCGGTCATCTCTTTACCTTGGGAGGTGGTGCTGTCAGTTGGAGGAGCATTAAGCAGAAATGCATTGCAGACTCAACTACAGAAGCTGAGTATGTGGCTGCTTGTGAAGCCGCAAAGGAAGCTGTTTGGCTCAAGAAGTTCCTTATGGAACTCGAGGTGGTACCAGCGTCGCTGTCGCCTATTACGCTTTATTGTGATAATAGTGGGGCAGTGGCTCAGTCCAAGGAGCCAAGGAACCACGGAAAGGGAAAGCACGTAGAGCGGAAATATCATCTTATCCGAGATATTGTTCAACGTGGAGATGTGACTGTCACCAAGATTGCCACAGCTGACAATCTTGCTGATCCGTTTACAAAAGCCTTGCCACAGAAGGTCTTTGATCGTCATCTAGATAGTCTAGGTCTTAGATGTAGTTCTGAATGGTTATGAGTGCAAGTGGGAGTTTGTTGGGTTTGTGCCCTCAAACCATTACTTTCTGTATGAGACATTGACATTTTAATATATGGATATCAGCTTTACATTTTATTGTGTATGTTCTTTTCATGAGATGATTGTTAATCCTTAAGTATTATAGTAAGTAATTCGTGTGTGTATGAGATGCACACAAGTGAGATACGAATTACTATTCTTTAATACTTAGAATGTGTCACAGTGGATGATGAGACTGGATACCTCATCAAGTCTACACTGTAGCATAATTAACTACCATTGGATGGAGTGATTAATCTTAATCACTAGAGTGTAGCTCTTAGTTGATATGCTAGTGCTTATAGTGCATTGACGGACCTGAGTTTCCTATTGACGCTTAAGACTGTCAAACAGTCAATAGGAACTCATAACTTGTATAAGGTACGTGTTCTCAATCTTGAGACGATTATGAACACAGACTGTGGATATGACTGCTTTGATTTACCAATCAGTGAGGTCTATAAAAGATCAACACCTGGGTATCTTGGGTATGTCATGTTCATAGGGTTGTGAACATATATTGTCAAGATAGAATCTACCCTCTGTTTCAGAGTAAGCATTCCCTTAAGAATGTCACCATGTCGATTACTGAGTACTGCAGTCTTGTTGATAAGAGTTATCAACATGTTTGGTAATCATGAGAGGTGAATGGGACTCAAGGAATATAAGAAGTAATCATGATTCAGGTTGACAGTAACAGTTATCCGATTACCTGAATATGATTACGAATGCTGACGGTAGAGGGACATTAGTACACCATACAAGTCTAGTTATCGCTTCGGATATGTTCTTTTGCGTTGGAGTTCAGTTATCGTTTTATAGTGGAGTAAAGTTTAACTGACCAGTTAGTTAGTTTGCTGATCAAAGAGTTTGGTCATGGTAATTAACAAACTGGTCTGAGCCAACAATAAAGAGCCTAGGAGGTCCCACTCTTAGCTCCGCCAGGATGCTTGGAAAGATGCTTGAGGATGATGTCCAGACAGGTTCGATCGATCGAAGATGTCTCGATCGATTGAAGTCTGAAGGTTCGATCGATCGAAGATGGTTCGATCGATCGAATGTTCGATCGATCGAAAGCACTTCGATCGCTCGAAGTCTAGGTCGGTTCTGGGAATCTATAAATAGGGCAGCTGCGTTCTGGAAAAGGTTGTTCGTCGTTTTGAACGTCAAAAGCTGCAGAAACTGTTTTGGAGTCCCAAAACCTTCTCTATCCTCTCCATTAGGGTTCCCACCAACCCTAGTCTTTCTGGCCTGCATCCGCAGGAGTCATAAGGGTGAAGATCATCTAGTGGAGGCTGCTGGAAGTTGAAGATCAGAATTGGGTTCAAGACACTAAGGTATAACTCGTGTCCCCTCTTGTGCGCATCTGTAGAATTGACGAGTAGTAGATCCGGGCATGCCAATAAAGTTTCATAACTTGATTTTTCCGCTGCGCGTTTAAACTTTCCATTTAAACCTGTTTTTCCAACAAGTAGCTCTTGACCTCAAAAACATGTTTGATAGATGATGATTATGACTTCAATACATTCCTATGTATTCTTGAAGTCGCATTCAAAATGAAAACAAATCTCTCCAACAATCTTGGAAGTCCTTAATATGAGTTTGATGTTGATATTCCAAGAGGTCATAATCTCCATTTGATGTTCAAAACCTCTATTTCAAAACCCCTATTTCAAAACCCCCAATAGTTGGATTCTAAGAAATAAACCTTGTTTTCTCAAAGAAATCTTCAAAATAGTGATTGATCTGAGTTCAAAGATTTCTCTAGAACTCTGTACTCAAGGGGTGATTACAAGACCACTTGGAAAGTCTTCCTAACTCATTATAGAACAGCCATGATTTTTGGTTTGACCTAAAAACACTTGGAAGGATTCCATTTTAGTCTAAACATTCATTCCAGACATTCTGTTTTTTCTGTCACAGCAGCTAGGTTGACTTTCAACTTATTTTTCTTAAACTTTTCCAAAAGGAGTGGTCCCAAATCATTTTTTCCTTGAGCTTCAGTGTCTTAGGGAACTTTCTGTATAATATAGGCCTCTAGATATTTTGCTTTCATTTTCTAAGATATTTTGACATTTCAGTCGACAATACGGACTCTGTTTCTGAGCAACCTCTCTTGTTTATATGATTTCTCTCAATCTGTGATAGTTATTGTAGTTTGGCTTTTTGATGTGTTCTAGACATAATAAGGATGATCTCCATAAAAATCATGACTTAAAAACATTTCTAACCTTACTTTTTCTTTTTTACAAAATCCACTTACTGTTCTGTCCACTATTCACAACAACCATGCTTTTACTTTCATTCTTTGACTTGATGCTTTCATGCACTCTAAATTAGCTCATATCTTTGGAATTAGTTCATACTATATTTGTATACATCCTATAATAAATTTCTTCATACATTCATGCATACTCTAGACTTTTAAGTCACTTTAGAAAGTCCTTGAACACAAACACACTACAACCTTTGCACATTCTAGGACCATGCATTGCATCCATGCAAGATTTGGAGTTTTAGTAATTCCTAATCTAAGAGGATTATAAGGAATGAATTCGATCATACGTTCATGCTTCCCCTCGATCTAATCCACCTTTCTCATCCGTCCCGGGGATTGAAAGGTCCTCTTTTCTCAAAGATTAACATGCATCATTCTAGCTTGCTAAGCACATTTTGATTTCTTTAATTATTTGTTTCAAGAACAATCCATGTCCCCTTTTAGATTAGGAAAACTTGATTACTTGATATGTGATTAGATGATTTTTCCTAGTTTTATTTGTGCGATCTTTCACCTTTGCATTGTGTGATATTTGGCTTAGATCTTATGAATGATATCTTACCTTTTGATATTGTATTTCAAGATTCTTTTGTGATGTAATATACTATCATAGTATTAATTGTCGAACCAAACATAGTATAAGATGATTATTTGGATGCTAATTGAGGCCCGTTGAGAGACGGGGCGAGTTGAGAGTGTTTTAGTCATGACAAAGGCTCCTTCCTCTCTCGTACCAAAACCCCGAGCCAAGTTCTTTGGTTATGAAGGGCCGATGCCCTTTATCTATTTGGGTATGTCAAAACTAGGTTTCTTGGTTCCTTAAAGACCAAGTGGCGACTGTGTATCTGTTTTCAACAGACCTCTCTTTTTCTTTTTAGTCAAAAAAATTTCAAATAAACAAGAAGTGGAAGGCCGATTCCACGTGTCCATACCTGTCACCATTTTTTGCTCAATTTAAACATAATTACAATATGAATTAAATGATTTTTTCTATTAGTGAACTGATGAGCTCTCTTTAGTCAGCAGAAGGGGTGATCAAACCTGGGGACAATGTTCTCAACATTGACAAAAGTACTTCATGTTCACGATCTGCATCGAAAGGTAAGAAAGAAAAGAAGAAGGCTGACATTGGTGGTTTGAGTGTTGGACTGGTCCTAAAGATTACAAAATCTAAGGGAATGGGAAAGGGCAAGGGAAAGGAAGGTGGTCAAGGTAAAGGAGAGTATTTTCAACGCTGTGAGAAAGGACACTAGAAGAGGAATTGTCTAAAATTTTTTACCTACAAGAGTTCAAGGTATGATCGAATCCATGTGAGTGAAGTATGTTTTATAATGGATATTTCGAACACTTGGTGCATTGATTCTGGTGTGATTAACCATATCTGTAATTCATTGCAGGGGTTCAGATCAACCTGGAGGTGCAGTGATGGGGAGATCGTGCTTACTCTAGCTAGGTTCTAGTGCGGCCATTTTTGCAATTGCTATAGGAGTGGTAGTTTTAAAATTTCTAGATAATAAGACATTGGTTTTATTAGATGTACTTTATTTCCCTTTAATAAGGCCTAATTTAATTTCTATTTCAGAATTATAGAATAATAGTTATTATTTCTATTTTGGAACTGAAGTTGTCATTAAAAGAAATGGTTTCTTTTTTATATATTCTGGTGTTAAAACTAATGGCTTGTATGTCATCACTCCAAATATTTCTAAGGATTCTAACATGGAACTTAATAACTCAATGGTAACTGTACCATCTAAAAGAAAGGAACCTTTCACTAATCTAATAAGGCTTTGGCATATGAGGCTAGGTCATATCATTCTAAACATGATTGACAAACTAGTCGAATAAGGGGTCGTAGGCGGTTTGGTTCTCGAACCAATGGAAGTTTGTGAATCATATTTAGAGGGTAAATTACCAAAAGGTCCTTTTTCGCAAAGGGCAACATGACCCATGCTTTGTTGGAATTAGTTCACACTGATGTGTGTGGTCTAATAAATATTAGAGCTCGGGGTGGTTATGAGCATTTCATTATATTTACTGATGACCACTCTAGATATGGATATGTGTATCTAATGCAGCACTAGTATTTCTCTAATGAGTTTAGTGATCACCTCGTACAAAATGAGATTATATCACAGTTGACTGCACCTGGTACATCTCAACAAAATGGTGTAGCGGAGAAAAGGAACCGGACTCTTTCAGACATGACTAGGTCGATGATGAGTTATTTTGAGTTGCCATCATTTCTTGGGGCTTATGCTCTGGAAACTACTATGTACATACTAAATCTTGTTCCAAGAAAATCTGTTCCTAAGACACTACGGGAGATGTGGATTGGACGCATGTCCTCTTTGCAACATCTCCGGATATGGGGATGTCCAACACATGTGCTGAAAGGACAGATGAGCAAATTGGAATCACGATCGCAAGTATATTACTTCATAAGGTATCCAAAGGACACTTATGTATGGTATTTTTATGATCCAAGGGAACAAAAAGTGTTTGTCAGTACAAGTACTATTTTCTTGGAAGCTGATTATTGTTAGGAATATGCCCTCAAACCAGTTAGTTAGACAATGGAATACCATAATGCATTTATGTATGTTAGTTCATAAGATGAATATTAGATTGAAATTCTTAAACATCATTGTATGTGGTTCATTTGTGTATGTGATTATATATATAAGATATAAATCACAAATCCTTGTTGTTTCAAATAAGTCACAGTGGATGATAGGTCTGGATAACTTATCAGGTATACTGTAGCATGATTAACGTCTATGGGTTAAAATGATGAATCTCATTCATAAGAGTCTTTGACTCTTGGTTAATATGCTAGTGCACACGGTGTATTGGCGGACCTGAGTTAAACCTATTAACACCTAAACGCTGTCACCATCAATAGGAACTCAAACTAGTATAGGGATAGATGTCCTTAATCCTGAGACAATTATGGACACAAGTTGTGTGCTTGGTTGCTTTGACTTACCAATCAGTGAGGTCTTGCAAGATCAAAACCTGGGTATCTTGGGTAATCAAGTATGCAACGTTGGGAACATATATTGTCTAGATGGAATTCTACCCTCTTCTATAAGAGTAAGTATTCCCTCGAGATTGTCATTAGGAGTGATTACTGAGAGCTGACCAGCCTTGTCAACAAAGTGTATTGTTGACATGTTTGGTAATCCAAGCGTAGTGAATGATACTCGAGGAATATAAGATCTATCTATCTATTGGTTCGATAGTATCTTAAAATATACATCCCAATGATAGATACAAATACTACCTGGTAGAGTGACATCCGTATCATATTATACAAGTCTAGTAATCGCTTATGTATGTGTGATTATGTTCTTATGCACTAGAGTGCAGTTATCATTTTATAGTGGCATTAATGATAACTAATTACTTATTGATTCCTTAGTTAAGAAGCATTGACTAGATGGAATAATAATTAATCGAAGCCAATAATTAAGAACCTAGGAGGTCCCACTCTTAGCTCTGCGGGAATGCTTCGAAAGGCAATTGAGGATGATGAACCAATTGATTGAAAGAGTTTCAATCATGTTCAATCGATTGAACATCTTTCAATCGATTGAAGGTCCGATCGATCGAAGATGTTTTGATCGATTGAATTCTGGTTCAGTTCAATTGATCGAACATGTTTTGATCGATTGAAGGTTAGATCGATCGAACGTGTTTCGATCGATCGAAACCTAAAGTCGGTTTGGGAATCTATAAATAAAGCACTATGTACAAAATTCCATAGAACGTTGTTTTTATTATTCTACTACTGTAGAAACTATTTTAGGGTTTCTCAAAGCCTTCTTATCCTCATTATTAGGGTTCCCACCAACCCTAGTCTATCTCGGAGCATTGAAGGAGACATAAGGGTGAAGATCTCTTAGAGGTTGATGCTGCACACTATAGGAGAAGGACAAAAATCATAATTAGGTTCAAGACCTATAGGTAAATATATTCTCTCCCTTGTGTATACACATCTATGGAGTTAATAAGTAGTAGATTCGGGCAACCAATAAAAGTTTTGAACTTCGTTTTTTTGCTGTGCATAAATTAAGTTTTCTAAAACTATTTTTCCTACAATTAGTATCGGAGCCTCGTTTATTTGGATTTATAGATGCGTTTTGGAACCCTATTTTTGATTTGCATGCTATTTTAGGACTGTTTTTTGAAACTGCATCGTCACAGATATCAGATATGTTTCTGCAGCAGTTTCACAGCAGAAAATAAATCTGTGATTGCATTGGATGCATGGCAGTTTTGATCAATCGAAGGTGTTTCGATCGATTGAAAATCTCTGTGTTCGATCGATTGAGGTTTCTGAATCAATTAGGAGTTCCAATAAATATATACTGTTATGTATATATGCGTGGATGTGTGCATGTCTAACCCTCTTTGCAGCAAAGTTAGACCCTATCTCCCATGGCACCGATAATTTAAATTTTGTATTTAAATTTGTGATTGGTGTATATTTTATTTTGGTTTAGTTTTAAGGCAGGTGTAAAGGGCGCTGCGACTTCGTTCCTGCGAATAGGAGAGTTGCACCAGTTTCCCTAGCCTTTTATATTTATTGTAATTTTCTATTTCTAAAAAAATTGTAAGCTTCGAAAGAAACATAGAACCAATTTAATAGAATTAGATAGTCCATGAAGATGGATAAGCAAGCCGTTGTCCATGAAGATGGAGTCGGAGGCAATTAAACCAAGAAGTAGGTTCTATGGAGATAGAGCCATGGCATATAAAGGCATTGTTGAATGCTTTTATTTCAATTTTAGTTTTTCATTTTATGTACTTAGTTGTGATTGGCATTTTATATATTGTTACTACTTGCATGCACGTAAAATATGTTTTTTAAAAATAAAATTCAAAAATCGTTTCAACACATTAGTAAACACTAGATGTTTATGGGCAATGTGAAGAAACAATTTTTAAATAAAAAATTCCTATTAGTTCGTTGTAAGTATAAGAAAATCTCTATGTCACTCATTTACGAGTGATCTTTCCATACGGAGGGTATTTCTTATTGATTACTAGATATGAACTTCTTATAAAAATCTAGTGGAAGAGGGACTTATTTTTATAACACCCATGGTCTTCCATAAACGGTTCATTGTAAGGTGGATAGTAATTCTGTGTCACCCACACTACATCATATGGCCCGATTTGTAACGAGAATATCCGTTACAAAAATTAATTGTAACGGATATACCCGTTACAATTTTTGCGTTGCAAATTTGTAACGGATTTTACTAACGGATATATCCGTTACTAATTTGTAACGGATATTTGTAACGGGTATATCCGTTACAAACATCATTTTTGTAACGAATATAACCGTTACAAATTAGTTTAGTAACGGATAAATATACAACTTTTTTGGTTTTTTGAAAAAATTAGTAACGGTTTGTAACAAATTATGAACGGTTATATCCGTTACTAATTTCCAAAATGCAAAAAAATTAGTAACGGATTTTGTAACGGATATTCCCGTTACAAATTTTAATTATAAATAAAAAACTTATTTATTTGAAATGTTTCCCAATTTTTTTCCCACCTAATTAACAAACATTATAATCCATATGAAACACAACAAAAATAAATGAATAAATAACAATAAGCTTAATCCATAATACATAATCTATACCAAACACAGCAAACATAATCCACAATCCATACCAAACACAATAAACATAATCCATAATACATAATCTATACCACACAAAACAAACATAATCCATACTAATCATAACAAGTAAAGAGTTCATCCGACCAAACTTAAACTAACTAAAACAAACCATGTCCGAAATTTAAAGAGTTATAGAAAATAAGATAATCGAAGTCAAACATACTTTAACCTATTCTCAAGCCAAATTACATATCCACCTTGAACAAAGCCTCCCAAAGTATCGAAGCCACCTTGAGGAGCGTCGAACAAACGAGCATTGGGATCAATCACTTCCTCGATATAAACTTTCTTTTCGTCAATACCAGCGGTTTTGAAGTGACACGTCTTAGCACTAGCATCCGTCACAACATACCCCTTTTCTAATTTTTTTCCAAATTTATCAAGTAAGATAACCGGGGGTTTGTCGGTGGGAGTAGGCATATAATAAAGAGAATTTCGATTTTCCATCGCGACAAAAACGTTATTCAAGTTTTGACCTAACTGAATAGGGCGATTGACTGAATTGGGTGCAAGATCACTTGAAGGAGTAGACACCATTGGAGGGGTACTCACATTTGAAAATTTGGTAATAAAAGACATCATTACACCCTCAAAATTGTTAAGTCTTGAGATGACTTCATCCTTAAATGATTTGTCTTCACTTGTCTTACCTTTTTGTTCAATTATTGACCTTGCCACCCCAAGTTGACTTAGTTGCTTCTTAGAGACATGAGAACCCACCGCACGAACCCCCTCTCCCTTGAGTTCCTTCCCAAATACTTCTGCTAATTCATCATTGTCAAGGTCTTCACACATGTCATTACATCCCGAATCAGACAAGCTTTGGCTTTTTTTTTCTATTTCCAGCAGCTATAACTTCGTCCTACAGTATATAAAAGTGAAACTTGTAATGTTAAAATAAAATAAGTATGCAAAACTTTAAACCTACAAACAATCAAATATGTTACTCACATACTTACTCTTAGCACTCTCCAACACAGACACATCTCTACGTTCATGTGCCGCCAACCATTTGTCTACGCGACGAATTTTTTTTCCAGGATTTTCTTGTTCCTAGACATTGAAATTTAATTAGTTAGTTAAAAAAATAGTTTGTTAAAACACAAAATGTGTAAAAAAAATGATAATAACCATTAAGAATTGTTTTTGAGCATAGGAACAACGCCCAAGAGTATGGGGAGTCTCCTGTTGTTTTCGATTGTTACAATTTGTAACATTTTGCTCCTTCTTTTTGGGGTCACTCTCATTTTCTACAAACTTTCTCCAAATATGTGGATCAATACCGGCCAGCCCAACTTCTTCATTCAAAAGGGGCCACAAATTATTTTTGTGAGATCTAAACTTTTGGGGCCACGTCTTCTCCGCCAATGGTCGAGCCACATCTGGTGGAACCTCTAGTTCAAACTCACCCTAGTAGTGGAATAAGATAGTTATGTTACAAGTAAATAATTAAAGCAAAACAACTAATTGAATAAAGAGCATATAAACAAAAGTTTACCATCAAAGCATTCCAAACATCATCTTTGAAGTTCTTTGGCACAGTTCGAATATCTTTGTAGCTAATTGGAAGGTAGCTTCTCACAAAATCCCTCGTATGACTACTCCATACCTTTGCATATTCACCCACAACAGACCCGTCAGCTTGAATTATGACTTTCTTTTTCTCCTTGGGGCCCTTTGGGGCTTTGCTTCCTAATGACTCAGATGCAGGCGGACCTGATGAAGATGGCTGCGATAAACACGGGTTTGAATTACCTGCATTTGTTGACATTATACCGAATGCCTATCATTTGAAATTAAGGTGTTAGTTCGCAAGCAATATTAAATTAATAATAACAATATTAAATGACATAGCAACAATTAACGGACCACAAGGACATTTTTACAATAAAGGTAGAAATTATATTCCAAAATTAGCAACATTTAACTGACCATAAGGAAATTTTTACAATAAAGGTAGCAATTACAATCTCAACATAGTAGCATTTAATGCAAGAGCCAAAAGTTAGGCAGAGTCATGCAACTTCAACAGGCTTTCCAAATGAGGTTGGTCTTCAAGTGTAGATTGGAAGACTGTTGGTATCTCTAACTCGTCTACTCGCTTAGTCAATCTCTTCGGTGAATGTATAACAACCCACCAATTGGGATTTCTAATATCTTTCGAATAGAAGACTTGACTCGCCTCTGAAGCAAGAATAACAGGCTCGTCTAGCTCGCTACTGACACTCTTTAACTTGTCAAAATTTACATGAACCAAGTTAGAGTCTGGACAGTGCTTACAACCATTGGTCTTGTCCTCCACCCTCACCCAGTCGCAATAAAACACTACCTCTTTAAATATTATATAGTCTAACTCCATTATATGCTTGATAACCCCATACCACATAGTCCAAGTATCCTTGAGCCTTTTATCACTTTTTTTGGCCCTAAATTGAGTCCATGCCTTCATGCAAACACCGCTATCTTGCGTGACAACAGTGTCGTCGTGATACTTAGGAGAAAATACAAAACCATTAATGCGGTACTTTTTGTATGTTTTAACCATGTGGGAAGGCCCTTGAACTAAACGCCACAAAATAGCATTTGTCTCCGTCTCTCCAGAAGACACCAACTGTGAAAAGAAAACAAAGGACAATAAGAATCTAACTAAGGATGGACCATATTTCAGGATGTTTATTAATGAAAAGAATACCTTTTCATATAACCAAAGGATGAAAGAAGTTTGCAACTCTACTTCTGTCTTTGTAATCCCCTTTCCTTTACCACAAGAAGTGGATTCCAAAAGCGCTTTATACTCACTGAAATTTATAGATACAAGTTTGGATATTAGTTGTTATAGGTTGAATTCAATAAATATGTTCGAAGAACTCGAACCTGTACTATTCCGCAAGTCCGTCAACGTTAAGTCGAAACAGTACCCATCGACGTATTTATTGAAATTGACTAGGTTCCAATGTTAGGGTACTATCGTCGAGCAAAGGCCCTTCGTCAGAGAACTCGCCGTTTTCCTCTAAAAAGGCTTCTCGAGTACATTTGTGATTTCCATCCATTGGATTTGGCATGTATTCCATGCAATACCTAACGGATTCTCCAACAACATATGACTCTGCAATAAATCCTTCAATATACCTCTTATTGCTAGGTATGTCTTTAAATTCCTTCATTTGCCTATTTGCATATGTAGACGTGTTAGTCAATAAAGTTGTTAACACTCCTGAATATGTACGGAATTAGAATATAAGTAAAAGAGTATACCGTTCAAAAGAAAACATCCACCGAGGTCCAGTAGGTCCACAAATCAATGCTTCATCAGCTAGATGCACCATGAGATGGATACTGATATCAAAAAATGATGGTGGAAAGTGTTTTTTCAACACACACAATGCCTCGGCAGCCATGTATTTAGCTCTTTGTATATCCTTCCGAATTAAGACTTTTGAGCACAATAGGTTAAAGAATAAACTTATCGGTTGGATAGCTTTGCGCAAATCTCGGTGTTTTGAAAAGGCATGCTGAAGCAATACGGGTAACAAATATTCTATAATAACATGAAAATCATGTGATTTCAATGAATACAAACTGGGTGGGTTAACAGTGACAATGTTGCTCAGGTTAGATGAAAAACTAGTAGGGAGCTTCAATTCTTTCAAGATTTGGCAAAATTCTCGCTTCTCATTTTTATCCAATTGAAATGATGCTTTTGGTTTTATTTGATTGCCTGTGTGGTCATCTACTCTCATCCATTGGCCACCGTGTATGCCGATTGCCTTCATATCCAAACGTGCATTGAGTGTATCCTTCGAATTGTTTTTATCATCTAGGATTGTGAAAATTATATATTGTGCGACATTCTTCTCGGTGTGCATCACATCAAGAACATGACGAACTTGATGAGAGCTCCAGTATTCCAAATCAAATAAGATGGACCTTTTATACCATGCCTCTTTAGGCTCAACATTACCACCATCATCGTCATTGCACGTCTTCCTTTTCCTACCCGAAACTTTTGGGATCTTGCCAGGAACGTACTTTATCTACCGCAACTTCTCTAAAAGTGCATCTCCATTTAACCGAGGAGGAGGATGACTATGTTCAGATGACCGATACCCCAAACACCTACCACTCCTAAACGGGGGTGATCCGTGCTAAGGAAAATACGGTAGTTTGGGTAAACTATTTTCTTACTATGAGGTAGATGGATGGATTGAGTGTCATCTCCACAACTAGGACATGCTTTATAACCATGTGTCATACATCCTGATAAATTCCCATATGCGGGAAAATCATGAATACCCCACATTAGCGTAGCTTTTAACGTAAAATGTTGCATTTTGTACATGTCAAAAGTCGGCACTCCTTCTTCCCAAAGCTGCTTCAACTCCTTTACTAGAGGTTGAAGGAAAACATCAATGTCTTGACCCAGTGCCTTTGGCCCAGGAATTAGCAAAGACAACATTTGGAACTCTCGTTTCATGCACAACGAAGGTGGGAGATTATAAGGCACCGTGATAACAGGCCAACAACTATAACTAGAGGACTGAATACCACGCGGATTAAACCCATCGGTTGTAATTGCAAGCCAAACGTTACGCCCTTCTTCAGCAAATTTAGGCCATTTATCCTTAAACATTCTCCACTGTGGAGAATCAGATGGATGGCATAGATAATCCCATGAAGAGGTCGATCGATCGTGCCATGTCATTTCGTGGGTAATCCACGGTATAGTATACAATCTCACAAGTCTTGGAATCAAAGGAAAAATGTCTCAATACTTTAAAAGGTTCTTTGCAAACTCTCTCTCTCTCCCCCCCCCCCCCCCCCCCCTTCTTTGTTTTCACAGCATATCTTGGTTCTCCACATTGAGGACATTGCTCCTTATCTTCATTACCATTCCAATATAGAACACAATTATTGACGCATGCATGAATAAAGTTTGCTTTCATCCCTAAGTCTTTCATCATACTCTTCATGTGCGGATACTTCCCTGGCAAAGTGTTGTCTTTCAGGAGCCACCTTTTCAAGATGGACAAAAGTGTCGTCACACTATTTCCCGACCAACCAAATTGTTTTTTAATGTTGTGTAGTTCCACAATTGCAGAAAGAGTTGTCTCAGGGCTTTTACATGAAGGGTACAATTTCTCAATTGATAATCTTCTGTATTCCTTGTATTTCTCATTACCGGCATATGGTTCTTCTGTAACTCCAGCCTGACCATTGCCATCATCTTCATGAGGTTCTTCGCGCATTCCGTAAGAAGCGTCAACAAGATCCTCCATCCCAAGCCCTCCAACCTCGATGTTTTCTTCTTCAATGTTTTCTATATGAACATCTTCTACTGGCGGATGATGTATCGAATTCTTATATGGCTTTTCACCATGCAAAGCCCATACAGAATATGACCTATCTATACCAGCCCTAATAAGATGGTTTCTGACATCTAATGGTTTACGTCATGTCCCATTCCGACAATTTACACATGGGCAAGGTATTGTTGTGAAGTGTTCAACATTGTTTGCAATAGCAAATTCAAGAAACTCTTCAACTCCCTTCATATATACCGGGCTAACTCTATTTTTTTCATTCATCCACTCTTTGTTTATGATTCGGGCCATTCTGCGATACAACATTGTATTGAAAGTCAAAGTTAAAAAGTACGTAGTTAAATAACATTGAAGTCTTAGAGAGTTTTATATAATTTGGTTCGCAGATTCATTGAAGGAAAAGAAAAGGGAACGGAAAACTAGCTCCCTTGTGTTTTCCTCTATGCTTAAACAACATTGAAGTTAAAAATTCTCGAAATATATCCATGTGAAGAACAAGAGATAAATCCATGTGAAGACCCAACTCATTCAACTATGTTAAATGAAACATAAACTAGTATACATATATATATGTCTAAAGCAGAGAGGGTTTATCTGTCTAATGCAGAGAGGGTTTATGCTCACCTAGAGCAAAGTCACTGAGCGAAGGTAATTTTCTGGTGGACAACTTCTTGAAACAACAACCAACCAAATATTGAATCTTTATCTCCAAGGTAATGGAAAGTTCACTACTTATCACCTGCATAGGAACATTTAGAGTATATAAATTGTGAACCATTGTTCTTTAGCAAAAAAAAAAAAACTTTTAGGACGAATTATGTAAAGACTTGAAGGAAGACAAGTCAAAAAAAAACTTTTAACAAGAAGGAAGGAAGAAGACTTGAAGCAGTTCAATGGAGGCTTGGATCTTATCTATTATTGTGTTCTCCATTTTCATAGAGAACTAATCTTCCATCTGGGTGGTGATATCTCCCTAACCTTGTAGGTTTTGGATAAGTTATATTTATTTCAAGAAGCTTATCTTATGTAATTTGTTTGAGGGGGCAAAAGGCTTTCACCCTTTGTTATATAATATATACATAGGCTTTTCATATTTGTGCTTTTAGTTTAGAAGTAAAGCATTAGTCATTGATTATAAATTAAACCTACTCTGGAAAAAAGAGAGAAAAAAAACGAGTTGGGAGATAACTAAAACGAAGAAATGACCACTAAAAGTAAAATCTCCAAGAATTGACCCTTGGTGCGTACTAGGTCTCATTTTGTCCTAAGTTTTATTTTTTATTCATGTTTCATTGAGTTCTAAGAGGTAAGGATATTTTGGTAATCACCAATTAGCTCGACGCAATGGCTAGGTTGGTTCATTGAAACTTGAAGGTCACAGGTTCAACACGTGGAAAAAAGCCTCTCCCCCATTTGAAGGTATGGTTGCGTACATCTAACCCTCCCCATGCCTTGCAGTGGCGGAGATCTCTAGGCGTTTTCATTTTACCAACTAGCTGGGCATTGGTCAAGTTTTAGATTTGGGCCTTATTTGTGAATATTGGATGGGACGACACGGCATAACTAATCAAAGTCTCTTAATTACTAGATAGGAAGTTTGAATCCTATCAGAGGGAGATTCCTAAAAAAGAAAATCTTAAAATGTAAACAAAATATAGTATAGATAACAATACGAATTGACAAGAATAAACACTGTTGCTTGGTGTTAATTCAACACGGCGAAAACAAACAAATTAACTTCCCCAATGCGTGGGAAAAATGCCCAACAGAATAATCACTAGTATAATATTGTTTTGTTTGTGAACTAAATAAATCCCAAATAAACAAACTAGAGAATCTAGCTATTAATTCAAATCAAACTCATTCCCAACATATATGATTTATATGATGTACACACACACACACACACAAAACGGAATCAAACTTCCTATCTAGTAATGTTTTGAGTGTACATGATTAGAGTGAGAGAGGGGGATGGAATCGGAATCAATCTGAATGAGAATCGTAAGAATAGTGTTTTCCTTTCCTTTCCCTTACTTATCTTATGAGCTTATTTATTGGAATCAATCTGAATGAGCTTATTTATCGCCCATATATAACTATAATATTTATGGGATCACCATCAATTCTTTTGGTTGGTATAATTGACCCATTTCAAATTAAAATATTGGAGGGTTTTAATAAAACTGCAACTCTTCATCTGTGACATTCATTAATAGCAACTAACCTCGGTAGGCCACTTAATAATTTATGGAATTTTGGAGTGCACGTATTTTAGCTAGCTAACAAAAATGTGGTCTTTGTAATAAGCTCATTATTTTGGTCTTTTGAGTCAAAGTGGTAATTAGTAGTCAGTAACATAGCAAAATGAAAATGCCAAAACGTAGCTGCTCAAACAAGGGTCAATCCACGAGGAGGCAAGTTATATAATATTGAGTGTTGGCGTGACTAAGCTGACACGTAATCGAGCAAGTTCATCACAATAGGGATGGGATATTCTCATAGTACATATGTGTTTGAATATATACGTAAATTTTTATTATATATGATGGCGTAGCACACTTTAAAGAATGAAGGGTGCTTTTGTTCCCACCCTAATTAACCTCCATCATCTGAGTTTGGCAGTTCTTTTAAGTGTGGTTGAGACCTTTTATTCGCTAGAAATTGCATGTGCGCATCTGATTAGAGACCATGGACTCGCAGGCTCAATTAATAAATCCTGACCTCTATGACATCTTCTTATGCCACAACAAATGACTTCTATTATTTGTTCACCTGACTAATGTGGATTCTTATTAGCTTATTTTCATGACTTGGACTTTAGAATTATGAACACCACAATGCCAGAATTACATGTGGAAGATAAATCTTTCAAACAAACAAAAGAAATCCATAGAAAATACAAAATCTATGAAACATAAAGCAGGGTAAGTGGGAATGTAAAAGTGGATGTGTGGCATAAGAAATAGCATTTTCAAGAATGCAGACAGAGCATAAAAGTGAATGTGTGAGTGTGACAAATATATTGAAAATGGTTTCCTTTTGCTTTTCTTTTCCTTTTCCTTTCATTTTACTTTGCTAAATCCGAACCAAACAGAACATAAATGCACACTTCATCTTGACCTGAATTGTTCCACCAGTAGGGAGGAAGATAAATGAAATAATATTGATAGCCACCTTGACTGTTGTCCTTCTGGAAGACTCTATGATGGTTTCATTGTACCACCAGATGAGCAAGCCACTATTATCTTCGAGTTCTTATCCAACTTTGATTCCACGCCTGTTATCATATATCCCAAACTATGAGTTGAGCCCAGGTGAGTGTTTAAAATCCTAAATCCAAAACATATAAAGACATAAGATAATTAAGGTTGTGAAACCATACTTTGTATAAACTCGGGATTTTCTTCTGTTCCAGCGAAGATGCCAAAAAATACAAATGCAGCCCGTCTAGCAATATCCCATGCCGCCCACTCCTTTATAAGCCTGTATAATTGAACGTTAATAGCACCTAGTGGATGAGCCTGCACCCAATGACATATATTCAAAATTTTCACTCATCGAGACCTACTAACTGATGAAATCAAGAAAAAATACAACCCTAGCTACTCTTTCAAAAACCTTAATATATATTAAGGCTCTTTGAAGCTCGGTTTACCAGTGAGTTTAGAGTTTACAGGCAACTTACATGCCTAAAATCCTCAGGCAGCTTTGGGAAATATAGCTGCCAGTAGTAAAACATACAAATATGTGGGTTTTACTATCCGTTTTACAAGACAAATAAGGCAGAAATAAATACCTTCAAAGTGAAATTCCAATATTAAAAAATTCTCCCATCACAGAAAATAGGACTTAGGGTTCCATCTCACTGTATTTTTAGGCAAAATCTTTACAACTCAAACTTGGAGCAATTTCTCAAACAAAACAGGGTATGATAAGGGTAACATCGATAACTACATTAAGTAAAACCCCCAAGACACAAATCTGATTGAAAATAAGACTTTGGGTCTTGGAAAGCACCGAAGACATAAATCTGATTGAAAAATAAGGTAGAAGAAGAAGAAGGTAGAAGAAGAAGAAGAAGGAAGAAAAAGAAGAAGAAGAAGAAGGAGGAGGAGGAGGAGGGTGTACCAGCAGGAAGTCCACGGCGCCGGCTAATGGACGGCGACGTAGGGTCGGCGTCAGGTGTGCTCGGCATTGTGTGGTCGGCGGCGTGGGGACGGTGTCGGATGATCGGCGGTAGCGTGGGGTAGAGTCGATGGTTTTCCCCTTTGGATCTCCTTTCCCCCTTTCTCCTTTTTCTCTCCTTTCTATCTTTTTGGGAAACAAGTGAGTGAGCCCGATGGTTTTGAGCGGCTAAATGAATTTTTTTTTTTGGGGGATCAATTTGTAACGGGTATACACGTTAGGAATATAAATACACCCATTACATAAATTAAGTAACTAAAATAAAGGTAATTAGTAATGGCTTTCCAAAATTTGTAACAGATATATCCGTTACAAATTAGTAACGGGTATACCCGTTACAAAGCATAAAACTTGTCCGTTACAAAATTGCCCATATGGTGTAGTGCCAGCAATGGGTGATCATTCCATATGGAGGATAGACGGTTCATTGGTCACTAGACATGAGTTTTCTTTAGATAGAATCAATGAGACGTGTTAGAGGGTGACCATTACACTGAGGCACTACTTGAGGCGGTTGTCATTGGTTTCTCGTTAATGGTGAACACTAGCTAAGCTATGGGTAAGGGATTCCATATGGAGCATTATCGAGAAACTTAGAGACCAAAAGTTCAAGAGTCATGAGTTGTTTTCTAAGAGTTGCACGACATTCATGATGGGTTTCCCAATCAGGCTATGAGGTTATGATCGTCACACGGAGACTTAATTTCATAGGCTTGACATCCTGAAGACAATTAATGAGTTGGTTAAGGGAATTCCAATGTTTCATATAAATTATCATATTCATGATTTCCATATTGTAATTTTATTATATTATTTGTATTGTAGAATCATAATGTCTAGCCCACTTGCTATTACCATGATCCAAAATAAGGTAATTGGAAATAACCAAGTTGAATGGAAACTGGAACTGGATGAATTATTAACTGCTAATGGATGTAAATACGTTCTTACCATTCCATGTCCACCTATTCCATGCCATGACACCCCAATAGATCTTGTTGATCAATATTGGCAGTGGATACGATTTGATGGTATAGCTCGCTCTAGCATCTTAAACTCTTTGTCTGATGTGTTGAAGTAGCAACATCAACCTTTTCGCACTGTCCATGGTATAATATTGAACCTCGAGGAGATGTTTAAGGAACTGAGCTGGACTGCAAGGCTTAGAGCCTTGGAGTTAGTCATGGACACCAGAATGTTGGAAGGAACTTCAATAAGAGAGCATGTTTTTAAAATGATTACTTATTTTAATGTACTAGAAGTTTTGGGTTCCGACATTGATGGTGAGACTCAAGTTGACATAATCTTTCATTCGTTGCCTTCATCATTCACTCAATTTAAAAGGGTTTTTAAAATGAGTAAAACAGTTTTTTTAACAATTGAGTTGATGAGCTCTCTTGAGGCAACGATGGATATAGTCAAAGAGGAGTCAAATGTTTAGAACATTGGAATGACTTCATCTTCTGGAACTAAGCCTAAGGGCATAAGTTTAGAGAAGGAGAAGCAAGACTCAAGGATAGGCGAGCCTACCCCAACTATTGGGAAGAAGGCAAGACTTGGAAAGGTAAAGGCTAATGATGTGCCAAAAGGAAAGTGTTTCCATTATGGCGTGAGTGGGCATTGGAAAAGGAACTGTGTGGAATACTTGACTGCCAAAAGGCAAGGTTTTATCCTTTCACTAGTTTTTAAAGTAAGTTGAAAAACTGATACTTCAACTACTTGGGGAATTAATTCTAAATTTTCTAACTATGTCTATAATTGTTGTAGGGGATTGGAAAATAAGAATGTGCAGTGATTAGAAGATCTTGATTGCCTTTTGGGATCTAATGCAAGAGTTGCTATTAAATTAGTAGGTTTATATTGTAATAAACTTTGGAGTTATTATATGGATTTCAATTTTGAAATAATTCTTTTAATTTTGGTACTGAAATTGTTGAGTAAAAGAAAGTGTTCTTTTAATGTGATCAAATAACTCGTCAAGCAAGTATCTCACCTATTTACTCTTGTTTCTGACATATTATCTAACAGTAGTATTTAAATAACTCATGGGCATTTTACCATCTAAAAGGATAGGACCTTCAATTAATTCTATAAATCTTTGGTTTAGGGTTTGATCATACTAAATCTAAATAGGATAAATGGGGAGTGAAGGATTGGATCCTAAACTCATTTGGTTCTGAGACCACTGCCTGTTTGTCAATTCTATTTAGAGGGTAATATGATCAGGTGAGTTTTCTATTGAAAGATCACACGACCAAAGACTTATTAGAATTAGGGCATACTCACGTATGTGGGCCAATAAACATTAGAGTTATAAAGTAGTTTTGGCTACTCTAGACACTGATATAGATTTATCTATTGCAACATCATCCGTGATCTTTTGAAGAAATTCAGAAGGTTTGGAATTAAGAGTAATTGGTAAAAGAATATCACTGTTTTTTGATTTGATCAAAATGGTGAGTATCTGTCTAATGCATTTATTGTCTATAAGAGATAAGAATGGAATTCCTTCTCGATCGTCTACACCTAGTGAGCCTCCACAAGATGGTGTAGCAGGTAGAAGGACCTATCTTCTTTTAGATATGACTGGGTCATGAGATGAGTTATTTAGAGTTACTACTGTTCCTTATTTTTCTCAATGGAACTACAATATATGTACTAGATCTTATTCAAAAGCAAATCTTTCCGATAGACATCCCCAAAGTTGTGAAAAGGATGTGACTTCTTTCTCATGGTAACTTTGGATAAGGTTGTCTAACTCTTTGGTGTATAGGAGCGATGAGCCCTTTTGAATCTAGATTAGAAGTATAATACCTTTGTAGTTGATACACCCAAAATTGGCTCTATCCTACAATTGAGCGGTTTAACTCAGCAGCCAGTCCATGTCCTGGTCAAATTATGCACAATTCCTCGGACAAGCATCAGCCCGAGCGGTCTAGTCTACCCAAGACTCACCATCCCGAGCAATTCATTCACGACCAGACCAATAGGTCGGGAAGACCACACTGGCACGCTTCGTACAGGCGCAGGCCAGCTAGGCCCACAACACATGTCCCGGAATATTCTAGGCAGTTTCCTACTCAAGATAGAAGACTTATGGAAAGTGGACATTGTTTCCTAATCCAATTAGGAAACCCCCACAATTAATGCCAATTAAGCTCAATTGGATTATATTTCTTTATCCATGTATAAGTAGGTCTCTTGCATCTATAAAAGAGACTACTCACCCCCTTCAAAGGGACCGACTTTTCAGTCTCGACAGTACCTCTATAGCAGTCACCAACACGTCCGGCCGACCTACGGTAGCTCCAAAATATTGTTGGTTCACCATAGGTCACCGACTTTTTACAGTATAGCGAACGTGCTCAAACACACACGTGGACGTAGGTTCCTTCATTAACAGGGCCGAACCACATACAAAAAACTAGTCTCTCAATCTCCCTCACCTTAAATTGCTTTAATTTACTTTAACCAAATTTTGGCATCATTAGTTTGGCGCTGTCTATCGGAACGATAAGTTCTTCATCAACAAATCTATTGGCTGATAGTCATGCCTCTGAAGAAGGGTGAGAAGACTGCACAGTAGGCCAACCGGGATGTTCCGTCGGCCCCGGCGCTGGCTACGGCAGTCATGACATCTGAGCAGATCACCGCGAACCTTGCACAACTCTTGGAAGGCTAGCGTCAAATCCAATAATAGATCGAAACCCTGCTGGCCCAGCAAAGGAGTCCTCTAGTGGCCGGGAAATGACCCGGGAATGTTGCGTACGGTCGGGAACCGATCTTGACCAGACAACATGCCCAAGCCAACCCATCCTGTGTTGAGGATGCCAGAGACATCAACAGTAGGTGTTCTGCCTGAGAGGAAAGGCAGGAGCATATGGCCCGGGAATCAGTCCAGGGTCGCTCGGTTAAGAGCAGAGGTGTCCTTAGGCATATGATGAACCGGAGTCATAGCTGAGCCCTATCCCAGGGAACAACACACCGCCATAAGAAGGAAGCTTCTTGCACTAACCCGACCTACGTCCCAGATCCCGATCGGGAAGGTATGGTGGCACATATCAAGGACTTGCAGAAGTAAATTGATGGAGTGGCCAAAAGGCTGGGCCAAAACCCTACTCAGAATCACGCCAATACTGAGACAAAGTCACCATTCCCTAGCTAGATCACGAGGTTTGCAATCCTATGCAAATTTAAGCAGCCTCGCCTAGATCCCTATAATGGCTCGGGAAGCCCGGTCGACCACGTCCGGACCCACAAGGCTCAGATGGCCCTGCCACCAACTCCGATGAACTACATTGCCTGGCCTTCCCCAGCACTTTGAAAGGCCAAGCCGTGCAATGGTTCTACTCCTTAGAGCCTCGATCGGTCCGCAGTTTCAAGCAACTCAACAAGCAGTTCATCAACCAGTTCATCGGTATGCATGAACGGCCAAAGCCTGACATCCAGCTACTGATAGTCATACAAAGAAATAATGAGTCCCTCAAGGAATTTACCGACCGGTTTAATCAAGAGAAGCTTGGAATCAATAATCTTGATGAAACTGTCGCTATTATAGCCTTCTACTCAGGAGTTCAACACACCAAGTGGGCCGTGTCGTTTCACAGAAACTGATCGAAAACCTTAGTTGAACTCGCTGAGAGGGTTGGAAAATACATTGGCACTAAAGAAGTTTTAAAAACCAAAGGCCCCGAGCGCATAAGAAACGAGTCTTCCAGAAGTAAGCGAAAGCGAGATCAGCCCAATTCTGATAGTTCTTCTAGTTCGCAGCAGTCAGGATCCAGTGATCCTGACCTTAAATCAGCTCTGAGTAATCAGGAGTTCGGTGATCCCGACTCGTCCTCCTATCTCTAACAGTCTCGACCAATCCAACTACAGTGGTACTTGTCTGAACATCGCATGAGGCTCCGCCGACTGTCAGAGAGCTCTTTAAAAGACCTCGGGCTCACACCCGAGGCACAAAAGACCTCGGGCTCACACCTGAGGCATAAAAGACCTTGGGCTCCGAACCCAGGCACTAAAAAGACCTCAGGATCACACCCGAGGCAAAAGATCTCAAAGTCACGCCCGAGGCATCGTCTTCGCTTAGGTCCAACCTATGATGGGGGCAAATCCCCCTAGGTAGCTGATGATGGCAAGCTTCAAAAGACCCTGCAACCACCATATTCCAGGTCGGTTACCTACAGTCCTAGCCTCCACAAGACCCTCATCTTAGCAAAAGCTTGGGGGGCAAAAAGGCACGATGGACTAAACAGGCAATCACACCGGGTACTTACACGCCTTGCGGTAACGAAGTCAAACTCTTAGATAGCCCGGGTGCCTATAGTACTCATAGACTAACTCCACTTAGGTCTAAACTGATGATAGAGGTGAATAAAATCTCTTAGGTTGGCCGATGATAGAGGAGCAAAAAGACCCTAAAGCAATGTGATTTAGGTCGACTCCACCAACATGGTCAAACTCTTCTTCCAACAGTCTTGACGAAGGCTGGCTGGGTAGAAGATAACCATCTTGGGGAGTTAACTAAAAGGACCCTAAAGTAACGCACTTTAGGTCGGCTTTTCCAACGTGGTCAAATTCTTTTACCCACAACCTTGACGAAGGTTTTCGGGTAGAAGATAACCATCCTGGAAGCTTAACTTAAGCAAAAGACTCCAAATTAGGCCGAGTCTCAACTCCCAGCCAATTCTCGAGCACTTAAAGACTCCGAGCTAGGCTAAGTCTCAACTCTTAGCCAGTTCCTGAGGACTTATGAGACTTAGAAGCTCCCAGGTAGCTTCCCCGAGCACTCAGACAGTGGCAGGTGGCATCAAACAGATTTCCAAACTGCCCCAATATGGCATCAAGCCAACCTTGGAAATAGGGGCAGCTGATACACCCAAAATTGGCTCTATCCTATAACCGAGCAGTTCAACTCAGTAGCTAGTCCATGTCCCAGTCAAATTATGCACAACTCCTCAGACAAACATTAGCCCGAGCGGTCTAATCTACCCGACTCACCGTCCTGAGTGGTTCATTCACGACCAGACCAACAGGTCGGGAAGACCACACTAGCATGGTTCGTACAAGCATAGGCTAGCTGGGCCCATAACATATGCCCCAGAATATTCCAGGCAGTTTCCTACTCAAGATAGAAGACTTATGGAGAGTGGACATTGTTTCCTAATCCAATTAGGAAACCCCCACAATTAATGCCAATCAAGCTCAATTGGATTATATTTCCTTATCCATGTATGAGTAGGTCTCTTGCATGTATAAAAGAGACCACTCACCCCCCTTCAAAGGGACCGACTTTTCAGTCTCTACAGCACCTCTATAGTAGTCACCAACACGCCCGACTGACCTACGGTAGCTTCAAAATGTTGTTGGTTCACCACCGGTCACCAAATTTTTATAGTATAGTGAATGTGCTCAGACACACACGTGGACGCAGGTTCCTTCATTAATAGAGCCGAACCACATACAAAAAACCAGTCTCTCACTCTCTCTCTCTCTCCTTAAATTGCTTTAATTTACTTTAACCAAATTTTGGCATCATCAGTAGTGTTTCCAGAGAAAACAAAAGTTGGTTGGAAATCAATTTTTGCAAAGAAAATATAATATAAAAGAGTAAAGTTATTTATATCTCAAAACAATCTATAAATCATCTAGAACTAAAATCTACTACCTCTTCATCCGTTCCTACATCGGTACTTCATTGTAGTGGGAGAATTCTCAGCGTTGCTGAAATCCTCTTGTGCATTGAAGTTTTGTGATAACGAAGCTCTGGTATGTGATTTGCATAAGTCTACAAACTTAAGCAATCATCCCGAGATAAGGACATCTGACTTGACATGTTGGTCAAGATATTTTAGATTCGTCTAAAGTATGAATGTGGCTTAAGTGGATGAAAGAATTCTTGCGTAAAGGAAGAATGGTAGTGATTATGGCTCCTCATATTGATGGCATCTTTATCATTATGAGATGTTAAATTAGTGTTATCAATGGTTGAGGTTTAGTTTTTTCAATATACCTTATATTTGTGATATCGATGAGGTGAGCTATAATCTTTGGATTATGCCATTCAAGATCGGAAAGTTAAGATAATGAAATTATCTCAAACTTCTATATCGGAAAGTTGCTGACTAGATTCAATGTAGAACATTTTGATAAAGGTTTTTCACCTTTGAACATAACCTATTGCTCTTTCAAGACTTGCATCTTAGGATGCAAGATGGAAGAGGTCACATAAAAGGTATATCATAAGCCTTTGCTATTGATAAACCTTATATGCGATGTTAGGTATGAGATATCTATTATACCATTGAGGTTGTTCACAGATATCAGTCCAAATGAAAGTTCAGTTCCCTGAACTATCATAAAGTGTACATTCTCTAGCGCTTGAGAAAGAACTAGTAGATATATGATAGATGATGGTGTTTTGGACAATGTTCGAATTAGCTTTACTAGATACATGTCTAGTGACATCTTTTGTCTAGGAATATAATATAACATGAAGATGTTCTACTATGGATTGTTTCAGTTGACGGTCATCAGTCCTTATGCAAAACCTTGCGGGTTAAGAATTTTAACAAGTCACATAGACAGGGGCGGACCCAAATGGAGACCGGGGGGGCCACGGCCCCTGCAAAAATTTTGAAAATTTTGAGGGTCTATATAGAATTTTGAAGATTTGAAAATATTTTATATAGTGGCCCCCCCAAATTTGTGACTTTACATGTAGAGGTTCTTAATACATAGTGTCCATTTGACTTTCATTATGTTAAAATGGTGATGTGTTAAAAATAACATTGCAGGGTTAATAACAATATCCACTAATGTGACAGTGTGACATTAAAAGTCCCTATTAATAGTGAAAGGGAAGAGTAATATCCCCTTATTCAGCTCAGGAGATAAACAATATCTAAATCAAATTTGCCACAACTACTTGTTCGACTCTTTGTCTCACTTAAAAATAAAAAAATATGTATAAGTGACCCAAAAAAAAAAATTTCGTGGGCGCTGCCCCCGCACCCCCACATGGAACTTGGCCCCCCTACCACAAAATCCTGGATCCACCACTACACATAGACATTGTTGATGTTAGTTTTAGCACTATATGGTTATGAGTGTAAGTGAGAGTTTGTTTGGAATATGCCCTCAAACCCGTTAGTTAGACAATGGAATATCATAATGCATTTATGTATGTTAGTTTATGAGATGAATATTAGACTAAAATCCTAAAGCATCATTGTATGTGGTTCATTCGTGTATGTGATTACACAGTGAGATATGAATCAAAAATCCTTGTTGTTTCAAATAAGACACAGTGGATGATAAGTCTGGATAACTTATCAAGTATATACTATAGCATGATTAACATCTACAGGGTAGAATGATGAATCTCATTCATAAGAGTCTTTGACTCTTGGTTAATATGCTAGTGCACACGGTGCATTGATCGACCTGAGTTAAACCTATTGACACCTAAACACTGCCACCATCAATAGGAACTCAAAACATGTATACGGATACATGTCCTTAATCATGAGACAATTATGGGCACAAGTTGTGTGCTTGGTTGTTTTGACTTACCAATCAATGAGGTCTTGCAAGATCAATACTTGGGTATCTTGGGTAATCAGTTATGGAATGTTGGGAACATATATTGTCTAGATGAAATTTTGACCCACTTCTATAAGAGTAAGTTTTCCCTCAAGATTGTCATTAGGAGTGATTACTGAGAGCTGACTAGCCTTGTCAACAAAGTGTGTTGTTGATATGTTTGGTAATCCAAGCATAGTGAATGATACTCGAGGAATATAAGATGTATCTATCTATTAGGTCGACAATATCTTAAAACGTACATCCCAATGATAGATACGACTACTGCCTGGTAGAGGGACATCCGTATCATATTATACAAGTCTAGTAATCGCTTATGTATGTGTGATTATGTTCTTATGCACTAGAGTGCAATTATCATTTTATAGTGGCATAAATGATAATTGATTAATTATTGATTCCTTAGTTAAGAAACATTGACTAGATGGAATAATAATTAATCAGAGCCAGTATTTAAGAACCTAGGAGGTCCTACTCTTGGCTCCACGGGTATGCTTGGAAAGGCAATTGAGGATGATGAACCAATGGATTGAAAGTGTTTCAATCATGTTCAATTGATTGAACAGCTTTCAATCGATTGAAGGTTCGATTGATCAAAGATGTTTCGATCAATTGAACTCTGGTTCAGTTTGATCGATCGAACATGTTTCGATCGATTGAAACCTAAAGTCGGTTTGGAAATCTATAAATAGGGCAGCTGCATATAGAATTCCATAGAACGCCTTTTTTTTTTTATTATTCTACTATTGCAAAAACTATTTTAGGGTTTCCCAAAGCCTTCTTATCCTCTCTATTAGGGTTCCCACCAACCCTAGTCTATCCGGGAGCATTCAAGGAGACATAAGGGTGAAGATCTCTTAGAGGTTGCTGCTGTACACAATAGAAGAAGGATAAAAATTAGAATTGGGTTCAAGACCTAAAGGTAAAATTCTACTCCCTCTTGTGTATACACATCTATAGAGTTAATAAGTAATAGATCTGAGTGACCAATAAAAGTTTTGAACTTTATTTTTCCGCTGCATACAAAATAAGTTTTCAAAACCTATTTTCCCTACAATTATATCATGAACCATAAACCTAAAGGGAGGATAGATCTGAGAGAAATAGATGGAGAGCCCTCTATTCCTCCAACAGTTAAAAAGGATATAAGACAGGAAAATACCACATCTTTATCCATTTTCGCACCGGTACCTCGTCGTAGTGGGAGGATGGTCAGCTAACCTGAAAGATACGTATTCTTAGGAAAAGTTTTTGATGCTGTATCCATAGAATCTGAATCTGATCCTACCACGTACGAAGAGGAAATGACTGATGTTGATTCAACTCATTGGGTTAAAACTATAAAGGCTAAATTGGAATCTATGGATTCTAATTAGGTCTGGGACCTTGTAGAAGCACCTGCCAGTATTAAACCCATTGGCTGTAAGTGGGTCTACAAGAGGAAAAGATGATATGATGGAAAGGTTGAGACATTTAAGGTGAGGCTTGTAGCAAAAGGTTGTACTCAGAAAAAGGGCATTGACTAAGAGGAAACCTTCTCGCCCATAGCCATGCTCAAATCCATCAGAATACTCTTATCCATCGCTTTATGCCTAGATTCTGAAATTTGGTAGATAGACGTCAAGACTGCATTCTTCAATGGAAATCATGAGGAGGACATCATTATGCAGTAACCAGAAGGGTTCATAGCTGGTAAAAAAGGTAGCTTGGTATGCAAGCTGTAAAAATCCATTTATAGACTTAAGCAAAACATCTAGGAGTTGGAACATTCGATTTGACCAAGCGGTCAAGTCGTTTGGTTTCATATAGAATCTGGATGAGCCTTGTCTATATAAGAAATGTGAAGGTAAAGTGGTGGATTTTCTTGTGCTTTATGTTGATGACATTCTACTAATTGGGAATGATGTAGGGGCATTGTCATCAATCAAGGTCTCACTAGCTAGTACTATTGATATGAAGGATCTAGGAGAGGCGAGCTACACCATTGGATAAAGCTCTTTCGAGAACATAAGCGAAAGATAATGGGATTATCTCAAGCTGGTTATATCGATAAAATACTAAACAGGTTTTCCATGGATAATTAGAAAAAAGGTTTACTACCTTTCAGGCATGGTTTTTCATTCGCCAAGGACCAGTGTCCTAAGATACAGGAGGATAGGAATTGCACAACAAGAATTCCCTATGCCTCGGTAGTAGGAAGTCTCATGTATGCGATGTTGAGCACTAGACCAGATATCTGCTTTGCCGTTGGCATGGTTAGTAGGTATCAGTCGAATCCTGGTCTAGAGCACTGGACATCCATCAAGCACATTATTAAGTACTTGAGAAGGACTAAAGAGTACATGTTTATGTATGGCAGCGATGAGTTGATTCCAATCGGATACACTGACTTGGACTTTATGTCAGATAATGATTCGAGAAAGTCCACTTCCAGACATCTTTTTATCCTGGGAGGTGGTACTATTAGTTAGAGGAGCATTAAGCAAAAATGCATTACAGACTCAACTACAGAAGCTGAGTATGGGCTGCTTGTGAAGTCGTAAAGGAAACTGTTTGGCTTAAGAAGTTCCTTATGGAACTCGAGGTAGTACTAGCGTCATTGTCACCTATTCTACTATACTGTGATAATAGTGAGGCACTGGCTCAGTTCAAGGATCCAAGGAACCACGGAAAGGGAAAGCACATGGAGAGGAAGTATCATCTCATTCGATATATAGTCCAACGTGGATATGTGACTGTCACAAAGATTGCCACCGCTGATAATCTTGCGGATCCGTTTATAAAGGCTTTGCCACAGAAAGTCTTTGATCATCATCTCGATAGTTTAGGTCTCAGATTTAGTATGTTGTGAGTGCAAGTGGGAGTTTGTTGGGATGGTGCCCTAAAACCCGATCTTTATGTATGTGACATTTCACATTTTATATATGGATGTCATCTATACATTTAATTATGTGTGATTCATGAGATGATTGTTTGTAATCCTTAAGTATCATAGTAGGTAATTCGTATATGTATGAGATACATATAAGTGAGATACGAATTACTATCCTTTAATACATTGGATTTATCACAATAGATGATGAGACAGGATATCTCATCAGGTATACGATGTTGCATGATTAACTACCATTGGATGTAGTTATGAATCCCAATCACTACGGTACGACTCTTGGTTAATATGCTAGTGCTTATAGTGCATTGACAGACCATGAGCTTTCCTATTGACATCTAAAACTATCAACAGTCGATAGGAACTCATAACTTGTATAAGGTACATGTTCTCAATCTTAAGACGATTATGGACACGGACTATGGACATGACTGCTTTGACTTAACAATCAGTGAGGTCTAAAAGATCAACACATGGGTATCTTGGGTATGTCACATTTATAGGGTTATGAACATATATTGTCAAGATAGAATCTACCCTCTGATAAAGAGTAAGTATTCTCTTGAGAATATTACCAAGTTGATTGCTGAGAATTACAGTCATGTTGATAAGTAGTAGTCAACATGTTTAGTAATCATGAGAGGTGAATGAAACTCAAGGAATGGGAGATGTAATCATCATTCAGGTTGACAGTAACAGTTATCCAACGACCTGAATATGATTATGAATGCTGACGGTAGAGGGGCATTAGTACACCATACAAGTCTAGTTATTGCTTTAGATATGTTCTTTTGTGTTGGAGTGCAGTTATCGTTATATAGTAGAGTTAACGTTAACTGATTAGCTGGTTAATTCACTGTTCGAAGAGTTTGGTCATGGGAATTAACAACTAGTCTAAGCCAACAGCAAAAAACTTAGGAGGTCCCACTCTTAGCTCCGTATGAATACTTGGAAAGGCGTAAAGGGATTGAACCAGTCGATTGAAAGAGTTTTGATCGATTGAACTTGGTTCGATCGATCGAACAAGGTTCGATCGATTGAAAACTAAAGTCGGTTTGGAAGTCTATAAATAGGAGAGCTGCATCTAGAATAAAGTTGAATGCCGCTTTTATTGCTCCAGCTCCTCAAAAACTATTTTAGGGTTTTCCAATCCTCCTATATGCTCTCTATTAGCATTCCCACCTACCCTACCTTTTCCAGGAAGTGTTCGAGGAGACATAAGGGTGAAGATCGCTTAGAGGAAGTTGCTAGACGTCGAAATAATCAGAATTGGGTGCAAGACACTAAGGTATTGCATACTTTCCTTCTTCTCTACGCATCTATAGAATTGATAAGTAGTAGATCCGGGCTACCAATCAATGTTTTGAACTTTGTTTTTCCACTGTGCATCAAATTTAAATTTTCGAAACCTAAATCCATCAGCTATCTTCGTGGATCTGTAGGGCTTCATTTTCACCTTTTTTCCTATTGCTCCAAAGTTTCTTCTTCACACGACCTTGCAGTAGTTGATCTTCATGTTCCAAAGTCGGTTTGGAAGTCTATAAATAGGAGAGCTGCATGCAGAATAAAGTTGAATGTCGTTTTTACTGCTCCAGCTCCTCAGAAACTATTTTAGGGTTTTCCCAGCCTCCTATATCCTCTCTATGGTACTTTTCTACTAGCTCTCTTGGGTCATAGAATTCTTCAATCCTCACCAAATTTTGTATCACTCACAAACTCTTTGCCGCAAATGTTCTTGTGACATGATTGAAAATCATTTTGTACAAACAACAATTGATGCTCCTTCTCAACTGCTTTAATTAATGATTTTTTCTTTTTTACTCTTTTCAACTACATCAATTTCTTTTTTCATAATATTTTTTTTCCATTTTCATCACATGCCTCTTGTATTTCTACTCCTATTCTCTCATCTTTTTCATCACACATTTTTTTTTCCTCAAGTTCTATTGCTTCAAAAATTCCATCAATCTCATCATTTTCCATCAAATATTCTTTTTCATCTCTAATCAAACATTCAAAATAATTTTCTTCAATAAATTCATCTTCACCAAAATTTTGAATCCAATATTCTAAAGGTAAATATTCCCTTTGGTTACTTGAACAAATAAGTTCAAGTTTTCTCCATACCTCACAAGGAGATTCTAAATCTTCAACTTGCTTCCAAATTTGATGTACTGCTTTTTCCAAAACTCTCAATGCTTGTTTATCTTTCTTTTCTTGAATAATAGTTGACTCGCAAAGTTTTGGCTTTGCGAAGATATCCCACCACAAAATAGCATGCTTGAAGAAATATGCGTGTTTTTACACTCCAAAACATATAGTTGGAGAACACCAATTTTCTAAATGTACAATCAATTGGAAGAAATCCATTCTTTTCTTCTCCAATTTCTTCCTCTTCCTCTTGAATGTCTTCCTTGTCTACCACCTCTAAATGATTCTCCTCTATCTTGTTCATGCCATGATTGTTTTGGTTCTTGATTTTTAGAACCAATGTTGAGCTTAGATTGAAACACACTCTCAACTGATTTTTGGGAGCATCACACCAATATTTGCTCGTAGGATTTTAATGAACCCATTACTTATTGAATGGTTAACTTAGACATTTCTTTAGTTTCTTCAATGACCGAGACAATAGGATCAAATTTTGTGGGTAAACTTATCAACAATTTTTCAACAACACTTTTATCACTAATATCTTCACCATAGGTTTTTATTTGATTTACTAATTCTGTAAATCTAGAGGAAAAATCCTTTAAACTTACAACATCATTCATTTTCATGTTCACAAAATCTTTTCTAAGAGTTTGGAGTTTTACATTTCTTACCTTTTGGTTTCCTTTGTACTCTTCTTGTAACATATCCTATGCTTCCTTTGCTTTTTTGGCTCTCATGATTCTTGGAAAGATTGTACTTGCAATTCTTTGCTGGATCAATGTTAGGGCCTTTGCATCTTTCTTCTTATGCTCCTTAGTTGCAATTTTTGAGTAAGCATTTGTTAAGGTTGTTGTATCTTGTGGATCATCATACCTTCTTCGAGATACTCCCAAAGATCATAAGATACAAATGTTATTTTCATCTTCACACACCAAAAATCATAATTTTTCCCATCAAAGATAGGAAATGAGGCATGATTTCCCTGATTTTGGTTGCTTGAAGTTGCCATGCAAATCTTCTTCTTCTTGAGTTTGTTTCCCTGATTTTCGCCCAAATATTGACCTCACAAAGCTTTGATAACAATTATGTTGGGCTTTGACTGAATTCCCAACAGATTTGAGAGAGATATAATAATGAAAAAGGAAAGAAAAACGGAGCAAAAAAGGAAGGAGAGGCAGAGAGTATTTTCACAAAAGGAAGAGCAATGATTAAATTCTTCAGCTCATTGATTTCTTTTTCTTCTCTTCCTTGATCTCTCTCCAACTACTGCTGTTTTTTTTTTTTTACGTCGACACCCAATTTTAAAAAATTACGCCTCGTTTTGGTTGATCCAACCTTGCTCTGATACCATGATAGAATTTGGGATACTACAAAATGTTTCTTACATTGTATTCCAAAAGAGACTTCTTACAATATATTTCATATGGCCTTGGCCACTTTCTTGACTTACATTACACTACCCATATAATCCTTTTATACTTTCCAATGAACATTCTAGAGATACAATTAATTCATCTACGAATGCAAGACAACCGTAAAACTACTAACTACCACCTACTAACTATAACTGATTATTCTAAAATATTTATAAATTTCAAACTACATTTCCAACAAAATTGCATCCCAACTGTTGACTTAATATGGTACCCATAACATTAGACTTGAAAAAAACTAACATATAGTAAACTGCCTATTTTCCAAGTTGTAGTATAGCATATTGGGGTACTTCCTGCGCCTATGTTCTTTATTTTTTGTTCTTTTAGGTTCTTTTTTCTATCTGAAGTTTTTCTTTTCTGGTCTATATGCAACAAATATCACAAGCCTTAGTCTGTCTCAAACAGTAGATCAAACGATCAAAGGAAATAATTTTACCATGTAGATGACCTCTTTAGGCTCTTTTGATTCATGGATTTAGTGAGAAAAAGGAAAATAAGAAGAAAAATTATTTCTCTTATGTTTTTCTTCCTGCTTAAATAGTATTAAAAATTAAAAATTTGTAAATATTATTGTAATATAAGAAAACAAGAAGAGAAATGACTTACAACACACAAAATGTAATATGTATTCCTGTATCCTTCCCTTTATTTTCCCTAACTAAATCCAAGAACCAAACAAAGCCTTGACATAAGGAGATCCAATTGTCTTCAAGAAGTATTGATTTTTGTGGTAATCATATCATTGGATTTAATAGGAATAATTATTGATTTATTTGTTTAATTACTCCATAATCACCATCTCTTCGTGTAGTGGTGTCAATCGGGTCGGGTTGGCCTGACCCGCTTTTTTCGGGCTAAAAGCTCGGCCCGGCCCTCCACAAGGCCCGGTTCACATACCCCGGGCCGGGGTGGACACCCATCCTTTCGTCCATGGCCCGGCCTGAAATGGTGAAAAAGCCCGGCCCGGCCCGAAGCCCGCCACGGCCCACTTCAAAAATAGAAGAAAGCCCGCTAGCCCGTTCGGCCCGGCCCGATGTCTGGCCCGCTAGGCCCGGGCCACTGGTCCGGGGCGGACACACCCCCTCCACTCCCAAGCCCGGCCCAGCCCGATGTTTGGTGAAGCCCGGTTCGGCCCGGCCCGAAGACCGCTCGGGGCCAGCTTTGACCGGGTCCGTCCCGGCCCGTTTGACACCTCTATCTTCGTGGATGTGCTGTGAAATCTATCTATCTATTATATATATATATATATATAAAGGCTAAAGCAAACCTCCATAACCATTCACATCACCTTCTATAAAAATCCGATGTGACATTTATCTCTCATTCCTTGTTTTAACACGAGAGCACTTTTGCTCACCCAAATGTGGTTCACTATTATTCACCAATGCCTTCAATGTCTTGTATGAGACACATGTCAGGCAGTGAAGGTATAGGTGAGCAATGGTACGTAAACCAAATTTGGATGAACAAAAGTGCTATATTTTTAAATAAGAAGATACATGTATATAGGTTTTCCATTTATTTTTATTGGGGACTTACATTTGGAGAAGTAGAAAGGTTATGTCCTTTGGTTGCAAAAACATAAATGACCGCCTACAATATTCACCACTTATATATACATCAGTCATATTATATTCTCTTCTCTTCCCATGTATCTCTCACTTTGTTTACTATACATCATTTCTTCATATATATATAAAAAATAAAAAATAAATGGTTGCAGTATTTATAAGATATGACATGTTTCTTCTACTATGATTAATTGGGACTGAAGACTACTAATTCGTTTCAACTTATATATGTGTATAACATTGTTTTTTTATTCAGGAAAGATTGTCAAGGAACTTATAGTTGTTAATTTTTTTTATTCAGAAAAGATCGTCAAGGATTCATCGGGCTTAAATGCTGCAATGGAGTTTACTTTAATAACAGGTGGATAATTTTTTTAATAACTTTGATCTTTATTTTTTTTTATTTTGTTACTACAATAAGATTATGCGTATGTAATACATATATTCATAATAATGTATAATTGATCAAATGAACTATTTTATAATAATGTATAATTGATCAAATGAACCATTTTATGTTTGAAAACCGTCCGTAAATAACACGGAAATGTCTGACTAGTTAAAATATATGCCGGAGGATATTTTTTTGTATCTCTCAATCAAAACAAAGTCAACTTCTCCAAAAACCCAGGAAATAATTTAATTGAGACTTTCTTATTACTAAATTGTTACGGACTGCCTTCTATATATAGCCAATAGCCAGTTATATATAGAAAGCCTTATGTATATTTATATATTCAGATCTGTATAGGAGACGTCATAATTGAACATCGAAATGGCAAACCCTCAATTTTTTTAAGAGTAATGCTATATGCACAAAAAAGTGTATAATGAAATGCACAATTTGTTTTAATTTATTGGACCTCGTGCTGAAAAAACTGTACACTCTTTTTTTGTCTTTTTATGTGTACAGACTTTTCAACATGGAGTCCAATAATTTCAAGCTGATTGTGCATTTCATTGTGCATTTTTTTTTGTGCATCTAGTATTTTCGTTTTTTAAATAAGAACATAAACAGCTACGTACAAGGCTTTGAAAACACCATGGACAACAATACTCATTGTCCACTATATATAAACTTTTGATTGACACAAGAAAAGAGATGAAATTGAAAACCCCATCATCTGATAGCATTTGTTCTCATTATTGGGCTCCACTGATACTCTGCAGCCGTATATATAACTGGATAAATAACACACACATATACATATATATACTTCTTTAGTCATTAGATCCAATTTTCATTACGGGTATTGAAGTAGTTTGACAGACTGAAAATTGGATCAAGACTATAAACATAAACAGAAGTCCTCACTTTATATATGTATAAAGTAAGAACTCCCTCACGAGAAAGGGTTCTGTATATATATATATATATGTATATTTGTATATATTAACTAGACATGGTCAGGTGTTGAGTTTGGTGGAGTTGGGGCGGAGGCGACACGCCTTCCACGTTCTGATCGGCTGTTTTCAGCAAACTTGAGACTTCCCTGATGCATACCCTTCTGCTTCTCCTCCTCATTCCATTCTGACCCATAATAGTGCTCTTCGGAAGCTTTAACAATGTCTTTACTAGGTGGAAAAAACATACTACCCCACTGTGGAAAGTGCACAGCCATTACAGGAAGTGTGCAACATATTATCATAATCCCCATAAAAGATAGGCCTTTATCAGTTGTGTACTGTGAGCTTGTGAAGAATATTAGCTGGGTCAAACCCGACCCGAAGTTGCCTCCTGCACCAGCCATGCCCGATATTATACCCAAAGATCGTCTAGAAATGAATGGGATGATCCCAAAAGTGGCCCCGCAAGCGGCCTGAGCTCCTATGGAGAAGAGGATCATCATGCTGACGGCGATGGGGAGTGAACCAGCACGACCGAGTAAGAAACAGAAAACACCTCCGAGTGTTTGTAGGATCCAAAGGTTCCAAAGTCGGCCCCTCATGCCGAACCTTTTGGCTAAAAAGTCTGAAGTGAATCCACCGAAGGGTCGAGCTACAATGTTCGCCATACCGAAGGTTGCAGCAATAATTCCAGCTGTGTGAAGCTTTAGATCGAACCTATCACAAAGTTCTTTTAGTTAGCTTATGCTTTAGCTCTTGTGGTGAGTTATAGCTTAATTCAAATTAAAAATATTACAATCTACAAACCTAGCTATCATAGAAATATTCTGCAAAGTTCTCTTAGTTAGCTTATGCTTTAGCTCTTGTGGTGAGTTATAGCTTCAAATTAAAGAATATTACATTACTTTTACAAACCTATCATAGAAATATTCTGCAATGACGTTATCAGTAGATAACTCGACACCCATGGAATAGCCATAGAGGAGGACAAAGATCCATGTCCTGTAGTTTGTGACTGCGTACCACAAAACCTGAACAAAAAAGAAGAATAAGTACAGATGATTCTGAATTGAGTATAAGCATGTATATAGAGGTGTAAAGTGGGTCGGACTTAATTATATATTGTTGCTTGTGGCATGGATCAGCGCGAACATATAAAGAAATGAAAGGGCCCGTCATATAAAGAATTGAGTATAAGCATGCGTATATAGAAGTGTAAAGTGGGCTAGGCTAGTGTACTGCGTCGGGACTTGGCCCGTCAAATTTTACAGACTCGCACGGCTGGCCGGTTTGACACTTTTACATCAAGGTTGGTCTTGAGGCCGGCCATGCTTTCAAGCAACCGCATGGGGCCTCAAAATGAGGCCTCATTTTAGGCCTATTTTATTACTCCTATAATTTTTTTTTTCAAATTTCTATGAAATTTATAATTTTTAGGAATATTTTCTTCTAATTTCTATAAAACTAATCATTTTTAGGTCTAGTTTCTTCCTAATTTATATAAAACTTATTATTTTTAAACCTATTTTCTTCTAATTTTTTTTCTAATTTCTATGAAATTTATTATTATTAGGTCTATTTTTTTTTTTTTTTATCTAAATTCTTCCTAATTTCTATAAAACTTAGTGCAGAGGTCTTATTTTTTAGGCCTTTTTAAAAGTTCGCTTGAAGTATCGAACAATTTTTGTCATCTTAAGGCCGCCCCTGTTTTACTTGTGTGTGAATGAGGGAGAGAGATGATAACTAACTAACCTTAGAGAATTTATCTTTGGAAACGTTACCCTTCTTCTGTAGGTTACCAAGATTTCCATCAGGCAAGTCCTGGCCAAGAGTTAAGACCATAATCCCCATGATCACATGAAGCCAGCCGGGGATGAAGAAGGCGATTCTCCAGGCGGTGAATGGACCTGACCCGGCCCGTCGGATAATATCATACAGCAACGGCATTATTAGTTGAGTGGCCCCACCTCCCATATTACCCCAACCAGCCGCCGTTCCATTGACAAGCCCGATGATCTGGCCGTTAAACATCGTACTCATCCAATACTGGCACGAAACAAACGTGGCAAGGGAGAATCCGATCATGAACCGGACCGCTAGGTACCCGCTAGCTGACGATACAAGCGACATACAAAACACGGTTGGGGCCGACAACATGATTAGAAACGCGCACCCGTACCGCGGGCCCAACAAATCGCAGACCGCGCCCATGACGAGCCTGGAGAAGATGCTTCCAGAAACGGAGGCAACACCGGCGTTCCCAATGTCCTGTTTGGTGAGACTAAGGTTGTCCCGGATGATGGGAACAAGCGGGGCTGCGGCGAAGGTGGAGACAAAGCAAGTGAAGAAAGAGATCCAAGAAAGGTGGAAAGTCCTCATATGAGGATTGGCAAGTGACCAGATTTTGAACACTTTGGCCTTGTGTTCCGAGTCAACTGGGAGTGCAAATTTTGCTGTTGTATCTGTTGGTACCATTGGGGATGCCACAGAAAAAGCTAAAACAGGCTCCTTGCCAGTTACTCCATGCATTGAGCTCCCAGGGGATCCTTCAATGTCACCCATTTTCTCTCTCTAGAAAGTGATATAGGAGGAGTGTATACAATTGAAGTATATATGTGGCGGTGTTATAACTTGGTGAATATGAGGTCTGTTTTGTGCTGTTTATATAGTGTTTAGGAGTTGACATTGTACATGTCTTAAAAGAGCCAATGGAGATTCCCAATGGTTACATTTTATGTATCTGAGAGATTTAAATAATCAATAGGGAATCCATTTCGCCGCATCTGACTATGAACAGGGTTAGCCTTACCGTATATCCCAAAGGATTACAGAATATTAAAGGGCCCACTTGCAATGAAATTACCATAATAAAACATTAAAAACTCTATTTTGTTAAGTGTGCTGATGTTAATTTATGGAAAATGCTGTGATCTTTGATTTTCTTGTCCTTAACCAAGTAAGTAATAAGGATCTTAGTGGACTTTACATCATGTGGAAGATTGATTACCCTCTAGAAGTAGAACAATGATTTTCTTTTGGGTGAGTATAAAAACTTGGCTAAACCACCTTTCGCGATCCTCTATTTTCTCTAATTAAGACCCCTCAGGTTTTACAGGGGCGGATGTATTGAGGGTCAAGGGGGCTTAAGCCCTTCCTTAATTTTTGAAAATTTGCTTATATATCTTAAAAGAAGTTATATTTTTAGACATTAACCTCCCTAAAATTTAGAAACTTACTATTTTCTTTTAGTTTTTGAGTTTTGACAAATTCTACAATACATCCAAGTCTAATACATTCAATTACTTTGTCCTAATTTGAATTAATAATTTGTCATTTTGTTGTACATTTGGTGTCATTTAGTATTATCTTTTTCTTATGTGCTATTTGATAATTAACATGTGGCATCTAGTTGTAATTTTAGGTACCATTTATTAGTTATAACTTTATATTGGATAGCAATAGGTCCTAAAGTATTGCAACTTTGATGTATGTATTATACAAAAGGGAAGTTCTTTTGAGTATTTGTATCAACATTTATCATATGCACCAAAAATATGTATAAGTACGCCCCTCAAAAAAATTGCTCAGGAGCGCTGCCTCCAAACCTCCGTATACTCAACTACACCCAAGCCGCCGCAACTTAAAATTTCTAGATCCGCCCCTGATTTTGACATCGATTTTAGTTGAGGATAATTGAGGCCAAATATGACTATTAAAGGCCATCAATAATTCTACTCAACCGAAACTAATTGGCTTCAGTTGTCCTCAACTGAAACCAATGTAAAAAATCGTTAGCCGTAAGTGAAAGAATTAATTCTAGAGGGTCCAAAATGCATTTTGGGGGAAAATATAGGGTAGTGAAATAAATTTATTAATTTTTTTTTTGCCTATAACTTCGTAGTTTTCCTTGTAGACATTTTCAATTCTTTGGAAGACAACTCTGTCCCTCTGTCCCATTTTATGTGTCAATCTTTGGAATACCAAGTACCAACTTTTTAAAAGAATATAATAATTGCTTGAAATGAATGCAATTGTTCCAAAATTATCCCTACTTTTTTTTTGTTCCCTTTTACTTTTTATTGGGTATTTTCAAAACCAATGAGGATAAGTTTGAAAAGTAGATGAAAAAAATATCACAGTAGACATTAATTTTGAGGACATCCAAAAAAGAAAAAATTACACATAAAACAACATGGAGGGAGTACAAGTCTGTGTCCACCTTTATATGAGTCATGGGTCATCACCATCTTCATCAGGTAAAACTTTAGTTAAAATACCCATTAAGCACATGTTCATGAATCATTACATCTTTGTAATTCATTCATCCTCTGTTTGCTAATAGTTTGTGCGGGCGTGTCAGAGTGACACGGGCTCAGTGTAGGTGCAAACTAATTTTCTATATTGTTTGTGTGAGTGATACACAGGGCTTTAGATCTGATTTTTAACGGGGTGATGGTGTGTGATGAGTAGGAAAGTACCCTCACCAAAAATCCATTGGTAGTACTGAAGCGCACAAGCCAAATAGTGTAGAGTTTACCAGGTAAACAAATCACAAATGATTAATAAAATACAGATTTTATTAAGTGTTTGGACAATATAACATATAAGCGAAGAACAGAATCAGAACAGGCTCTGACTGTTCGTAAGAATGAAAACAGTAAAGAAAATAACAAACAAGGGTAGACCTATTTGCTATGAATGTAGAAAGAACGTAAATGTTTGAATGTTTTGAATGTTTTTTGGATGCAATGTGTGCTGTTTTTCGAGATGACGCGGAGTCCTCTGCACGGTTGGCCTGCCTCTATATTTATAGCGGCCATGGATGAATTCTGATAAGGAAATGACTCCTTAGCTTGCCTTATCTTTATCTTGATGGAACCAATCCCATTATTTTAGGGATTAACCTCCCATACCCAGCTGGACGAGATCAGAATCCTTTCCCAAACGGACTCGGATTCCCCCAAATCTAAGATGACGTCACCAATGACAGCTAAGAGCTGAACCCCCCTCATGATACATCCATCGCCCTTACCACTGTTATTCTTAGCTTCATCGGGCTCCCGCGAGTTCCTCTTACTATACTCTCCGGCTTTCATGCCCGATGACATTATACCAAGTGCTTATGGCCGATTAGGCTCAAGCTAGCAGCCTTCACCGCTTACCTTAGCTATGATGTTCAATGGGTATATATATTTCCTCTCCTAACTACTCATTGGGCTCTAATGTACACCATTACTCCATCATTCCCATAACTAATGCACGGTTGGTAAATACGCTCTAAACTGCCTGTCGGGCTCCAACTTGTTGAGATAATTGGGTTACCCTTTCCAACCCCTTGGTAATGTCTGTCTATGTCCGATCATTTCTAAACCTATCTCCGTACCAATCGGGCTTAACAACCTTTGCGGTTTTTAAGTGCAAACATCTTCTTCTATCTCTAACTTTCTTTCTTGTTCTCATAACCCTTTTAGATCAACATTTCATATCGCGAGCAAAAATTTTATTACATCTACAATGATGTCAATGACGGATCCAGGAATAATAGTCAGGGAAGGTCTTCTTGTATAGAGGACTAAGAACCACACGATATTCAGAGCAGTGCCCCCGAGCGAAAATTTCAGAACAGCCATCAGTTTTAATTTTTAAAATTACGTATAGCCTAGCTAGGTAACAAAACCACATCCTATGTGGCCGAGTGGTAAACTTCTTGGGTATAGTATCTAAAAGGTTTAGTGTTCGAATCATAGAGAGCGTGGCAACTGGAGAATTCACCTGGCGACTCCATGGCCTTAGAAAATTAGTCGAGGTTAGCGCAAATTGACCCGGACACCTCCGATTAAAAAAAAAAAAAAAAAAAAAAACTAGGTAACAAAGATTTCATAAATTTTGCAAGGGCCAAGTAATTAAAATATTTAAAATTACAATTCAGTATCAGAACTCGTCAAAATTTTAGGCGCGCCGGGCCCCAATGTATGTCTGCCACGTCATGATGATGCATTAGAACTACTTGAACTCTCGTACTCTCTATTACAATTGTCCATCAACTAGTAAGTCAATGAATTGCACTGTTCCTTTCTCTTATTCAAAATTATTTCAATTATTCAAATATTATTTTTATTAGCTATGGGGGCACCGTGACCACACGCATAAAACTATATTAATTCGCTAATTAATCATTCCTAAATGACCCACAATCTTCTACAACTTCTCAGGGTCAAATGACAGATAAATTCCTTAAATTGCGCGTGTTTGTATTATTTGTTTGCTGGTTGATGAAGACACAACTATTATCATATAAGCCCCTCTCCATAACCTTTCACAAGCTCTTAGAGTTCTTTCGCCGTATAATTTAGGACAGATTTCCTATAGGATGACTTGGTTCATGGTTGGAATTTGGTTGGAATTTGAGGGGTTTTATTTTTTAATTTTAATTGTTATCATGGATTCTTTAAGAGTTGGCAGTTTTGGAGATCAGTTTAGGCATTGAAATTTTTATAGTGGCTTAATTACCATTAATTTAGTCTAAGTAAATAAATTTTCTTTTTTAACTGACCAACAGAAGGAAATGAGTTAGATCTAATTAAATTAATTGATTTATTCTTGGCATTGTCCAAAACAAAATATGAACCCAATTAAATAAAGGGTTAATTACTATTAAATCATATTTAGTGTATCTTTGTTATAATAGACCCAACTCAAAAAACTATTTGAAGATAGGTCCACAAAAATATTTCAGAACATTCTACCCCAGCTTAATCTAGGATTTTTAAAATTTAAATGCAAATTTATTTGATTCCTAATATATATATACATCTATATATGTATATGTAATTAAAACCCCTATATATACAAGATCTATTCTCAAAACCTTCCCCTCTCTCTCTCTCTCTCTTCTCTCTCTCTCTCTCTCTTCTCTCTCTCTCATTCGGCCAGTTGCTGTTTCAAGGACCGTTTCCGGTGATCAAGCGCCGACGATCGTGAGTGCTTCGTTGGTATGGAAAGAAGCTTCGTGGCGTACATGAGAAATGGATGGCGGATATATTAGACTAGTTATCGCCGTCGCCATCTTTGCTGTTGATTCCGAGATTCAGAGCGATGCATCTCGATCTGCTAGTGGCGTGTTAGCCTCTAATGGAGGCGTCGCCGATCTATTCTGCGTCCTCTAATTTTCTGCAGATTCAGTGTAAAAATATACACTAATGCTAGTTCTTGTACTCTTATATTAGTCTTCTTTTTTTTTTTTTGGGATATTGAATTTGTCTGATTTTTAGTGTAAAAATGTGTTGATTTTACATTTGTTGGCTGATTTTCAGTGTAAAAATTATAACAATCAAGATTTGATTCTTGTGTTGTTTTTCAGTGTAAAATTTATAGCTAGCAAGATTTAACTCTTATATTATTTTTCACTGATTTGTTTTTTTTTTTTTGATAGCAATGCATTGGAAAAATATACTCTAGTGTAAAATTCTCCTCTTGTAGTCATTCATAATGCAGTGTTGAAATTATAATAGCAATCATTGAGTACTCTTTTATATACTATATATATCTGTATATATCTGTATATAATTCTGAAATGCAGTGAAAATTTTACACTGATTATGTAGTGTAAAATTGTACACTGATTTCCGTCAAAACAATTATACACTGATAATGTGGCTAGTCATTACTGTCAAAAATACATGACATGCTTACCAAAATTACATTGAACGAAAAATTAGCAATGGATAATCTAACAAAAAATTTGATGTGGCACTAAAGATATGGAAATCATTAAAGATGTGGATGACAGCTTACCAAAACAAAAAGAGTCCACTACAAAATTAAATCTCCATTCAAATATATATACCTACAATCATGGTAATAATTAGTTTGTTCCAAAAATAACTCCACAATTAATGGGATAAGAATAACTGAAAATCAAATTAAATCTTTATTTATATTTTCATATATAACCAGCTATATCCATATATATATATATATATCTGTAACTATTAATTGTGGAGTGTGAATCCCTTAATTATAGGGATAACTTTGACTGTACCACATATTATTATGCTGAATTATATAGATATATATCATCCTATAGATATATATATATATATATGTAAAGGTTAAAAATGTCATAAAAATAATATCCAGCTATATCCATATATATATATATATATGTAACTATTAATTATGGAGTGTGAATCCCTTAATTATAGGGATAACTTTGACTATACCACATATTGTTATGCTGGATTATATAGACATATATCATCCTATATATATATATGTAAAGGTTAAAAATGTCATAAAAATAACCGAATTTGGGGGAATTTAAAAGGAATTAGGGATGTTGCATTGATTTGGACCTATTAGTAAAATGATAATAAGAGTGGACCTAATCAAAAAAAGTTTAGTAGATAGAGATTTTCGGGGAAATTTCTATTAAATAAATTAATTTATCATTATTGGGCTTGTCAAAATCAAACATGAGCCTAATTAAATTGGTTTTCTCTCCCGTATCTCTAACTTCATTGCTTTCCTTGCGGCCGTCACTTAGGGGCTGTCCCATGATGGTTTTTTGTTGCTTTCAATAATTTGTCCCCTCTTGTGAGGGGGTTTGTCCCTCCTTGTTGAGGGTTTGCTTTGATTTTTGTTTGGTTTGGTTGTTTGTTGTAGTTAGATCTCTTTGTCTCCGTATTCCGTGGTTGGATCTGACCCTGTTTGTTCGGGCCTTTTTCGCAGTCACGGTGATTTTGAAGTTCAGATCTTTGCTGCGGTTGTTAGCAGTTTTCTCCTTTAGACAACTCAGTGTTTGAGCTACGCCACAGTCCGCGATATCATCATTTTGGAGATTGCAGTACAATCCAAAAGATTGCTGTGATTTATCATGTATTTTCTTCTTCTTCTGTTTTGTATTTGTTCCTTGTGAACTTGTCATTTGTGAAATGGAATGTTTATGCTTTGCGATAAAAAAATAAATAAAATAAATGATGGGTCAGCATTTAATTAGTTATTGACTTAGTCCTCCTCCTCCAACACACACACACATACACACACACACACACACACACACAAAGAGACAACAGGCTGGAGACACACACAAGCTGAAGACAGACCGGGGATAGGCTGGAGACAGAGATTGGGAGAAAATCAAAAACCCTAAGCAAGCTGCCTTATCCCAAAAGACGGTGGCCGCCTACTATAACTCATGTTTCAAGCTTCAGATATGGTATTCTCTACACAAAATCTAGAGAAGAGCCTAGATTTCAACAAAGTCATCCAATCGATTTACGGGGAAGCATCACTATAGTCGTTCTCTACGATTCCCTTCTGGTAAAAGCATTAACTCTTTGACGATCAAATCCAGTCCAAATAGATCTTAACTCTTTCAAGCTCTCAAGCTTCAGATATGTTATTCTTTACATATAACTAGAGAATAGATTCAGTCTTCAACAAAGTCATTTGATCGATTCACAGAGAAGCATCACCAAGGGCGCTCTCTGCGATTCCTTCAGATAAAAACATCAACTCTTCGGCAGTCAAATCCTATCTAAAGAGATCTCACCACTTTTCGGCCACCAAAATCATTTCAGGAGGATACTACCATTGCTTCATTCGAGAATATGTCGTTCATCGAATTGAAGACACATTAAGGAGATAGAATCAAGGGTTATTCTTTAATAAAAAAGATTAAAATAATATAGCATTTGTAACCACATTCTCTTGATTAATAAAATTACATATTGTTATTATTTGCTTGTAGTTTTGACCGGTTGATTTTCGAACTCGAAATTTGTCACTTTGAATCACATTCTTTTAATTATATGTGTCCAATGTATAAGAGCTTTTGATTTTCCTTCCATCTCTTTAAATTAATTAGAGGTTCCCCTTATCATGATCATATTGCTTAGTAGGAAAAGGATAAGAAAGAATGTTTGGAACAACTCTTTTGGGATAAGAATCTTATTAATCTTAAAACAACTAAAATATATAAGTTTGAGATATACATGTGTTGATTTATTTTGATTATTAGAGCATCCTTAAAGGTGTAACTCATATAATAGCTTAGGACAAACTTATCTTCGAACGTCCCAAAATAGTGTAGCTGAAACCACAAACTTAAGTTTCATACGATAGTGGAACCGAAGTAATTTGTGGGACCTCTAAGTTTAATCGTGGTAGAGCGAAATGACAAACAATAATCTGCTTTGTATCTAAACGATGGAGAGTGAATCATTTGCGAACAAACGACGAAGGCTCAACTATTTGGTTACCAAACTATTAATTTGTTGCCGTTTGGAACTGGGATTATGGGATGGCATAGAGTGTGCCCTTTGACCTAAAGAGTGAAGCATGAGAAATATTCTAATATGTAAGAAATATTGTGGGCCTTTGAGCACCCACATAAAGACCGGGTCCAATACGGCCTTGCTTAGGCACCAATCAATCTAATGGGATAGGCTTTGGAGTCTTAGAGCAACTAGGGTTTGTGAACATATATATATATATGTATATATAGAACACACAAACTACACCCTTACACACATGCAAGAGAGATAGCCGACCCCTCTCTCTCTCTCTTTCTCTCTCTCTCTCTCTCTCTCTTATACACACACATTTTCTCTCTCTAAGGCCATAACCATAGTGCCTTGGGATTAGCGCGTGACATCAAAGGAGATCGCTCTAGCTGTGTTCTGTACGACCAACACGAAACACAAGAGAGTACATGGAGGCTTTGTAGGAGCATCAGTTCATAGGAGATCTTGTCGGGCTCGTAACAATGCGGTATTTGATCTGTTGGGTTATTATACTAGTTAAGACACCTATACCCAACCCATATATATGTGTGCATATTTTTTACATTGGTATCAGAGCCTTAGGTCATTGATTCGCCCGTTTTTGAACCCAAAATGAATCTGCTATAAAACTCTCGAAGCTTTTTACATAAACTTGATAAAATCGATTTTCAAGTAAGTCTATGTGAAAACTCCACGACAAGTCCAAATTCTTTTTATGGTTGTGTTCCTTATGGTCCCTAAGTCCCCGCGAGAAGTTTCATGGGCTGATTATCTCCGTAGAGGGAGAAAATCAAAACCCTAATTTTTTTGGGTCTATAAAATCAATAAATTTTTCAAAACTCTGTGCTATTTTTCATACTGATTCTTGATGTTTTTGAATCTGATTATGAACATATATTGAAAGTATGTTGCATAAGCTTTCCAACCGTATAACATTTATCAAATTTGGTGCAAAATCGAGCAAGATACAGCCTTGAAAAGTCCCTATCTTTCGACATAGATTGCTGCACATTAGGTTTCTTCCATTGAATAAGATGAACAGGTCTTGAGGTGCATCATGCATGTATGCACATGCTAAGTGAATAACGCCGTGTTTGGCAACGAAAACAATTTGGTTTGATTCCTAATAGCTTAGATTTTTGTTGTGAACATTCATCGCTTCCAAACAAGCCTCAGTTTTTGGTATTGACACCTAAGATTTTGAGACATTAGAGCCACGTTTGGCATGTTTTGAAACTATTGGTGAGTTTTTTAATTTGTGGCCAAACAAGACTTATGTAGTGGCACATCAGTTTTTTTTTTTTTTTTTTAAATTTAAATCAATATAATTGGTTTAATTATTCAAAACAAATCTAGTAAAATAACATTTTTGAAATATTATTGTTACTTAGTGTTTAGCACACTAATTTGGGACTCTTAGATAAATTTTTTATTATAAATTATCATGTATTTATAGCATTTTTAGAGCATGTAATTTATGTTTATGGACATTTATTTAATTGTTTAAAATATCATAATACATTATTAATTTTTGTAATTAAAAAGGGACATATAGGACACTGTTTTGAGACCATATAAAGTTTTGTGGGACCCATAGATAATATTTGGTAAATTATCTAAATCACATTAATAAATTTTTTTTTTGAGGGAAATCACATTAATATTTTAGGATATATAATTATGTGTTTTTGTACATGTATTAAATTGCTTTAAATATTTTTATTGATCATCAATTCATGGAATTAAGACAATGTGTTATAGCACACTAGTGGTAGCTTGAGAAAATTTTTAGTGAATTTTCTTGCTCTTTGGGATATATTTTAGAGCATAGATTATGCTATGTACGCAATATTATTTGCTTAAAATATAAAAAATAAAGTTGTTAATTCTTGAGATTAGTGAATGGTGATTTTTGTACACTATTTGGGAACTTGAGAAATATTTTTTAATTATCTCGTGTTTTTGGAATTTTAGAGCATACGATTTATGCTTATGGGCATTATTTTTTAATTGGTTAAAATATGCAAAGTAGGCTATTAATTTTTGAAATTAATATGGGGTGTTTGGCACACCATATTAGACTACCAAAATTTTTGGAGAACAAATTTCTCAAATGTTTTGTATTTTTTCAGAATTTAGTTGCTCATAGTTAATTTGTTTAACTAGATCAATTTATTTTGTTAAATTGATTCTTTTTTTTTTTTTTTTGCCTTAATAAAATTTTGGAAATTTTTTATTTATAATGAAAAATCAGTTTATCAGTTATTTAAATTTTTTCTATGAGGTTTTAAATTAATTTGTTAATTTAAAAGAAACTAAATGTTTTATTTGTTCTGGTCTATTGATGGATGACCTTTATATTATAAATCCTGCCTCTCCTACACTGCAACTAAATGAATTGAATAACACAAATAGTTTACCATTTAAGATAAAAGAACCTTCAAAGATGAACCAAACGTATCTTTGGCACTTACGCCTTGGTCATATTAATTTAAAAACGATTCAAAAACTGGTTCAAAATAGGTCATTAGGCACATTGGAAGTGGAGGCACTTCCAGTTTGTGAATCCTGCTTGGAAGGTAAAATGACCAAAAGGTTGTTCTTGGCCAAGGGCTATAGAGCAAAAGAGCTGTTGGAACTAGTTCACTCTGATTTGTGTGGTCCTATGACTGTCCAAGCAAGAGGGGACTTTGAGTAATTTGTCACTTTCATCGATGATTACTCAAGCTATGGGTACATTTATTTGATGCGGCATAAGTCTGGATGCTCTAAGAAATTCAAAGACTTCAAGGCTGAAACGGAGAAGCGTTTAGGTAAATGTATCAAGACACTACGATCTGATTGTGGTGGAGAGTACCTCTTATGAGAGTTTAGGGAATACTTATTGGAGCAAGGGATTACATCCCAATTGTTTGCACTCCGTATGCCTCAGCAGAACGGTGTAGTAGAAAGAAGGAATAGGACTCTCATGGACATGGTAAGATTTATGATGAGTTATTCAGAATTACCAATTTCCTTTTGGGGACACGCATCAGAGACAACTGCATACATTCTAAAGTTGGTACCATCTAAGTCAGTACTACTACTCCCACAGAATTTTGGACTGGGTGAAGCCTAGTCTGCGGCATATTTAGATCTGGGGTAGTCCAGCACACATGCTAAAAGGGAACGTAGAAAAGTTGGAATCGAGAATGAAAGTATGTTTCTTTGTTGGGTATCCAAGAGGAACTAAAGGTGGTCTATTTTATAGTTCTAAGGATCAAAAGTTTATTGTTGCCACCAATGTTACATTCTTAGAAAAGGACTATGTTATAGACCACAAGCCCAGAAGCCGTATTATTCTAGAGGAAATGAGAGGTGAGACACCAACACATACTTCTTCGATACCATCGGTACGAGTAGAAGCATCACAATAAAGAGTTATCGATATTCCATTACCACGTCGTTGTGGGAGGATTACTGAAACTCGTGTAGATCCCAAACCATCCATTAACACGTAGGTTCCTGAACCAATGTAGCTTGCAGAGAATGGTGTATTAGGTTTAGAATTTTCACAACGTAATACCAGTGATACACAGACACAAGTTGTGCCTCGTAATAGGAGGGTTATTATTCAACCTAACCAGTACATGTTCTTGGGAGATTCTTATGACCGGGTCCTTGATTAACAAGGTGTCGTTCCCTGTAACTACAATGAAGCACTCCAAGATAAAGATGCAGACCTTTGGCAAAGGGCTATGAAGTCTAAAATGGAGTCCATGTACTCCAATCAAATCTTGGATCTTGTAGAACCACCCAATGAATTAAAATCCATTAGATACAAGTAGATCTATAAGAAGAAGAGAGGAACATATGGTAAGGTGGAAACCTTTAAAGCAAGGCTTGTTGCAAAATGGTTCACTCAAAAAGAAAGAATCGATTATGAGAAAACCTTTTCGTCGTTGGCAATGCTAAAGTCTATCTGAATTCTCTTATTCATTACTGCACATTTCGATTATAAAATGTGGAAAATGGATGTCAAGATAGCATTTCTTAATAGAAATGTTGACGAGTACATCTATATGGTGCACGCAGATGGGTACATCGCGAAGGGCCAAGAACACATGTTGTGCAAGCTTAAGAAGTCCATTTATGGACTTAAGCAGGTATCTAGGTCTTGGAATATCCACTTTGATCAAGCAATCAAGTCTTTTGGTTTTGATCAGTGTGCGGATGAATCCTGTATGTACAAGAAACATGATGGAAGCATGGTAGTGTTCTTAGTACTATATATAGATGATATCTTCCTAATCGGAAATGATGTGGGGGTATTATCTTCTGTAAGGGTATGGTTATCCAGTCAATTCAATATGAAGGACTTGGGAGATGTCAGTCATATCCTATGGATCAAGCTTAGCAAGATCGTAAGATTAAGATGTTTGGCTTGTCACAAGGCACTTATATCAACAATATTCTTGCAAGGTTTAGCATGCAAGATTGCAAGAAGGGATTCCTTCCCTTCAGACATGGAATTACTCTATCTAAGGATCAGTGTCCTAAGACACCTGATGAGATAGAAAAGATGAAGGCAGTTCCTTATGCCTCAACAAATGGAAGCCTGATGTATGCTATGCTATGTACTAGACCTGACATCTGCTTTGCTGTTGGTATGGTTAGTAGATATTAGTCTAATCTACGACAAGAACACTGGACTACGGTGAAAATTATTCTCAAGTACCTAAAAAAGACTCGAGACTATATGTTAGTTTACCAAGTAGACAGTCTTGTACCCATTGGGGACACAAATTCTGATTTCATGTCAGATAGGGATTCCAGAAAGTCTACCTCAGGATATGTGTTCATCCTAGGAGGTGGAGCCATTAGTTGGAGGAGTATCAAGCAGTCATGTATATTCCACCACAGAAGCTGAGTATGTGGCTTCTTTGGAAGCTGCTTAGGAGGTTGTTTGGCTCAGAAATTTCCTCACGGATCTAAGAGTAGTACTTGCGGTACAATCGGCTATTACCTTTTATTGTGATACTAGTAGAGCGATTGCTAAATCAAAGGAACCTAGGGCGCAAAAGATGGGAAACACATTGAGCATAAGTATCACCTAATAGATAGATCGTGCAAAGAGGTGATGTTGAAGTGACCAAGATAGCATCAGCAAATAACCTGGCAAATCCTTTCACCAAGAGCTTACCGGCCAAGACTTTTGATAGTCGCGTAGAGGGGATAGGAGTGAGGTGAGTCGCATCATGGCTTTGAGTCTAAGTGGCCGGGAGATTGTTAGGAATATATTCTAAAAGCCATGCTTTATGTAGTTGATTTATTATTCATTTAATAAAATCAGTTGCTCCATTTTTATGAGAATCTGTGTGGGCAATTTTTGCATTACATTGTTTATTGTGCATGTGTGTTTCTTATTCTACAAAGTAGGTGGTTTGATGTGTAGAGTTCGGCTTACACACGAAAGATCAGACCATCGGATCTTGTAGAATGTAAGATTTTGGTTTACAGTCTTACATGGGATTGGACACACCATCGGTAGGACTACAACATGGTGATGTAATAGGTTTGTCTTGACCACGAGAAACTATATTATTTCAACTCACTATGCTGGTACGCTTTGTGTATTAAACGGGATCGACTTGGGGTAATTATCTTTGTACTGACTTATAAGATAATTAATACCTCATGGCTATTTTGAGTGCTTATGCTCTAAGTCCTAAATTAATTTATAAATACGTACATTTGATAATTCCGCTTTGATCCCTAAAAGGGTGAGATCTTTAAATGGGTCAATATCTCTTTGGATTGGGTGATAATATTAATTGTGTGGTAATTAATGATGGAATCCATGTCTCAATTTCGGAATTGATGATATCCCCTTGAGAAAGTTTATAAGTTTTGATTATGTCAAACCCTGTAGGTGGATTTTGTATCCGATATATCAGATAAGTTATGCAGAGGATCTCAAGAAATTTTAAGAGATTATTAGATATGATTGTCAGTAATTATATTTAAGAGTAGTGCTACATACACACTTTTTGACACACTTTTTAACACACAGCTTTAAATGCATGTACCTTGTGCTATGTAAGTGGTGCACAGAAAAGTGTGAAAAATTCAAACAGCACAAAGTACATGTGTTTAAAGCATAGTGTGTCAAAAAGTGTGTCAAAAAATGTGTGTACTAAACATTTCCCTATATTTAATTAATAGATATCTATAATCTTAACCTGGGGAAATAATAAGCATTTAATAATATGGAGCTTGAAATACATTTTTGAGATAAGGGTAGGAGAGCAATTATAATTCTTTAGTGGTATACTTTTAATTTATGGAAATAGAAATATGATTCAGTTCGAATTAGGGTTTCCTAATTCCATAAGGAAGCCTATTCCTTATTGACTTCTTATGGTCCCTATCGTAGCCTATATATATGTTGCTTTGGCTCTCTACATTTTTTTTTTTTTTTTTTGCGTTTTTCTATCAAGTGTATTATAACTCAGAATAGAAAAGAGAGCGTAAACGAGAGAACAGAAAACAGAAGGAATTTCGAAAGCGCCCACACTCAGTTCGATATTCTGGTAGCAGAGAGGAATACGATAGAAGATCGTGAGCTGTTATTGGGCCCATGTTCTCGATTCGTCTACTACAACAATCCATTTGCAGTTCAAGGTAACCCTAGTTCCGCCCATTTAGGGTTATTATAGATTTCACAAAATTTTTGCCGTACCAACTTATACGCACTGTCAACGGATTCTTAGAATGCAGTTTCCTAGCACAACCATCTTCAAAGATGCCCATGAATTCTGCAAATCATGCCAATGCTGTCAAAAGCTTGGCACAATCTGAAAATAGAATTCTATGCCCTTAACCCCCATTATTACAATAGAAATATTTGATTGTTGGGGCATAGATTTCATGGGCTCCTTCGCTGTGGAGAATGTCTCGAAATGGGTGGAGGCAATACTAACAAGGTGAAACGACCATAGAACTGTAATTTCGTTTCTAAAAGAAAACACTTTTTCGCGTTTCGAGACCCCCAAAACACTTATTAGTGACCAAGGCAAGCATTTTTGCAATAGACCCTTGGAGTTACTCCTCAAAAAGTATGGGGCTAATCATAAAATTGTCTTAGCCTACCACCCACAGACAAATGGGCAAGCAGAGTTGGTAAATCAAGTAATCAAGCACATTCTTGAGAAAACGATTAGCTCCAATAGAAAAAATTGGGCTTATAAACTGACCGATGCACTGTGGGCATATCGTACTGCTTTCAAAATCAATATGGGAATGTCTCCGTACAGACTAGTGTACGGGAAAGCATGCCACCTCCCCATTGAGATTGAACATAAAGTTTATTGGGCGACACGCTCATTAAATTTCAATATTAACGAAGGAGGAAAACTAAAAAAAGCTTTAACTAGCAGAACTTGAGGAAATACACACAGATGCTTATGACAATGCGAAGCTGCATAAAGAGAGGTTGAAGGCTTAACATGATAAAATAATCTATAGAAAATCCTTCAAACCGGGACAAAAATATTTGTTGTACGACTCCCGCCTCCATTTATTCCCAAGCAAGCTAAACTCGAGATGGACATGGCCATTTATAGTTAAATTTGTCTTTCCACACAGAGCGGTTAAGCTAATCAACCCCAAAAATGACGAGTACTTCAAAGTAAATGGCCAACGGTTGAAGCCATTCTTGGAGAATTTTGAACCAGAAATTGAGCTCATCCAATTGGTTGAGCCCGACTATTCTAACAATTAAACACCCATATAATCCTTCACACTTTTTATTGTATCTTTATGATTTATGCAAATTTTGGTTCGTTTAATTTTGTTTCATTCTTGTTTGTAGCCCTGCATCCTCACCCACTATACCGGCATCTTATTTTCATCTGCAAGTTTCAATCATGAATGATAATGAAGGCACTAGATCTGTCTACTCCCTAGGATATTGGGGGGATCCTGAGTTCCCGAATCCACCTTAGACTGTCGAAGAAATTGAATTTTGCCTTTCACCATATAAAGGGTCAGGGGCAGATGAACTCATAAATTCATCCCATGGGTATGTCCCCATTCCTCCCGCCCTTGTTGCCTTCAACCCCTTTGAACACATGATATTCCCCTCTGATGATGAGGAAGAGGACGAAGAAGTGGATGACATTGGGTTAGGGGATAACAAATTATGGAAGCAACGGGACATCAACGACCTGCATAATATAGTGGTTGGGAACCACCGCGCCGTATTCATGTTTGATGATGATTTCATTATTATTGTGTTGGTTCCCTATCTCTATGTGCACTCTAGCTACCTGCTTTATCAAATTCAATGCCCCCTGCCAACTATTGCATACTGCGTGTTCTTGCCAATAGTGAGGTTGGGTTCGAGTCACACTTTCTCTTGTTGTAGTTTCTTTTTCAGTTGCTTTCAGTTTTTTATTCTCTTGTCTAATTTTTCTTATGACTCTTTTTGTTGTTTTCCTTGTTTAGGATTATCACTATAAATCTCAATGCTCCACCGATTTTCTTCCATATGTGTTGTTTCATAGGCCACCCACGTGGTCCCCTACCACTACGCCATGAGAACGATAAAAATTAAGGAGTTATACTCCTCTATTCATGTCTCCATCAGGATCACCAAGATCCCATGTCATTCGAGCATTCAGTTCTTGGGGGAATCCAAATATACTCGATGATATTCTCGAAGTGTTCAATTCTTTCTGGGACCGTGAACTGTCAACCTTAGATTCCAACAATGAAAAATTGGGGAGTACTACGATGATGCAACTGTGGAAGATGACGGTTCCAATCTAAAGAAATAGTGGCCAACTTCAGCTCTTGTTTCTATTGATCAATCTTTTTAGAGTTGTGGTTGTAGTATTAAACACTAGTTTTATTTATCTTTAATTTTATTTTCAGTTATAAAGGTCTAAGTACCAATGTGGGGGTTAATATTGCGATTGGATGCTATAAACAAATATTATATTACTAGATTTAAATTTTTTTTGAAATGATGAGTATTTTTATCCTTATATACTGTGGACAACATGCTATTCGGTTTTCTGTATGTAAGGGACCAGTTTTTGCTAGTTAGGGGTGAACTGATCTTCCATAATAGGGATTCCTAAAATTTTAAGTCTTGATAGATCGAACACTCTCGATCGATTGAACATTTTGCATCTCAAGCGCTTAAGAAATACTCAATCGCTTGACCATTAGATCGATCGAACTTTCTCGATCACTCGAGACTTGTTTTTAAGTGAGGCATCCTCAGGACTCTCCCTTATTTCTTTCATTCCCTCAATCACAAGAGAGAGAGAGAGAGAGAGAGAGAGAGAGAGAGAGAGAGAGAGAGAGAGAGAGTGAGAGAGCATTTGGGTGATTTTCATCACCTCCAACATAAGTTTTGGGTCCTGATCATCCTAACCTCATCATTATCATCATCCCACCCTTTTCCCTGCATATATCCCAAGGTAAGGTTTTCATGAACCCCCTATGCATAGGATGTTGGAAAACGAAAGGGGGTGCCCCCCACTAGTCTTAAGACCAGCTAATAAATTATGGGTTGTAATCTTAGTGAAGTTTCTTATTTCTGTGTTTCTTTTCTTCGGTTCGCTGAATTTCTGTGTTCGATCGATCAAACTGGGATCAAGCGATCGAGCCTGACCCAGTTTGAATCGATCGAAAAAGTTCGATCATTCAACGATGTTCAGAAACAATTTCTATTTTTCTTTGCTGTTTTACTTATTTTCTCTTCATTTTCTTGTTGTTTTATCTCTTCCAGCAGCAACAATGAATCCTACCACAGGCTACCATATAGAGAAACCATTCGATCTCCTCATCCCGGATTCGGTCTCTGACCACAAGTTTTGGAACCCACAAGATCAACAATGGTTCAACCACTATTTTCAACACCAGAAGGTTATGCTTTAAAGACCGTTAGAGTCTGTTTGGCTTTGAGATGCTAAAATAGGCTAAGAGGATTAATATTTCTTGGGTTCGGGAGGTGTGTGCCACTATGATCTGGGACCCCGCTGCCCCATTCACTTATCGATCCTTCTTCTGCGGGTGGGAGTTTATTTTCAGCCCGACCACCATTCCTACTACTTTAGGCGTACTTGAGGTGCCCGATTGTGTATGTCCATAGTTACTAGGTGCCCCTGAGACCCTGCCCTCGACGTTAGCCCATGAGAATATAAGCGGAGCCATTCAGAGATAGAATGGCATATCACTTATTAAGGATCAACACCTCACCGACAAGTATCACCTTTTTTACCTCGCTTTGTGTAACTGCATCCTCTTAACATCCTACCGTGAAAAGTTGGCGCCATGGTATGCCCGTACTCTTCATGCCGTCAAGACGGGACAGAGAGTCTGCCTACCTTGACTCTATATTGATTTCATGATATAGCCCACCTGCGACATTGCTGCCAAGCGCCACCTCAAGGACGAGGGGCCATCCATCATGTTATCGCCTAGTCTGGTTTACTCTCATTGGTCATAGATGAGATTAGCAATGCATCTAGTCGATTTGGTGTGATGGTAGCCGGCCATTCAGACGCTCAAGAGAAAACAAAAGTTGAAAGGAACGGTAAAGGTTGGAAAGAGGAGGAGAATGGGAGGTACTGATATCGTGGTAGCTTTTGGGATGCCTTTCGAGGCTTAGGAGCGGGATTCTGAGGAGGATATTGATCCGGTTACTGAGGTGCAGCAGTTTGAGCTAAGGTAAAGATCGTAAACACAGACCCAGGGAGAGTCTTCTGTGTCTCTCTAGACCATTCATGCGATGTTTTTAGAGGAAAGAGAGGCACAGATTAGACTCAAGGGCAAGGTTGATCACCTTACCACTCAGCTGGATGCGATTTTGGTTCAGTTGGGGATTGATCAGTCTCTCCACACACCATCATCTGCCCATGCTGCACCATCCACTACCGCTCCAACTTCGTCATCGGCACCGTCTATTACTGAGCCACCACCTCTGGCCATGGTTGATCCATCATCTGCTACACTTCATGTTCCGGTTGTGCGTGACACAGCGATAGCCACTGTAGTTGTTGAGGGTAAGGACAGGACCATTTCTTCCAATGCTGATATACAACCCCTTCCAGCTCTGACCGATGTTTCTGATCCCATTGCTGATGACCCGATTCACATCAATTAGATAGTTTAGATGCAAAAGTGAGGGTTTATGCTGTATTGATTTTGTTTTTCTTCTCTCTCTGTTATTCGTACTTTTGTATTCCAAACTCAGTCACTGGCATGTTCATTATTTTGCTTAGTTACATTACAGTGATGAGTTTTGTTATCGTTATGGACCATGTATATATTGTTGTATCTATTAACCTTGATCTTTGGAGATTGTATGTCTTAACACAGGTTGTTGTTGCTTATTATATTGCTTATACTCAGGTGACTTCTATCCACTTTTGTTTGAAACTCAACAACTAAGGACATTTGCTGGTTTCAGTTGGGGGTAGATAGTAGATAGGCAATCACCTGCACTTTTCACATTCAGTACCATTCTTTTCATTGCAATATCACACAATGTACGATTTCTGTAAAAATTTAAAACTTAAAGTTTTAAATAGAATAACTTCGAACTTTCTCTCGTGTTTAGTTATTTATTACGCATTGACGCATTCATGTTGTTCTCGTCCTTTTATGGATTATGCTTACGCATTTGTTTAGTACTATTGGGATGATTGCACATGTTGAACATTAATGTCTCCGATAACCATACGCACTTGTGAGATTTACATAGAGAACTTGAAAAGGAGTTTAAACGATTATAGTGTTCAAGAAATAAGCAGTAGAGACAAATCACCCTTACTGAGCTTTTGAAACCATTCTTCATTTATGAGGGATTATCACACATAACTCGAGATATCATTTATTACTTATACGTTAAAAACTCATTGAAAAAGTCTCATTACTTCTTGATTTGGCCACTCGTTAGAGGAGAACGTTTAGGAATTACCAACTAAAACTCGACAAGCACCAAAATGTGAAAACTAAAAAGTTAAGAAAATGAATTAAGCCATCAGTTAATGACTCCTTAGCCTATATACATATCTATGCCTACATTCAGAAAGTCTTCTTACTTCTCACCCCATTTAAATTGAATACTGCCGATTATTCTATAAAAACATGAGCATGCCAATTACATGCCTTGACCCAAATGAACTCCACCTTGTCTGTATGATTAATCAGTCGAAGCATGTGATTGGAAAGAAGTTGTTATGGGGAGTTGCTATAAAAAAATAAAAAACAAAAAAAATAAATAAATAAAAGGAGAAAAAAGTGAATGAAAAAAGAGCAAGAAGAGAAGAAAAGAAGTGGAAAAATTGAATATGAAGGAGTACAGAAAGAAAAGAAAATATACAAAAAATGGAAGATGGTTGGAAATTCGAAAGAAAAAAAAATAAAGTGACAAGAGATAGACTCCATCACATGCTAAGACATGCGTACTTCTACCTACTACTTCTATCTACCATATGTAAGACCTAAACAAAGTCTTAAGGATTCTTAATAATTTGGTTTGAACATGTAGGTGTAAATCGAGTTATCCACGGTAGTTCACTCCTCTAGATAGTGGCATTCCATTCATGAGACTACACACTCTCTAAAAGTTCATTTTTCAAGCGTCAAGTATGAAAGTATTAGTATTCATACCAGCAACTCATGTCAAAACTTTCATACATTGAGTGATCATGTTTACACAAGTTTCTGAGAGACGGATTCTTTTATGGGTGACAACCTGTCAAAATTACGAATTCTGAAAACACAAAAGTCTAAACAACTCTAAATGTGGTTAGATGTGTAACTATTGACCACACACACACACACAAGGATGCATGAATGTAATACATGTGTTATAATTGTCTTGGTGGGATGAGGAGCATGTTGACATCTTTCATGGTTTGATTGAGAATGATTTGTCCTTGTAGAGCAGAGTTTTTAGTTGATTGGGAGAGATTAGTTTGGAATTTGCTTTTATCTTTTTTATCTTAAAATGTGAATTTTGTGGGTATATTTACTGCAAACCCTCACGAGACATCACTCGTCCACTAGGAAAACCTAGGGGTTTAAAGGCTTGTTGCATACGCCAAATGCAATCGTGATTCCTACAAGAGTGAGTTAGGAATTTTCTTTCTATTTACACTACAACAAATTTGACATTTAGTGACGAAACTTTTACTCGCGAAATTATTTTCGTCACTAATAGTATACTATTAGTGATGAAATCAATGTTCATTAGCAAAAGTCTTTATCTTTCTCGACGAAACCAATTTTCCGGAGTAAAAGTTGAACAATTACCGACAACAATTGATTTCGTCACTAAAGTTCGTCGCTAATAGTTGGCGGTAAATTTCCCCTGCCAAAAATTTGGTGGGAAAAGTTTAGGCGACGAAACGTTATCAATTGGTGACGAAATTTTTTCGTTGGTAATTGTTTTACTTTTAGTGACGAAATATTTAGTCGGGAATTGTATACCCTTTCGTGGCGAAATATTTTCGTCGGTAATTGTAACAATTAATGACGAAATACTTTCGTCGGTAATTGTTTTACTTTTAGTGATGAAATATTTCGTCGGGAATTATTTAACCTTTCGTGACAAAAAACTTTCGTCGGGAATTGTTACAATTGGTGACGAAATTATTTCATTGGTAATTGTTTAACTTTTAGTGACGAAATATTTCGTTAGGAATTGTTTAAGCTTTCGTGACGAAAAACTTTCGTCAAAAATTGTTACAATTTGTGACGAAATTGTTTCGTCGGTCATTGTTTTACTTTTAGTGACGAAATATTTCATCGGGAATTGTTTAAGCTTGCGTGACGAAAAACTTTCGTCGAGAATTGTTACAATTTGTGATGAAATTGTTTCGTCGATAATTATTTTACTTTTAGTGACAAAATATTTCATTGGGAATTGCATAAACTTTCGAGACAAAAAACTTTCGTCGGGAATTGTTACAATTGGTGACAAAATTGTTTTGCCAGTAATTATTTTACTTTTAGTGACGAAATATTTCATCGAGAATTGTTTAAGCTTTTGTGAAGAAAACTTTCGTCGGGAATTGTTACAATTGGTGACGAAATTTCTTCGTCGGTAATTGTTTACTATTAGTGACGAAATATTTTGTCGGGAATTGTTTAAACTTTTGTGAAGAAATAATTTTGTTGGGAATTGTTTAAACATTCATGAATCGGACTCCCGTTTATCAACGAAAGTTACAGGAAGAAACGCAATGGGAATCGGACTCCCAATTATTAAGTACACTACAAAATAACTTTTTCCCTCGTAGACTATGGTTTTTGGGGTTTAAGGGGTCAAAATGCAAACCGTCGATCTGATATCCACAAAACATAACTCAAACCTCTCACAAGTCTAAAAAAAGTTGCAGGAAGAAATAGAACGAGAATCGAACTCCCGGTTATCAAGATACATTACAAAACAACTTTTTCACCTCATAACTATGAAAATAATGTTTTTGGGGTTTGGGGGGTCAAAATGCAAACCGTTGATCCGATAACCACGAAACTTAACTCGCATCTCCCACATGTCCATAGAAAGTTGCAGGAAGAAATGGAATAGGAATCGGAATCCCTGTTATCAAGATACAATACAAAATAACTTTTTCACCTCGTAAACTCTGAAAAACTATATTTTTGGGATTTGGGGGGTCAAAATAAAAACCGTTGATCCGGTAACCACGAAACTTAACTCACAACTTCCACTTATGTAAAGAAAGTTGTAGGAAGAAACAGAACAGGAATCAGACTCCCGGTTATCAAGATACACTACAAAATAACTTTTTTACCTCATAAACTATGAAAAATAAAGTTTTGGGGTTCGGGGGGTCAAAATGCAAACCGTCGATGCGATAACCACAAAAGTTAACTCGTACCTCCCACACCTCCATAGAAAGTAACGAGAAGAAATGGAAAGGGAATCGGACTCCCCATAATCAAGATACACTACAAAACAACTTTTTCACCTCGTAGACTCTAAAAAACAAAGTTTTTGGGATTTGGGTGGTCAAAATGCAACCCGTCGATCCGGTAACCACAAAACTTAACTTACACCTCCCACACATCCATAGAAGTTGCAGGTAGAAACGGAATAGAAATCGGACTCTCGGTGATCAAGATACAATACAAAATAACTTTTTTACCTCATAAACTCTAAAAAACTAAGTTTTTGGGGTTTAAGGGATCAAAATGCAAGCTGTCAATCCGGTAACCACGAAACTTAACTCGCAACTCCCACACATATAAAGAAAGTTACAGGAAGAAACAGAACAGGAATCAGACTCTCGGTATCAAGATACAATACAAAACAACTTTTTTACCTCGTAAACTCTAAAAAATTAAGTTTTTTGGGGTTTGGGGGGTCAAAATGCAAACTGTCAATCCGGTAAAAATGACACTTAACTCGCACCTCCCACACATCCATATAAAGTTGCAGGAAGTTGATACGAGCTACTGGCCACAAGCTCATAGTTAATATAGATCCTATCTTGGGTAGACCAACTAACGAAATCCAGTCTGCCAAGCTGTCTATTGAGATCGGCGTCCTTACTATGTAAAGAAAGTTGCAGGAAGAAACTTATCTTGGGTAGACCAACTAGCGAAACTTAACTCACAACTCCCACACATGTAAAGAAAGTTACAGGAAGAAACGGAACAGGAATCGGACTCTCGGTATCAAGATACAATACAAAATAACTTTTTGACCTCGTAAACTTTGAAAAACTAAGTTTTTGGGGTTTGGGGGGTCAAAATGCAAACTGTCAATTCGGTAAAAATGACACTTAACTCGCACCTCCCACCCATCCATATAAAGTTGCAGGAAGTTGATACGAGCTACTGGCCTCAAGCTCATAGTTAATATAGATCCTATCTTGGGTAGACCAACTAACGAAATCCAGTCTGCCAAGCTGTCTAGTGAGATTGGGGTCCTTACTAGGGAGAACATTTCAAAGAAATACAACAAATGGAGTGAAGTGCCTGAAACAGATAAGGAGGAGTTGTTCACCCGTTTGAATATATATTAAATAGTGTTTATATTAAAGCTTTACATATACATATTTTAGACAATAATAGGCTTTTGTATTTCATATGTTTGGTTTTCTTAACTTGTAGATGAGGATTGATGTGGATACAACTGCACCTCATGCTAAGTGAACCTACACTGAGCTTGTAATGGCACGTAGGAGGAGCAGCAATCACGAGCTACACAAGTTGTTTCAAAAGTACCAATCAGTGGATGAGGCACGTGCCCATTGCCCCATTATCTTGAGTAAGGAAGAGTGGGATAATAAATATGACTATTTCTCATCGGAAGCCTTTAAGGTACAATTACAAGTATAGTTTTAAAATTTGAGAACGACATTTAACCCTGTAAACTTACTTCAAATTATTTACTCTCAAAGAAACGGTCTGAGACAAATAAGAAGAACAGAGTCTGTCAGACTATCACGCATTGTATGGGATCACGAGCATTTGAGGCGGGTAAATCAAAGAAGGTAAATACAAATATTTATACAAGTCTTTAAATTCAGAATATTTCTTTGCGATTCTATTTAGTTTTTTTTATTGTAGGAAAAGGACTTAAAGAAGCCTCTCGGCCGCTGCGAATGGTTTAAATGGTCACGCCACACAGACGCGAATGGCTGGTGTTGTGACCAGGCTAGGGTGATACATGTAAGTTTCTAGGTATATCTTATCAAACTTGTGTTTTGTTTTGGTAATGAATGCTTATATAAGTTTCCACATTATATGTAGGATGAAATGGAGGTGAGGTTGAACCAGCCTGTATCTGAGGGAGGGACTCGCCCGACAGAGGATGAGGTTGTTGATTGTGTGTTAGGGAAGAAGCCAGGTTATGTTAAGGGTTTTGGTCACGGGCCCAAGCCAACGCTGTCACACACATCTCAAACAGTATCTAGCGAACCTGATCCAGAGGTGACTTCCTTACATGGTATTGTTGAGAGCTAGAAAGATACCATAAATCGGATGGCAACAAAACATGAGAGCCAGCAGGACACCAAAAAACGGATGGCAGCAGAACATGCAGAAATAAAGGAAATGATACAACTACTACTATCATCATCGAAGCATAATTGATGGTAAGTTAATTTAAGTTTAAAATGTAATCTTTGATTATTTTACTAAGGATAGTTATAGGAAGAAATCGAAACAAACACCATCAAATACTAGTCTAATACTTGAGCGAATGACGCAAAAATGCAATTTGAAATCTTAACTTTTTCAATAAAGGGCGTAGGGGGTGTTGGGGATCAAAATCATCCAATAATGGTCCGAATGGACCGGGACCACTTCGAGCACCTTAATTGTGCCCAAAAAAAGTTGTAGGAAGAAATGGAATTGAAAATCGAGTCTCGGTTAGGAAGATTGACGCAAAGAAGCATTTTGTAAACCTTAACTCTTTCAATAAAGGGCATACGGGGTGTTGGGGGTCAAAATCGTCCAATAATGGTCCGAATGGACCAAGACCACTTTGAGCACCTCAATTGTGCCTAAAAAGATTTTTTAGGAAGAAACGGAATTGAAAACTAAGTCCCGGTTAGGGAGAGTGATGCAAAAAAATATTTTGAAACCTTAACTCTTTCAATGAAGGGCGTATGGGGTATTAGGGGTCAAAATCATACAATAGTTGTTCGAATGGACCGGAACCACTTCGAGCACCTCAATTGTGCCTAAACAAAGTTGTAGGAAGAAACGAAATTGAAAATCGAGTCCCGATTAGGGAGAGTGACGCAAAGAAGCATTTTAGAACCTTAACTCTTTCAATAAAGGGCATACGAGGTGTTGGGGGTCAAAAGCGTCCAATAATGGTCTGAATGGTCCAAAACCACTTCGAGTACCTCAATTGTGCCTAAAAAAAGTTGTAGGAGGAAACAGAATTAAAAACCGAGTCTCAGTTAGGGAGAATGACGTAAAAATGCATTTTGAAACCTCAACTATTTCATTAAAGGGCATACGGGGTGTTGGAGGTCAAAATTGTTCAATAATGGTCCGAATGGACCAAGATCACTTTGAGCACCTCAATTGTGCCTAAAGAAAGTTGTAGGAAGAAACAGAATTGAAAACTGAGTCTTGGTTAGGGAGAATGACGTAAAAATGCATTTTGAAACCTCAACTATTTCATTGAAGGGCATACGGGGGTGTTGGGGGTCAAAATTGTCCAATAATGGTTCGAATGGACCAGGACCACTTTGAAAAACTCACTTGTGCTTAAAAAAAGTTGTAGGAAGAAACACTTCTTTTTTTTTTTTTACTTGTACTTTATTTAAAATTGATTTGTATATTTTTGTATTGTAGATTTACGGGCATCTGGAGTGCATGAATGAAAACTATGCATGGTTTTGATCTCATTTTCTAGAGCAATTTACATTGATGTTTGGAGATACTATATTGTTTTGGAATTTGTGTTTTCTATATGGTTTTTGGATGTTTGGAGATACTATTTTGCTTTGTTTTGTTGGATTGAGTAGCTAATTTATTAATGAATGAAACTTTTTTTGGTGAATATGTATGTTGTGGATGTTTTAGATTACTCGTTAGCAGGTGGACCCAAAAAAAATTAGTGTGAATAAAATATATATTAAAAAAATAGAAATGCTTTTAGTGACAAAATTGTTCGACACTAATAATCAAATTGTATTTTTTAGTTTTACCTTTAGCGACAAAATTTTCGTCACTAATTAAACCTTTTTACTGACGAAACTTATTTCGTCACTAATGATTACTTTTTACTGACAAAATAATTCATTGGGAATAGAGATCATTTGCCGATGAAACTTAATTCGTCGCTAATAGTAGGACTCTTTCGTGACGAAATTTGGTTCGTTGGGAAAAATATACTTTTGCCGACGAAAAATTGTCACCAAAGGGTACTTTTAGCGATGAAATGTCGTTGCTAATAGTAGGACTCTTTCGTGACGAAATTTGGTTCGTTGAAAAAATGCACTTTTTTCGACGAAATATTTTGTCACCAAAGGGTACTTTTAGCGACGAAATTTCATCGCTAATTGTAGGACTCTTTTGTGACGAAATTTGGTTCGTTGGGAAAAATACATTTTCCTGACGAAATATTCGTCCCTAAAGGGTACTTTTAGCGACGAAATTTCATCCCTAATAGTAGGACTCTTTCGTGATGAAATTTTGTTCATTGGGAAAAATACACTTTTCGTGACGAAAAATTTCGTCGCGAAAAACTTTTTGTCACGCCTCGCAGTAGCAAAAATAGAGAAAATAAATTCCTTTTTGGACCCGTAAGCCATGACAGTTGAAAGTCACCACATTGTCCACAACCAAAGTCAAACCATCAGAGTAATGGATTAAACCACGCATTGAGATGTCTAAGTTTAATCATATATAAAGTCCGATACTAACTATTACAAACCATAAGTATTGCAGAAGTATAAATAAAGTATTACGGCAACATACGCCGATAATAAACGTAACTATTTCAGAAGTCTCTAAACATAAACACGAGCTAACTACGGCACAGCTTCCAGCCTTCAGCTTGCGTAGTAGTCAGCACCGGCATAGCCTCCATCATTGTAGGCTCCTTCCTCGTAGTACCTGTCCATGTATGCATCACCTGCATACTCAAAGCACTGGCCAGCTGGACGTGGAATATCCAGCGGCATAAAACGCCATCAGCTACGAAAGCCGAGTGAATGCAAATACTAACAGAGTATCTACAGATATGTAGCATATAACAATAACATCAATAAAAAGGATCATCTCATCGTTCGTATGCATGTATGCACCAATCCAAGATATAATACGGACGTCATCCCCTTTCCCATCTAGCACGTAGCCCAATAACTCATGACTCATTTATCCTCGACACGTAGTCTCACACATAGCATAGACTCTTGGGTCCACATTAATCAGACACGTAGTCCCATACCTACGGTCTGTTCACCCTTGACACGCAATCCCAACATTTTGGCCAACCTGCCCTGACATGGTTACTACGACACATAGCCCTTATATGATACAACACACAGCCCTGACATTCTATAGCACGCAGCTCCGTCATTCAACAGCACGCATCAATTATCACCGCACACAGCTCATACTACCACACACAGCTCATATCACCGCACACAGCTCATACTTCCGCACACAGCTCATATCATTACCGCACACAGCTCATATCATCGCACAGCTCAATACTATCGCACACAGCTCATACTACCGCACACAGCTCCATACTATCGTACACAGCTCCACTATAGCACCCAGCTCCTTGATACTATTACGGCACATAGCCCTGATGTGCTACTACGGCACGCAGCCCTAAGATACCACAGCTCATTTATCCTCGACACGTAGTCTCACACATAATATAGACTCTTGGGTCCACATTAATCAGACACGTAGTCCCATACCTACGATCTGTTCACCCTTGACACGCAATCCCAATGTTTCGGCCAACCCGCTCTGACATGGTTACTACGACACATAGCCCTTATATGATACAGCACGCAACCCTGACATTCCATAGCACGCAGCTCCGTCATTCAACAGCACGCAACAATTATCACCGCACACAGCTCATACTACCGCACACAGCTCATATCACTGCGCACAGCTCATACTTCCGCACACAGCTCATATCATTACCGCACACAGCTCATACTACCGCACACAGCTCCATACTATCGCACACAGCTCATACTATCGCACACAGCTCATACTACCGCCCACAGCTCCATACTATCGCACACAGCTCCACTATAGCACCCAGCTCCTTGATACTATTACGGCACATAGCCCTGATATGCTACTACGGCACGCAGCCCTAAGATACCCCGGCACTCCAGCCCTGACATATTATTCTCGACACGTAGTCCCGCTATATTAACCTCGACACGAAGCCCCACATCACATAACCTCCGAAATCCGACACAAAGTCCAACTCTATCATATATCGATTTGACACGAAGTCCCAGTCCTATCCCAGCACCTGGGATTCTATACTCAACATCATACGGTCTTAGCGACCGCATTCACGCGCACCCATAAATAGTATCGACCTCTGCGGTCGACAGACCCACTAATATGCACGTCGGCTTCTCAATCTCGTTATTATCTCATATATATCAAAAGGATATAAAAATACAAGAAAAATATAGGGTATTACACATAACAACATTCAAACCAAAACTAGAATGAAATATTAGACATCGTGTATGATTCTAGTAAAAATAGGGCACAGGGGTATTTTGGTCATTTTTCCAGTTTATAAGTCAGGATCCGAAAATATAAAAGTTACGTGAGATCAAATAAATAAGTATTCATGTTGTAAGTTAAGAGTTTTCGATCCTCATTAAGAATCCATCTCGATTCCAGTCGTATTTGAAAATACTAGTTTATCGTATTTATGCCGTATTTAAAAAATTAGAATACCGTATTTATACTATACCATAATACTGCATTTATACCGTATTATACTATATTAGAATACCCTATTTATATCGTATTATACTATATCACAATACCGTATTTATACGTATAAAAATCTAAATACGTAATATAATACGTATAAGCATCACATAATTAATATAAATCATAATCATAATCATAATCATGTGTTCATAACAAAGTGTAATATAAATAGCTGAGTGAGTTGGAGACTCACTTAAATTCGCAGAATAATAATGCCGAGAAAACCCGAAGAAAACCCGAAGAATCTTCGAATATAAAATTCAGGCTTCAAATAGTGTTCTTGGTGTTCTTGGTGTACTAGGTGTGTTCTTGGTGTTCTAGGGGTGTGTTCTTGGTGTTCTAGGTGTGTTCTTGGTGTTCTTGGTGTACTAGGTGTGTTCTTGGTGTTCTTGGTGTACTATATGTGTTCTTGGTGTTTGTGTGTGTGAGATGAAGATATGTAAGCATTAGGATGAGTTCTCAACCTCATAAGTCTAAGGATAAATGTAATGGAATGGTCCCATATATATAGGAACCAAGGAGGGACCTCACCTTGCAATTACCAAGAGTTAAAGGTTCAAAGGATAATTATTTCCTTAGGGCCATGTTTGGTTGGATGTGCAATAAAATCATAACTGGTCCAAATATACCAGATATTCACAAATCTACTAAATTTCTGTTTCTAAAAATTCTAAAAATTTATAATCGAGTTCTCTAAATACTGAATATTATAATAACAACATAAAAATACTATTCATCTTGGGAAATAAATATTTGAAAATAGCGGGTATTACATCTTTTGCATCGAGGAATTAGCGACGAACGTGCGACGAAATTTTTTTCATCACTAAAGACCTTTAGTGACGAAAATCTGACCTTTAGCGACGAAAATTTTTGTCACTAATAGTCAATTTTCTTGTACTGTTAGGTTAGTTTACTTTAGCTTATTTTGTTTTTCTTAGTCGTAATATATTTACTTGTCTGTTTCTCTTCGCTTTATCGCTAGGGACTAGCAATAAGCTAGTTGGGGGTTGTGATAAGTAGGTATATTTGTAGAATATATCCACGCTATAATAAGAAAATAACACAGTTTAGTCTACAACTCCCTGTTTTATCTGCAGATGTTTTACAGTACCAGTTTATGTACAGTGAGAAGAATCTATAATATGTTTCGTTGTATTAGATGTTATTCTGTGCAGATATGTTGTATGCTGAGATGTTAAGGGCAGGAATCAATTGTAGAAAAAGGGTAAAGTCCAAGTACAAAAGAGACATTGCAAAGTTGAAAAGAAGACTTTGAGCGATCGAAGTACCCTCGAGCGATTGAAAGTTCAAGTGATCAAACATGGTTTTATCAAAACTTTATGGGCAACGCAGTAGACATATATTGTAACCCTAGCTTAGGTTATCTCTATGAATATATTATGTAAGTACATCCCAAACAACGCCCGTTTTTAGTTTCTACAACTTATAGGGAGAGATAGAGAGTCTTCTTTAATTTTGTAGGTTTTGTGGTGGATTGTTCAAGACAAGTTCATTCTATTGCAAGTTTAATAGTGATTTCGTTCTCCAGGTTTCATAATCTAGTTCTTGTTACATTCTGTTTTTTAGTTTTCAGTGGCTTTATTCTATTATAATGTAGGTTTTGCATGCTTATAGTTTAAAATCAAAAGTTTTCATAAGTTTCATGTTTAAAATCAAACCAAACACAACCTTAATGTTTTCATATGTTAAAATTATGTTTTTTGCAATCCAAATCATGTTTGAGTAGTCTAGTAGTTGGGAGATCACGATAAAACAATGATCTCCAACCTCTGCCATGCACAGTGGAGAAAACCTGTGTTCAATCGATTGAAATTAGTCCGATCGATCGAACTAGAGATGTAGTCAAGCGATTGAAGTCATTTCGATCGATTGAAGGATGATGCATTTCGATCGATCGAGAACGCTTCGATCGATCGAAACTGTTAATTCCTGAGATAATCGTTTTAAGTATTCCAAGACTTTCTATTTTTAAGATTCGTTATCAAACTGTCCAGGTAAGCTCAGTTTGTCAAAATAGTTTTAGAACCTTAAGCCTTAAGGCCATTTTCTTCAATGTCTTTTAGCAAACCACCTTGAATGCTAACACCATTGAGGGTGCGAGACTAAACCATTGCTTAAAACAGTCTTTTAAGTATTTTAAATCAACTGTGATGATATAGTCCCGGTCATGTAAGGTCTATTGACTCTTTATCTATAGAAAAATATGGAATACTGAAGAGGGATGTACTCCATAGAGCAATAATGAAGGTGTATGGTAGGTGGCTAGGTCACTGTGGATTTGTGTGATCCCAACGCCTTCCTTTTATAAAGTAAAAACCTGTTTTAAAATCTGCTTAGTTAATTCATTAATTGCTAGTTTAGTTTAAATTACTTTATTAAAGTAGTTGTTAATCTATAGAACTTTGTGTTCTATACTTTCATTTAAATAATTGCTTTTTTATTTTCTTTTTGAGATTAGCCTAAGTTAGTAAACTATCACCTCTTTGTGGGATCGACCTAGTCTTACCAGTTTTACTACTTGTACGATCACCTACACTTGGGTGTTGCACAAGAGCGCACAAATTTATTTCGTGTCAAGTTTTTGCATCATAAAATTTTCCATAAATACGAGGTTAATATGTTGCAAATGTGTTTTCCCATAAAAAAAATGTTTTCATCTTGCAAAATAGATAGGGTGTCCTTCTTAAACAATGAGAAGATATTTAGAGTGACTTTCGTCACTATGACATAGTGCTAACTTGGTGCAATGCACCAATTATGTCTGTACACTCCGTTTGTTTCGATGTAAAATGTTTTTCGGAAAATGCTATAATGTACTAATTATAAGGTGAAAGCCTTTTCCGAAAAATATTTTACATAAAAACGAATGTAGCGTTTGTATTACCTTGTTAGTACTCAATTTTGTTTTTAAGGTAAGTGTTACATGCATTTCTAAGTTCAAATAAACGTGTCAAAGCAGACATGAGTAACATACATGAGTGGATGTAATTGATAGGTGAAACCATGTTAGCATGCACAAGGAAGTTGTGAGATGGTCATCCAAAAAAAATCTATCCCAATAAGTATGGTTGGATCATGTGGGTCTTTTTCAATCTCTCTCTCTCTCAAAAAGCTTATAATTCCCTGCCAATGGCTTTGCAAATGTTCACATGATATGCATATGGTCAATTTCCATTAAATATAACTATTAATTTCGATAGGTGGACCCAAACTAGAGGAGTGAAAAAATTCATTCATATCAGCATTTTCCTCTCTTTTTCCCCTTTGGAGTGGTGGTTTGGTTGAAGGGAGGAAGTAAAATTCATATATATATATATATATATTATATACAAGTGTATTAATATCCATAAGTATTTTACACTTTGATCAATCGGTGCACTTTTACTTAAGTAATTTTCTTAGAGTTTTAACAACTTTAATATACCACTTCTGTTTTTTTGGTCCGTCCATGAGAGTCTTAACTTTTTATTTTTCTTCTTTGGATATATCATGTTATATACGTTATATACAATTTGTGTTATTTTACAACTCCTTCACATTAATGACATACCACATTCCTATTGTGTAACAACTCCTTCCAAACAACTCAAGTTCCGATCAGAATAAAAAATAAAATAGTTAATCACATTTAAGTTCATGGTTGGGTTTGATTTTATTTTGTGTTTTAATTCGACTCGCGGTTTGTTTGTTTGTTGTTTATTTTTATTTTTTTGGATTTTATGGAAGATTACTCCCCACTTTTGATCAAAGTTGGTTTCTAATATATTTTTTTTAATTTGGACTAACGTTTGGATTCCTTTTTTTTTTTTTTTCTTTTTTTTCTTGGAAGGATAAATTACAATAATGCCCCTCAAATATGACTCTTTTTCAAATACGTCTCTAAACTATAAAATTTAACAAACTAAATATGCTCAACTATTACATTTTTCACTAAAACCCCTTGCATTAAAATTCCGTCCCAAAAAAGAACATGTTTTTTTAATCATGTGAATAACATATGATACAAAATATTAACAACATGATATTTATTTATCCCTCCTTGGAGTCATTAAAAATTTTAGTACAAAATTATCCTTTTCTACATACATAATTGTACTTTGTTGTACACCAAACTTTAGGTTATATTGTTCTAAAATTTTCAACAACTCAAAGAAGAGACAAAAATGTTATGTTGTTATTACTTTTACATCATGTGTTGGTAACATAGTACAAAAGTAATCATTTTTTTACGACAACCTAGCAGAAGGGGTGTTAGTGAAAAATTCTGACAATGGAGGGGGTCGATTTGTTGAGTTTTATAATTGAGGGGGTAATTGAAAAAAGGTCATAGTTGAAGGGGTGTTAGCATAATTACCCCACTTTTTTTTTTGGGACTCCTTGGTGGGTTTACTTTTCTAAGTTCCTGATGGAATGGTGGATTAGTAATATTTATCTCTGAATTATAATAAATGTCTATGAAGAATTTTAGGACTCTTAATTATACTCCTATTATCAATTCTTAGTAGTATATGGTTCTTTTTACACTCATGAAGTTTAAAAATTCCACCTTCCAATTAGAAATCTAGCATTCAACCTTCAATGCAAATGTTTGAGAGCTAGTCTATCTAAAAACTCACATTTAATTAATATTTAATTAGTAGTAGAATTTTAGTGATTGTGTATTACTTTATTTGCTTCTTTAAAGTGGACCAGAATGTGCTAATTGAGTTTTGAATCATTGGATGGAACAGAGTCCAATCTGAATTAGGATCAATAAGGAAATTATGTATTACGATTTCGTATACTAGAAATTAATGGTGTAGAAGAACAACATGACTTCACAAGCCTCCCAGTCCCAAGTTTGCTTTTGGCCCTCTTTGTTAGACGTTATTTTAGTTCTCTCTATTTTTTTTCTTCCTTTTTTTTCTTTTTAAAATAAAGTTTCACAGGTTAACGGTTTGTATTAATTTTGGACTAGAACACTAATGATAGTATTAAAGAACCTATTGGTATTATCTAATTTCTATTATACGTCTCCACTTCCTAAGTTCTCTATAGCCTTGGACACTTTTTCCACACTTCAGGTTCACAAACCAGTCTACTCTTCCCGTTTTCTTAATAACGTGCTATGGTGACCTAAACACGATTAATCTTTGCACTAGTGTGCACTTTCAAGCTTTGTACTGAAGGTAATTTACTATTCCTTACTCTTCTATTCATTTATTCAACTTACTAATGAATTTCATTCTCATTACTATTAATGTATTGTGTTTTCAATAACTGAATGGTCAAAATGAAAACAAAAAGACTACGAGTTGTAGTAACATATATCTCTTGAGAGTTATAATGAGAGTTACAATAAGAGTTATAGAAACATATATATATATATATATATCTTAAGAGTTATAGTAAATATCTATGATAAGAATGGTAGCTCTCTTCACGATATTCCTAATATGAATTCTTAGTATTATATGACTCAGACTCCCAATTCGGTTTCTTCTACATCTTCTTCTTCTTTCTTTTTTTTTTTTTTTTTCGGAGCACTCTAATAGACCACTCACGGTTTTGTTATTCCATACCAACAATAATATAGTTAACTTCTATCAGATTTATTCTAGGTAAGATGTGCATTCAAAAAATTTGAGTCAATTTCGACCACTTAACGATTTGGTTACCCATTTAACATTGAGCGATTTTTTCTCACTCTTGCTTACCTAGACTCACATGTATCATATTCCATTCTCATTTTACCCATGCTTTAGCAACACAATTATTGAATGTAAAACTAAATTAAGTATTTTGCTTTGTGAAAAGTTACTATTGTTATTTTTATTAACAATCATTAATATATTTGTCATCATTGTTTAAGTTCAACAAGAAAGATAGGAATTTAGACAAATTTAGCCCATGATGATAACCCAATTAAGTGGTGAAAATAAAAAAAAATTTAACACTTTTTTTTATAAAAATTATATAGAGTGTGTTTGATAATGTACCATTTAATTGAAAAGGAAGCCAAAAATTCACTAAAAAACTTAATTGAAAATATTCAACTGAAAATAATCACTGAATGCAGTCTATTTTAACACTCGAAACACTATTTTATGTACAACAAATTCAATCGCTTAAATTTTTCAGTACTTAAAATTTAGCTATTAATTTTTAATTTTATCCAATGGACCCTTAGGCCATTTTAGCTCATGAACAAAGGAAACTATTTTCCTTAGTATTTTTGTTTCTTTTCTATCCCTCGATACGTGCACCAAATAGAACCTAAAAGTCTCTTTCAAAATAGATTATCAATACATTTTCATAAATTTAGGACTTTAAATTAAACTAAAACTACCATCCTATTGGTTTTCTCTATTTTTGGTCTTGGTGGGTTCTATTTTCTTCATTCTTCACTCATGTTTCTATATCTTTTCTCTCTCTTTAGGTGGACTCCATCGATAAGCAATTACTTACAAATATCAATTCTCTTAATTATAAGACTAACAAAACCAGAGATAACTAGAATATATAAAAATAAAATACAATAACGATTAGCAAGAAGGATGTATATCTAACTCTTTATTTATTTATCTTTTTTTTTTTAATCTTTTAACAGTAGCAATAGTTTTTGCATTATAAATATTTTTCTTATGTGATTCTTTTAATTAGTATTGACAATAGAGACTTTTTTATAAAAAAAAATTAGTTGAAGATTTTAAGAATTTTCAAATTATATAGCATTAAGAGTTTGACCATCTTGAACGTAGATGTTTCCCTAAATCCTTATTGTAGGAATCAAAGTTTAATATATATATATATGTATATATATATATATGAAAACATAATCCTTAGGTTCTGCCACGTGTTAAAATTTTTGAATTTCTAATATATAATATATATATATGTGTCCAATCTAATCTGTGTGTGAGAATCAATAAGATATTAGCTTAGCCAAGCATCCTCTTAAATGCTAATTACCCTACCCCTGCATTTCTCTCTCTCCCCCTCCATCTACTGGCATGATTCTCTCTCCCCACCCATATGTTTCTCTTGCAATTCGCAGAACTACAGCTGCTCTGAATATGCAGCAATACGTTTCTTTCAATCACCCCAATCCCCTCTTCTCTCGACCCCTTATGATCATGGCTAAACCTTACTATCTATATCCTCATTCTCGAGCCACCACCTCTCTCTATCTTCTCTTTTGCATAGGTATTTAATCTCTCCCTATTTGACTTTCTTTTTGGTTGTTTATATAATTTTGTAGTTTGAAGTTGATGTGGTTACCTTACTAAGCTCAAGATTTTGCTTTGGATCTATATTCATGCTCCTCTGTAATGGTTTATTGCAATTTCGATTTACCTTCTCTATGTTGTAGTTGACATGTGTCACACCTGTTTTGGGGAAAAGTACATTCAATTTTGAATGCATATTTAAATTCTAGAATTATTAATGTTGATTAATAATTGAGATGATGTTGACTGTGGGTCAACGGTGAGTGTCAAGTGAGGACACGGGAAGTTGGTAATTCATGACGATTCGATATGATTTAAATGGCATTTATTTGACTTAAATGTTATTTGAAATATCTGCTATATGTGAATAGTGAAATAACCTATGTAGTGTAATTTCTGATAGTCTTAATCCTGTATAGGATCATTTTGATGGTTTTAATGATAACCAATAGGATGCGTTGCATAGAGGGTCGGTTGTTGGCCTGAAATGGAAACCTTAGCGGGGGTGAATAAGGTTTTAGCATAAATTTAACCTTTCTAAAATTTAATACAAATTAAAACACATTCACAAACAATTATGTAATGAAAGAAGGGAAGAGAAACTTGCAAACCGAGTTTTCAAGTGGTTCGGCAATCCGCAGACTGTGGCCTTCGTCCACCCCTCAAGAACACGTCTTGAGGATTCCTTTAATCCCACCTACTTCACGGATGTAGATCAAACATTTACAAGAGTCTTCAACTCTTCCAAAGAAGAACACATCTTCTTTGCAATAAAGGGTTACTAACCCTCACTCTTTACAAATGATTGAAATACAAATTAAACTCTCTCTATCTAGAGTGGATAATACAATTAAAGCTCACACAACAACTCCTTAGTGAGTGGATAATACAAATGAAAACTCACTACAATTTGCTCTCTCAAGAATTACAATTGAAATCTAGAACAAATTGATTTTTCACTCAAACTAGGGTTCAAATAGAAATGATGATTAACAAAGTTGTTTGAATGATTTTTCTTGATTACCTAACCCTTAAAATCACTCCTATATATAGCTTTTCAACATATATGACCGTTGGGGGTGTTTGGGGGGGGGGGGGGGGGGTGTAAAAATAATTTTTTGAAAGTTTAGAAAACTAGCTATTATGTTGTTCAGCGCGATCCAGTCGACTGAAAAATCAACTCAGTCGACTGAAAAGTTTATGACAGTTTACCTTTAAAGATGACCCATATGCAAAGGGTACTTGATTTTGACTTAGCCACTTGAAAACTTTGTGAAATGGACTAAATTGAGTGGTCTAAGTATGTTTAGGTCCTTGAAAGTATTTTAAAGTTTGAGAGCAAGGATCCTAAAGTCCAATAAAAGTTACTTGAGCCCCTATGATGATTTGATCAAAATGCTTACAAGTAAATCCTAGTCTTCAACTAAGGATGTAAACTATTCAAATCTTCAAGCTTGATCATTGTTGAGCTCCATCACTCTTGGACTTCACCATATGCTGTCTCATAATCTCAAACAATATTAGAACATTTAAATGCATAAATCAAGAGATTAGCACAATGAAAATGACTTGGTAATTGATTGGAATAGAACCATTAGGAGCATGCAATTATCACAAGATTTGTCATCATCAAAACAAACATAAATAATTCCTTAAAGAAATTCATGGCTAACAATTTCCTCCTTTTTGATGATGTCAAAACAAGCAATAGAGATATAGCAATTAAAGCACAATAAGAGACATTTTCATGTTATCATTCAAAGTAACAAGATATATAAAGTATGAATCCAAGAATGATAACTTTCTAGAAACATTTTCCAATTTTTAAAGATCTATCATTTTTATATTCTCTAGCATTAACAGTCTCTATCTCTATCATTTCCCCCTTTTTGACAACAAAAAGATTGGGGATTTGAAATAAAAGTTTCCCCTCAAGATAAGCAAACATGTCATTGAGGCAATAAGATATCAAAACAACTCAAGTGAACATAGTAATATGTTCCCCCTTAACATATGCATATATGAATAAATACCAATTTTAAGATCAAAATTATGCATTATCTCCTTAGGAGGATGGGATAGCTATCAAGCCCCGACGTAGCATAAATAAGGAAAGCGTCTGATTTCCTTTATAGACTCGTAGGTCATGACAGTTTGAAAGATCGATTCCGTCCCAACCGTCAACAACAGAAACATAATAATCAAAGCAGATCAATCAAGGCTTACAATGTTCTTCTAACTTTATAGTTATTACAGCACATGGTCTCTAAAGGCACAAACTGCCTTAAATCAAAACAATAGCTTAACATCTATTATAGTAATCCTTATCACAGAACAATTTATAAACTTAAACCATATAAATGTAAATTCTCTTTCCAGCAGTGTTTTCTCAATTTGCGTAGTAGTATGGCCCAACAATATCATAACCTGAAAAGCCTGAACACGAATGTCCAGGGCGCATCAACGCCGTCAGCTTATTGAAGCTGGTGAGTATTAAAAATATAACTTTGAATGTAAAACATGCTTATTCACCATTTTCCTTCACTTTACAATTCCATTAATTAATGGGTGAAGCACGGAAGTAAATTCAATTGGTAAGATAACAAGAATAACATTTAAATCTTTGGTTCATGAAACATGTGACCGTGCATGAGACTGACACAACCATTCTCAACCTACCAACTCTTTTCTCTCGACAGACACAACACCCAACTCTCTTACACCAGTATCCTTGTAATACTCTGATAGCCACACTTTAGCACAAGGGTGCCAGGGAATGTCCAGTTTGCCTCACACTTTGGTCCGGGGATACCAGGGAGTGTCCAATACCTCATACTTTAGTACCTAATCTGCCTCGCAAATACCGGAGGAAACCTCACGCAGTATCCAGACTCGGGTACCAGGGAGTGTCCGTAGGCCACACTTTAGCACTACCATGGGTGCCAGGGAATGTCCAAGTTCGGCGTCACGCACTTTAGCGCTACCATAGGCGCCAGGGAGTGTCCAATTTTGCCACCGTCACATTACAAGATACTGTAGCCGCAATCTCAAACCACAACACAATCTCAAACCACAATACAATCTCAAACCACAACACAATCTCAACCATACACTCTGTACCACACTGATCATTACTCTTTTCCGTACTGACTACTACACCCATACATGCCCAACTGACTCCATATGAATGTCATGTAACTATCCATAGAACATATGAAGTGCTAGGAATAATAATAATGTATGCTTGAAAGGAATTGAATTCATAATCCTTCCTTGATGACCAATCATACTCAAAACGTAATCTGTTTTAAACATTTTTCGTAAACAGAGCCTTAAAGTTCATAATACATCACCCAAACAGTTCCTTAACATGAAATAAGCAAAAACTAGGAATTGTTAGAAGTCGCTCGCGCGAGGGGTCGCTCGCGCGATCTGCACGTATTTCATTTTTCTTATATAAAATTTCTATCTGCTAGAATACACAAGGGTCGCGCGCGCGGGCTGCTCGCGCGGTCCGCTCGCACGACCTGCCTATTTTTCATTTTTATTTATAAACTTTTCAAACTGTCAGAAAACACACACCTCGCACGCGCGGGTCGCTCGCGCGAGTTTGTGCAGTAGCTTCATCTTCCTCGCAGAAATGCCCTGTTTTAGTTTTAGAACCATTTTGTGACCCATTTGCAATTCTGAAGTAAATAGGACATGTAATATATGAATCTCTTCGGTTTTTCGCAAGGATTAAGAATCCATGATCAATTTTACTTGAATCGATCTGTAGCTCTCGTATTTTACAAAAATTCAAGAGACCACGAAAATTTCATTTTCAATATACGTCATAATGGGAATGAGTTAAGCTCCAATATTTAAACCGTGGCTCTTATGTACTCTAATCTTTCATTTTCACCTCTAAGAAAGGATTTCGATTAAGATTGGAAAATCACCATTTTTGGAGCTTCAAGCTTTGATATGAAATTAACAATGGAGATATATAATTACATATACATAAACAGAAATCAAGTATGACATACAATCAATGTGAGTTTAAAATACTCACTGAGATTAAGAGATAAGAGATTGTTGCGAGAGAATTAAGAATATGAAATCCAAACTCCAAGCTTGACTATGGAGATTGAGTTCTTCTCTTTCTCCTGAAATAATTCTATATAAGTCCTCTCCTAAGTTCTCTTTGAAACTCTCTCTATCAGTGTGGAAGAATGTAGATTCTGTGAGATAAGGTGTGAGTAGTGTAGTATATATGGAGGATACAAAACTTGGGGACCAAGAGTATTCCAATTCACTCAACAATTGGGTTTTACTATGCTAATTCATCTCACAGCTCATGTATAGCTTATGTGTACATACGTATGTATATACACATTAACTGTAGAAGTTTTGAAAGGGTGGTTATAGGTTAGTAAGGGGGCAAATTCACAAGTGTTTGGCAAATTCAACTTTTGGCACAATATTACACCCACAAACTAGGCATGGCCAAACAAGGTATACTATAAGTGTCTAGGAATCTCTTATGGTGTTTGGTAAAACAACTTATGGCATTAACAAATAGCACGTACACATATGTATAAACCAAACTAGCCTAGTAATGATTGGGGGAGATTCCGAAACTGTGGGAGCTCAACGCGGCGCAGACAGTTTTAAACATAAATTGGTATTTCCACAGTGCGGTGTTTGCCACAAAAATACAAAAAATTCATTTTAATGTAAGAAATGGTTTTCTGGTTTTATAAAAATATAGTTTGAGTTGAAAGAAGATATTTCCTCCGTTTTGAAATACAGTTTTGAAATCCAACACCGGTATTACTAAATTTGTAAATTGCAATTGACCCCAACAAGAATTCTAATATGATACCAAACAAATAATGAGGTTCTAAAACATGAGAATTGTAAATAAATTAAATAATAACTACACATGTTTTATGAAATTGAAATTTAAAATGAATGGAAATGTAGGTTGTTACAATAGCTATGAACATCAAAACAAAATAACGTGATAAACCAAACATGATTAATATGATATTCTACTCCTACTCGGCTTAAGGTAAGAAATTTAACCATTGTCCAAGCGCCTCTTGGATGCAACATTTGCCAAGGAGGTAGATTCTTTCACAACCCAAATCATGTTAATTTTTCTTTTATGTGGACATTTGTAATTATCATGCCCCTTTTTCATGCAATAAAGACAAGTTACATCGGGGTGGGTCTCATTTGAGATTGATTCCTTAGCAAAGAAATTCTTATAAGAATTTTAAGAATTTAAAGTAGAAGGTGTGGACTTTACAAAGAAGCTTTTGCACTTCTTTTTCTTATATGTGGGATTAAATCCCAAACCGACTTTGTCAAAAACACATTTTTGCTTTCCCAAAGGCATATTTAAATTTTGTTCACCTTGTGTGAATTTTGCCAAATTTTTGTCAAATCATCCACATCATTTCTCAATTCAACCTTTTTCTTTTTCAATAGATTCACTTGAAGATTGATTGGTTGAAACAAGTTTTTCCTTTATCAAATTTCATATTGAGATTTTAAATCATCCAATTGCCTTTTCAACTCTAAATTTTCTTTTTCATGCTCATTTGAAGATTGTGCTCTTGAAACATATTTTTCATTTTCAATCTTCAAAGATTCATTTTGAGATATCAAAATATTTAACTCATTTGAAAGCATGAAAAAGTTCTTTTTAAGAGAAATATATTTGATTCTCAAAATTTTCAACTCCTCATGTAACTCGTCAAATGCACATTGAAGCTCATTATAGTTAGGAGATTCAACAATATATGTAGGATTAGAGTTTACCAAATTCTCTTGTACACCTTCTTGTTCACGTGAGTCGTCATCGGATGAGTCATCATCATCCCAAGTGGCCTCTTTTTCCATTTTCTCATTCTCATCATCTTCATTTGCAAATAGGCATACTCTTTCCTCTTCACAAATTTGGTTAGTAGTAATGTAAAAATTTTCTAAACATAACCGAATTTCATTTTCACTGGAGCATGAATGAATTCTAAGAAAAAGGTAAAGCTAATCAAAGAGCGACTTAAGGTAGCTCAAAGTTGTTATAAGAGCTATACGGACTCTGAGCGATGACTGATGACATTCAAAGTAGGAGATTTTGTATACTTAAGAGTATCGCATTTGAAAGGTATGGTCCGATTTGGAAACTAAGGGAAACTTAACCTGAGATTCATAAGAATGTTTGAGATCCTAGAGAAAGTGGGACTAGTGGCTTACCGACTAGCCTTATCATCAAAGTTGGAACATGTGCACAATGTGTTACATGTGTCTATGTTGAGACAGTGTATGACGGACACGAGTAAGATCATAGTACCGGAATCATTACAGATCAAAGAGGACTTGACCTATGTAGAGCATCCAGTAGAAATCTTGGATCGAAAAGAGCAAGTGTTGAGAACGAAGAAAATTTCGATAGTGAAAGTATTGTGGCGTAGTCACACGGTTGAGAAAGCTAGGTGGGAGACCGAGGAAGAGATGAGGAATGAGTATCCCTATCTTTTCGACTCATGAGGTATAAATTTGTGGACAAACTTCCTCTTTGGAGGGGAGAGTTGTCAGACCCGTTCCGGGGAAAACTACATTCAATTTTAAATGTATATTTAAATTCTGGAATTATTAATGTTGATTAATAATTGAGATGAGGTTAATTGTGGGTCAACGGTGAATGTCAAGTGAGGACACAGGAAGTTGGTAATTCATGAGGAATTAATATGATTTAATGGCATTTATTTAACTTAAATGTTATTTGAAATATATCTAGTATATGTGAATAGTGAAACTACCCGTGTAGTGTAATTTCTGGTAGTATTAATCCTGTATAGGATTATTTTGATGGTTTTAATGATAACCAATAGGATGCGTTACATAAAAGGTAGGATATATAGAGATTCCACAAAAATAGTTTTTGGAACATAATTACCGGACCCAAACAGAACTTTGACGAAAACTTTTCTAATTGATAGTTTTCACTCGTGAAGTAATAAATTGGACGAGTGTGATGTTTCGGAGGATAATTAGAAGATTTGAGAACTCGTGGAGAGGTAAATGTAATTTACGAGAGTTATGCCTATGTACAGTAAACTCAAGATATTTTTAACAAATATCCAAAAACAAATATTTTAGGAGAGAGAGAAAGAGAGATAGATAGATAGATAGATAAAGGAAGATTTCTTCCTACGAGCTTCACAACGCAAATCGACGACCTTTCAATCGTCAGTTTTTCTCCAAACATCATATTTGAATGCCTCGAGGTAAGAGCCACGTTTTGATAGTAGTTAGGCCATGTTTCTTTAAGTTTTCATAAAAATCTTAATTCTAGAATTTTGGGGAAAACACATGTATACTTGTAGGAATCTTTCGAAATTTGAGATCCAACATTTAATCGGTCCTCTAATACTTCTTTCAAAGTTAGAGTAAAATTGCACGAGGTATGAAATTCTAACCTATGTTTTATAGGAAAAATGCATGCCTTGATTTTTGACGACGAAATTATGATTCTGGAAAAATTCACGTGTTAATATTAGGCCCGTTAAAGTTGCACGCGCTTAAATGTGAAAAGCCTGTCTAACTTTTACGCGAGCGCGTTAGGTGATTATGTAGATTAAAGGGGGGACTCATACAGTTTTATGCCAGAGTAAGTTTCTTGATGTTTGAGAATTTAGTAGTGATGGCTACTGTGCATGGTTTAAGGCTTAGACTTGCCAAGGCACTTGGGATGCGATGGTTGTAGACTTGGACTAGCCATTGGCATCGCAATTTAAGACTTGGACTTACCGCTACCGGATGAATGCGTGTTTTTCTCTCTAGAGACTATTTTGATGTGAGTTATCAGAATAGAGCGTGATTGATCATATATGCATAAGCTAGAACTTAGCGTATAGCTGAGCAGTAGAGCTTTACTCCATTGCAGGTGATAAGAAGAGAGGAAAGAAGAAACGCGAGGAGTGAGGCTGATGGGACGACGGGATCACTCTTGTATATGTTTTTGTTTTCCTTTCCAAATATTGTAAGATTTTGAGAAGTTGAAACCATATATGTGCTTAGTTTAGAATCTTGGAAAGGATTTGTAGTATTGTAACCTGTAGTAAAACTTCTGTAATTATATTTTGAATCGTTGAAATATAGTAGTGAATGTGTTGGAAAAACCATAGCTTGAAATTTGTAGAATGCTTAGCAAGCAGAGGGAAAATAGTCGACTGGTGAACCACCTACTGCCCTAAAATATTGAAAAGCATTCCACTGGGTCCCTTACGCAGTCGACTGGATCATTGTGTCAGAAATGTTATTTGTGTTCTGTGAAAGAAACAGTCGACTAGATCGAGTTTTCAAAATGGGGGTTTCTAAGGGGTTAGGATTCAATTGACAGGAAAGTACCAGTCGACTGGGATTTTGAGGTCACAGTCGACTGGGTCCCTGACACTCTCGATTGGGTCTCTGACGCAGTCGACTGGACAGGCTGCTGAGTTTTTGAGGCTCTATGTATCTTACATTTCTAGTCGACTGGATTGCTGGTTTCAAACATGGTGTTTCTTTGAGTGTTTTCAAATGCGCAAAACTTTTTTTTTTATAATGCTGAATTTCATGGATTTTACTTATGTTTTCTGCTGCTATTTACTTTAATTGAATTGGATGATCCTTGGTGGTGTGCCACGTGTTTTAACGCCCCTAGCGGGATGGGTCGTGACATTTTGCTTGTGTCATTGTCAAAGGAATAGAAATCCAGAGTCTAATATATGGGTTATAAGTTTTATGCTTAGAAATCACATCTTATGTTTATTACTTTTATGTAAATCAACCTTTTTTTTTTCCTGATTTTGCAGATTTAAGTAAATCAACTTTTTTATTTCCCCCTGATTTTGCAGCTACCACATGTTTGTGGCTCTAAGGCTGGGACTGAGCTTTTGGACATAACCCTCGCGAAGGTATTCTTTATTTTCATAATTTTTTTTATGTACGAATGTGGTGAGTGTATGCTTTAAATTTCTTTATGCTCTTCAATAGGTTATGTACTATGTACTATATGTTCTTGCTATTCAATTTCCTATTCACTATACCGTGCTGAAGATTCTCATTTCTCAATGATTTTCGTCGTTTTTGCAGGCAGGATTCGTCATGAGAAGGAGAATGACAAATTGTCTAGAATTTTCTACTTTATACGTGTCAGTTACAGGTAGTTTTCATATACTTTCTATGGCTTGATCTCAAACTTTCATTATATTTTTCAGTGTAATGCCTTCCATTTTTTTCAGTTTGTGTGGGTTGATTCTATTTTTGTATTATCTTTGGTGGTTCAAATGGGGATTTGGGATTTTGGTTTTTTATGTTGTATCTTATTATCTTTGTGATGGAATTTGTGCACATTCTTGGTTTCCAACTAAAATATAACTTTAGGCAATATTTGCACATCACTGTATTTAGTAAATTGATTAGCAAATAAAAAAGGTACACTACAATATGAAAAAGTGTTGTGGTTCCTAAATCTGAATCTCAAATTTGGGTCCCCACGTTTTGGTTTCAATTCACTAAATGAAAGAGGATTGATGTTGTTCAAGTTTGGTTCATTAATTCAAGTAAGGTTATTTTGAAGCATATATATTTCAGTGTAATAAGTGATTGGGCTTGAATGAACTTCTTCACAAGCACAGGCCGAACTGTTTGTGAATAAGTGGGTTCACTTACAAAGATCAATATATTTGGTAGATGAGTAAATTTTGAGTATGCCCTGATACGGAGATTGGGCAGCAAGAGTGCTTTACAAAGATTTTGGTGGCATTAGTGCTCATATTTAGAGCCCGTTTGGGTTAGCTTTTAAATTTATCACTATTTCAATTAACAAATTTTTTTTTAAAAAAAATTTAATTTTATTATTGTTATTATTTAAAACTACAAATTGAATCTTTTTACAAAAGTCGTTTTTTTAGCTTTAAGTTTTTTGAGACGCCATGAAAAACCTAATTCAAATAGTTTCTCTATATTTTTAAATTTGAAAGTAACATTGCTTTAATTAGATTTCCTTCCTAAGACATTTGCTTTATTTGAGAATGTGGTTGCAGTATCTTAGTTTTGGATTAGCACTATGATTTTTTTTAAACATCGAGTATCTTATGCAGGAACTCAAGCAGCTTTGAGGATCGCAGTAGGAGTAACGGCAGCTTTTGCTCAATGCGAAAAGATGTCTTTTGGACTGTGGTTTGGGGTACTTCATGATATTAGAGGTTCATTTTCTTAATTGTTGGAACAAAGTTATTTTTGGTGAAACGGTGCATTTGATAATTTGGTTTTGCCTTAATCAGTAATGCAAATTTGATTATTTAGCAAGAATTTGGAATCTAGCTTATGTAAATTGAGTATTGATTCTATTGAAAAGAGAGAATTAGAAATGTGTATAGCTGTTAGCAAGTGTTTGTATTATATACAGTTTATGTAAATTGATTTAATGGCGATGAGGCTGAAAGTTAGTTTGGCTATTTACTTAAGGACTGTCATTTAATGTCTTTTGTCATATCGAGAATGTGGAATACACTCAAAGTTTTAATAATTGTACCACATGCATGTTGTGGTAGTAATTTATAGTACCACAGGTCACTATATGTGTTACAACTGACAAAACATTTGGTACCAAATTTGGAATTCATATTTGAGAAGTACAATATGCTCTATCACTTCTTCTTCTTCTTCTTTTGATCATTTACAACGTAAACTTTTTTAAAAGTAAAAAATTTTGAGGGGCAATACATATTACATATATGTAATCAAGCTCTTAAACAAAATTGCAGGGTTTGTATGTAGTTCTGATCTAAATATAAATATGCAACTTTGTGCTTTTATATGGTTTTTTCATATCGTTTGTTTTTTTTTTTTTATTTTTTATAATTGCATAATATTACCTTGCTGTCTACATATTCTGCGCATACGCAGCTATGTTGGAATTTGACGGTGTTAAAGTTTGGAGAGGGGAATGTCCCATAATATTGTCCATGTACTGAATATAGATGCTTCTACATCTGTTGTTTAATCTGTTTTATTTTTGCTATCAAAGAAAAAACAATCACTTTGTCTCTACATACACCATGCATATACACAGGGTTATAGCTAGTAATATATCATAAAGCTACATCATTATCGATTTGTAACTTATTTCTAATTAGAACATATAAAATAATTTTTTAGTTCAATAAATTACTACACAATAAATAAATAGGCATTATTACATAATGAGCAACGAAAATGGTATATTCAAAATATTGAAGATGTGAGAAAGAATTATTGCGAGGATATGTGGTAACAATTAAATAGTAGCATAGGGAAATTATTATTAAACAAATAAGCAAGTGGTATATAAAGAATAATTCAATTGTATCTTTATTATTTTGTAGTTGCATTAATTCTTCTTCTTCTTCTTCTTTTTTAAACTTAATTTAAGTGTTTTCTAAAAACTTTGTCTGAATGTTCCTACTTGGTTTATAGACGGGCACCATTCACATGCAACGCATGTGCGTTCAAACTAGTATATATATATATATATATATGCATACATATGTGAAGAAAAATTCAATATCATAGCTTAATATGAAACTCACCTTTACCCAAACAATTCTTAAAGGTTGAGTAAGAGCATGAACAAAAGAAAACTAAAATTAAAGATGTGAGCAACATTGACTTATCATTCCAAAGTCATTGTACATGCACCGTACAGTTCTATAATTATTATGGTTATGTTTGGTCTTTCTTGATAATGGGATAACACTTCTATGCTTTTCCTTGGATCTTGGCTCCACTGATACTATGCAGCTGTATATATATATAGCTGTATATATATATAGCTGTGTATATTTGCATATGTTAACTAGACATGGTCTGGTGTTGAGTTGGGTGGAGTTGGGGCGGAGGCGACACGCCTTCCGCGTTCTGATCGGCTGTTTTCTGCAAACTTGAGACTTCCCTGATGCATACCCTTCTGCTTCTCCTCCTCATTCCATTCCGACCCATAATAGTGCTCTTCGGAAGCTTTAACAATGTCTTTACTAGGTGGAAAAAACATACTACCCCACTGTGGAAAGTGCACAGCCATTACAGGAAGTGTGCAACATATTATCATAATCCCCATATAAGATAGGCCTTTATCAGTTGTGTACTGTGAGCTTGTGAAGAATATTAGCTGGGTCAAACCCGACCCGAAGTTGCCTCCTGCACCAGCCATGCCCGATATTATACCCAAAGATCGTCTAGAAATGAATGGGATGATCCCAAAAGTGGCCCCGCAAGCGGCCTGAGCTCCTATGGAGAAGAGGATCATCATGGTTACGGCGATGGGGAGTGAACCAGCACGACCGAGTAAGAAACAGAAAACACCTCCGAGTGTTTGTAGGATCCAAAGGTTCCAAAGTCGGCCCCTCATGCCGAACCTTTTGGCTAAAAAGTCTGAAGTGAATCCACCGAAGGGTCGAGCTACAATGTTCGCCATACCGAAGGTTGCAGCAATAATTCCAGCTGTGTGAAGCTTTAGATCGAACCTATCACAAAGTTCTTTTAGTTAGCTTATGCTTTAGCTCTTGTGGTGAGTTATAGCTTAATTCAAATTAAAAATATTACAATCTACAAACCTAGCTATCATAGAAATATTCTGCAAAGTTCTCTTAGTTAGCTTATGCTTTAGCTCTTGTGGTGAGTTATAGCTTCAAATTAAAGAATATTACATTACTTTTACAAACCTATCATAGAAATATTCTGCAATGACGTTATCAGTAGATAACTCGACACCCATGGAATAGCCATAGAGGAGGACAAAGATCCATGTCCTGTAGTTTGTGACTGCGTACCACAAAACCTGAACAAAAAAGAAGAATAAGTACAGATGATTCTGAATTGAGTATAAGCATGTATATAGAGGTGTAAAGTGGGTCGGACTTAATTATATATTGTTGCTTGTGGCATGGATCAGCGCGAACATATAAAGAAATGAAAGGGCCCGTCATATAAAGAATTGAGTATAAGCATGCGTATATAGAAGTGTAAAGTGGGCTAGGCTAGTGTACTGCGTCGGGACTTGGCCCGTCAAATTTTACAGACTCGCACGGCTGGCCGGTTTGACACTTTTACATCAAGGTTGGTCTTGAGGCCGGCCATGCTTTCAAGCAACCGCATGGGGCCTCAAAATGAGGCCTCATTTTAGGCCTATTTTATTACTCCTATAATTTTTTTTTTCAAATTTCTATGAAATTTATAATTTTTAGGAATATTTTCTTCTAATTTCTATAAAACTAATCATTTTTAGGTCTACTTTCTTCCTAATTTATATAAAACTTATTATTTTTAAACCTATTTTCTTCTAATTTTTTTTCTAATTTCTATGAAATTTATTATTATTAGGTCTATTTTTTTTTTTTTTTATCTAAATTCTTCCTAATTTCTATAAAACTTAGTGCAGAGGTCTTATTTTTTAGGCCTTTTTAAAAGTTCGCTTGAAGTATCGAACAATTTTTGTCATCTTAAGGCCGCCCCTGTTTTACTTGTGTGTGAATGAGGGAGAGAGATGATAACTAACTAACCTTAGAGAATTTATCTTTGGAAACGTTACCCTTCTTCTGTAGGTTACCAAGATTTCCATCAGGCAAGTCCTGGCCAAGAGTTAAGACCATAATCCCCATGATCACATGAAGCCAGCCGGGGATGAAGAAGGCGATTCTCCAGGCGGTGAATGGACCTGACCCGGCCCGTCGGATAATATCATACAGCAACGGCATTATTAGTTGAGTGGCCCCACCTCCCATATTACCCCAACCAGCCGCCGTTCCATTGACAAGCCCGATGATCTGGCCGTTAAACATCGTACTCATCCAATACTGGCACGAAACAAACGTGGCAAGGGAGAATCCGATCATGAACCGGACCGCTAGGTACCCGCTAGCTGACGATACAAGCGACATACAAAACACGGTTGGGGCCGACAACATGATTAGAAACGCGCACCCGTACCGCGGGCCCAACAAATCGCAGACCGCGCCCATGACGAGCCTGGAGAAGATGCTTCCAGAAACGGAGGCAACACCGGCGTTCCCAATGTCCTGTTTGGTGAGACTAAGGTTGTCCCGGATGATGGGAACAAGCGGGGCTGCGGCGAAGGTGGAGACAAAGCAAGTGAAGAAAGAGATCCAAGAAAGGTGGAAAGTCCTCATATGAGGATTGGCAAGTGACCAGATTTTGAACACTTTGGCCTTGTGTTCCGAGTCAACTGGGAGTGCAAATTTTGCTGTTGTATCTGTTGGTACCATTGGGGATGCCACAGAAAAAGCTAAAACAGGCTCCTTGCCAGTTACTCCATGCATTGAGCTCCCAGGGGATCCTTCAATGTCACCCATTTTCTCTCTCTAGAAAGTGATATAGGAGGAGTGTATACAATTGAAGTATATATGTGGCGGTGTTATAACTTGGTGAATATGAGGTCTGTTTTGTGCTGTTTATATAGTGTTTAGGAGTTGACATTGTACATGTCTTAAAAGAGCCAATGGAGATTCCCAATGGTTACATTTTATGTATCTGAGAGATTTAAATAATCAATAGGGAATCCATTTCGCCGCATCTGACTATGAACAGGGTTAGCCTTACCGTATATCCCAAAGGATTACAGAATATTAAAGGGCCCACTTGCAATGAAATTACCATAATAAAACATTAAAAACTCTATTTTGTTAAGTGTGCTGATGTTAATTTATGGAAAATGCTGTGATCTTTGATTTTCTTGTCCTTAACCAAGTAAGTAATAAGGATCTTAGTGGACTTTACATCATGTGGAAGATTGATTACCCTCTAGAAGTAGAACAATGATTTTCTTTTGGGTGAGTATAAAAACTTGGCTAAACCACCTTTCGCGATCCTCTATTTTCTCTAATTAAGACCCCTCAGGTTTTACAGGGGCGGATGTATTGAGGGTCAAGGGGGCTTAAGCCCTCCCTTAATTTTAGAAAATTTGCTTATATGCCCTAAAAGGACAAATTCTACAATGCATCCAAGTATAATACATTCAATTTTTTGGTCCCAATTTAAATTAATAGGTTATCATTTTATTGTACTTTTGGTATTATTTAGGATTATCTTTTCTTATGTGCTATTTGATAATTAGAATGTGGCATCTTATTGTAATTTTTAGGTGTCATTTGTTAGTTAAAACTTTATATTGGATAGTAATAGGTGCTAAAGTATTGCAACTTTGATGTATGTATTATACAATATGGAAGATTTTATGAATATTTGTATTAACATTTATAGCATTGTTATGTCATATGCACCGAAAATATGCAAAAATAGCTAGACACCCCAAAATATTGCCTTGGGGGCGCTGCCCGAGCCTTCCTATACTAAACTACCCCAAAGCCCCCCAACTTAAAATTTTCTAGATCCGCCCCTGATTTTTACATCGATTTTAGTTGAGGACAACTGAGAACAAATATAACTATTAAAGGCCTTCAATAATTCCCCTCAATCGAAACTAATTGGCTTCAGTTGTCCTCAACTGAATTAGCCAATGTAAAAAAATCGTTAGCCGTAAAACAATTAATTTTAGAGGTTCAAAAATGAAGTTTTAGGGGAAAATATAGGGTAACAAAAGAAATTTTTTAAAAAATAATTTTTGCCTATAACTTTGCAGTTTTTCTTGTAGACATTTTCAATTGTTTGGAAGACAACCCATTAATTTTACTTTTTTTTTTTTTACTTAAAACCCTGTTAGATCACCACCTTCATCAGGTAAAATTTAACTTAAAACATTATCCATTAAGCACATGTTCATGAATCATTATATCTTTGTAATTCATTCACCTTCTTGTATCTCTCACACTTCGTTTGGATTGAGAGAAGTGGAGAGAAGAGAAGAGAAAAGAAAAGAAAGTTGAGTTTTCTCCATCATGTTTGGATAGACAATAGAGGAGAGTAGAGAAATGAAAAGAAACATAATTTGTTCTCGTTTGGTTAACTTTCATAAAAGAAAAGAGAAGAAAGTACTTATAACCAATTTACTTTTTTATCCTCTATTAGAAATATATGTTAGATGAAAAAATAATATATTAGGGTGTATTGGTCTTTTATACATTATTTAATCAAGTTTCTCTCCTTTTCTCTCCAGAATCTCTCTGATTTGGAGAAAAACAAAAGTGAGCTCTTTTCTCTCCACTTTCTCCCCATTTCTCTCCTCTTCTCTCCTCACTTAAATTACCAATCGACATAACTTGAGAGAAAGTGGTACTCTTTCTCTTCCCTTCTCTTCCATTTTTCTCAATCCAAATGAAGTGTCACTATTTTTCTCGTTCTCATAACCCTGTTAGATCAACTTTTCACAGCGCAAGCAAAAATTTCATAACATTTACGATGATGTCAATGATGAATTCAGGGATAATCCTGAGTCCTACTGTATTAGCCAATGACATACTTGATTGAACATTAATGAACCATTTTTTTTGTGAGCAAAGTGATTAAAATATTTAAAATTAAAATTCAGTATCAGAACTCGTCAACAATATTTTACAGCTTCCCATGCCGCCCCCGGCCCAATGTAGGTCTGCCACGTCATGATGATGCATTAGAACTAGTTTGAACTCTCATATGACAATTGCCCATCAACTGGCAAGTCAATGATCTGCCTTGTTCCTTTCTCTGATTCTAACTTGTTTCAATTATTCAAATATTGTTTATATTAGCTATGGGGCCACCGTGACCACACGCATAACACTATATTAATAAGCTAATTAATCATTCCTAGATGACCCCACAATCTTCTACAACTTCTCAAGGTCAAATGACAGATAATTCCTTAAATCGCGCGTGTTCATAGTATTTGCTTGCCTGGTTGATGAAGACACAACTATTATCATATAAGCCCCTCTCCTTAACCTTTCACAAGCTCTTAGGGTTCTTACGCCGTATAATTTAGAGCATATATCATATAGGATGACTTGGTTTCTGGTTGGAATTAGGTTGAAATTGAGGGTTTTTATTTTTAAATTTTAATTGTTATCATGTATTCTTTAAGAGTTGGTAGTTTTGGAGATCACATTCTCTTAATTATATGTGTCCAATGTAAAAGAGCTTTTGATTTTCCTTCTCTCTTTTTTTTTTTTATTAGAGTTTCCTCTTATCATGATCAGATTGCTTAGTAGGACAAGGATAAGAAAGAATGTTTGGAACAACTCTTTTGGGGATAAGAATCTTATTGATCTTAATTAAAGCAACTAAAATAAGTTCAAGATATCTCTCATGTGTTGATTTATTTTAATTGTGGGAACATCCACAATAACGGTGTAACTCATACAATAGCTAAGGACAAACTTAGCTTCGGACGTCCCAAAGTAGTGTAGCTGAAACCACAAACTTAAGTTTCATATGATAGTGGAACCTAATTAGTTTGTGAGACCACTAAATTTAATAGTGGTACAGTGAGACGACAAACAATAAACTGTTTTGTATCTAAAAGGCGAAGAGTGAACCATTTGGGAACAAACGGCGAAGGCTCAACCTTTTGGAAATGAGACGGCACAAAGTGCGCCCTTTGACATAAAGAGTAATACATTGTTTAGCATGGAGGAAATGGCTCATGACCCAATGGCGTTTAATGTTGAAACGATTCACAGAGAGCCGTTTGGCTATAGTGTGGTGGTTACACCATTGCAAGCCAATATTTCTTCGTGCTACAACTTAGCTAATTTTGTCCTAAGTTTTCCCCACACCTTGTGGGTGCTCTTAGGCTGGCATTAATGAACAAAAGTAAGACATTTCTGAGTGAAATCTTAGATAGATTGTTCCATGTTCTGTATTAAGCTAGAAAACCTTTCATTAAAAGAAGAATTCCCTTTAAAACATGACAAAACAATGCCCAAAATCCCAGGAAAAAAAAAAAGGAATTTCTTTCTTTAAATACTCACTATTTTGCATTTTAGTCAACCCCAAAAATATAAAGAATATCCAAAAAGTATTGTCTTCCTTAGTCTTTTCTCTGAATTACAAGAAAATGCTTTGCAGGGTGGTTGATACAAAAGACAAATAGAGGAACCATTTTCTCCTATATTTAGGTAATCAACCTTGTTGTTGACTTTGGCGATTAAAGGGGCTCTTGTGTGATACATGTTAGATTCGTGGTGTGAATGGGAGCTAATGTAAGTTCAAGGGGATCCGTTAGGATCGCTGTGGACACTACAACAGATTTGACTTTTTGTGGCGTGCAAAATGCGTCACAAATAATCAAAAACGCGTCACAAATACTTATTTGTGATGTGATAACGCGTCCCAATTGGGATCACAAAATCCCTAGTCGCAAATAATTTATTTGTGACGCAGTCAACACGTCGCGAATAATAGAATACGGCGTCACAAATAAACTGCCATCAATACCAAATACACGCGCCACAAATAAAAGTATTATTTCTGACGCACTATACGCGTCACAAACAGTGATTATTTGTGATGTTTATATGCGCCACAAATACTCAACAACTTTAATTATTTATTATTATTTGTGACACATAATAGGCGTCACAAATAATAATTTTCATTTTAAGAATGTTATTTGTGACGCCTGTATATGCGTCACAAATACTCTGTAAAAATTATGTATAGTATTTGTGACGCACAAATACAATACAAAAATTATATATATATATTTCCTAATTAGATAATTTTTACGTGTTATATACCTGCGATAATATCAATATTTCAAAAACACAACCACAAAACGCATGCACAAGAAATAAATATCGACATATAACTTAAAGATCAAGTCCAACATCCAAAATACTAATTCATACAAATAAAAATTCAAGTGTTTTCAAATACAACAATAAAATTCAATGCATCCAACATTTGGGATCACAAAGAACATTCAACATCTTCCACCATCAAATGTAACTCCAAATCTGAAATGTGAAAATAAAAAAATTAAAAAATTAAAAAAAAAAAAAAAAAAAAACAAAACAAAACATACAAACAAACAAACAAAAACAAAAAAATTAAAAAAAAAATAATTACATTTTGGCCAATCTAAGAAAAATTATAAAATGAAAAAACTCAAAAACCATATTTATTTTGAAGTCTAACTAGGCAAATGAAAAAATATAACTTGTGACGCGTAATTTGATAATCGAAAATCCGTTTTACACTCCGTTTGTTCCCACAACTTTTATTTTGTCGTTTTTGAAATGCGAATTAAGTTTCACGTCTTTCGGATCGACCGTTAAAATCATAGTTTTTTGAAGCCTAAGTATGTCAAAACTTGTTTTTTTTACGCATTATTTGATAATCTGAAGTCTGTTTTGCATTCCGTTTGTTCCTACAACTTTTTTTTGTCGTGTTTGAGGTGCAAGTTAAGTTTTACGTCCATCGGATCGACGGTTTACCGTTTCACCCCCCCCAAACCCCCAAAACAGATTTGTTGTAGCCGGAACAACTCAATGCTCAGGGAAACGCTTGGAATATTAAGTTTCAAAATTCTAGAAGAGGGGTTTCGATCAGGTCCTTTCGACCGGTCGACCGGGTCAACGGCTATGATAAGTTTTTAACATTTTTTGCCAGAAGGGCATTCGACCGGTCGACCAGACCCGACCTATTTGTGAAAAGTCACAACTTTTCATGTAAAAATTTCGAATTTGTTTGAACTTCATCTGTTCTAATGGCTAATAAACGTGTATATACTATCATATACCTAATGTATAAGTATTGGAACACAACCATTTGTGTAGAAAGACATCTCTTACCCAATAGGTACCTCTATATATACAATATAGTAAGTTAGTTTGAGATATACTTTTACACAAAATTTTATCTTCTCTTCTTCATCTATTCTAAAATCATTGAGAGCAATTTGTATACAGATATTCTGCAGAACAATTGAAGTTTAGTTGTAGTTCAATTGTTAGATCATTGTATCCTCAAGAATAAGGCGTCGTAGTCCATAATACAACGGTGTGTGGGATGTAAACTTATTTTTCGAACAATGCATTCATGCGTGCTTCGATCTTAAGTTTAGTCACTGTTTTCTTTTGTGTCTTCATATCCATTATATTCCAACAATACATCCTAGTGGTTTTGGATATATCATATATCCTAATTAATTTGATGTTAAATATTATAACTTGGTCCAACATGTTTTAGCTTTAAAAATCACTTTGATTAGTCCTAAGGGTTTTCAAAGTTATAACATTTTAGGACATGACTACAACTTTGAGACTAAAACCACTAAAACACATCATAAAATTTTCCATAAAGATGAGGTTAATAAGTTGCAAATATGTTTTCCTTTCCAAAAATGATTTCATCTTGCAAAATACATAGGGTGGCCAGCCCAACCAATTAGAAGATACTCAGAGTGATTTTCGTCACCATGACATAGTGCCTTCACATGATATGCATATGGTCAATTTCCATTAAATATAACTTACTAATTTCGATAGTTGGACCCAAACTAGAGGACTGAAAAAATTCATTCATATGATCAACATTTTCCTCTCTTTTTTCCCCTTTGGAGGAGTGGTTTGGTTGAAGGTAGGAGGTAGAATTCATATATGTGTATATATATATATATATTTCTTTCTTGGCCTTTTGACTTCTATTAAAGTTTGTTTGCTATTCAAATATATATATATATATATATATGAAGAAAAATTCAATATCATACCTTATTATGAAACTGACCTTTATCCAAACATTTCTTAAAGGTTGCTAGTAAGAGCATGAACAAAAGAAAAAACAAAATTAAAGATGTGAGCAACATTGACTTATCATTTCAAAGTCATGGTACATGCACCGTACAGTTCTATAATTATTTTGGTTATGTTTTGTCATTCTTGATAAGGATAGAGCTAATTATATTAAAAGGAAAAATTTATCTTCTAATTACTCCCTTCGTCTCATATTTTGAGTCTTGTATTTTATTTTGGGATGTCTTAAAATTAGTGTCCACTTTCCTAAATTGGTATATATGTAATACTTACTTTTCAAAACTATCCTTCCTTGAAATCTACACCGAGGGTGTGTTTGAGAGCCCAATTAAGTGGTGAAAATGATAATTTTTAGCACTTAATTTTTTTCAGTACGTTTGATAATATACCACTTAAATGAAAAAGCAGTAAAAAAATCCATTGAAAACGTTAAGTGAAAATTTTCTACTGAAAATAATCACTGAATACAGTCTATTTTAGTTCTTAAAATATTGTTTTTAGTGTTGCAAATACAAATCACTTAAACTTTTCAGTACTTAAATTCAGCACTTAATTTTCAGTACTTAATTTTTAGTTTTATCAAACGCATCCTAAAACAAAACTAAAAAAGTTATTGTAATGATTAGAGGCAATTGTAAAAAGTAGGTGTAGATTCATTTTATCCTATTAATAACTTGAGTTTGCAAAGATGGACTCAAAATATGGGACGGAGGAGAGTCTATTACAAGGAAAAATTTATCTTGTTTTCTTTTTATATCTATATTATATTTGAGAACTTTGTCCTATTAGGACACATTAGAAATATGACTAGACTAATTGTATATGACTAGGCTTATTTGATTGGTTAAAAATAGATGACTGGGCTCAAGAAATATGACTAGGCTTATTGTGAGTTGGATTGTTTTTTTTTTTTTACACCTTCTCACACCTTACACATCACCCACTCATTTTTTTCCCACAGACCCACTTTCCTCTCTCTCTCTCTCTCTCTCTCTCTCTCTCTCTCTCTTTTGGGGGTTAGGGTTCTTTGTCCAGACCACAGCGGCTGATCGGAAGGCACAACCACCACCACTATTGGCTCCAGCTCCCTCCCCACACGTCTCTCTATCTGGTTCCTCCCCCTTTCTCTCTCTCTCTGGTTTCTTTCTCTTCACAGACCTCTCTCTCTCTCTCTCTTCGGATTTCTCTCTCTCCCCACCGATCAACCATTCCTCTAAAGAAGATGATCGGAAGAAGAAGAAGAAAATCGGAAGAAGATGATCGGAAGAAGAAGAAGATTGGAAGAAGAAGAAGATCATACTTTTAGTAATTTTATTTTTTTCCCCTTTTTCTGATTATTGAAAGCATTTGTCTAGATCCTTTCAACTCTTTGTTTTGTTCAGAATTTTTTTAACCCACATCATCTGGAAGTTTTAGCAAAAACAAACCATTTTTATTTTTTTAAGGGTAAATTGCATTTTGCACCCTCAAACTATACCATGTTTTGTACTTTGGTCCCTAAACTATCATTTTTCGCAATTTGGTCCATCAACTATCATTTTGTGGCAGTTTGCCCCCTCCTTCACTTTCAGTGACGAAAAAAGTCACTTTTTAGTGACACCAAAAGTGACGCTAAAAGTGAAGGAGGGGGAAAACTACCACAAAATGATAGTTGAGGGACCAAAATGCAAAAAATGATAGTTTAGGGACCAAAGTGCAAAACATGGTATAATTTGAGGGTGCAAAATGCAATTTACCCTTTTTTTAAACATACAAAAGCATTTGTTCGAACCCCAAATTTTTTTTCCTTTCCAGAAAAAAAAATTTAAAATGAACAATAAAACATACTGATTTTCTTCTAAATTTTGTTTTTGAAATTGTGTAGTACATCAATTGCCAGTCCATTGTTTAGAAGTGTCCATTGTTTACACTTAAGGATTTATTCCGATGATTGTTTACAAGACAGGTTTAATGGACTTAGGCCCAATCTGATCGGAAAAAAGAAGAAAAAAATCATCGGAAAGCCGGAAAAAAAAAAAAAAGAAGATCGGAAAAAAAATACTCAGGTATTGGGTTTATTTCTCTTTCCATTTATTCTGAAAAAGAAGCAGACTTTAAAAGCATTTGGTGCATTTTGAACTACATGAGCATTTTAAATTTTGATGCAGTTTTTTTAAGTAGACTTTAAACTACATGAGCATTTTTAAATTTTGAACTACATGAGCATTTTTAAATTTTTAAGTAGACTTTAAACTACATGAGCATTTTAAAATTTTAATGCAGTTTTTTTTTCGTCATCATTTTTTTGCAAGTTTTAAAAAAACAAAGCATTTTTTCAATTGTTTATTTGGGGGTTTGATAGGTTTTTAGTAGTGAAGGCCTCCTACATCACTTTGAAAGCATTTGGTCAGCAATTTCTTTTTTTGCTTCCCAAGTATTTCAAACACATGAATTTCTCAAGCTTCATTAGTTGTCTTTCAATTGTTTCTCAACCTTCATTAGTTGTCCAGATCATGATGTTCAATTGGTTTGATAGGTTTTTAGTAGTTAAGGCCTTCTATATCACTTTGAAAGCATTTGGTCAGAATTTTTTTTACCCGATCATTTTCCTGCAATTTTCGTCTGAATTGCTTCCCAAGTATTTCAAACACAGTAATTTCTCAAGCTTCATTAGTTGTCTTTCAATTGTTTCCTAATTATAATATAGATTACTCTAAATGTACTCTAAATTTATTTAAACATATAATTTGAATTAAATGTGAGTCAAACATTTAATTTTCCCATAATCATTCTTTCCCAATTGAATTCCTAAACTCATTCTTTCCCTTTTTATTTCTTTTATTTCCAATTCGGGAATTTGAATGATTCAAGTTTCGAATTCTTAAAATTTGCTTCTTCACTCAATTTTAGCCCCCGATTTTGATCTTTCCATAATTTAACACCCAATACTTTGCATTGATTCATTCTTTTACATTCCAATTCTTACTTGAAATTAGCACCAAAGTTTTGATTTTCGCTCTTTCCCCAATCTACTGAAATTCTCTTTTACTTTCCATTTTTTTGGTGCATGATTGTTCCTTAGCCAATTCGAAAGGAAAACATGGGGGAAAAATATTTTCTTTAATTGTGACCCATATTTTTGGACAAGTCATTTACTCTCGCATCTTATATATACATCCAGTCTCGCCCTCTCTAAAATTTCAAACACGAAAGCTTGCCAAGTATGTTCGTCCTCTTTCATAGATCTTGAGTTACTTGATTCATGCAATCCTTCACTTTGCTAACTTCATTTCATGCGTCATGTTGTTTTGGTTTTTTTAATTTTCACCTTCAAATTTGAAGATTAATGTATATCACATTTTTATTAATAGAAAATGATCTGTGGTTTTGTCATTTGATTCTTTCGCATTTGATTACTTTGAGATTGTCATCAGGTTCAATACAGGTACCTTACAACCGTCTGGGTGTGCATGGTTAATTGGATTTTCGTTTATTTTCCCCTCGGCTAAAATTATTATTTTTTCAGTCAGCAATAGAAAGAAAGGATAGGAGTTGTGAATTCCCATTTTGTCAAGAAGAATTGATAGTCAGTACATATGATTTGCCTTCATGATACTTTTAAATGATACTCACATATTTTATTGAATGTCCATCTTGATTCCATGATGCTTCTGTGATGTTAATAGGGTCTAATGTCAAAATAACAGAGGATACAGTGTCGATTTTTCACAATAGTTTGTGAATATATTGTATAGCAGTAGAGTTAAAACCAATTTTTACTGCTCATCTGAGACATAGAAACCTCCTTTTTCCTTTTTTTTCCTTTTTCTTTGGGCATTGCCCTCAGTCACGGGCAATGCCTAGAATTGATGTGATTTTGTAAGTAGCCTTATTGGGATGTAGCTTATGCTGGAGGTTTATGTCCTGTGTTACCCACCGATTCCTTGAAAGCCCAACCCCCTTCTTTAGAAATTTTTTTTTTAAAAAAAAAACTTCTCTTTCCTCTTTTTTTTTTATCTTTATTTTGATTTATTATATAAAGTGCACAACTCATTTTTTTTTTTAAATCAAGAATCAAATCAGTTTTTATTTAAATAAATTCTTTTTTTTAATTCATTATGGGTTTGACTTCTATTTATTTGAAATTTCTTTTATACAACTTATTTGAAGTTTTAAACACATTTAAAATTTTATTATAATCCACTATATAAAATATTTTATTTTTAATTGTAACTAATTGCTTATTATTTATTATGTTGTCATTCTAAAGATACTCCAGGTATGGTCTCTTAGATGGATACAAAAAATAAAATCTACAATTGCGTGTAATTGCTAATAATTGGGCTTTATCTATAACAATGAACGGGATCATATTGGAAAAGCTAATACTGAAGGAATGGAAGAGAAAACGTGATGAACAGTAAGTCATAAGTAACATTCTTAATTTTTTTTGTATTACATTAATAACATTAATAACAAAATATAAATTCTTAATTTATGATGTGTTTTTCAATTGTAGTAGGCGAATACAGAAGTATTTGCGAACGGACTTTAAAAACTTGAGTATTTTTAGAATGAAAAGAATGTACAATAGTGTGCAGTCTATGAGGTAAACAACTTTTATTTTTATTTGTTTTCTCTCTCTCTCTCTCTCTCTCACTCTCTCTCTCTCTCTCTCTATATATATATATATATTACTATTTCATTATGCCTAATAGAATTTATGACTTTCAGGCAAAAAAAGGATCGTATAAACAAAAAAAAGATACACATGGTATGATTTCATTAGTAAAAAAATCATGCATGTGTGTGTGTATGTGTTTGTGAGCGCGTATTTTATTTTTATTTTTTACTATCTTATTAACAAATAAAACAAATGTTGTTGATAGTTTTACAGGCACTACAATTGCAAAATCGTTAAAATGTTAAATTCAAAAATTCAGGTAAGGCTGATTTTTTTTTTTTTTTTTGCACAATTTTTATTTTGAAGTGTTTAATAAATAACATCAGCACGCAGTGTTTTATAGGAAGCTTCTAATTATTGGGATCGAGGAGCTGTAATGAATGAATTACGTGAATTCAAGGTGAATGAAAATTTAATCTAAACTAATTGCACGTAGCTAAAAAAAATTATGTCTACTTTGTTGTGTATGTTTCTAACTTTAACTTTTGTTCTAATTGCAGGCAAAGAGAAGAATTGAGAGAAAATGGCGCACAATAACTTGATGGAATTAACTTTTCTCACGTTCATGTCATTTTGCAACTCTCTCTTTTTTTCAAACTGTTAGTAATATCTCTGTTCAATTATCATTAGAACCTTCATTATTTTTTACTTTTTTCAATATCCTGTGCATTTGCATAGTTGGACTCCTAAAGAACGCAAAAATCATGCAATAAGTGAAAATTATTATCTTTATATTGTAATCTGACATGAATCTTATTGTCGTATTTATATTTGGTATGCTACACTTTCATCATTTTGTGATATTGTGGAATTTTGATGGATTTTGATATTCTATTTTTGTTGTATTAAGTGCCGAAAGCACGTAAAGTTGTTTACTTGCCAATAAGCACGTGAAGTGATTTATTGGCAGAGTATTCACTTTTTCCGTATTAATTACTACACTATTATGAGATGTTCTATTTGCATTGTACGCACAATTCATAGTAATTTGAAGTGTTACATGCACATGTAGTTGACTAATGGCTAAAAGCGTGTATGGTTTGAATTGTTCGGTAGTGGCTTTAGCCACGGGCAATACCTAGTGTATATATATTATTAAATGTCACTGTAATATTTAAAGACAGTTAAGTTCAGATCTCACTTCAAAATGTCAATGCTAATCATGTTGTTTCTAATAAAAATTGAGAATTACCTTTTAAGTATATCCATTCGAAGTAGGGATATAGATGACCCCAACTCTAGAACACAAACATATACATATACTTTGCAGCTGGATTAATAGTACAGTGATTAATTTACATTGACAAATAAGTGAATTAATCACTGTACTATTTATTTATTCTATCAATTCTTTTTGGATAGGTAACAAAGTTAAAAGGTCTAAATAGCTGGATTGCTATTTTGGATATTAGTTATCTAGTAAGTCATATTTGGTGAGACAATTTGAAATATCAAAATTTTACAGGAATTGCTATTTGTACTCTATGGATGAACCAATGCACTCTATAGGATGCATTGACTGTAAGGTGTATCAGTAGTACTATGAGTGCATTAGTTCAATTTTGGATTAGGAGTAACAATTCGCTATTCAATTCTTTTTTTAAAATCTCAATTGGCATACATCGCAACAGTTAAAAGGATAATAAAGTAAAATAGCTAGGGAGAAAAGGGTAGTCTAGGAGTTCATTTCATTCTAAAAATTGACTAGCTAAAACATATTTTTTTGGGTAGAATTTAGATCAAGTTTAGCTAGTATTGGAGATGCCCTAATACACTCAAATACCCTCTCATTACTAGTGGGCCGGCTTAAATTCTGCTGAGTTATGAATCTTGTGATTAGAGTGCTCATTAGGATAATTTGAATGTCTGGTGGAGTTATGAGTTGCTACAAAAAGAGGATTAGAGTGATTTGGAGGAAATTTATCCTTTTACTTCTTCTTTTTTTGGTAAGAGGGATAAGGAGAAAACAAATCTAGCTCCCGCAAGGGAAACTGACCCCACAACAATGAGCTTGTAGACACCTCATTTTTTCGGCTAACAGATTTAGGAGGCCACAAGTATGTCAAACCTCGATGATTATAAAGATCGGATTTTCAGATATTGCCTCTAACTCTCAAGAAATCAAAGAAATGACCAAAATGCCTCTAAAAGCTCAAAACTCTCCGGATTGGCCCAGAATCTCAGAAATCATTCGATGTTGTTAAAAAAAAAAAGTATATTAAAAGATGAACATTTGAAATTGTAAGCTCCAAGAGACACCCGGAAGTCCCGAAAGTTCCAAGAAAGTCTCCGTTGACCGATTTGACCAAAGTTTGACCAAGGTTTGACCAAAATCATCCGAATTCGCCCAAAAGTTTCGAGATCATCCTAGATCATGTGAAAAGTCTTAAAATATGTTTTAAAAGAAAATCGGACGGAAACGTCAGTCTTTAGAGGCTCCCAGAACTTCCCGAAATTTCTTGGAAATGCACTGTTTGACTGATTTGACTGCAAGTTTGACCAAAAATCAAAGTCTCCTTTTTGACTTTGAAATATTTTTATCAAATAGTAGAGGTCAATAGCTTTCTAATGGTATATCGTACATAATTTATGGATCTAAAACGAATTTGTTATGAATTTCTGAAGGTAAAAAATGCGATCAATTCGGCTTTTATCGCAAATACCGCAAAACTTTCCAAAGTGACCCAACTCCAAACAAGTTTTTATGGAAATTAGACCTCAATACCTTTCCAATGGTATATCACAATCTCAATTTGAACTTTGTATGAATTTTCTGTGAATTTCAGACGAAATAGGGCTGTTTCGCGAATTCCAGGAGTTGCGAGGGCCAAAATGCAAATTCTGGTCAACGAGGGGGTTGACTGTCGCTGCGGCACTGGCCCACTTCCACGGCGTTACTATCCAAGTACCGCGATGGCACTCTGAGTATTTTTTATTTTTTTTGTAATTTTTGGATTTTAATTTAAATTTCCAACAAATAAAACGACATAGTTTTGATAATCTGAAGATTTTGAACCAATTAGAGACTTTTTAAAACCCAAAATACCTCCCCAAGTTGGCCTATAAAGGAGACCCATTTGCTTTTCATTTAGAGAGGAACTTGGAAGCCATTAGAGAGTGATATAGAGAGTTAAGGGAGAAAGAGAGAGAGAAGTAAAGATTTTCTTCTTCCAAATCGAATCCAAAATGTGAGTGTCAATTAGTTTTCTAAAAACTAAACTTTTATTTTCAAGCTTTCAATCCATCTTCTTCATCTTCTTTGAGTTTCCTATGAGTTAGAAAGTGATGTACTCACCCATATACACATATATGAGAGATTGAATGCTTGTGATTCCACCATTGAATATCATCTATTGATTTGTTCATTTGCTTGCTTATATACAATGTTCATCTCTTCTTACCTCATTTCTTTTTTTATTTTCTTTATTTACTTACTAGTTCATCATCATCTAGATGATGACATGAAGTTTGAGGTGAGTGAATCCTTATGGATAGTAGCTCTTGACCTCAAAAACATGTTTGATAGATGATGATTATAACCTCAATACATCCCCATGTATTCTTGAGGTTATTTCCAAAATAAAGCAAACCTTTCCAATAATCATGGAGGTTCTCTAAATGGGTTAGAGGTTGATATTACAAGTGGTTTTAATCATATTTAAGTGTTGAAAATATACTTTCAAGACCCTTATTTCAAAGCCCTCCTAAAACCCCTAATATTTGGATACCAATATATAAACCTTGTTTTCTCAAAACCTTCAAAACAGTGAGTCATTTAACTTCAAAGAATTATTTTGACTTCAATACTCAATATATGAATGTAAGACCACTTGGAAAGTCTTCCTAACACATTGGAAAACATCCATGATTTTTTTCTTGACTTGGACATACTTGGAAGAGGTCCATTTGGACCCAAACATTCTCTCCAGATATTCTGTTTTTGTTGTCACAGCAGCTTGGTTGACTTTCAACTTGTTTTACGAAAAACTTTTCAAAAAGAAGTGGTCCCAACTCATTTTTTCCTTGAACTTAAGTGGCTTAGGAAACTTTCTGCATAATATGGGCTTCTAGATCTTTTGTTTTCATTTTTTAATATTTTTCAACATTTCAGTCGACAGTACAGACTCTGTTTCTGAGTGACATCTATTGTTTATATGATTTCCCCCAATCTCTAATAGTTATTGAGGATTTGATTTGTGTTCTAAACACAATAAGGATGATCTCCATAAAAAAATCATACATTGAAAACATTTCTAACCCTACTTTTCATTTTCCACAAATTCAAGTCACTTTTCTGTCCACTATTCACAGCAAGTATACTTTTACTTCCATCCATTAATTTGATGCTTATATGTACTTCAAATTTGTTTATATCTTAAGAATTAGTCTATACTAAATTTGTACATATCCCATGATGATTTTCCCCATGCATTCATTCATCTTTTTAGACTTCTAAGTCACTTTAGAAAGTCCTTGTACACAAACACACAACAACCTTTGCACATTCTAGGATCATACATTGCATTCATGCAAGATTTGGGGTTTTTGTAACTCCTAATCTAAGAAGATTATAAGGAATGATCATGATCACACGTTCATGCTTCCCCTCGATCTAATCCTTCTTTCTCGTCCGTCCCGGGGATTGAGAGGTCTTCTTTTCCCAAAGATTAACATGCATCACTCTAGCTTGCTAAGCATATTTTGATCTCTTTGATTATTTTCTTCAAGAACAATCCATGTCCCCTCCTAGATTAGGAAAACTTGATTACTTAATATGTGATTAGACAATTTTTTCTAAGTTTGTTTGTGTGATCTTTCACCTTTGCATTGTGTGATACTTGGCTTAGATCTTTTGAATGATATCTTATCTTTCGATCTTCCATTTCAAAATTCTTGTGTGATGTAATATACTATCATATTATTATTTGTCGAACCAAACATAGTATAAGATGATTATTTGGATGCTAATTGAGGCCCGTCAAAAGACGGGGCGAGTTGAGGGTATTTTAGTCACGACAAAGGCTCCTTCCTCTCTCGTACCAAAACCCCGAGCCAAGTTCTTTGGTTATGAAAGGCCGGTGCCCTTTATCCATTTGGGTGAGTCAAAATTAGGTTTCTTGGTTTCTTAAAGACTCAGTGGCGACTCTGTATCTGTTTTCAACAGACATTTTCATTCCCTTTTCAAAACAATCTCAAACCAAAACAAAAAGAGTGGATGAGCGATTTCGCGTGTCCACAATCTGGCAACTCCGCTGGGGGATTTTTATTTTAAAACAAAATAATACAGAGGTTTGACTCATAAAAAGCATCCTTAAAATCATCTTTTTACTGTGTCTGGTCACCGCATTGCACTTCTGAATTTCCCCTCCGACTGTGTCTGAAACGCGGCGCTGACATTGTTCAGGTCTTGCTGTGCCAGGGCACAAGTTACCGTTGATACTGTACCTTCCAAGGTATATCAAAAAGAGTAAACACTTCCATACTGTCTCTCTGACAGTATATTGGAACTCTCGTCAATGGACCCTCTTTGACTAAACCCAGTCTTTGCATATAGATTCCTGTAGAACCTTTCATAGGACTGTTCATTTATCTTTTCAAATAGGACAATGTGATATAACTGTTGTATGCCCTGGTGGGATTACCCGCGCGATGTTGACGCTTATGTGGCATAGAGCAGAACCTCTTTTTTATGATTCTCAAGGCAATCACTCACATGTGATTACATTGAGTTGACATGTCTAGGCACCATGATAAGGATGTCTGCTCCATGTTTACAAAGATATACACCGCAAATCTTGTTTGTTGGTCCTAAGTTATAGGAGTACGAAAACTTGTTAGACAATATGATCACCATCATCACATGCTCCTGTCATATACACCTGTTCTCCTAGAAACTCTGCCCAACTCATCCAGATATCCCAGTTTCTCTCAGAAACTTTGTCTAAATTTCCCATAAATTCCCAAATGTACCAGTTTCTCCCAGAAACTCCACTTAGATTTCCTAAAAACTCCCAAAACACTCAAAAATTCCCACGTATACCAATTTCTCCCAAAAACCCTGTCTAAATTTCTCAGAAGTTCCCAAAATACCAGTTTCTCCTAGAAACTTTGTCCAAAGTTCTAAAAAATACCCAAAATAACAGTTTTTCCCAGAAACTCCGTCCAAATTTCTCAGAAATACCCAAGATGCCAGTTTCTCCCAGAAACTCCAATTTTCCAAAATACATAAGTTTCTCCCAAAAAGTCTGTCTAGATATCCTAGAAACTCTGTCCAACTCCCAAATATAACTAGAAACTCTATTCGGATATCCTAGAAATACCCAGTATAACCAGTTTCTCCCAGAAACTCCACTCAGATATCCAAGATTTCCTAAAACACCAGTTTCTCCCACAAACTCTATCTAAACTTCTTGAAATATCCTGGAAACCCCTGTTATCCCCTGGTGATCATACTAAAAAGAAAAGTTAGCACACTCTGTATGGCTAGGACCTTACTTGCTTAACTGTTATATGTTAGAAGTAGGGGCATCATGTAGATTAGGGCTTGCATTTGCATGTTTGCTTCATCAGTCTGCATACACGGTGATAGTCGGTCTGTACATGAGTCAGTCCTCACTTGTCACTATAGTTGTCATCACAATTATCACTGTTAAAAGTCTAACACAGTCTTTTCACACCTATATGTCAGTATAAGTTTTGAGCACCCAGGATCTGCATTTGCGAGTCAGAGGATTAGGGAGTCACCTTGTTAGAATCACTCAGCCGAAAGTCAGCTTTATGGATCCAGAAGGTTTGGAAGCAAGAATGACAGAAATGATCAACCAACAGTCTAACCGGTTGGCCCAAGTTTTAGCCATTATGGAAGAACTGAAACAGCAACAACCACAATACCCACCTGGGTTCCCACCGCCACCGGGGTTTATACCACCACCACCACCTGGATTTGCACCACCTCCCGAGAACAATGGAGAAGAAGACTGGTTTCAAGGGGCCCCATCACCGACATTTGAGAAAAAGTTCCAAGAGAAAATGGACAAAGTCAACAAGTTGGAAAGCGTATTAAGGAAGAGTAAAGGGGTTGATGATTACATGCTAGACTTGGAAGGACTTTTCGAGCCTGTTAAGCTGAAGTTGCCAGAAAACTTCAAGATGCCTGAAATCGATCGTTTTGATGGAACTGGGAATTCGAAGAGCCACGTAAAGTTCTGTATGAGTGTTTTCCAATCAATGGGCTGCACCCATGAGCACATTGCAATGTTGTTCCCTCAAACCCTCGCCAAGGCTGCTCTATCCTAGTTTCTGACCTTGGAGGTTTCTAAGATGCATACTTAGAAAGATATAGTCCAGGTCTTCGTTGATCATTACTCCTACAACCAAGAGCTCGATGTCACCATCCGGGATCTGGAGACTACCCGGTAGAACTTCAATGAGCCCTTCGCTGCGTTTTTGAGCAAATGGAGGAACAAAGTGGTCTAAATGACCCACCGACCAGTCGAAAAGGAACAAGTCTGGATGTTGATCAAGAATCTACTACCGCTGTACCATGAGAAACTATTCTACCAGTCCATCTCAACATTTGAAGAACTGTTTGAGATTGGGACTAGAATTGAGGATGCAATCAGGGAAGGAAAAATCAAGAATGAAGAATCACAAAGCCAGTCCAAGAGGCCTGACTACTCCCGAAACCTTTCAGATGTCAACGCCCTTAATAACCAACCCATGGCCTATTCTCCCCAACCATACCAGATCACAAACCAAACCAGCTCGCCTAGCCACCCTTACCAAAATAGGGTACCCTGTGAATTTTCCAAGCTAGATATCTCTCCCTCCGTAGCCTTAGGCCGCCTGCTAAAAAAGGGACACCTCCAACTCCTTCAGCCTCGTGCCGATCCCCCACCACCTAACTGTGACCTGTCCAAATGATGTGCCTACCACCAAGGCCCAGGCCATGACACCGACCGGTGCATACGTCTCCTCCATGATATCCAAGACCTCATTGACCGAAGAATCATTGAGCCACCACCCATTCATCCCCATGTCACCTAAGCCCCTGGTCGGTCCTTTCAAATGATCCCCTTCACTGAGGCCAATGATTGTTGAAGCTACGCGGTGAGTTAATAGTGTTTGGAACTTCTGCGAATAAAAAAAAGAAGAATAAGCGAGTCACCGCGACACTCCATTTGAGACTGGGTCGAGTTTGTTCTATGTTTTGAGTATATTTCAAGTTTAGTCTTGTGATCAAGTCTGTCTGTCATCGAGTTGTTGTGAATCTGTATCGAGTAATGTAATCCTTCTCTTATGATGGAATGAAGTCTCATTTTTCCTAATCTGATGTGTATATTCATAAGTGCATGAATCGCTGAACTGAAAATGTCACTTTTTAAATTACCATGGACATATCTCTGCTAATAAATTTTTGCATCAAACAAAAAAAAAAGAATCCCAAAAAGGCCAAAGTCGATTTCGCGCTGACCCCAAAGAAGAGTTGAGAATTGAATAGTCTTACTTTAAGAATTTAAATATGCTTTTGCTCAAATCTCAAAAAGACATACTTGAGACTGATTTGGGGCTTGCCCAACACCCTTTTCCACCATTTCAAAGCCTTGGGCCCAACCCAATTGATAGCCATGCGAATCTGTGTGGACTTGGTCCTGGATAGTAGGCAAACACTTCAGTGAATTTCATCTCCACTTTCAAATAAATGAAAAGAGAAAAAAAAATAAGAAGAAAAAAGAAAAGCTCGCTAGGTTGAAAACCCAAAAGGGCATCTAGGCAAAAGTTAGAGCTGAAAAGGTATTGATTTCCAAGATCTGACCCTATCCAGTCAAAATGATTTTACAAATGAGAGAATTGTACGCTTCAAGGTACATCATAAAAACGTGCCTAGATCAAATTTCAAAAGGCTCGGAACGACCACAAATAAATCCCGGGAGCTGATGAGCACATTCTGGAATTTCGAGATTATGATCAGAAGATCTCACATGAATCAACCATGTGAAAAAGAAAATTGACTGGCTAGGCGAAAGTGAAAAGGATCAATCCAAAAAAAAAAAAAAAAAAAACAAAAAAAAAAGAAAAAAAAAAAGAAAATGAAAATGAAAATAAAAGAAAAGGAGATGGAAACTGAATCCTCCTCTTCAAGGCTACCACAAGTGACCCAAGTTTGAACTTCTTTGACGATTGGTTTGAAAAACCTTCATAGCTCAACCCCTTTTCCTTCAAGCCTTGCCTTGAACTACGCTCGACTTGATTCCCACTCGGGGATACATAGGCAACCGCATTGGTTCGGTCGATACCATCATAATCAACCCCCCCTTTCTTTCAAGACTTTAGCCTGAACTATGTTGGACCTAATCCCCGCTCGGGGGTACATAGGCAGACTTTCAAAAAGAAAAGAACGATGGCTCGCTAGGTCGAAAATCTGAAAGGACGCCTAGGCAAAAATTAGAGCTAAATCCAAAGTGAGCAATAACAAAAGAGAGAAAAGAGCTCGCTAAGTCATCTCACTAGTGCCTAGGAAAAAGTTATGAGCATTTGAGAGATTAAAGTCACGGTTCTTGCCTCAAGCCAGAAATCACCTTCTACACTAGGGGCAAACTGCGGCCACCCGTCTCGTTTGCCTGAATTTTGCTATCAGCCCTTCATACAAGGAGCAAACTTTGGTCACCTACCTCGTTTGCCCAAAACCTCCAATAAACCATCATCCAAACTAGGGGCAAACTTTGGTTACCCACCTCGTTTGCCTATGAATTCCACTTCCTACACCTCAAACTAGGGGCAAACTCTGTTTACCTAACGCAATCCCTTCACACCAAGGGCAAGTTTTCAAGTCACCAAGTTGTTTTGAAAAATTTTGAAATGGAGTATCTTTTGTTCTATAAGCTAAGGCACTAATTCTAAGCACATCTTGGGAGAATCAAAGGATTGATTAGATCAATAGGGAGGAACTTTCAAAAATCAGATTTATCAACAAAGTGCTATCATATTAAGATGAGAAGTGAATATAAAAGATGAGCGGTACATCATTCATGACGAAGGCACATTGGATCATGGCAATTTGAGAATTTCATGTCTGAGTCAATCCTTCTTTGTTAAAGTCAGTAGTAATCTAATCAAAGTGTGTTAGAGATCAAGGTTTCATGCAAACTAATCCAACTTTCTTTGTCATCGTCATTCCTGTTAATTTCCATTCGTCCTGATGGTCTCAAATGAGTGGGTTTAAGGCGATTCCCAATTATTAAAAAAATGTGGATACAAGCAGAAGTAGCAAACATCATTACTGCACCAGTCAAAGTTGTAATATGTGAAGTCTCCCAAGTATAAGTGGCATAAACTCATTAGTGGTTGCAAACTACAAACCCATTGTTGTTTCTTGAGGCGGCTAATCGGAGGGAATATCCCCAACACCTATTGCTGATCCAATCAGAGTCTAGATGTGTTGATGAGATGTGTCGATGAAATGTGTTGTCGAGGTGTTTTAGGGCACAAAGTCCAGATGTGCTAATGAGGAGTGTTGATAAGATGTGTTTTGGTGCTCAGAGTCCAGATGTTTTGATAAGATGTGTTATTGGGGTGTTTTTGGGCTCAGAGTCCAGGTTTGTTGATGTTATGTTTTGTGAGGATGTTTTAGGGTCCAGAGATTGGAGGAGCATCGAGTAACATCAAGAGAGTTGATAAGCATTGTTCGAGCATCGAGGAACATCAAAAGAGTTGAGAAGCATTGTTAGAGCATAGAGGAACATCAGAAGAGTTGAAAAGCATCGTTGAAAAGTGGAGTAACATCGAGGAACATCGAAAGTGTTGAGGAGTATTGTTGAAGAGGAGCATCAGGTGTGTTGACGACCATTATTGAAGAATGGAAGAACATCAAATGTGTTGAGGAGCATCAGAAGAGTTGAAAAGCATCATTGAAAAGTCAAGGAGCATCATTGATGATTTGAGGAGCATCGTTAAGATTTGAAGAACACCGTTGAGAATCAAGAAGCATTGAGAAACACCGTCAAAGAATTAAGGAACAACATACGCACCGTTGAGAATTGAGGATCATCATTGAAATTTGAGAAGCACTGTTGAGAATCTGAAAGTCATCGAGTCCATAGCATCATGATTAAGGGGAGCACGAGTCAAGTCTAGAGGGTCACTTCACCCAACACAACAAATTGGGCATGACATGACACATAGCCCATCAGTCGCAGCACATACAAATCACAAAGCCCACTAGGAGTGGCAAACACACCATAAGCATTCTTTTAAGCACCGTAGTGTCACTTTGAGCACCAATGCTCTTCCTTTGGAAAGACCCCCTAGTCAAGATCCTTTACAAAGTCTATTAGTCGTAGCGAAGCATAAATTACCAAGACCACTGAGAGTGGCGAATACACAGAACACACGTACTAGGACCACAAGCACTTTAGAACACAACACAGGCATGACACAAGTCCACTTGGAAAGGTACACCCCACAGCACCAATTCATGCTAGGATCAGAACACTAGACATGATAGGATTCAGGACACAATTCATATCACATCCATACATTACATATCATTCTCATAACATAACATCATCCTCGCATAGCATCCGTCTGATTGTTGTGTATTTGCATGTTTTGTTTCTTTGTGCCCCGAACTAGCTCTTGGTCTGATTCCCCTTCGGATACGTAGGCAGCTCACACAGAGCGCGACCAACACTAGGCTCAGCATTGGTTTCTTTCTCTTGAATTTTTCATAACGCACTTGTTTTTATCCTAAATCTTTAGCCTCCAAAAATCCTATCTCTTCAAAGCTTTGGCACTCGCTTGCGACACACGTTGCCTCGCAATTTCATGGCAAAGAGGGGAAAACTGTAGACACCCCATTTTTTCGGCTAACAGATGTAGGAGGCCCCAATCATGTTAAACCTTGATGATTATAAAGATCGGATTTTCAGAGATTGCCTCTAACTCTCAAGAAATCAAAGAAATGACCAAAATGCCTCTAAAAGCTCAAAACTCTCCGGATTGGCCCAGAATCTCATAAATCATTTGATGTTGTTCAAAACAAAAAAAAAGGTATTTTAAAAGATGAATATTTGAAGTCGTAAGCTCCCAGAGACCCTCGGAAGTCCCGGAAGTTCCCAGAAAGTCTCCGTTGACCGGTTTGACCAAAGTTTGACAAAGTTTGACCAAGTTTTGACCAAAATCATTCAAATTCGCCCAAAAGTTCCGAGATCATCCTAGATCATGTGAAAAGTCTTAAAATATGTTTTAAAAGAAAATCGGACGGAAACGTCAGTCTTTGGAGGCTCCCAGAACTTCCCAAAATTTCCTGGAAATGCACTGTTTGACTGATTTGACTGTAAGTTTGACCAAAAATCAAAGTCTCCTTTTGTCATTTAAATATTCTTATCAAATACTAGAGGTCAATATCTTTCCAACGGTATATCGCACATAATTTTTGGATCTAAAACGAATTTGTTATGAATTTCTGAAGGTGAAAAATGCGATCAATTCGGCTTTTATCGCGAATACCGCAAAACTTTCCAAAGTGACCCAACTCCAAACTATTTTTTATGGAAAGTAGACCTCAATACCTTTCATTTGGTATATCACAACCTCAATTTGGATTTTGTATGAATTATCTGTGAATTTCAGACGAAATAGGATCGTTTTACAAATTTTGGGAGTTTCGGGGGCCGAAATGCAAGTTTTGGTCAACGGGGGGGTTGACTGCCGCGGCGGCACTGGACCACTGCCGCGGCGGCAGTGGCCAAGTGCTGTGGCGGCACTCTGAATGATTTTTTTTTTTGTAATTTTTGGTTAATTTTTGGGTTTTAATTCAAATTTTCAACAAATAAAAGGACATAGTTTTGATAATCTGAAGATTTTGGACCAATTAGAGACTTTTTAAAACCCAAAATACCTCCCCAAGTTGGCCTATAAAGGAGACCCATTTGCTTCCATTTGGGGAGGAACTTGGAAGCCATTAGAGAGTGATATAGAGAGTTAAGGGAGAAAGAGAGAGAGAAGTAAAGATTTTCTTCTTCCAAATCCAATCCAAAATGTGAGTTTCAATTAGTTTTCTAAAAACTAAACTTTTATTTTCAAGCTTTCAATCCATCTTCTTCATCTTCTTTGAGTTTCCTATGAGTTAGAAAGTGATGTACTCACCCATATACACATATATGAGAGGTTGAATGCTTGTGGTTACACCATTGAATATCATCTATTGATTTGTTCATTTGCTTGCTTGTATACAATGTTCATCTCTTCTTACCTCATTTCTTTTTTTATTTTCTTTATTTACTTACTAGTTCATCATCATCTAGATGATGACATGAAGTTTGAGGTGAGTGAATCCTTATGGATAGTAGCTCTTGACCTCAAAAACATGTTTGATAGATGATGATTATAACCTCAATACATCCCTATGTATTCTTGAGGTTATTTGCAAAATAAAGCAAACCTTTCCAATAATCATGGAGGTTCTCTATATGGGTTAGAGGTTGATATTACAAGTGGTTTTAATCCTATTTGAGTGTTGAAAATTTACTTTCAAAACCCCTATTTCAAAGCCCTCCTAAAACCCCCAATATTTGGATTCCAATAAATAAACCTTATTTTCTCAAAACCTTCAAAACAGTGAGTCATTTAACTTCAAAGAATTATTTTGAGTTCAATACTCAATATATGAATGTAAGAGCACTTGGAAAGTCTTCCTAACTCATTGGAAAACATCCATGATTTTTGGCTTCACATGGAAATATTTGGAAGAGGTCCATTTGGACCCAACATTCTCTCCAGATATTCTATTTTTGCTGTCACAACAGCTTGGTTGAGTTTCAACTTGTTTTACAGAAAACATTTCCAAAAGGAGTGGTCCCAACTCATTTTTCCTTGAACTTCAGTCTCTTAGGAAACTTTCTGTATAATATGGGCTTCTAGATCTTTTGTTTTCATGTTCTAATTTTTTCAATATTTCATTCGACAGTACGGACTCTATTTCTGAGTGACCTCTATTGTTTATATGATTTCTCTCAATCTGTAATAGTTATTGAGGATTGGATTTTGATTTTTCTTCTAGACACAATAAGGATGATCTCCATAAAACATTTCTAACCCTATTTTGCATTTTCCACAAAATCAAGTCACTATTCTGTCCACTATTCACAGCAAGTATCCTTTTACTTCCATTCATTGATTTGATGCTTATATGTACTTCAAATTTGTTCATATCTTAAGAATTAGTCCGTACTACATTTGTACATATCCCATGATGATTTCTCCCATGCATTCATTCATCTTTTTAGACTTCTAAGTCAGTTTAGAAAGTCCATGTACACAAACACACAACAACATTTGCACATTCTAGGATCATACATTGCATTCATGCAAGATTTGGGGTTTTTGTAACTCCTAATCTAAGAAGATTATAAGGAATGATCATGATCACACGTTCATGCTTCCCCTCGATCTAATCCCCCTTTCTCATCCATCCCAGGGATTGAGAGGTCTTCTTTTCCCAAAGATTAACATGCATCACTCTAGCTTGCTAAGCATATTTTGATCTCTTTAATTATTTGCTTCAAGAACAATCCATGTCCCTTCCTAGATTAGGAAAACTTGATTACTTGATATGTGATAAGACAATTTTTCCTAAGTTTGTTTGTGTGATCTTTCACCTTTGCATTGTGTGATACTTGGCTTAGATCTTTTGAATGATATCTTATCTTTCGATCTTCTATTTCAAAATTCTTGTGTGATGTAATATACTATCATAGTATTATTTGTCGAACCAAACATAGTATAAGATGATTATTTGGATGTTAATTGAGGCCCGTCAAAAGACGGGGAGAGTTGAGGGTGTTTTAGTCGCGACAAAGGCTCCTTCCTCTCTCGTACCAAAACCCCGAGCCAAGTTCTTTGGTTATGAAAGGTCGGTGCCCTTTATCCATTTGGGTGAGTCAAAATTAGGTTTCTTGGTTCCTTAAAGACCAAGTGGCGACTCTGTATCTGTTTTCAACAGACCTTTTTCTTTCCTTTTTCAAAACAATCTCAAAACAGACTAAAAAGAAGTGGAATTCCGCGTGTCTACAGGGCCAAAAGAGGCAAATACGTACAGCTCCCTAGGGGGAGTATCGAAAGAAACAAAATGAAGGAGTTGGTTAACTCCCATATTAGACAACAAATTGGCACATTTGTTGCCTTCCCTTCTAGTATGTGAGATACTAATTACCATGTAATGATTCAACAGAAATTTAATATCTTTAGTGATCGCCCTCAGCGGTGATGGATCAAAACGTCCTCCAAGAGGGGAGCAAGCAATCTTTGAATCCGTTTTAACTATCATGTTCTGGAATCCCTTTCTTAAGGCAACCTGAAGGCCTCATCGAAAACTTTCCAAGATTTAAATAATTCATTTCAACTATCATAGAGTAGGTTTTGAATTACATTACTTTATATAATATACCTATACTTGAGAGATATTTTTCTAAAAGCAAAAAAAACATTTCATTTCAAAAATGGCAAATCCCAAAAGAAACCAGTACAAGCATTAGAAGAAAGAGCAAAACATAAAAAAATAAGCACAACATACTTCTGAGTCGCACTGCAAATCTTCCAAATCCTCGACCTAACAGATTGTGGCCTAGCTCAAGACTGAGCTGGCTGACGGAGAAAGCTACCAACAAGACTCGCATCATAAATCACCCCAAAAAACACCATGACTACAAATGGACCCCACAAAAATGCCTAATCTGATAAACGATTACTACATCTGCGACGATAGAAGCCAGATCTAATCACAAAGCAAGGGTAGGAAGAGATCAAAAATGGGAAACCAAACCCAGCAACAAAAAATACCCAAACAAAATCCTCATAAAGAGGGATAAATACTACCACAATGAGGGACAAACCCTCATAAAGAAGAACAAAATGAACAAAAAAAACTAGAATGAAAGGGCCAAGGGGCCTCCCATGGTGGGAGAGCCCTTTATACTTGAGAAATTTAAACCATCCTTTGGGGTTTTCCTGAGGAGAATGCTATGCTTTCCAAATTTCTCATCCCAAATGCTTTCCAAATACATATGGCATTAGAACCACTGTGGGGTCACTTCAACATCCTCTAATAAAAAACCATGAGCTTACTTTTCTCTTCAGTGTTGGCCCAAAAGTAATCCTTAGGGGGGGTGAATAAGATTACTAAGGATTAAAGGCAAATTAAAAACTAAGTAAGCACAATATCAAATTAAAACAATAAGCAAAGAGAAAAGGGAAAGAAACACTTGCAAACCAAGTTTTTCAAGTGGTTCGGCAATCTGTAATCCGCGGACTACGTCTACCCCTCAAGAACACCTCTTGAGGATTCCACTAACCAATAGTCTTTGGGTGAAGATTAAACCACTCCTTACAAGTTCTTCTTGAAATCCTTTTACACCTCCAATGAAGAACACCTTCACTTGGAGCAAGGGTTACACCAACCCTCTTTATAACTTTGAGGATTGAATAAATGTTTTGGAACAACTAAAATACACTCTCTTGTACAGTAGATAGATACAATAAGTGCTCTCAATAAAAGCTCTCAAGAGGTTACAATTGAAATCTATAGCTAGAAGATTGAATCTCACACAACTAGGGCTTGAATCTTTGATTACAAATAATGAGTATTCAATGTAATATGTTAAGTACCCAACAACCCAATTCAATTGAGTATATATACTCTCTTTTGAAAATTAAAATGTTTAAGATAGTTGGGAGCATCAAATGCAAGGTCAAAACCCCAGAAAAAGAGTCGTTACTGTTTCTGCACAGTAATCCAGTCGACTGGGTTCGGAATCCAGTCGACTGTATTTCAAATTTAATGAAATGCACTAGTAACACGATCGAATGAATCCCTGGACCGATCTACTGGTTTTTACAGCAGAAACCATCTTCAAAAAAACATGAAATAGTTTACTGTTTTTCACTTTAAGTCGACTAAAAGAAATAGCGTCCAGTCGAATGAGAAAGTAATTCAGTCGACTGTTTTTCCTATGAAAAACAGTTTTCCTGTTTTGAAGATTTCGTTAAGTTTTTATGCCCTTGTATTGGAGAATTAATCTAAGTAACATTACAAAAAGTACTATAAGAATAATATAAGTAAGAAATGATCTTCATGAGACTTCCATAGAATATCCATTATCATTATAAGGCTCTGTTTGGACAACACACTAAATGAAATCATAAGTACTCAACTTTATAGTTTGTTAATCATTAAAATTATTTAAGGTAGGACCCTTGGGGCTAACAATCTCCCCCTTTTTGATGATGACAAACTACTAGTTGCCCAAGATAAAAATGATAGCAAGTAATAGTGTAATCAAAATAAAATGATTCACTTTGTAGATCATGTGAATGAATGAGTCAATTTAAAGTTCGATAATTGAAAACAAATTCATCACGGATAAGCAACAAGGATATTCCCCCCCTTTTATCATCAACAAATATCACTTAGAGCAGAGAGAATCTCCCCCTCTATGAGTGAGTTGAAGGACAGGGTAAGGGGATGTAGGAATAACTAATAAAAAGGTATCATCATCTTCCCATAGTTAGTACATAAACAGGTATATCAATATCATGAGAAGCAATAAAAAGTACAAAAACAAAGAATCAAGAATACATAGGCATAAATAACAAGAGAGATGTATAATAAAATAGACATTTTTCATATAAATCCAAAAGATGGTGTTAAAAACAAACGGGATGTTATAGATACAAAAAGAATGTGTAAGTCTTTACTATCCCTAAAACAAGATCAACCAGTTAACTAACCACCCAAAATACTAGCAAAGAGTCAGCTATCCAGCTAAACAACATCTAGCCTATATCCAAGAGAGATCATCAGGGCCGTCAAATCTAAAATCGAGTCCGAATCAAGCGAATGTCGTCTCGACCATCATCGCAACTGGACTGCATCTAAAATAACCTCCGATCCATTAACTCCTGAGTGGCAGCAGTGGAAGTTTAGAGAATTTCAACAGAAGACCCAATCACCAAAATATCTTAGCGAAGGGTGTTGAAATGAGAAGCGACAGTAGATGAGAAAGTAGAGACACTAGAAGAGAGAGAAGAGTGAAGGGAAGTGACGGTGGTGGAGAGAGACTCAACAGAGGCAGTAATGATGGTAAACTACTCTATGAGATCAGTAGCAAGAGGAGCTGAAGAGGAGGAAGGTACGAATGGAGTAGAAGATGAGGGAATATCAGGAGACGGGGCAGTGGTGGTGGTAGGAGCAAAAGAAGGAGAGGTAACGGGAGGACGGGGAGTTTTTAGGGCGAAAACGCCACCCTCGAGCTTATAACCCATGAGAGATAGAGTGGTGGTGGAATATACATCATGACTGGAGGGGTCATGGCGATCACGCTCATCAAGGGGAACCTTGTAATGATGAAAAACAGTGGTGAAAGCCATGCCAAATGGAAGAGAGTTGGCTTTTGATTTTTTTTTTGTTTCTCACAGATGTGTTTGCAGAAAAGAGTCAGAAAATCGAACCATTTTCCTTTGAGAATACACCATAACAAAAAGACATCAAAATAAGATACATAATCTCTACCACTGGCTCGGGGAAAGAGTGTGTATATGAGAACATGGTGGAGGAGACGGGCCTCAAATGTAAGTTGGGAGGCAGAGGGTTTTGAGGCTTGAGCTAATTCAGGATTTCGACAAACAAGCCTACAGGCAATAAGAGGATCAAAGCCATGCCCAACATTCCATTTATTATCGTCATAAGCGCGAATGCTACCCATGGGAATACCAAAAATTTGAACAAAAGTATCAGGAGTAACAATGAATTTTACTCCACGAACATAAGAGGAGAAAGAAATTTGAGTGGGAGAGGTAGTAAGATTTCTGTAAAACTCATGCATAAGAGTGGGTTACATGGGTTGATTAATAGCAAGGAAGGTACTCCATCCAAGGGCTTTAAACAAAGTGCCAAGAGGCAAGCGATATGAATCGGAAAAATCAGGGAAAAGTGTCTTACCCATAACGATTTACGATGCATAAAGGTATCCAAGTAGCTTTGTCGGCGATCCTCTTTAATAAAAAAAAAAGAATAGGACGATGGCGAGGAGGATCTGGTGGCTGAGAAGAGGGGGCCACTTGTTCATTGCATTTTTTTGTGCCATTAAGGCTGAGGTGGGGAGAGAGAGAGCGAGAAGGAAGGGACCAGAAATGGAGAGGTTAGGGTGATGGAGGTGGTCAAAAATGGTGGGTGAGGAGACTGAGAAGAGATCGGAGCAACAAAGGGGGCAGGGATGCAGTCGCCTGGGAGGAGAGAGATAAAGAGGAGAATTTTAGGGTTTAAAAGAAAACGCAGATATATATATAAACACTAGTACAGTCGAATGTCTTGTGAAGCTGGACGACTGAACAAGAAATTAGGGAATGAGTTAGCCAACTGGGTATATGTTCGGTCGACTTACATACAAGTAGAGAGTTAATCAAAAAGCAGTTGATCGACTGATTGCAAAAAGAAGTCGACTGGTGTGGATACCGGCATTTGGGCCCACTTTTGTTTAAAACAATTCAAAATTTTAAATTCAAATTCGAAGAGTCGCCACTTAATTTTTAAAAGGAAAATTAAGAAACCATTTTAAAAGCAAACCGATTTTTGCGAAACCAAAGATAAAATGGGTTCGGGGATTATAGAATGAGAGGAGAAGGAGCCCGGCGGACTTAAACACCCCCTCTCATCCTATCTCGCGGTAGGCCTCTACTTAACATCCTTTAATCGGATTATTAATCTAAGCATGCCCTTAACTAGTACATATATATAAATATACATTACACAAGCATGTTGTAAAGGGTGTAAAATTGCTAACGATGAAATGACATCCAAAACCATATAGTTCAATTAGCAATCGACATGATATGCACAAAGGAACTAGAGAACTTACCCGGGATCCTGCCGCGAATATTAAACGTGTAATGCATACAAAATAGAAATCCTAATGAAAAAGTCTCTAATCACATATATACAATAAGGCAAAATCCTAATTCTAAAGTGTCGCACATGGAGTTGAAAAATTAATAAAATCAAGAAATAAATAAACTAGAGAGGGGATGGAAATTATACCTCAAAGGTGCTACAAAACAAATATTAGTCCGCATACTTCAAACAAGGTATCAAATAATCAATCCTAAGCTTCTAGCTTAAATCTATCTAATAGAGGAGGAATTGACAAACTATGAATTCCTTTTAGCTAGTTGGGACCATAGCACTTCTATAGATATACAAGTCTCAACTAGGAGCCAATGTAATGTCCATATAGAAATACCATAGGCCCAACATGACCATAAGGAACCCCTAATCATGATTAATTAAGTTCAATTAAGTGCAACTTAGACCAAAAATGAGTCCTACTTTATGAGTATCAATATGTATAAATGAATGCATGAACATGAACTATGAGATATTCATTAGTTTGGATCATTTAGCCTCTAGATTTAAACTTGGTTGACACTATTTAAGACATGGTTTAAACCTTGGAATGTTAGGAGTCCATTAGATTAGAGTATATTCAACTTTTATCAAAATAGTGACAGAATTGTAGAAATTAAAGAGAGCAGACCAGACTTTCAAAAATAGAAATAAAATATTTCCAACGGTTGAATCTTAATGGTTTTTGAGTATGTTATGTCTCTGTGAGTCTAGTTTCTAACCCAAAAAGAAAATCAAAGATCCAACGGTTAAATCTCTGAAAAAACGGAAAACACTAGACATCAATCAGGAATCTACAACTCTCTGTCCAGAATTTTTGTATGATTTTCTAGAAATAGTAAAAAATTCAGAAATACTTTTATCTTTCTAGGGTATCTTCCTAACACATTAATATTCATAGAAAAATTTATTCTAGGTCAAGAAAACTTTATTAAGGCTCTAATTTACTTATTTGAAAACGAACTTACTGTTCTGAAATTTTGGACAGAGAGCAACTTACTCACAAATCACAAGGTCAAACCATCCTAAGTATAAAATTTCACCAAGGCAAAGGTCCTAAAGATACATATATGAGTTATGAACAATCTCCAATTGGTCTCATTCAATCCCCATGAACCGTGATTTAATTAAAAATCCTTTATCACAGTAGGTTCATGAATTCACTGCACCAATATCAACTTATTATTCATTCTCTTATTCTAAACTTAGATTATGTCTAATTCCTCTCCCAAATATGTGGTCCTTGAGGAATATGGATTCATTTTTATTTTATTCTCCTCTCGAATTAATGGTCCTTGGAGACTACATAAGACCAAACCTACATGAACCTCATAGAATATAGAAATAACTCTATGAGATTCAATTTGAAGGACTCAAGTCATGAATGAAGACTTAAACCCAACAAAAATCATATGGATATAACCATGACCCATATTAATCCCTATATAAATCATACGATCATAGGAGACTGAAGGATCATACCAAAGAGGATCCAATGAGATATTAAGGATCTCATGGATTTCGAAGAGAAAATAGAGACAAAAGGAAGTAAAATCAAGGTTTGAATAAAATCCAAGTAAGAATGCTTTTACAACTTGTTTTTTCTTTAAACCCAAGGCTATATCTAGATCCAAATCAATGAAAATAACACATGAAAAATTCAATCACAAACTCTATGTGGTGTGTGATGAAATGGGGTAGGAAGTGAGGTTTTGAAAATATGTAAAGTTCTAGATCTAAGAATTTGTGATTGAATTATTATATATGAAGATAGATTTAAAGGTTTTACCTCTAGATCTTCTCAAAACTTATAGAGATGTTGAATTTCTCAAGCTTTTCTCTTCTTCTTCCTCAAGCTTCAAGCTCCTTCAATGGTGATTTGATGGTTGAGTAGAGTTTTGGTGGTGTTTGGGTAAATAATTGGTAAAGTTTTTCTCTCTACATTTTTTCTCCTCTAAAGCTCTCCCAATATACTTCTCTATATAATTCAAAAAATGTCCAACCCCACAAAATGAGAGAAAATGGATTTATTTTTTATAGACTTTCATTATCTTAGGGGCTAAGATAAGGATAGATAGATCAATTTCGGGTGGGTTAGGAATATTCTATGACATCTCTAACTCTCCATGGCACTTGTAATTCCAAAAAACTTCAAAGGCATTTAAATTAGCTAGAATAAATGAACATTCTAGAGCATCTTCAAAGCAAATGGGAGGTTAGTGCCCAACAAAGAGCTTTTTGGGTATTTACTTTGGATTAGGAATATGTCAAAGAATCTCTAACTCTCTAAATCACATGGGATACGTTCTTTTATTATTTTTCTTTTTCTTATATACATATATATATACGTATGTATAGACACATTTTTCATTTTAAATCTAAATTAATCATATGAGTCATCAAATAGTATATTTTTCTTTTGTCTTTTTTAATCTAAAAATATATAGGAAATAATGTTATTTTTAGAAAACATAATAATAATAATTATTATTCAATCTATTCTATTTTTTTTAGAAAGTAACCCATGATCCAAAGACACATGGTCAGTGATTGGCCAAATCTAGGAGTATTAGGAGCAAGGTTTGGGAACTTGAAACTTTTCAGAAGTCGAAGCGATGAACTTGAAGAAAATCATCGGGGCATTATTCATCATTGATTTTTAGAGGTAAATCCCCCTAAGCTTAATAGTTCGATCAAAACTGGGGTATCTACAACTGGGGAACCAAAGGCTTTTGAAAACCAAAGTACGATCGACGAAACAAAATCAGGTTGCTTGAAAATATTGTTGACCAGCCGACTGGGTAAAACATTCGGTCTACTAATTGGAAAATTTTTTTAAAATTTGAAGGAGACAAAGATCCGGTCGACTGGAGATAAGATCAGTCGACTATTTTTAATCAGAAAAATAGTTTTTGCAGAAAACGAAGGGAAAGGGAATCCAAGCCTCGAATTTATACAACATCGGCTTAATTAGCCATTCCTAATTCACGGTGAATGATACAAAAATGATCTTCTTGGAGAGATTTAGTGAAAATATCCGCCCATTGGTGATTGGTATCGATGAAAACAAGTTCGACATCCCCCTTTTGAACATGATCTCTAATGAAATGATGTCTAATCTCAATGTGCTTGGTCTTAGAGTGTTGAATGGGATTCTTAGAGAGACTAATTGCACTAGTGTTATCGCATCTAAGAAGGATGTGATCAAAGTGAAGTTCAAAGTCTTCTAATTGTTGTTTCATATAAAGAATTTGTGCACAACAACTATCGGCGACTATATATTCGACTTCCGCCGTGGACAAAGCTACGAAATTTTGTTTTTTACTAAATCAAGAGACTAGGGAATATCCTAAGAAGTGACACGTGTCACTTGTGCCTTTGCGATCCACTTTGCAACTGGTAAAGTCTGCATCCGAATAACTAATCAAGTCAAAAGGAGTGTTTTTAGGATACCATAAACCTAAGTCAATAGTGCCTAACAAGTATCTCAAAATGTGCTTAACGGCTACAACATGCGACTCTCTAGGTGAGGATTAAAATTTAGCACAAAGACATACACTAAACATAATATAAAGTCTGCTAGCAGTGAGATACAACAAAGTACCTATCACGCCACAGAAATTTTAGTAACAACAAGTTTTTCGGATTCATCTTTGTCAAGCTTGAGAGATGAGCTCATGGGAGTTCTAATTAGTTTGCAATTATCAAATCCAAATCTTTTCAATAGATCTTTGATGTACTTAGATTGGTTTATGAAAATGCCATCTTTATGTTGTTTGATTTGTAATCCAAGAGAGAAATTTAATTCTCCCATCATACTCATTTCAAATTCAGCTTGCATGCATTTGGCAAACTCCTCACATATTTTCTCATTTGTAACACCAAAGATGATGTCATCCACATAGATTTGAACTAATCAAATGTCATTGCGTAAATATTTAATGAAAAGAGTAGCGTCAATTTTTCCTCGAGTAAATCCAAGATCTAGCAAATACTTGCTAAGACAATCATACCAAGCACGAGGAGCTTGTTTTAATCCATATAAAGCCTTTGAAAGTTTAAATACATGATTGGGAAATTGTGAACTTTCAAATCCAGGAGGTTACTTGACAAAAACTTCTTTCGCTATAAAACCATTTAAAAAGGCACTTTTAACGTCCATTTGAAAAAGTTTGAAATCTTTGTGGCAAGCAAAAGCAAGTAACATTATAATGGCTTCTAACCTTGTTACCAGGGCATAGGTTTCCTCATAGTCTATACCTTCTTCTTGGTTGTACCCTTGGGCTACCAATCTAGCCTTATTTCTAACTACAACACTGGATTCATCCTTCTTATTCTTAAACACCCATTTGGTTCCTATGATGGAATGATCATTAGGTCTAGGGACTAAAGTCAAAACTTTATTTCTCTCAATTTGATTCAATTCTTCTTGCATAGCCATAATCCAACTATCATCTTGCTCGGCTTCTTCAACTCTTCTAGCATAGCAATAATCCAACTATCATCTTCTTTAGCTTCCTCTATGTCTTTAGGTTCTATTTGAGAAAAGAAAGCTAGGGTGTTGCAAATATTTCTAAGAGAAGATCTAGTAGCTATTGCTTGACCAGAGTCACCTATGATTTGATCTATAGGGTGACTAGGAACGATCTTCCAATCTTTAGGGAGGTCATCTGTAATGATGTTCCTAAGAGGTTCTAGATGGGTAAGGGAACCTTCCTTAGGCTTTTCTAAAGGTAAGGAGTTTGAAGTACTAGCACCATCTAGACTTTCTCCAACAACTTCATCATCATCATCATCATCATCATCATCATCTTTTCTTCTAAATGGATTAGCCTCATCAAAAACTACATGCATGGACTCTTTTATAACTAAGGTCTTCTTATTAAAGACTCTATATGCCTTACTTATTTGTGAATAACCTAGGAAGATACCCTCATCCGACTTAGCGTCAAACTTACCTAAGTTATCCTTATTGTTCAAGATGAAGCACTAACAACAGAAAACCCTAAAGTAACCGATGTTAGGTTTTCTACCCTTCCAGAGCTTATAGAGAGTTTTACCAAGATTATTTCTAGTAACAGCACGATTAATAACATAACAAGAAGTGATAGTTGCTTCGGCCCAAAAGTATTGTGGAAAAGAGTGTTCATTCAATAAAGTTCTTGCCATCTCTTGAAGTGATTTATTTTTCATTTCAACACCACCATTTTGTTGAGGTGTTCTTGGTGCCAAAAAATTATATCCAAAATCGTTTTCATCACAAAAATTTGAAATATCTTTGTTGTCAAATTCTCTTCCTCTAACACTTATAAAATTATTGATAGCATACCCTTTTTCATTTTGAACTCTTTTACAAAATTTTACAAAATTTGGGCAAGCCTCATCTTTATGAGCAAAAAAAAATGACCCATGTAAATCTTGAATAATCATCAACAATCACGAATGCATACACTTTGCCACTCATACTTGCTACATGATTAGGACCAAATAAATGGATATGAAGCAATTCAAGGGGTCTACTAGTGGACATCTCCTTTTTATTTTTGAAAGAAGTCATTGTTTGTTTTCCAAGTTGGGAAGCATCACAAATCTTGTCTTTAACAAATTTTGTTTATGGTAAACCTTTAACCAAATCATTCTTTGATAAATTTAAAAGGAGATCCATACTAGCATGTCCTAATCGTCTATGCCAAAGCCAACTAGTTTCACTCAACACGGCAAAGCATTTAACATCTTGAGAAGAGATATCATCAAAATCAATAATATAAACATTTTCATCTCGATATGCAATAAATAACACTTTATCATCTTCAGCATTCATAATCATGCAATAGTTTGATTCAATTATAACTTTAAATCCTTTACCACATAATTGACTAATGCTCAACATGTTGTGTTTAAGACCATCAACTAATAACACATTCTCAATAGTTAAAGAGGAGTTCTTACCAACATTACCTATATCGATGATTTTCCTTTGGAGTTGTCTCCGAGAGTGACATTTCCACCATCCTTGGGAGAGAGAGATGAGAACTTGGATTTGTCTCCGGTCATGTGTCTAGAGCATCCACTATCCAAGAACCATCTATCCTTGCTTGAGGATTTTAAGCACACCTATAAACAAGCTTAAGTATCCCTCTTTGGTACCCAATATTCGTTGGGTCTACTTTTGTTAGCAAAGGAAGGTGTGGTTCCCTTCTCAATCTAAACCATAGTGGTCTTTCTCCTATTTGGGCATTTATAGTTTATATGCCCCTTTCTCATGCAATAATGACAAGTTACAAGAGGATTGAAATTGCTTGAGTGGATCCTTTTGTGAAAATGCTTTGATGAGACTTGTTTGAAGAACTTGAACTAGTAGAAGCATTACTTGGAGGGAAAATGTTGTACTTCTTTTCTTTATAGGTAGGATTATAACCTAATCCAGCTTTATCAAATACACATCTTTGTTTTCCTAAAACCACATTCAAGATTTGCTCTCCATGAGTGAATTTTGCTAATGGTTTTGTCAAGTCTTCAACTTGTTTCTTTACTCAATGTTTTCCTTTTCAAAATCATTTGTGGGAATTTTTCTTGAAGAGAGCATTTCATTTTCTTTTCTCAAAAACTCGTTTTGTGATTTTAATTCACTAAGCTCATTTGAAAGTGTGGTGAAATTCTTTTTAAGAACCAGATACTTGCTTCCCAAATTTTCCAATTCCTCATGCAATTCATCAAACGCATTGTGAAGCTTTGGTAGAGACTTAAGCACTTTCTTAATCATCTCTTCATTAGGATACACGTACTTTACCAAGATTTTTCAAACTATTAGTGATAGTAGTAAAACGAGTAAACATTTCACTAATAGTTTCATTAGGAAGCATTTTAAACATTTCATAAGATTGAACAAGTAAACTAATCTTAGACTTCTTAACTTGATTTGTTCCTTCATGTGTGACTTCTAGTTTATCCCAAATTTCTTTAGCTGATTCACAAGAAGATATTCCATTGTACTCATTTGGGTCTAAACCACAATACAAGAGATTCATAGACATAGCATTCATTTTAATAAGTTTCTTGTCACTATCAACATATTCATCTTCCGTCTTAGGAACGGTTTTGGTGCCTACGGTCTTAGTGGGAACATGAGGTCCTTTGACTACGATTTGCCATAAATCAAAGTCTTGAGCAATAATGTAAATTCTCATCTTATTTTTTCAATAAGCGTAGTTGGTTCCATTGAAGCATGGAGGTCTTTGGGATGATTGTCCTTCAACATAAGTGATATTGGAACTAGTATTTGCCATGTGATCTTTAACTCAAAAAATATATGAAATCAATACAAGAGCCCTTGCTCGGATACCAATTGTTGGCCAAAAAGTAATCCTTAGAGGGGGGGCTGAATAAGATTACTAATGATTAAAGGCAAATTTAAAACTAAGCAAGCACAATATCAAATTAAAACAATAAGTAAAGAGAGAAGGGAAAGAAACACTTGCAAACCAAGTTTTTTAAGTGGTTCGGCAATCCGCAATCTGCGGCCTACGTCTACCCCTCAAGAACACCTCTTGAGGATTCCACTAACCAATCTTCTTTGGGTGAAGATTAAACCACTCCTTACAAGTTCTTCTTAAAATCCTTTTACACCTCCAATGAAGAACACCTTCACTTGGAGCAAGGGTTACACCAACCCTCTTTACAACTTTGAGGATTGAATTAATATTTTGGAACAACTGAAATACACTCTCTTATAGAGTAGATAGATACAATAAGTGTGCTCAATAAAAGCTCTCAAGAGGTTACAATTGAAATCTATAGCTAGAAGATTGAATCTCACACAACTAGGGCTTGAATCTTTGATTATAAATAATGAGTATTCAATGTAATATATTAAGTACCCAACAGCCAAATTCAATTGAGTATATATACTCTCTTTTTAAAATCACAACGTTTAAGATAGTTGGGAGCATTAAATGCATGGTCAAAACCCTAGAAAAAGAGTCGTTACTATTTCTGCACAGTAATCCAGTTGACTGGGTTTGCAATCCAGCCGACTGCATTTCAAATTTAATTAAATGCACCAGTAACACAGTCGACTGAATCCCTGCACTGGTCGACTGGTTATTACAACAGAAACCATCTTCAAAAAACATGAAACAGTCGACTGAAAGAATTAGCATCCAGTCGACTAGGAAAGTAATTTAGTCGACTATTTTTCCTATGAAAAACTGTTTTTCTGTTTTGAAGATTTCGTTAAACTTCTAAGCCCCTTATCTTGGAGAATTAATCTAACTAACATTACAAAAAGTCCTATAAGAATAATATGAGTAAGAAATGATCTTCTTGAGGCTTCAATAGAATATCCATCATCATTATAAGGCTCTGTTTGGACAACACACTAAATGAAATCATAAGTACTCAACTTTATAGTTTGTTAATCATCAAAATTAATCAAGGTAGAACCCTTGGGGGCTAACAATCCATTTCTAGAGCTTTCAACATATGAATTTTGTCCATGAACCCAGCCTTTCTATTTGACCACCACTATTCGAAGTTGGTAGTCTTTCCTGCTACTCTTGGAAGATTGGTAAATTTGAGGGTTTGAACTGTAATACCCTATATTTTCAGTATTTATTAAAACAGAGAGATTCTATATACTTCCTATGATCATACTTGAAGTTTCACTTTCAATCGATCGAAGTCTTTTCAAGAGATCGAAGATTTTGCTCTTCAATCAATCGAACCTTTTTCAAGCGATCAAACACTTCTAAGTTCAAGCGATCGAACCTTATTCAATCAATCGAAACCCTGCTGACTTGAATTTATGACGTGGTCCCTACTTCAATCGATCAAACCCCTTTTCAATTGATCAAACCTGACCGATCTGCTATCGAGTGATCGAAGTAGCCTCGATCGATTGAACTTGTAATCATTAAGAATTCTAGTTTTTATGCAAACATTGCCACGTGTACCCCCATTCCCTTAATAGATACATTGTGTTCGTGGGTATATGAGGTTTGTTGCCCAGAGTCTGAGAGAGAAAGATTGTGTGCTTGGTTTTGATATGTATACATACTCACATCTATACATACATACATACATACATACATATATATATACACACACATATATTTTGTTTGAGAGGGAGAAGAAGAAGAAGAAGAAAGAGACAGAGAGGGAGGCAGAGACGAACAGAGGAGCAGAGAGAGAGAAGAGAGAGGCTGCCATTAAAGGTCGAAGCTTGCCAAACACGCCCTTAACGACGTTCAGTGAGTTCTAAACTCACCAAGTACCTGTTATATAATATTTTATAAGTTTTAGACGTGAATAGATAGACCAAAGACGCCCTAACACCTCTGTGCATTCACTGTTCAGGACCTCTAGAGAAGACAACCTTCGACGGATTGAACTGAGTTTAATCGATTGAAGGTTCAATCGATTGAAAGTACTTCGATCGCTGGAACATTATTTTTCTCAATCAATTTAAATGGTTTCAATCGATCAAAATTTGCAGAACATGGATTATTTCTTTGGTTTATTATATGTAAAGTTTGATTATTCAATTTTTGATTCGAACTTCTACGCGATTATGGGTTGATCAGGGATATTGTGACAACAGAGATAAGTATGATTAATAATAATAGATTAACATGATGACGTTAGATACTATGTGGTTCATCTATAAGTTTGATATTCGTTCATTTCAATCAGAGTAGTCAAGCCACATGGGGTGTCATGTATCAATAGTAGTACAAACGTTAAGTAGGTTCAATAAGTGCTGGGAAGAGAACAGGGACACATACTGGTTGATCATAAGTACGCAATAGACAGGCGAATATGTCTATGACATGCATTGAACCTTGATCATTGGTAGATGCGGTAGACACATAAATGTGTCTATAATTTACGATAATATTGGTTGATCATAAGTACATAGTTGATAGACAAATGTGTCTATGATACGTGGTGAACCTTGATCACTGGTAGACGCAGTAGATAGATGTATATGTCTATGACTCGTGGTGATACAGTATCTATGACATACGGTGAACCTTGATCTTAAGTATGAGGTAGACAGACGAACGTGTCTATGACATGCGGTAAACCTTGATCATAAGCACGCGGTAGATCAGACGATAGGTTGTTGCAATAGAATTGATGTGTCGATGCTTGAAGCATTAAATCCCTAACATGCGATGGACTGTGCATATGTTCTTAAAAGCGAGGGATGGACTGATGTATTATCTACGACTTGTGGTGTACGCGGTAGATGACCTCTATAACTTGCGGTGTTACGTAGTAGAAGGTATCTATGACTTGCGATGATGCAGTAGATAGAGCATTAGTGTATCCAAGAGCTTTACAATCAAATATGTTCCAAGGGTCAATATGTGTTGAGTACTTGTTATTATGTTATAGAATTTGGTACCCTGTGAGTTTCTATTCACTCAGCTCTCAATAAGCTGACGACAATAATTGCCTGGACATTTCCCATCCAAACTACCCTATTCTTATTAATACAGGTGATGGAGCTTACGACAACGGCTACTAGCTGGAAGAGGACTATGTAGAGGGTGGTCGCACTGATGTCGGTTATGCCGGAGAAGACTGTTACGCTGACGACTATCCTTACACCAGCTAGAGATGGAGATTTATATATAGTTTTATTTCTGTTGAACTTTATTAGTGTAACGAGTACTTAGACATATATTATCTCCAGACCTGTTAGGTTCCTGAGGACCACTCTGATGTTTGTAATAGTTACAACTGTTATTATATTCAGTTTGCTTACTGTTGATGTTCTTGATGTTTTTAGTTGGACTAGTACTGTATGGTGTGGATACTTAGTGACTTTTACCCGTCATTTCCTATGGACCCAAAAAGGAAATTTATTTTTCTCTATTTTTGCTGCTCTGGGGAGTGAGAAGATTTTTTTGGTATCAGAGCTCTAGGTTGTGATACTTTTGTTCACTAACGATTCCACACCATCTGGTCCTAGTATTTTAAGATCCCTTAGATGAGAAATGAGTTTAAGATAAGTTCGTCTTCGTGATGATAGATAGTTTCCTTTGCAGGGCAGGTTAGCATCATGGATCCAGAGTTCCATAAGTTTGTAACTAATGCCTATGGAGGACACATAATTCATGGGGATAACATAAAGCCAGCTGACCCGGAGTTCTACCATGATCGCATACGCCAGACAGCTAGTCAGTACCTAGAGGAGGATATATGGAAGGCTCTTTATGTGACCGGGAAGACCCACCCTACAGAGATGCGTATAGATGCTTATCATTCTGTGAGGATTGGTAGGAATATTTTTTAGGAGATTTTATGATTAATCTAGAGTAAGATGGAGATAGACACTATAGAGCTACGAGCCATTCTTGGAGGGCCTATTGAGGCTGCACTAGCACCAACATTAGCAGCCCCACCATCACTGGTACCCGATGTACCAGCTCTAGAGCCTAAGCCGATTCAAGGTGAGAAGGACCCAGAGCCAGAGGATGACTATCCTGACGAGGATATTGATGGGAATGGAGAGGAGGAGCCTATGGATGATAAGGACCCACCAGAGGAGGAGCCTGTAGACGACGATGATGATTATGAGCCGAAGGGAGATCCAGAGGAGGACCCAAAGCTAGTTGATGAGGTTGTTATGGCTAGAGAGGATGATGTAGTGATGAATGGAGATAAGATTTTGGAGATAGCAGTAGGAGATATTCCTAAGATAGAGAAGGCAGTCATACCAGAGATACATGTTATGCCAGAGTTACCAGCAAGACCTATATTATATATGGCAGCCATTGCCAATATGGCAGTTGAGTGGGTAGCAAGGATAGTTGCACAGCCAGATGGAGTTCTGATAGGAGAGGTTACATTAGTAGAGGCTATAGCTATAGATGGGGATTTTACCGAGATGGTCACTGACATCATCGAGCCAGCATTGGGTATCGAGGATATAAATGTGGATGAGATGATCGTAGAGGACTAGGATATAGGAGTAGTATTTAGAGGACTTGCCGTGCCAGTGGTGGCCAATCCACTTGTAGAGATAGACATTGTATCAAATGATGAGGCACCGCTAGTAGGATCAGACACTGATGACTTTTGAGTCAGGATCTAGAGGAGGCTCAGTTTTTGTTAGTTTTATCAGGACATGTTGTCCACATGATTTTTGGGAGCTTGAGAAATAGCTATTGACCATAGCTTCATATAGATATTATCAGTAGTAGTAGTATTGTAAATAGCTGACCTTAGTACTGTTTTAGCCTATGTCCCATGTGGTACATAGTTTAACTAGTGTGTACTATACGGTACATCTTTTGATATATATATACGAGCTGTACTTTTGGTATGGATTGTATATTTGAGTAGTATGTGATGATCAGTAGAACTGTTAGTTCTTATTTCTATTTATCGCTCTATCTTGATTTCGTTTTTCCGAGAAGACTTTTAGCTAATCGATAGGTCTCTTGTAGGTACACTTCACTAGTAAATGTATTGGACCATTGAGAAATCATCAAGCATGTATTGGAGCACCTATTTCAAACGGAATGGACCCATCCAGAGTTTTTGAAGCTTTTATGTAGAGAATAGAACATATAGGCGACACATACAGCCATGCTACCAATCAACAACCTATCCAACCCCCAACTGCACTGTTCAGTAGAGACAAATTACTAGCACATTTTCATGGATTACATCCTGAGAAGTTCGATGGATTAATAAAACCATGGAAAGCAGAGCAGTGGATAAGAGAGATGGAATTGATCTTTGAGGCATTAGAGTGCAGTGAACAGGAAAAGCACCGTCTTGCTACGTTCTAGCTTACCTATGCCACTGTAGATTGGTTGGAAGCTGAATGAGCCACTATAGGGATGAATGCTGCAAGGGCAAACGCTCAAAGGAAGATTTCTGGAAAAGTACTTCCCAGAAGATGAAAAAGATCAATAGGAGAAGAATTTTATGAGCCTAGTTCAAGGAGATTGGACGGTAAGAGAGTATACCCAAGAGTGAAGAGAAATACATAATCTATAGTATTTATTAATACAGAGAGATTCTATATAATTCCTTTGATCATATTAAAGTTTCACTTTCAATCGATCGAAGTCTTTTCAAGCGATTGAAGATTTTGTTCTTCAATCGATCGAACCTCTTTCAAGCGATTGAACTTTTCTAAGTTCAAGCGCTCAAACCTTGTTCAATCGATCGAAACCCTACCGACCTGAATTTATGATGTGGTCCCTACTTTAATCAATCAAACCCTTTTTCAATCGATCAAACCTAACTGATTTGCTCTCGAGCAATCTAATCATCAGAAATTCTAGTTTCTGCACAAACATTGCCATCTGTACCCCCATCCCCTCTATAAATACATTGTGTTCGTGGGTATGTGAGGTTTGTTGCCCAGAGTTTGAGACAGAAAGATTGTGTGCTTGGTTTTGATATGTATATATACTCATATCTATACATACATATATACATACACACACACATATATATATTCTATTTGAAAGGGAGAAGAACAGGAGGAAAAGAAGAAGAAGAAGGAGATAGAGAGGGAGACACAGACAAAGAGAGGAGCAAAGAGAGAGAAGAGAGAGGCCGCCATTAAAGCTCGGAAGCTTAAGCTTACCAAACATGCCCTTAACGATGGTCGGTGAATTCTAAACTCACTTAGTACTTGTTACATGATGTCTTACAAGTTTTTAACGTGAATAGATAGACCCAAAGATGCCTAAACACCTCTGGACATTCACTGTTCAGAACCTGTGGAGAAGAGGACCCTCGAGCGATTGAACTAAATTCAATCGATCGAAGGTTCAATCGATCAAAACTTCCTTGATCGCTCAAACATCATTTTCCTCAATCGATTGAAATAGTTTCAATCGATCAAACTTTGCAGAATATGGATTATTTCTTTTATTTATTATATATATGGTTCGATTATCTAATTTTTGATTCGTACTTCTATTATGCGATTATGGGTTGATCAGGGATAATGTGATAGCAAAGATAAGTATGATTAAGAATAATGGATTAACATGATGACGTTAGATACTATGTGGTTCATGTATGAGTTTGGTATCTGTTCATTTCAATCAGAGTAGTCAAGCCACATGGGGTGTCATGTATCAATAGCAGTACAAATGTTTAGTAGGTTCGATAAGTTCTGGGAAGAGAACAGGGATGCATACTGGTTGATCATAAGTATGCAGTAGACAGGCGAATGTGTCTATGACATGCGGTGAACCTTGATCACTGGTAGATGCGGTAGACAAATAAATGTGTCTATGATTTGCGATAATATTGGTTGATCATAAGTACGGGGTAGATAGACGAATGTGTCTATGACATGCGGAGAACCTTGATCACTGGTAGACGTAGTAGACAGACGTATGTGTTTGTAACTCGTGGTGATATAGTATCTATAACATGCAGTGAACCTTGATCATAAGTACATGGTAGATAAACGAATGTGTCTATGACATGCAGTGAACCTTAATCATAAGTACGCGGTAGATCTGAAGATAGGTTGTGGCAATAGAATTGATGTGTCGATACTTGAAGCATTAAATCCCTGACATATGGTGGACTTTGCATATGTTCTTAAAAGCGGGGGATGGACTGATGTATTATCTATGACTTACAGTGTACGCTGTAGATGACCTCTATGACTTGCAGTGTTATGCGATTGAAGGTATCTATGACTTGCGGTGACGTGGTAGACAGAGCTTTGGTTTATCTAGGAGTTTTACAATCGAGTCTGTTCCAAGGGTCAGTATATGCTGAGTTTGTTGTTAACAAGACGATAAGGGTTGAGGAATGATATTGGGATAATAAAGATAAAGATACTATTGTAACACTACATCTTAGACACTTCAATAACTTGTTATTATGTTATAGAATTGGTACCCTGTGAGTTTCTATTCACTCAGCTATCAGTAAGCTGACGGCCGTTATTGGATAGACATTCCCCGTCCAGACTACCATGTTCTTATTAATGCAGGTGATGAAGCTTACGACGATGGCTACTACCCGAAAGGGGATTATGTAGAGGGTGGCCCCACTAATGCTGGTTATGCCAGAAAAGACTGTTACGCTGACGACTACCCTTACGCCAGCTAGAGTTGGAGATTTATATTTAGTTATATTTCTGTTGAACTTTATTAGTGTAACGAGTACTTGGGCATATGTTGTCTTCAGACCTGTTAGGTTCCTGAGGACCACTCTAATGTTTGTAATAGTTACAACTGTTACTATATTCAGTTTGTTTACTGTTGTTGTATGGTGTGGATAATTAGTGACTTCCACCCGTCACTCCCTATGGACCCAAAAAAGGAAATTTATTTTTTTTCTATTTTTTCTGCTCCGGGGCGTGACATGAACCTTGTCTTGATAAGAGATCAAGGCCTCAACAATTACTGGTTCAAGGACCTTCGAAGATTTTAGAGCCATAAAGGGGTTGGCTGAGCTCTTATAGGGGTAGGGAATAGACTGGACAAGGCCAAATAATTGCCTTGAGAACTGGGGGGAAGGTATATTTCTCCAGAGGACTTGGATGACGTTTAACTCCCAAAAAATAGGTCTCAACCTATCAAAAAATTCCCCAGGCTTGTTTTAAATCATTGTAATGAGTTTTTTGAGTTAGAATTTCATAGAGCCAAGAAGGGAAAATAGAAGAATTGTCTTTAGGGATGAATAGAAAAGAGAAATGTTGATAGAGATTAGGGGCTGTATTCTCTGGAAGATTAAAGAAAAATGCAGCCAGGTCTATAAATTTTCTGTGAGTTGCAAGCAAGGCCGTTAGGTATATGCCATACCTAATGGTTTTATTTTGAGGGGCTTCAAGGCAAAGCTCGGGAAAATAGGCTCGAAGCCATAATTGGAGTACCCAAATGGGACCACCTTAAATGAAAGGGGCATTTTGAAGGTCAGCACAGGTTTGATATATATGGCCTAGAATGAAAGGGACTAAGGCTAATTTACATTTATTCAAAAGGGTTTTGGCCAGAAAGGAAAATTCAATAACGACCCTTTGGGAACCGATGCAAAAGATATGCGTCGAAAGCCAACAGAGATAAAATAAATAAACAAATAAAAATAATAGAGTTTAGAGTCGGTAACAACACCCTCTGTTTTCATATGGATATCTAAGAAGAGAATATAGCCTAGAGACTTCGAATATGTTTGATTGTGAAATCAATTTCAGATTCAGCTATATATGGGTGTACATCTTTTCCATAGGAAAAGAAGAAGATGACAGATGTCAAGGACAGTTGATCTAATTAGACCAGATCGAAGTTAAAAGTAATTATAAATAGGGTTCCAAAAACTTATGGCACTAGGAACGAGATAGGGGTCAAATTGGACATTGAATTTGCTAAGGTTTACCCCTTGAAGGACTTCTACATCCCTAAGTCAACCCCCCTAGCAGCAATGATTCTGTTTACCCATTTCGACCACTGGTCATCAGAAGATTTGTGCCAATGAAAATACCAAAATTCCCTAGTGGGAAAATGAACAGGTTCCTGGTACCCTAATCTTTGTCCCCCAAATCTAGGGTAATGGACTGAGAGTTTAAGAGAAGGATGTGAAAAGGCAGGGCATACCATGATGGAAGGACTTGAATCAGATAGAGTTGTAGGAAATAGGGTGTCAACTCTAAGGGATGATCTACTACCAGGAATTTGGTACTGATCATGTTCATCTGTTATAGCTTTTTCAAAATTTTAACTGATAAGATTGATAGTCTCATCGAAATCTGTCATGCTTGATTTGGAAATTCAATTTCCGAAAATATAGTATGAAGAAGAACGTGATATGAAGAAGTTAGAAGAACTCGGGGAGTGAGAGATAAAGAAGTTGATAAAAAATGAAGGAATTTCTTTATTTTGAGATGTGAAAGTTCTTTTATAGTCATGGGTAGGCCCACATTAGCAGTTACGAGTTTCAACTTACTAGACGTTACGCCGGTTTCAAATAGAGTCATTATGGGATGATAGAGGAGATTGAATTGGTTCTAAACAAAAACATCATGTATTTCATAACCAACTATTTACAATATATGGATTTTCCTATTTACAAGCTAACTTGGTAAGCATGGGGAAAACCAAAGGTTATGAAAGAGATCCCAATAGTATAAGAAATAATCTCTTTTTATTTCGAGGTCTGACTTCAACTTGTAGATCTCAAGGGCTCTGTGATCTTCACCTTTACAAGCTAACTTTGTAAAGTCAAAGTTGATTGAATCGTCATTATTATATTAATTAAAATTTTAAAAGTTGACCTGAATGTAATAATTTGTCTGAAATGACATATCTTCATCATCTTCAGAACCCCTATTGCCAAAGATGAACATTTCCTCGAAGTCGTTAAATTCCTCTAATAATGCACGGGAATCTTCTTTGGCTAGATCATAGAGGTATTCAAGATGCTTTAAGCATTTCCAATCTAGATTGGCTGTTGCACAAATAGTAAATTTTTTTCTTTTCCTTTTTAACAACAATTTTTACAAAAAACTGTGGAAACAGAAGTTTCCCAATATGACTAAATACTAGAAGGTTGTTTCTCTGGCATGCTTAACTCTATAGGTTTCACCCAAGATGATAATTTGGTGTAGTATTATATATATATATATTACATATCCATGCAAATACTACGAATATTCAACTGTGAGCAAAGGATGATAAATCAAGATGCATTGTTTGTCATAAAGAAGAGCAATTCAAAACAGTTAGATAAAACTAGAGAGTTGCAATTTTTGCAAGTGTAAAGCAATGAAAATCATAGTTCCTACCAAAATGAGAACACAACATAACACAGCATGAGAAGGAAGGGTATGAAGAGTAAACCTGATTTGGGCTTTCACATTCGATGAAAGACCATAATTTTCTCTATCTAAAATGTGACATGCCCATTCGAAGTTGAGACATGCTCTGGGTGTTTGTAGAATGGGAAAAGGAAGATTCAAGAAAGCAATAAGGGGTCTTTGAGCTTGTATAAGGTGAATAGACTCTGGATCTAAGATGGGGTGAGTACGATTAAAGTTAGGACCATACTTGCATAATTGGTCTAATTAACAAATAGGGTCGTCGAGTGACTCTTCAATAGGATCGAAGGCTTTAACTGTAGTGGTTGAAAAGCCTACTTGGGTATAATCAAAGAGGAGAACTTTCTGCTCATACTCTATTGAGAACAAAGCACATTTGTTTAGAAATTTGGTAGATAATGCTCAACAGAGAATTTCTTATGAGTAGGTATTCTCCGCCCCTGTCAAATAAAGTAGCCCTTACAAAAGTATGTATAGGAGGTCTGCCTTGAGGAAACAAATTCTTCTCTCATTTGAATTGAAGACCAAGAGGGCTAGTAGAAGAAATAAGCCAAGCATTGAGAAGATTTTGCATAGGGGTAAGATTGTTTGAAAAAGGGTAATAGGGCTTGATTATTCGACTTCAAACAACATCCTCAGTTACTTTGAAGTAGTCAAAATCGGGATACACCACTGAAGGAGCAATAATGGTCTCGAGCTTTACACCAGTATAAAATCCTAACCCCTTTCCCTTTGAAATTAGCATTTCATGAAATTTGTAATTGCCATAATTAGGGTTTGAGAAAAAAAACATTCGAAGGTCTAGTGACATGGGCAGTCCATTTTTTTCTAGCCAGAGAGAGTATAATTGTAATACCCTGTATTCTTGTAATGTATTATATATAACTAAGACATTGTATGTTTCTTTTAATACTTGTATGAGCTTGGCCTTACCCTTGGTATATTTTACATACCAATCGATTGAACTTTATCTCAATCGATTGATTGTTCCAATCGATTGAACTTTATCTCAATCGATTGATTGTATCAATCGATTGACACTTATGTCAATCGATTGGAGGCAGCTGGGCAGATTCTTTTGCTCTGGCTGGGGAGAGGCCACGTGAACACTCATTCTCTATTTATACCAGCCCATTTTGGGCGTATTTCTGTTTACAGAAATCAGAGAGAGTGAGAGGGAGGGTTTTGTGTGTGTTCATATATATATACACTCATATATATATACACATATATATATATACATATATTTATTCACACACACACACAGATGGACTGAAAGAAAAGAAAAGGAGAGAAGAGAAGGAGACCAGAAAGAAGGAGAAAGAGAAGGGAGAAGACAGAGAGCAGAGGAAGAGAGGAGGACCACCATTAGAGCTTCCAAAGCTCAAACACACATTCCCAAACACACCCTAGACACTTAAGGTGAGTTTTAAACTCACTTGGTAACTTGATATTGATGTTGGGACACGTTTTGAATGAAGAAATGGAAAGAAACCATGTAGTTTCGTTTATATGTTGCTGGGCAGTCTTCTCTGTGAAGAAGACGAAGTGTCAATCGATTGACACTATATCAATCGATTGACATCTTTCATGTCTCAATCGATTGACATTTTATATCAATCGATTGACATGGATTGTGGTCCAATCGATTGAACTTTCTTCCAATCGATTGACACTACTTTTATACCAATCGATTGACATCTATATCAATCGATTGGAAGTTACAGTTTACTGTTTTACTTGTTTAGATAATGTAATAACTGTTTAGTTGTTTATTTACTGCTCAGTATTTCCCAGCATGCTTTATTACTGTAATACAAGACCTGATAATGAGTTAATGCGACGTAAGATCGTAGTGATAACAAGACTATCGGATAATGTTTATGATGTTAGATAACGGAATAGTTGTGAATCCTTTGGAGTTAACGTTCATTTCATTCAGAGTAGTCGGGCCACATTGGGATTGTCATGTATCGGTAATAGAGTTGAACTTAAGTAGGTTTGCTAAGATTCGGGAACCTTGCGTGGGCGGGCTTTGGTCGATCATATGTTCTTAAAAGCGGTAGACAGACGAAGGTGTCTATGACTTGCGGTGAACCGGACCATTTGCCCTAAGATAGCCAGATGATCTAATCATATGTTCTTAAAAGCGGTAGACAGACGAAGGTGTCTATGACATGCGGTGGACCGTGATCACTGGTAGACGTCGCTAAGTCGTGGCATAGAATGATGTACTGTTGTTTAAAGCGTTATATCCCTGACATGCGGTGGACTGTGCATATGTTCTTAAAAGCGGGGGATGGACTAACGTGGTATCCATGACATGCGGTGAACTGTGCATATGTTCTTAAAAGCGGTGGATGAGCAATGGTGCGTTATAGAGTTGAACTACTGTCGAGTCTGTTCCCCTATCTAGACGTGTTATCGGTCTTATAATGAGTAGAACATTAGTAATCGGATAATTGGTTTGATTAAAGGAGTTACCCTTACTGAATTCTAATTTGGTTACGGTTTATAACTTGTAATAACTTCAATAGTCGATACCCTGTTAGTATCTAACTCACTCGGCTTTCATTAAGCTGACGGCGTTTATGCCGCTGGACATTTCCACGTTCCAGCGCATCCTGGTTATGACTACACAGGTGAAAGGCCTGCAGGAGAAGACTACTATGCCGGTGACGGAGTACCTGTGGAGAATTTCCCCGACGGAGGTCAGACCGAAGAAGACTACTACGCCGAGGACTACCCTTATGCCAACTGAAGACTAGACTAGAATTGTAGCTAATTGTCTTTACCGCTTTAGAATCTTTTTGTAGACAGGCATATGTTGCCTTGGCATTTGTACTTCCGCTGTCTTATATTTGATTCGAGACTCTGATATGTAATAGTTAGTAACTTCTGTTGACTTTATGTTGCTTCGTGATTTGAACCTAGACCTCATTCCTGTTACACTATTACTTTTGTTGCTTAGTACTGCGTGGTGTGGACAATCATGTGACTTCACCCGTCATTCCCTATGGACCCATAAAGGAAATTTATTTTTCTCTATTTATGCCGTTCCGGGGCGTGACAGGATTTTTGGTATCAGAGCCTAGGTTGTATACCTTTTCGCTCACAGATTGTCCCACACCATCTGGTCCTAGAACCTTGAGATTCTATAGATGAGTATTAAGATTAGTTCTGACTTAAGGTAGTCCCTTTTCAGGTAGCATGGCACCGCCGCTGTTCGTTCCAGACGAGTTCGGAGGACACTATGTGTATGAGAGTAGTATTGCGCCAGAAGATCCAGAGTACTATGCCTGGAAGGTTAGACAGAGAGCTATTGCAGAGACAGAGCGAGACATGCAGATCGAGCAGCAGAGATTTGGGACCCAGGACCCAGAAGTGATACGTCAGGAGATGATCTACCGCAAGGAGACCTTCAAACGCATCGAGGAGGATTCTCTACTGATGTTACGAGACCGTTCTTCGTACCAGGTTCTACTTGCAGAGGTTAGAGCAGCACCTCCACCCCCACCAGAGGAAGACATGGCTGATGCACCCCCAGCAGATGAGGATCCGGAGGATGATGATGAGAGCGATGGCGAGGATGAGCCAGAGGATGCAGATGAGGAGATGGAGGATGAAGAGGACGAGGACACCGATGACGAGGAGCCGGAGTATGATCCAGAGGAGGAGGACCCAGTGGACCCAGCCGGTATGGACGTGCTAGTTGGCGTAGATATTGTAGTTGCAGAGGGTTATCCGATAGAGGAAGAGGAGGTAGCCGCAGACGATGATGCAGTAGTACCAGTCTTACCAGGAGGAGTTATAGCACAGCTAGCAGCTGAGTGGGCCGCAGAGATGGCTGCACATCCCCATGGATTTGAGATCGGAGCACCGGAGTTAGCACAGGCTATGGTACAGGCTGAGGCACTTGCAGCCGCATTTGATGCAGCCCAGGCTGACATGGCCGCTGATGCAGGAGATTTGGGAGCTGTTGTGGAGCATGATGGACCCGAGCTGATCGAGGATGTTGTGATAGAGGATGAGGACATGATGGATGACGATGACATGGATGAGGATGATGTTTTGTCTGAGGTTGCCCCAGAGGACGAGGCTTCCATCTATGGATCCGATGTGGACAACTTTTGAGTCCAGTACCTTTAGGACTTAGACTTTTACGTTTGACTTTAGGACATGTTGTCCACTTACTTTTGACGCTTACATAGACAGCTATTGACCGTAGCCTTTTTGTATAGGTAGCCACCAGTAGTGGTTTGTATGTATCTTTCTTTTGTTTAGATCTTGTATAGGATCATGTACTACGCGGTACACAGATGATCCATTGTGTACTCCGCTGTACATCTTTTGGGTATATATATATGGCGGATCGTTTCCCTTGCTTATTTCTGTTATCATCTCATTGTTATGTTATGGTTGTGATGTTGATTCATGTTATGATTTCTGTTATTTAAGTATGATCATTTTCCCCGAGGAGATTGTCAGCTAATCGTTAGATCCTTCATAGGTACACCTCACACAGATCACTATGGTGGGACCCACAAGGAACCAAGCACGACTGGGAGCACCCATTCCTGAGGGTATGGACCCAACTGGAGTCTTCGAAGCTTTCATGCAACGGATGGAGCACATCGGCGATACCTACAATCATGCCACCAACGACAATGGCAACAACCACTTTGTCCCTCCAAGGCAGACAGGCGATAAGCTATTGGAACGATTTCGTGGCCTGCGACCCGAGAAGTTCGACGGCATGGCAGAGTCCTGGAAAGCAGAGCAATGGATACGAGAGTTGGAGCTAATCTTTGAAGCCCTGGAGTGCAGTGAGCTTGACAAGAGACGTCTAGCCGCATTTCAACTGACTTACTCCGCCGCAGACTGGTGGGAGGCCGAGAGAGCCACGATTGGGATTGACGCTGCAAGGAGAATGCCTTGGGAAGCATTCAAGACTCGATTTCTCGAGAAGTACTTCCCTGAGGACGAAAGGGATCAACAAGAGAGGAATTTCCTGAGTCTAACCCAAGGAAACTGGACAGTCAGGGAGTATACTACACAATTTGAGCGACTTTCCCGTTTTGCTCCGCACATGATAGACACCTCCGTCAAAAAGGTCAAGCGATTCCACCAAGGACTCAACCCACACCTCCGGCACATGATGATAGGCCATCTGGGCCAGTCGTTTGAAGGGATTGTCCGTCTTGCTTCAAGTTTGGAAAAGGATGCTTACCCTGTACAAGGACCACAAGTGAATCGACCTCCACCCAGGACCTCCCAACCAAGGAACTTTCCCGTGCAATCATCAAGGAACAATCAAGGATGGAAACCCCAGACCAACAACTATCAGGGAACTAAGCGCACATGGGATGGGACAAGGAAGCCCCAAGCTAATTTTCCTCGACAACAGAATCAACAGCGAGGACCACCTCAGGCACAGCCCGTCGCCCAGCGACAAAACACTGATGGATGTTTTAACTGTGGAGTGCCCGGACATATTGCAAGGTATTGCACAGCCCCCAAGACCAACCGCCGTAATGACCTCGTCTGCCGCAACTGTAACAAGCCTGGTCACATAGGCAAGGATTGTCGAGCACCACGTGGAGGCTACTATGGAGCGCCTGCTCAAGGACAGCAAGGACAGCAAGGACAGGTTTGGGTGAATGCCATCATTCCTGACAATGCAGGGTATAATGCAGAGGAACAGCAAAACTTGGAAGGTACACTCATTTTATTTCACTGTCAAGTTAGAGCTTTGTTTGATACCGGTGCCGCCCGTTCTTTCATAGCTATTAAGATGGTACGTGATTTGGGCTTGCTACCCCTAACACTTGAGCCGACCCTTAATGCCGTTTCGCCCTTGGGAGTATCCGTTAAGTTAGGTAAGGTGTGCAAGGATTGTCCCTTGACACTAGAGGATAGGAATCTCCCAGCAGACTTGATAGTCCTGTCAATGTCTGAGTTTGACGTGATCCTAGGAATGGATTGGCTTACTAAGTATGGCGCTAACCTGGATTGTGTTAGTCGGACCATTGTCTTCTCAACGCCTGGTTGCCCGCAGATCAGATTTCAGTGCCAACCGTTGAGCGACATGTTTATCACAAGCTGCCTAGCCACGATTAAGACTTTAAGCACGGAGCTTACTATCAATCAGATCCCCGTTATTCAAGACTTTGAAGATGTGTTCCGAAGTATCTCAGGACTTCCGCCGAAGAGAGAGATAGACTTCTGCATTGAGTTAGCACCCGGAACGTTGCCGATTTCCAAGACCCCGTATCGGATGGCGCCAATAGAAATGCTAGAATTGAAGAAGCAAGTTCAGGAACTCGAAGATTTAGGTTTTGTTCGCCCCAGTACATCGCCTTGGGGAGCACCAGTTCTATTTGTGAAGAAGACAGACGGAGAGCTACGACTCTGTATCGACTACAGGGAGCTAAATAAAGTCACGATCAAGAACAGGTATCCACTTCCCCGGATAGACGACCTGTTCGATCAACTACAAGGATCAAGGATATTCTCGAAAATTGATTTGCGTTCAGGATACCATCAATTACTAGTTCGGCCGAAAGATATACCGAAAACTGCCTTCAGAACGAGATATGGACACTACGAATTTCTAGTGATGTCTTTTGGATTGACTAATGCCCCGGCAGTATTCATGGACCTAATGAATAGAGTATTCAGACCCTATCTGGATCAATTCATTATAGTATTCATCGACGACATTCTAATTTATTCAAGGACGGAAGAAGAACATAAGAAGCATCTACAAATTGCTCTACAGACTCTTAGAGACAACAGTCTGTATGCGAAATTCAGCAAATGTGAATTCTGGCTTCAGGAAGTTAAATTCCTGGGACATGTGATATCACAGGATGGGATTTCCGTAGACTCATCTAAGATCGATGCAGTCTTGAGCTGGAACAGACCAACCAACGCGACCGAAGTTAGGAGTTTTCTAGGATTGGCTGGGTATTACCGGAAATTTGTGGAAGGATTCTCTAGAATCGCAGGACCGTTGACAAGCCTGACTAGGAAGGAGACGAAGTACGAATGGACTGATAAACATGAGGATGCATTTCGGGAATTGAAAGAGAGACTAACCTCAGCACCCGTGCTTGCAATACCTAAGAGTGGCGAGCAATTCATAATCTATAGTGATGCATCACACCAAGGACTTGGTTGTGTTCTAATGCAAGAGGGGAATGTCATTGCATACGGATCAAGACAATTGAAGCCGCACGAGAGGAACTATCCGACGCACGACTTAGAACTAGCCGCAATCGTGTTCGCCTTGAAGATTTGGAGACACTATTTATATGGAGAAAAGTTCGACTTGTTCTCAGATCATAAGAGTTTAAGGTACCTGTTCTCTCAAAAGGAGTTGAACATGCGACAACGGAGATGGATGGAACTACTCAAGGACTACGACTTCTCTTTGCAATACCACCCGGGTAAAGCAAATGTTGTAGCCGACGCTCTGAGCCGGAGACCACGCCTTTTGGTTGCTTCGATTTTGATTAGAGAATGGCGAGCATTGGAGACATTAGCCGAATTCGATCTTCAACCAGTGGAATCAGGAGAAGGACAACACCTTGGATGCCTTGTTGTACAACCGACTCTCATCAGCCGCATCTTGGCAGCTCAACAGTCGAACGAGGATTTAAAGTTATGGTTTGCTAAGATGTCCGCAAAGGAACCCGAGATATGGAGTATTAGTACGGACGGAGCACTGAGATGCAAAGGTAGACTCTGTGTGCCAAATGACGATGGACTCAGGAAGAACATTCTGGACGAAGCACACAAGTCAAGGATGACTATCCACCCAGGAGGAAACAAGATGTATAAGGACTTGAAGAGAAACTTTTGGTGGCAAGGAATGAAGCGAGAAGTGGCCGAGTATGTATCGCAATGTCTTATTTGCAAACAAGTAAAGGCAGAGCATCAGAAACCACCTGGACTCCTACAACCGCTACCGATTCCCCAATGGAAATGGGAGCATATCACCATGGATTTTGTGGTTGGATTGCCAAAGTCTCAGCAAAACCACGACGCTATTTGGGTAATAGTGGATCGACTCACCAAGTCAGCACATTTTGTCGCCTACAACATGACGTACCCTGTTGAAAGATTGAGCCGGATGTATCTAGAGCAAGTAGTGCGACTGCACGGTGTACCTGTCTCAATAGTTTCAGATCGAGATTCACGCTTTACCGCAGAATTCTGGAAGAGCCTTCAGACAGCAATGGGAACTTCATTGAATTTGAGTTCAGCCTTTCATCCACAGACAGACGGTCAGACAGAACGAGTCAATCAAGTGATGGAAGATATGTTGCGAGCCTGTGTCATTGAATTCGAGAGTTCATGGGAGACGCATCTACCTTTGATCGAGTTTGCCTACAACAACAGCTACCACACGAGCATAGGGATGGCGCCGTTTGAAGCCTTGTATGGAAGACCTTGCCGATCGCCGCTGTGTTGGGCCGAAGTCGGAGATACTCAACTACTTGGACCCGAGATGATTCGAGAAACCAGTGAGAAGATCCAGATTGTACGAGAAAAGATGAAGACAGCGCAATCCAGACACAAGAGCTATGCCGACAAGCGACGGAAAGATCTAGAGTTTGCAGTTGGAGATCATGTGCTACTCAAAGTCTCGCCAGTTCGAGGTATCGTCAGATTCGGACAGAAAAGAGGCAAGTTGTCGCCGCGATTCATCGGACCGTTCGAGATCCTAGAACGTGTTGGAAAGGTTGCTTATCGACTTGCGTTGCCGCCAAAGATGTCAGGAGTGCACAACGTTTTCCACATCAGCATGTTGAGGAAGTGTGCCCACAACCCAGCGCACGAGATCAGTTTTGAAGATATCGAAGTGAACGAGAACGTGACCTACAACGAAGGACCAGTGCGTATTCTAGACCGAGGAGTAAAGAAGCTCAGAAACAAGGATATTCCACTAGTGAAGGTTCAGTGGAAGCACCACGACGAAGGAGAAGCTTCATGGGAGCTGGAGTCGGAGATGCGAGAGAAGTTTCCATTTTTGTTTTAACCCAGTTTATTTCGGATTTCGGGGACGAAATCTTTTGTGAGTGGTGGATGATGTAATACCCTGTATTCTTGTAATGTATTATATATAACTAAGACATTGTATGTTTCTTTTAATACTTGTATGAGCTTGGCCTTACCCTTGGTATATTTTACATACCAATCGATTGAACCTTATCTCAATCGATTGATTGTTCCAATCGATTGAACTTTATCTCAATCGATTGATTGTATCAATCGATTGACACTTATGTCAATCGATTGGAGGCAGCTGGGCAGATTCTTTTGCTCTGGCTGGGGAGAGGCCACGTGAACACTCATTCTCTATTTATACCAGCCCATTTTGGGCGTATTTCTGTTTACAGAAATCAGAGAGAGTGAGAGGGAGGGTTTTGTGTGTGTTCATATATATATATACACTCATATATATATATACACATATATATACATATATTTATTCACACACACACACAGATGGACTGAAAGAAAAGAAAAGGAGAGAAGAGAAGGAGACCAGAAAGAAGGAGAAAGAGAAGGGAGAAGACAGAGAGCAGAGGAAGAGAGGAGGACCACCATTAGAGCTTCCAAAGCTCAAACACACATTCCCAAACACACCCTAGACACTTAAGGTGAGTTTTAAACTCACTTGGTAACTTGATATTGATGTTGGGACACGTTTTGAATGAAGAAATGGAAAGAAACCATGTAGTTTCGTTTATATGTTGCTGGGCAGTCTTCTCTGTGAAGAAGACGAAGTGTCAATCGATTGACACTATATCAATCGATTGACATCTTTCATGTCTCAATCGATTGACATTTTATATCAATCGATTGACATGGATTGTGGTCCAATCGATTGAACTTTCTTCCAATCGATTGACACTACTTTTATACCAATCGATTGACATCTATATCAATCGATTGGAAGTTACAGTTTACTGTTTTACTTGTTTAGATAATGTAATAACTGTTTAGTTGTTTATTTACTGCTCAGTATTTCCCAGCATGCTTTATTACTGTAATACAAGACCTGATAATGAGTTAATGCGACGTAAGATCGTAGTGATAACAAGACTATCGGATAATGTTTATGATGTTAGATAACGGAATAGTTGTGAATCCTTTGGAGTTAACGTTCATTTCATTCAGAGTAGTCGGGCCACATTGGGATTGTCATGTATCGGTAATAGAGTTGAACTTAAGTAGGTTTGCTAAGATTCGGGAACCTTGCGTGGGCGGGCTTTGGTCGATCATATGTTCTTAAAAGCGGTAGACAGACGAAGGTGTCTATGACTTGCGGTGAACCGGACCATTTGCCCTAAGATAGCCAGATGATCTAATCATATGTTCTTAAAAGCGGTAGACAGACGAAGGTGTCTATGACATGCGGTGGACCGTGATCACTGGTAGACGTCGCTAAGTCGTGGCATAGAATGATGTACTGTTGTTTAAAGCGTTATATCCCTGACATGCGGTGGACTGTGCATATGTTCTTAAAAGCGGGGGATGGACTAACGTGGTATCCATGACATGCGGTGAACTGTGCATATGTTCTTAAAAGCGGTGGATGAGCAATGGTGCGTTATAGAGTTGAACTACTGTCGAGTCTGTTCCCCTATCTAGACGTGTTATCGGTCTTATAATGAGTAGAACATTAGTAATCGGATAATTGGTTTGATTAAAGGAGTTACCCTTACTGAATTCTAATTTGGTTACGGTTTATAACTTGTAATAACTTCAATAGTCGATACCCTGTTAGTATCTAACTCACTCGGCTTTCATTAAGCTGACGGCGTTTATGCCGCTGGACATTTCCACGTTCCAGCGCATCCTGGTTATGACTACACAGGTGAAAGGCCTGCAGGAGAAGACTACTATGCCGGTGACGGAGTACCTGTGGAGAATTTCCCCGACGGAGGTCAGACCGAAGAAGACTACTACGCCGAGGACTACCCTTATGCCAACTGAAGACTAGACTAGAATTGTAGCTAATTGTCTTTACCGCTTTAGAATCTTTTTGTAGACAGGCATATGTTGCCTTGGCATTTGTACTTCCGCTGTCTTATATTTGATTCGAGACTCTGATATGTAATAGTTAGTAACTTCTGTTGACTTTATGTTGCTTCGTGATTTGAACCTAGACCTCATTCCTGTTACACTATTACTTTTGTTGCTTAGTACTGCGTGGTGTGGACAATCATGTGACTTCACCCGTCATTCCCTATGGACCCATAAAGGAAATTTATTTTTCTCTATTTATGCCGTTCCGGGGCGTGACAATAATGGCTAGGAGGTGATTCGATTGGGGTATCCTCATCCCAGGACGTAGGAATTTTAGGTTATGTACATTTAGTAGCAGCTTTAACATCTTCAGGAAGGTCAAGTAGGAATTTTTCTAGACTCCATTCTTGGTCCATCTTTTCAGTTTAATGGCAAGATAAGAGGTATGGTTTTATAAAGCTTTAAGGCAACAAAGGCTTTGTATTCTTATTTATAGAGAAAAAGCAGTCTAAAATTAAGATCGAGGCCATGAACCATGATCATATAATACTATGGAAGTAGCAGAACGTGTAAGTTACTAGTAGTTATCAAGAAACCACCAATTACACTTTTATTCAAAAGGCAATTGGCGCGGGGGGTATGGTACCTCAAGAATCCAATGAATCAGTATGCTGACATGTAGGGTGCAAAAGGGCAGTTACACCGTGTAACGTGGAAAGACAAGGGCTCAACATGTGGATGATTTCATGAAGGCGGTTTAGGCACGATCAGTTGGTCATTTAGCAGTGTTCGAATTTAAAGATAACTATTGGGATATGTGTTCAATGGAGAAAAAAGCAGTTTGAAGTAATAGTTAGCATGCACTCCAAGTTGGAAGGAGCAGTGCAGTTACTTCGAGGGCCTATAAATAGAAGAAGAAGTGAAGTAATGGGACACACGCAACAACGCAATCAAACACTTTAGAATACATTTCTGTATTTTTATCTTTCCTCTTCTTTAGGAGTAGTAGTAAACCACTTTGAAGTAAGCTTCGAGGTTAGAGTCTGTACCTTACTTTGTTTCAGATAAAGTAGTTTCCTTTGTTTGAAGTTTTTTTTAACTGTTTTTACAGTCTTACTTTGGTTTAGTTTATACTTTAGTTAGTTTAAACTTTATCCCTTTGCTGTTTGTCAGTTTTACACGATAAAAGTCCTTGGTCACAAGGTATTCGAACGGTCACAATTGGCCTGATGATGTGCATTTGGCTTACATAATTTCACCTATACATTGACAATTTACTTGCCATTCGAAAGTTAATAGCCAAATAGGTACCATGATTAGGGATGCCACAGAAAAAGCTAAAGCAGGCTCTTTACTTGTCACTATGTGCATTGAGCTACCTAGGGATCCCTCAATGTCACCCATTATATTTTCTCTCTCCTGGTTTTTTTTCCTCTCTCTCTCTCCCTCTCTCTATGGAATTAATGTGTAATTTGAAGGTAATTTGAAGGATGTGTTGTTTTTTCTTTTTTATCTTCTTTATTTTCTTTTGTCTATGTTTTAGAAACGGACCACTTTCGTGGGGGTTAGTGGGTTAGAATTAGTAACACACGCTCACATCAGGGGGGTTATACCCCACTTTAAATAAAATTTCCCTTATTTATGTGCCCTTGCGGGGAGTTTCGAACCCACCTTACCCAAAGGTTAACATGTAAAACATATTGAATTACTAGAACTACCCTCCATTCTACAATTTTGTCAAACCGTGTGTTTTGGTAATATTGTGATATATAATTGTCGGTAACAGCTACGGAATTAACTTGTATCTCTGATTTCTTCGCCAAACGGCTCAACCATACTAATGTTGTGATATGTCCAGAAATATCTTGTAATTACCTAACCGCCACGTGTTCAGCTAATGACCCGGGGAAGACAGATTTGAGGCATGGAGCCCACGCTCCCGAGGGATGCTGCAATTGCCACCCGAGATACTCGGGCGGTCGTAGTGGGGCCCCGAGGATCACGGCATCAATCACGTTTCCCCTCAAATCGTTACACAGCTGTCGCTCGATCAAGAGAATTAGTGGTTTCCTTAACTGCTTAGGAAACTCACCAAATATTGGGCAAATCTATTGTGATTAGATTAGGCTTCCTAATCTAGTGAAGCTTACCATGTAAAGGTGGACTCTTACACTTATAAAAGAGCCCACCTACCCTCTCAAAAGGGATCCGAGTATCAACTCTCTAAGCAGATACACCTTAGAGAAATCACCAACATACACGCATACACCCGGCTGGTATTACTGGTAGTGCCGCCCCACTTTGTTGGCTCACCAGGCCGCCGGTGATCTGCTAGTGAACGCGCATAGACGCAACCGTGGACGTAGGTCACCTCATTAACGGGGCCGAACCACACACAAACCTTCTGTGATTTCATTTTTCTTCTTAAAATTGCCCTCACCAGTTTTCGGCATCATCAGTTTGGCGCCGTCTGTGGGAAGCGACACGATTTCCTTGTTAACAAAAATCTTTGACTGATCAACATGCCAAAGAAGAAGGGCAAGAAGACCGCCGATTCAACCGGTCAGGAGGACCTATAGATCGAGACGCGGGCGACCTCCATGACCTCCGACCAGGTCGCAGTAGCGCTGGAGCGGCTCTTGGAAGGCCAGCTCCGGACACAACAGCAAATAGATGCGCTCATAGCCCATAATGAAAAAGTGGTCGAGGACTACGAGAAAAGCCCTTCGTCGGAGAAGCGGCCTGAAAAGAGCACTCCCAGTCAGAGGCCCGAAAGGAGCGCTCCCAGCAAGAAGCCTGCCCGGACGCACGGAAAGACTAGGTCCGCCCCAGGGTCCCAACTAAACCGGGAAAGCCGGGCAGAGGGGGAGCGCAGCCAGCCTGCCAAGCGCCCACAGGAAGGACCTCGGTATGTCCCTCGCCGAGCGCGACGAGTAGAGGATGCCCGGATCCTCATCGAGCGGCGGCGAGCTGCAAGGGGAGAAGCACCCGGACGAAAGGTCAGGGAACCGGTCGACGATCCGCCCGCCCTAAGCCGGGATGATCTCAGGCACAGGCTGTCCCGGACTCGTAGCCGAGTGCTATCCCCAAGATCGACGCGCTTCGAGGACGAGGCATCATCGTCCGATCCAACCTACTACTCAGGTGCAGAGAGAAGGATCGGGCGTACTGATGTCAAGGCCCAGGTCGAGGAGCTGCAGCAGCAGATTGAGAGGCTGAACCGCAAGTCCGGCCACGACCTCACTAATACAGAAACGGAGTCACCCTACACTGCCTGGGTGACACAGTTCCAGATTCCGCGGAAGTTCAAACCCCCTCATCTCAGCTCATACGACGGCAAGGGGAGTCCAGTGGACCACATCCGCACCTATAAGGCGCAGATGGCACTGGTCACTACCACGGACGAGTTGCTATGCCTGGCATTCCCCAGTACTTTAAAGGGATCAGCCGCGCAATGGTTCCATGCTCTGAAACCGCGGACGGTTGACGATTTCAAGACCCTCGGCAAACTCTTCATTAGTCAGTTTGTCGGGATGCTGGACCGGTCGCAGCCAGACACCCAACTGCTGGCTGTCAAGAAGCAAAGAGGGGAATCTTTGAGGGAGTACGTAGATCGTTTCAACCAGCAGAGGCTTTTGATTCGCAACCTCAATGAGACCGCCGCTATCATGGCTTTCTGCTCAGGAGTTCAGCACACCAAGGTGGCCACGTCCTTTCATCGCAATCGACCGGCAACCCTGGTGGAACTCTCGGAAAGAGTAGGGAAGTACATAGACACCGAAGAATTCCTGAAGGTGAAGCGCGCCAGCCAGACGGGAGACGAGTCCCCGAAGGCAAAGCGCAAACGCGAGGGATTTGAGAAAGGCCCGGGAAAGAAGCCAAAGCAAGACCAAAGAGAGGCTAGGGGTCAGCCCCCAACAGCTTTTACACCTCTTTCCCGACCCATACATGAGGTGATGGCCGCCGCGGAGGCGCAGAGGTTGCTTCCGCAGCCTACCAAGCTCAGAGCCCCTCCCGGCAAGAGGAATCGGGAGAAGTTCTGCCGTTATCACAAGGATCACGGCCATGAAACGGAGGATTGCTTTAAACTGAAAATAGCAATCGAAAAGTTGATCGAGCAGGGCCATCTTGCCGAGTTTGTCACAGTGGACAGACAGCCCCGACAGGATGCCCGGGCTCCCGGTCAGCCTCCTCCACTGCTCGGCCACATCAACGTGATCTCCGGAGGAACATCTGGCGGAGGTGATTCGCAGTCGGCACGGAAGAGGCATGCCCGAGCATCCCGAGCGGATGTATGGCAGGTCCAATCCACCGGCCCCTCACCAACTGACGTCCTGACGTTCTCATCCGATGATATACATAGCCTCCACTGCCCCCACGACGACCCGCTGGTAGTGACACTATCTATAGCAAACTACATGGTCCAGAGGGTACTAGTCGACACGGGCAGTTCGTCGGATATAATGTTCGCAGCGGCATTCGACCAACTCGGGGTCGATAGAGATCGGCTCCGGCCAGTCGCTACTCCCCTGGTCGGATTCAACGGTTCTAGCACCCAACCACTCGGCACGATCGAACTCCCGGTACTCATGGGGACCTATCCACAACAGGTTTCCCTGCTCACCAATTTCGTGATAGTGGATGCCCCATCGGCCTACAACGTCATCCTTGGGAGGCCGACCCTCAACAGAGCACGAGCAGTTGTCTCCACATACAGCCTAACCGTAAAATTCCCGACTCCTCAGGGACCAGGATGCTTGCGAGGAGACCAGACCACGGCTCGGAGTTGTTATGTTAGCTCGTTGCGACGGGGGGCAATCACCGAGACTCTGAATGTCCAAGAAATAGATCCCCGGGACCCGAGAGACATGATAGGGCCGATGGAAGAATTGGAGCAAGTTGTGCTGGACCCGGAGCACCCGGATCGGACGATCAACGTAGGCGCGCTGCTGGAGCCTGCCTTGAAAGAAAAATTGGTCCAGTTCCTGAAGCAAAACCAGGATGTCTTTGCGTGGAGTCATGAGGACATGCCCGGGATTGATCCCCGGGTGATGTCCCATCACCTCAATGTTAGCCCAGACTGCCGTCCGGTAAAGCAGAAGAGAAGGGGCATGGCGTCCGAAAGGCAAAAAGCTGTAAGTGAGGAGGTAGAGAAGCTATTAAAAGCTGGCTCCATCCGGGAGGTCCACTACCCCGACTGGCTAGCCAACGTTGTTCTGGTCAAGAAGAGTAATGGTAAATGGAGGATGTGTGTGGACTTCACTGACCTCAACAAGGCCTGCCCCAAGGACTGTTATCCGCTGCCCAGGATAGACCTCCTCGTCGATTCAACGGCAGGCCACTCACTCCTCTCGTTCATGGACGCCTACTCCGGGTACAATCAGATCAGCATGTACCCCGAAGACGAAGAGAAGACGGCGTTCATCACCGACCAAGGCACGTACTGTTACAGGGTCATGCCCTTCGGCCTTAAGAACGCCGGGGCTACATACCAGCGCTTGGTCAACTTCATGTTCAAAGATCTTATCGGAACGTCCATGGAGGTATACGTGGACGATCTCCTGGTCAAGAGCCGAGATGAACCCGATCACCTGGGGCATCTGGCCGGGGCCTTCAGCATTTTGAGAAAATTCAGGATGAGGTTGAACCCGGCCAAGTGCACCTTTGGGGTCTCATCCGGGAAGTTCCTCGGTCATCTGGTCAGCAGACGGGGAATAGAGGCAAACCCTGACAAAATCCAGGCCATCATCAACATGCGGTCACCCAAGTCAACTAAGGAAGTTCAGAGCTTAGCCGGACGGGTGGCCGCACTGAATAGATTCGTTTCCAGAGCAACTGACCGTTGCCTACCATTCTTCAAAATTCTCCGTAAAGCTTTTCAATGGTCAGAGGAGTGCGAGGAGGCGTTCCAGGAACTCAAGAGATACCTGACCTCTCCGCCTCTATTGTCGACACCTACAGTCGGAGAAGAACTGTTCCTGTACTTGGCGGTGTCGCCATCGGCAGTCAGCTCAGCACTTGTCCGGGAAGAGCACGGGATACAGTTCCCAGTGTATTACACCAGCCGAGCACTGCAAGGCGCGGAAAGCCGGTACTCCCGCATCGAGAAACTGGCCTTCGCCCTCGTTACATCGGCCCGAAGGCTCCGCCCGTACTTCCAGGCCCATGCCATCATAGTACTGACAGACCAACCCCTCCGCAGAATCCTCTCTCGACCGGACACATCCGGAAGGCTCGTCAAGTGGGCTTTGGAACTGGAGGAGTTTGAGGTAACTTATAGACCGCGGACGGCCATCAAGGGACAAGCCGTCGCAGATTTCTTGGTCGAGTTTACGTATCCAGAAGACCCGATAGAAGAACTCGAGCCTCCGGCCTTACCGCCCGGATTGCTCGCCGGCATCCCCACATGGATACTGCATGTCGATGGCTCTTCCAACCGGCAGGGCAGTGGGGCCGAAATTATCCTGACCACCCCCGAGGGCATCCAGCTTGAATACGCTTTGAGATTCGGGTTTCGTGCCTCCAACAACGAGGCCGAGTACGAAGCCCTCCTGGTTGGGCTGCAATTAGCCGTTTCGATGAGCGCACAACAGGTCGAGAGCTACAGCGACTCCCAGCTCGTGGTCAATCAAGTAAACCAAGAATACGAAGCACGGGAAGATAGCATGATGGCCTACCTAGCACTCGTCCGAACAGCGTCCAAACAACTCCAAGGCTTTTTCATCACTCGAATACCCAGAGAAGAGAACACCAGGGCTGACCGGCTCGCCCGCCTCGCATCGTCGGCTGAGTCAGACTTGCCCGGGATAAGGATACAATTCCTACCCGAGCCAAGTGTGATCAACTCAGAAGGCATGGAGGTCGACCCGGTCACTCTGGGACCCAGCTGGATGGATCCGATCATGACTTTCTTGACGACAGGAAGGCTACCGGACGAGAAAGAGGAAGCAAGACGGGTCAAGTACCGAGCGGCACGATATCATGTCCTAGACGGTGTCCTTTATAAAAGGGGGTTCACCATCCCGTACCTTCGTTGTGTCCATCCCACGCAAGTTCAAGCAATACTGTACGAAATTCACGAAGGCGTGTGCGGGAACCACGTAGGGAGTCGGACACTCTCAAGAAAGGCCCTACTACAGGGGTACTACTGGCCAACCATGGCTCGGGATTCGCAGGAGTACGTTCGAAGGTGTGACAAGTGCCAACGGTACTCTCCCATGATAAACCAACCAGGAGAACTTCAGACACCGGTCCTAAGCCCTTGGCCATTCGCCCAATGGGGAATCGACATCGTTGGTCCCTTGCCAACGGGGAAGGGGCAGGTCAAGTTTGCTGTGATAGCCGTGGACTACTTCACAAAGTGGGCGGAGGCCGAGCCCCTGGCAACAATAACCGAGAGAAAGATGGAACATTTTGTGGAAAGAAATATCCTTAGCAGGTTCGGTATTCCGCGAGTCCTGATTAGCGACAATGGAAGACAGTTTGATACACCCGTCTTTAGACAGTTCTGCTCGGACTATGGAATATTGAACCACTACTCTTCTCCTGAGCACCCACAAGCTAATGGTCAGGCCGAAGTAACCAACCGTACGATTTTGCAGTCGATTAAGACGAGGCTCGAAGGTGCTAAAGGCCTGTGGGCCGACGAACTCCCAGCCCTTCTGTGGGCCTACCGTACCACACCCCGGGCGGCAACAGGCGAAACCCCCTTTTCCTTGACTTATGGTTTTGAGGCGGTAGTCCCCACGGAGCTCGGGCTACCCACATACCGGGTGGCCACCTTCACTGACCCAGATAATGGAGAGGCCCTCAGGACGGAACTAGACCTGGTCGAGGAGAAAAGAGACCAAGCCTATCTCAAGGTGGCAGCTTACAAGCAAAGGGTCTCACGGTATTACAATAGTAAGGTGAAGCATCGTAGTTTCCAGGTTGGGGACCTTGTTCTTAAAGCAGTGAACCAGTCAACCCGAGTCCCAAGCCATGGGAAGTTGGGAGCAAACTGGGAAGGACCATATACAGTCACTCGGGTCAACCGACCAGGAACCTATTGGCTACAAAGTATGGATGGGCACGACCTCAGCCACCCCTGGAACGTGCAACATCTCCGCAAGTACTATCAGTAGCGCATAGCTACGGGAGTCTAGTGTTATGAGGAGAATTATTTTTCTGCGTAGCCTTGATAGGACAATTGTTACAGATTGTTATTTTTGAATAAAATGGAAAGTTTGCTTTGAAACATTATTCCCTTCGGTACATCAGGCTTACCCAAAAAACCTCGGGCCTAACCCCGAGGCACCAAAAAAACCTCGGGCCTAACCCCGAGGCACCAAAAGACCTCGGGCCTAACCCCGAGGCACCAAGAGACCTCGGGCCTAACCCCGAGGCATCAAAAGGACCCTGCAACCACCCATGTTCCAGGTCGGTTTCCTATGGTGGATCCCCAACACGCCCCCTCCTTAACAGGAGCCTTGGGGGCAAAAGGGTCCTCCAACTAAACAGGAAATTAACTCAAGCTATGCTTAGGTCCAGCCGACGATGGGGCTAAACCCCTAGGTGGCCAGCGATGGCAAGCTTCAAAAGGACCCTGCAACCACCCATGTTCCAGGTCGGTTTCCTATGGTGGATCCCCAACACGCCCCCTCCTTAACAGGAGCCCTGGGGGCAAGAGGGTCCCATACCTAAACAGGAAATTAACTAAAGTTTCGCCTAGGTCCAGCCAGCGATGGGGCCAAAACCCCTAGGTGGCCAACGATGGCAAGCTTCAAATGCTCCTGCAACCACCCATGTTCCAGGTCGATTCCCTACGGCCATTCAGTCCCGTACACCCGCACTCCTGCCTTTGCAAAATGCTTGGGGGGCAGGGGACAGGAGGACAAAAGGGTAACGCTAAGGCCAAAACAGGGAATTATATCATTCGACTAGGTGTTCTGTGGGTTACGGTCCTAAAGCATTTGCTAAGGCAGATGTTAGGTTGGTCAAGGCCGTACGGATACTAGCAAAAGTTAAAAGCACAGTACAACAAAGTTAACGGAAGGATAACCTCAAGGGCCTTTTCATTAATTAAAATGAGTGTACAGAGCTTGGGGGGCAATTGTAGTAGCCTCCCCGAAAAATAAAAGTCTACAAACGACAAAAGCAAATAACAGGGAAGTCAGTTTTCCGCATTAATCACGTTCTCGGTCTCCCCGGCCTGTTCCCCCGGAATGGTAAGTCCCTCCTCCGCTAAGCCTCCCTCCGGGGTAAGCTCGGTGGCCTCAGCAACGACCACAGGATCTCCAACGGCCGCAAGCCCCTCGCCAGCAGCTGGAGCTTCACCGAGTCCGGGATCCTCACCGATGTCCCAGTAATCCGAGTCAATCCCCGCGTAGGCCGAGAGAACCCACTCAGGGTGGTCCCGAGCTACCCGCCGCTTCAGATCCTCATAACCTTGGAAGAAGCCATCGTCAAAAGCTCCTTCCAAGGCCTCTGCGGAAGGCTCCTCGGTCACCGCTTTAGCCTGGGCCTCGGCTGCCGCGATAATGGCCCGGGAAGTTTCCAGTTCGGCCAAAGCCGCTGCCAGGTTCGCCTGAGCCGCCCCTAAGCTCAAGGCCAGCGACTTCGTCTTGCTCGTCTCCACGGCCAGGGCAGCTTTTGCTACCTGCAGCTCTTTCCGTTCCTCCGAAAGGGCGGCTTCAGCGGCGCCCACCTTCGCGGCCAGGGATGAGTGGACGGATTCAGACCCCGCAGCTATGCAGCCAACCTACGGCAGGAGAACACACATCGGTTAAACAAGTAACAAGTGCAGGGCAAGTCCGCGTTTAAACAAAAAGAAGCAGAACACTCACCAGGTGGGAGACGCTGTATAGCCATCCTTGGATCCCTTGGGGGGTTAGCTCGGCACACGCTGTCACCTGGCTTGGCGCGAGGCAGGGCCTGAGTCTCTCCCGGGCCTCATCATGCCCGCCCGGGGGCAAACCCGATGGAACATCAGCCATGGGCACGGGCTCTTCAACAGCCGGCCTGGGGGGAACCGATGTCCCTACGGGACTTGGACGGGTATTGGTCCCGTGGCGAATGCGCCTGAGTGGGCGGTCGCCGCCTGGAACCTCGGTGGCCGGCCTCTTTCCTTGGGCGATTGCCACCCGAGCGGCAGCAGTGGCGGTAGCGGCGACCTGTCTCTCCCGCAGCTGATCCAAGTTGCGTTTGGGAGCCATTTCTGTAGAAACAAAGATCGTACGATCAAAGGTGCAAGGGGCAGAAATAGTACAAGTACATGTTACTGGCACACTTACCAGGGATGATGGGTGTAGAGCTGGGGGCCGGAATAGGCGGCTCAGGGGAGTATTTAGCGATGAGCCCTCCCGACCGGGACAGCACGTTCCAGATGCTGACAGGCAACTTCGCTAGCTTCAAGATCCTGGCCCGGCACGCCTCAGAAATTTCTGGGGGTTTAGTTGAGCCCGTTGTAAAAAAAAAAAAAAAAAAAAAAAAAAAAAAAAAAGGAGAGAAGAGAACTGGTCAACAATCCACTGTGTTCCGGATAGTTCGGGATAGCAGATAAGGACGGAAGGGCGGTCTTACCCTTCAACTCCCTGGCCCAGGATGTCTTCAGCTGGCTCCCCGGAGCCATGTCACAGAGATGAAGGGTAGATACCTGGAAGAATTTTCCCTTCCACCCTTTATTGTTACTAGGGCAGTTGTCAATGATTTTCCTGCCCGGACGGGCGGAGAACGAGAAAAACCCCAACTCATTATGCACAGGGAATGGCCGGTAAGCCCAAAGGAACTCCTGTAGGGTAAGATCATACCCGAATGCCTGGGGCCACAATGATATACACCCCATCAAGAACCTCCACCCATTGGGAGCCAACTGGCCGGGAGCGATGTCAAGAAAAATCAATATGTCCCGAGCCACCGGGTGAAGCGGAAGTCGGAGGCCCGCCATCATAGCGTCCTCAAACAGGGTGACAAACCCTGACTGATATAGGTGCGCGCCGCCGGAATTCACGGCTAGGGCGCAACCGTCAGGAAGGGAGTACCTCTCCCTAATCCGGCGAAAGTCTCCAGAATGAAGAACGGAAGAGGTGGACTCACAAGCGAAGACCATGCGGTCGGTCTCCTCCGGCAGCTCGTCGCCTAATCCCCTCGAAACGGAGGCGACAGGGGCCTCCTCGGAAGACTGACTACTGGATAGGCGAATGGGGATCCAGGCCCCGCTTTGGTGGTCGGACGGGGATTCCGGGAGCTGGCCTTGGCTAGCACCCGGGGATCCCGACTGGTACTGCTCACTCTCCGATCTCGACGCGGAATTGAAGCCGGAGTGCTCCATCTCTGGCCCTCCGGCAGGAAGGAACCGACACAAAGGACGACTCGCGAAGGGATCGAAAACCCCGAGCCTGATATACAGGGGGGGCAGGGTTACTAACCTGAATGGTAGCAAGTAGATGCTCCGCAACACCAGGTAGCACTCTCTCAGAACCACGCAAGGAACACCCGTCCGGTTCAAGTGAGTTAGGGTTCCACCTGACTCGAAAAACGCTACGAATCTGAGAAGGAAGAAATCCCACTCCCGCTCAAACCCCACAAGATTCGTTCTCTCCAGTTTCGCTTCGAAAGGAAAAAGGAACAGGGAAGAGAAAAAAGAAAGATCAGAGACAAGAGAATCAGGAGGGTGCGCAGGAGGTGGGGCGAGTGCTCCATATATAAAAGACCTCGAACGGCCCAGATCAGAACAGATCCAGCGGTCCAGAAAATATCCCGCCCAAAACCGTCGCTTCGGTCACGTGGGGGGTCGCCTCAAAAGGCGCGCGCATTAAGTACACGTAAAGACGTTTTCGTTGGCTTCTGAACGGTTTGGTTACGCCCACGTCTCCATTCGTTAGGATCTAACCTGACCAACGATTGGTTGACGCGTGGAAGCAGCGGTCCAGGCCCGAGCAACCATAGCCCGGGCGCATTTGCGAGCCGGTCGGGAATTAACCTCACAGAGTTGTACAGAATTGATAGACAGTTCAAGGGACTTAATGAAGGAAAAAGATGGCCTCAGGGACCTTTTTATTGCTATAAAAGGAAAACTGTACAAAGACGGGAGCAATTACAGTAGCCTTCCCGGAAGAAAGTAAAAAGAAGAAGAAGGAAAAATGTACATATGTGTGTAAACAAAAATGCCCTTAAGGTCTTTGGCCCTTCAAAGCCTTGACCTCCTCTTCCAGGGCAGCCACCTTCGCCGTCAGCCCCTCTACGGCCAGCTCCAAGGCGTGGACATCCACCCCCCGCAGGGCGGAGTCCATCTGCAGCTCGGCGCCCATCTTCTCCACCGCCTGCAAGCGTTCTTCCATGTTCGCGAGAGAGAAATCCGACCATGAGCCCGGCATGCGGGGGCCGGTGAATATTTCCGGTCGGCTCCTCTTCGGTGGGGGCTGAGGCTCTTCTTCGACCTCTCTCTCCTTGCCCTTTCTGGACGGGCCCGGAGGCGGGCTTACATCTTCAGGTGAGGAGGAGTCATTGCTGGTGGACAAGGTGACCGGCCCCTCGGGTTGGCCCGTCCTGCTGGCCGGGCGCGCCCCGGTCGCCATTGACCGGGTATAGCGGCGCGATCCAGATGCCGCAGCGGCAGCGGTTGCAGAAGACGATCCGACGCCCGAATTCTCCGCAGGTCTCCCTTTCAAGTAGGAGAACGACATACCGGCCTCGATGGCTTGGTCGAAAGCCTCCATGTCATCTTCGGACGGGACGACTCCACGAAGGGCGGTGAAGGCCTGTTTGCAGTGATCGGGATTATAACCCGCAGGAGGGCAGAGACCGTCATACTCCAACCAGTTACCAGCAACCAGCACCCAAGGGTACCGTTGCCAGTTCTTGTTTGGGAAGTCTAGACCTCGGACAAGGTCTTTTCCCTCAGTCTTAGGGCGGAAGTAGGGGCCCCTGTTGTCAATGCCCAGTATGTAACACCTCGCAACGTCGGCAGCCCGGAGAAACAACCCCAGTCGCTCGTTCAGCGCCGAAACGCCCCATAAGAGGCGGGCAACGTTTGGTCGGCATTTGTGTAGTGGAATCTGCAAACCCTGAAGAAGGTCGCAGAAGGAGACCGGCAGAGGAAAGCGTAATCCCACGATCAGTAGCAGATAGCTGCTGATGAGGAAGAAAGGAGGGGCAACTTCTTCTCCTTCAACGAACGGACGGATCACCACGTCCTCGGGAATTTGGCAATCTTCCCGGAATGCCTTAAGCCCCTCGTCTGATGTTAGGTCAACGTGTGAGGCCATTTGGTGCAGATAAAAGTTTGGAAAGGCAAAGACAGCAGAGGATAGGAGGCTCGGAGAGTTTGCTCAGGCGATTCAGCTAGTGTTGAGTAGTGAAGAAGCCAGGATAAATAGTGCTCATTATATAAGCGGAACGAACGGTTGGGATCCAATCTGATCGAACGGTTCATGTACTCTCCCGCCGAAACTGTCATTTCGGGCACGTGGGGCGTCGCCTCAGAAGGCGTGAGCATTAAATGTGGGATGTGATAGTCTGGTCGCCAGCTGGACGATTCAGTTACCTCTTAAACTGGATGCTTTAAGCCCGAACTATGCTTGTAACCAGTAGGCACGTGGCATCGGGGATCTTAGGCCTGTACAGCTACCGCTTGGTCCTTGAGCCGCCGGGTCATCCCGTGTTAGCCGTGGTCCGGTGGGGGACCTGGTATTTTCCCGGGCGGTCTATGAAGGGCGTTCTTAATTTTCCGACCTCATCTGATAAAGCGTCATCTCAGCTCTGAAAATGGGGGGCAGCTGATATGTCCAGAAATATCTTGTAATTACCTAACCGCCACGTGTTCAGCTAATGACCCGGGGAAGACAGATTTGAGGCATGGAGCCCACGCTCCCGAGGGATGCTGCAATTGCCACCCGAGATACTCGGGCGGTCGTAGTGGGGCCCCGAGGATCACGGCATCAATCACGTTTCCCCTCAAATCGTTACACAGCTGTCGCTCGATCAAGAGAATTAGTGGTTTCCTTAACTGCTTAGGAAACTCACCAAATATTGGGCAAATCTATTGTGATTAGATTAGGCTTCCTAATCTAGTGAAGCTTACCATGTAAAGGTGGACTCTTACACTTATAAAAGAGCCCACCTACCCTCTCAAAAGGGATCCGAGTATCAACTCTCTAAGCAGATACACCTTAGAGAAATCACCAACATACACGCATACACCCGGCTGGTATTACTGGTAGTGCCGCCCCACTTTGTTGGCTCACCAGGCCGCCGGTGATCTGCTAGTGAACGCGCATAGACGCAACCGTGGACGTAGGTCACCTCATTAACGGGGCCGAACCACACACAAACCTTCTGTGATTTCATTTTTCTTCTTAAAATTGCCCTCACCAGTTTTCGACATCATCATGTTGTAAAAGAAATAACACCATAGTGTGAAGTGTCATTTTGGTAACCAATTATTTGAGATTATTAAAAAATAAAAATAAAAAAAAAAAATTGAGTCTGTTTGACAAGCCACCTTTTTAGCTGAAAAAAGATTAATTTAAAATAAAAAATGAATTGAAGCTTTTTTCTTTCTTGCAGAAGGTAAAAAAAAAAATTAATAATAAATAAAATGAAATAAAAATAAAAATAATAAAATTCTCTAATTTAGAATGCTATTTCACTTTAGAAAAAGTTGAAAAAGAGGTAAATTTAAATATGGTAAAGTGAAGCTTTTCTGACAATAAAAAAAAAAACTGCAAATCTCTAAACCCCACTACAATATCAAAGGCTAAACAATTTTTCAAAAAAAATCTCTACAGGAAAAAAAAAAATAAAAAATCTCTTTAAAAAAATCTTACTCCCAAAGATCCCAAACGGACTCTAAATTATCTAGTATATGACTGGTATTTAATTTTCGCGGGTTCGTCAAATCTTTAATATATATATATAATGATAACAATAATAATAATAATTGTCATAGGTTCCATAAGCTGGAAAATGGCATATGGTAGAAGGCATTATTAGTACTTAAATTTTTCGTGGGTTTTATCTGGGGCAATGAGAATCGGTTGCGTGCTTGGGTACAATAAGAATCAATTGAACCTAAATTTAACTAAGTAATATTATTTAGACTCTTTATACGTAACGGCTATGTATATGTATGTATGATTGCCTGAAGGTTGGGATTAATGATTATTGGTGACATTATAAGTTTTAACTCCAATTTAACCCATGCATTATCAACTGCTTTTTTCGGACAACACTTCCATGTTTTTCTTTGGGTCTTGTTGTAGTTGTTGTTTCCTCTTACAAAAGTGAAAGTATTTTTTTAATTATGAGGAAACAACACTAACAAGACCCAAATAAAAACGATGAAGTAAGGGTGGACAATTGGGTAATTCGGTTCGGGTTTGGTTAGAAAATTTTCAGATTTTCCGGTTAAGGATGGTGAAATTTATACCGAATTCCGAACTGAAATATAATTCGTAAAATCGGTTCGACTAGTTCGGGTGATATTTCAATTTCTCTTTTTTTAGGCTTTATTTCAATTCAGTGTTGTCAGTTAGTTATTAATACACTAGGATATTTAAGGCCCCAAAAATGGTTCTCTGGTTTGTATATTCACAAAGCTGTCAAGTATCAATTTTCACAGTACAAAAAAGGAAAAAATGAAAATGAAAAGAAAAACTATGTAGTTTCAGAATAATTCAGTGTTCTTCAATCCTGACCAACTTTGTTGATTTGTGGCATATTTCACTGTCTGGCAACTTGCAAATCAGTAACACTACAAAAAAATAGGTCTTTTGTGACGGAAAAAAACCGTCACAAAAAAGGTGCAATTCCGTCACAAAAAGTATTTGTGACGGAATTGCACCTTTTGTGACGGATTTGGGCCCGACACAAGTTAAAAGCGTCACAAAAAGTCTGTGTCGGTCAAATTCCGTCACAACAAAGTATTTGTGACGGATTTTGTGTCGGATTTGTGTGTGACACAAAAAATAGTGTCACATATAACTATTATTTGTGACAGTTTATTTGTGTCGACCAAAACCGTCACAAATAATATTTGTGACGGATTAGTGTGCGACACAAATAGTAGTGTCACATTTGATTTGAGGCACTTTATTTGTGTCGACCAGAAACCGTCACAAATACTATTTGTGAAGGTTTTGGAAAAATAGTATTTGTGACGGAATAAATAGTATTTGTGACAAAATTTTCAATATTGTGACCACAATTATTACCAAACCCGTCACAAATATTATTTGTGACGGAAATTTATATATTATCATCAAAAATCATTATTTCTCCATCACAATAAATTATACCATACTTATTTTTAAACGACAAGAACCAAATAAAATTTAAAAGCATACTAATTAAAGATAAAACAAGAGACAATAAAGCATACGTTCATACATAATTGTTTCATAGCTGACATTAGTAGAAATAAAAATGAAATGATAATAGTCTAAATAAAGTCATTACGCGCATAATTAATTCAATTAAACATGGCACATTATGCTCTAATATCCTCTAATCCCTCGGCACAACCTGAAACAGAAAACGAAAGTTCAATTAAAAATATAATAATACAACCATCTAGCAACTCAAAGATCAAACCAAGACCAAAAATACAAAAATACAACTAAAAAAAATATTCAAACAAGCAAAAAAAAAGGCAAAGATTCCTAAAAAAAATCGGCAGAGTTTCCTTTGTTTCTACAACATCCAAAAATTTTCAAAAACCTGTATAAATAAATTTATCACAATCCAAAATCAACATACAACTCTTTGGCACTTTTATGATCTACATACTAAATTTCAGCACAAATTTCTTATCTCAAAGTAGTACCAAAAACATGATGAGTCTAATATTAGTTCATGCTATACAATAAATAATCGAAGATCACCAACCCTAATTGTGAACGCACCACAACTCACAATTCTACTTATTAATACAAGATAATCAACCATATTGTTTGACAACATAAAAACATACACTCACACACTACAACTCACAATTATGCTCATCAACACAATTAATAATGAATAAGTAATAAACTAGACCTATATCTAACAATTTGGTAGTAAACTACATGTGCAAAGAAATTACCTCATCATCTTGGTTCGTATCGCCATCAGCCTCTGAAATTGGGCGGTGCACACTTGATGAAGTAGGAACTTAAAAAATACAAATATTACATCAAAATTTTAAAAATATTCCAAATATCTGTATTAGAAATATAAGTACAATAATAATATTTGTTACCTGGTTACCGACACTGGATGGGCCATCTCCAACCTGTCGACTCTCTCCCCCTACCCCAGATCGAAATAAATTTATTACTTCAGCAATCCGTGAATCAAGCAATGCACTGACCTTTTCAACTATTCTCTGCTCCAAATCCATATCTCTAGATCTGGTTTGCGTTCCTGCTCCTGTGCCAAACACAGTCCTTGGAGTGGCCCCTGCCCCATAAGTCTTAACTCGACCACGAACATCAGGTCCTACGACATCCGTAAATATCTTCTCCTTAAAGGCTGTGGTATGCTCCTCCACTGAAACTGTATCCAGACGACTCTTCATCTCAGCCTACAGTGTAACACAAGTTCATATACATGAAAAAAATACTTTGTCGTTTCAACATTACCTTTCATTTAAAAAAGAGAGGAAACATATGATAGTCGAAACATACAATCGCAGCAGCAGTCTCTGGAGCTTGCGGGCGACCTTCTTTAGGTTTATGTGTTACAATGAACACATTAACTCGATCGGTCTCTTCTCCACGTGCCTCCATCTAACAATGAACACGTTTAATAGTAGCAGCAAGTTTAATAATGAATGAGCAACATAAATATCCTATGACTTACCTCATCCCTTACTTGAGCATGTTTTTTCCTCCCAGTCGTATGATTGAGTACTTGATGTTCACGGTTCCTTTTATTTTTCATAGCTATTTCCTACAAAAGAAACTAATTATATTTTATATTTGATATATAAACTACAATAAAGTAATTATTACCTGAATTGTCTCATTCCCCCAATAAGTTACAAGTTTTTCCCACTGATCAAGCTGGACACGACTTGGCTTATTCAACAAACGCTCCCCATCTGTGTCGTATTTGTTATAGTAATCATGTTTCACTTGGCCCTTCCAACGCCTCCATAATGCCCCAGCAATGCTTAGACAATTATCTCTGAACTCTGGAGGAGCATCAGTGTTGTCCTTTAAAAAAAATTCAGTCAAGTTATTTTATATATAAACATTGAGACAATTCAATCATTGTAGGAACAATTATTTTATGTGTCACTAATTGTTACCTTAACCTCAGTCCATATATAGTCCAACGCATCCTCCGGCATGTCATCCCATCGCGCGTAATGGAGAGGAACTTTCTCCCCATTTCGTACCATGATTCCAATATGTGTTGCTAATTGTGTAGCAGATTTCCCAATAGCTTGTCCTAGGTCATTAAACACCAAATGAAGCTTTTGATTTGTGCCCCACGTCTCCAAACCTTTTGCTACTCCTCTACCTCGCCGTCTGGTAGAAGTGGATCCAGTAACTGAAGTACCTGCTCAATAGTAAAAAGAAAATATATGATGTTAAAAAAGGATATGCATTTATTTTGTAGAATATCACTAATGTTATAAAAATAAAACATGTACCATCAAGCTGAGTGGACTGTGAGGCCTCTAGTTGAGAGCCTATGCTTGTAGAATGGGTAAGTTCCTGTGACTGCACATGTACCTGTGTCTGTGTTTGGGGTTGTACCTGTACTTGTGGTTGTGGTTGCACTTGTACATGTACCTGTACCTGTGCTCGAGCCCGAGTATAGGGATGTGACTGGGCTTGGGGTTGTACATCTACCTGGGCCTCGGGCTCCTGCTGGGACTCGGATTGCAAGAAATCTAATATTGTTCTACCACGTGCTTTCTTTGTTCGTGCCATGATATAACTATTGATAAGGAACATATAAAGATAATTTAATATTCACACATAGGGATACGTCATCTCATCATAAACATAGTCATCTCATCAGTCATAAAAAAATTGAAAAACACATAGGGATACGTCATCTCATCATAAACATAGTCATAAAAGTCATCTCATCATAGTCATAAAAGTTATCTCATCATAAACATCATCATAAAAGTCATCTCATCATAGTCATAAAAACATCATAATAGCATATCAGTTATCATCATAAATGTCCACTTCATCATTGTCTGGCAGTGCTGTAATAGTTTGGTCGACTGTTGTCCCAGTTATTCCTTGTCTCACCCAGAGAACACCACAAACCCGTCCTTGCACTCAATTTGTGTAAGTTGTGAGATGTGATGGAGGTCCTTATGAATGAAGTAGGAGTACTTAACAAGATATTGTTTGTGTTTGATAACAAAATTACTTCCATAATTTTTGTTTAGTTTTTGTTTCTCGTGCTGGAGTTCGTGTTTATACTATTAACTACTTAAACTTAGCCATTTATCAAACCAACATAACTTAAATTACGAAACTCCAAACTTGGATTTAGTTCAATTTATGTCTCATTTTTAATTGATTCAAAGTAGTGTTGATTTGACAAAGAACTAATTTAAAAAAAAAAATTTATTTAACTGAACACGGACTCTTGTGCAAAAAAATTGGTACTCATCAAATATTTCAATGTACAGAACCAGTAAGCATATAAATCACAAAACCAGTTTTTTGTTTCCCCCCCACCCAAAAAAAAAAAAACCCTGGATTGGACTGGATCTATTCCCAAACAGGGCAAACGTTTATTCACTTCCATGGGGTGGTTGTGTGGTCACTCATTACTTACCTTTCTTCTTTATGGAAAGTGTTTTACAGTACCCAAAAATCCAAACACTTGAGACCTCAAGCACGCAATACAAGTTAAAATGCTAGCATTTGCATGATACTAAGATTGAGTGACCACACAAACCACGCAATACAAGTTAAAATGCTAGCATTTGCATGATACTAGGACAGAGTAATAGAGAATTTATTTTATTTTATTTTTTATTGCTAGTTATTTTAACTACCACATCAATTTAGAATCAAAAGTAGAAAGCATTAGGCCTCAAGCAATTATGTTCTTGGCTTATAAGATTAAAAATCTGATGGTGAATTCTCGGTAATCAAAATCATAATTCGTGGACTACAACTAGGAACAATATCCGAATGTCCGAATGGTGAACGATTGTAGAGTGTGAGTTGTAATATATACATATATATATATATATACCTGAAAGTTGAGAATGGTGAACGATGAAGACGATGATGGCTTGAAAGAATGAGATCGGTATGTGGCTCGGAGTTCACTTCAGGCCAATCCTTCGGTGGTCACATGAGAAGGCACAAAACATAGATCCAATAAGATTTTCTCCCAAAACATAGATCCAATTACATATCCCCAAAACATCAACATAAAAAAAAAATCACAGATAGAGGGAGATTGGTTCAGGCTACAAAGAATACTTACATAGACAGAGATTGATTCATGGTTCAGGGCTGCGACGGCATCATCGGCAACCGGCGGTGGGGTAAGAGAGAGAGAGAGAGAGAGAGAGAGAAGGGATGGGGCGAAGTTTTGTTAAGAAACCAAGAGGGAAAATGGGCGGGATGTGATGAGTGAGTGAAGAGGGAAAGTGAATTTAGAGTTAGGGCACGTTTTTCTCTCTTTTTCTTTTTCTTTTGTTTTTTTCTTTTTTATTTCCTAACCTAATATATTTGTGACAGATATGTACATTACCGTCACGAAAAAAAAATATTTGTGACGGATAGATACGTTTCCGTCACGAAAAAAAAATTATTTGTGACGGATAGGTACATTTCCGTCACGAAAAAACATTATTTGTGACGGACATATTTCCGTTACAGAAACCGTCACAATAACTTTTTTTGTGACGGATTTGACTCCGTCACAAAAACGTTCGTCACAAAAGGCCTGTTTTCTTGTAGTGAAAGGGCCAAATTAATTAGTTGACTCTCTCTCTCTCTCTCTCTCTCATAAATATTTCAACTCCTCAACGAACATCCACGTCGCAATGGTTATATTCACTTAATATTATTAAGTGCCTTTTGGTAATTAATTTTTTTACAGGTTTTTCAAGAACCAGATTTTTCAAAGAAAATATATATATATATATATATGTATATAACAATATCAAACACTAAACAGTTTTTTAAAAATTCTTCTATTTAAAAAAAAAATCTCTTATTAATTTCCATAGAGATCTCAAACAGGCTCTCAAATGCAAGCTCTAATTAAATAATCACTATTTTCCGCAAATGTTGATCATCAATCTTCCACTAATATTCAAAAGATTAATATGACAGAAATTTCATCACATTAAATTGCATATAATCTCTATCATTGTCTGGTTGATGGAGATACAAACTATATCATATAGCACAAACCTTAACCTTTCACAAGCTCCGGGAGTTTATTTTGGATCTATTATTAGCAAGTGTACGTCTCCCTTTGGTTAGAACAACTATACAAGGTGGATATGATTGGTACGTACGTGACAATATGTCAACACGTTGACTTAGTGGAAATAAAGGGTTAATTATACTTTATCCCTCTAGTTTGGTTTGATGTTATTTTATTTTTTGTGGTTTAAAAGTGACCTCTTTATCCCATGTACTGTCAAGTAAGTGTCACCGTTAAAATTAGTGACCACTTTACCCCCCTGTGGTTTGGTCCGATGACACTTTACTCCCTTATAGTTTGGCCCGATGACACTTTAACCCCACTGTGCTTTTGAGGTAAAGTGTGAACTGAATAATATTTTTAGCGGTGACACTTTACCCGAAAGCACACAGGGGGTTAAGTAGTCACTTTTAAATCACAGAGGAATAAAGTGACATCGAGCCAAACCACAAGGGGATAAAGTGTAATTAACCCAGAAATACTTGGGTAATACTTGTGTCCCAATCTTTATTGTATAGAATTTGTTGTCCAAATAATTGCTCAAATAGCACCTAGTCAAAGAAGAATTACTCAAGAGGATCGACTGTCACGCAACCTCATCGTGCGAACATATAGAAAACTTGGGTGTAGTTATATTTTTACGAGCATTATCAGCTTACTCATTGATAGAATCACAAATAGGGAATAAAATAATTTAAAAAATAATTATAGAAAAATCTAGTGAAAAGTCCCATTCTACCAATGTTTTTTATAATAGACCCACCAATTGGTACTTCACAATAATAGGTCCTATAATTGTGATTGTTGTTAGAGATTAGTCCAAAATATCCTATTATAGAATGATTAGATGACTTTTCTACCCCTAATCTCTATATATAGAACCGTATCTATATATGTACATATATTTAATACATGTTTAAATAATGAATCAGCTTTAAAATCTTACCAAATCTTATCCAATCCCCATTGATTATGCATATAATATATATAGAAATAATATTCCAATATTTTAGGATTTCACTTTACAAATCTGTTTCATTTATATTGAATACCACTAATACACTCCATTCTATAACAGTCCATAATCCATTCGAATGAGATAATAGTTCGCACAGTGTGAAATTTCGTGTTGTGTTTTACAGTATGAAATTTCACACTCAACTATTTCATACTGTGTGATTTACAATGTGAATTATACAACTATTCAATTTTTCTTAGTTGCGTCCGCGCTAGCGACAGTTTCAGAATTGAATATATTAACCAATCTGTGTTCATCCATCTCTCAATTCATCAAAAAGTAACTCGTCATTCTATGAAATTTAACAGTGTACAATTTCATACCACAATACTAGGAATACATTTAGCACTGTCTTATCACAAATTCATTTGCACATTCATTTTACATTTGACTGCAATAATGCATTGATATCACAATTTTACTTCACATAGTATACAATTTCGCAACACAACGTTTGAACCAAGAACATGAGTGTTAAATTTCACACTACTACCTTTTGAACAACAACCTTTGAACCACGACACAGTATACAATTTCGCACCACAACTTTTTGAACCAAGAACTTTAGTGTTAAATTTTAATAGTGTAAAATTTAACAGTGTAAAATGTAACAGTGTCCATCTCCAAACAACTTTAAACTTGGGATTTGGATGGGATCCGAGCAATTGATACAACCTACACAACAAATTTAATTAGTATAAACAAAAAAACGAGTGACAAATTTTACACTAATCTCACTTAATGCGAATGTGAATCTTCAAGACGTGTTCAAATATAACAAACTTTTATCATATGAGTGTTAAATTGCACACCCACAATTTCACAATAATATCAATTAATGCGATTTTGAATCTTCACGACATGTTCAACATTACAAATTAAATCTGATAAAGTGAGTGTGAAATTCAACACTCCGATGATTGACCATGCAAAATACGAGTTTGAAATCTCACATCAGGAGGATATGTTCAACAATATCAATAACTCGTAGTACTGTTGTGTATCAAGTAACCGGTGTCGGCATCGCTGATTTCTCCCTTTGATGTGCCACTGCCGCGCCGGAGTAGGACTACGCCGACGATGACAACGATGGAGTCGCCTGAACGGAGAGCTGTGAATGGTCTGATGCCGATGATGGCTGCACCGACGACGAGGACGAGGACGAGACTACTTCCGAATGATGAGAAGTTTGGCTGCCAATGTTTCTGCTTCTGCTTCATTTTTTTTAACAGGATTTGTGTATTTTAGGTTTCTCTGTATATATATATATATATGCATCTGTGTATATATTTGTGTATATATATATATTATATGGTATTTCCTTAATCAATATAGATAAATTTGGTAAGACTGAGGGGTAGTTTGGGCCTATTTTTTTTTTTGTGGACCTTTTATTAAAATGTTACATGGACTAGACCTATTGCAAGAAACTTAGAGTAAAATGGATATTATATTAATTAACTCATAATTATAATCAAGTTTTGCATTTAATTCTAATTTTAATTATAGCGTCATTTTAGAGATTTGTTCATATTTATATGATTTTAGTTTACCTATTTAAATAGGTAAGGGTTCTCAGTTATTGGTAATCTTAAATAAATATTTGAATATTGACATTATCTTTCTCTCTAATTTTCTGTCTCTTCTCTCAGGGAGAAGTAATCTTAAATAAATATTTGAATATTGACATTATCTTTCTCCCTAATTTTCTGTCTCTTCTCTCAGTCTTCTCCCTCACTGTCTGTCTTTTCTCTCGTTCGTCTCTCTCTATATTCTCTTCGTTTTCTTCTAATCTAGTTCTACATCAATTGATATTAGAGCCAAATTTCTGGTTCATCTCATCTTATTATTTGCACCACCCAAACAGCACTTACATACTCATCATATCCAAACCTTCAGAAGTCTAACCTTCATATATCGGCCCCATCACCATAACTATTGCCGCCCCCAAACAGCCCCTACAACCACAATTGACCCCCAACCAGTACACCACATCACCTCTCTCCATCCCAGCCATAACATCATCTAACCAACCACCAATCTCCACCTCATCAAATACCCTGACTCCCAATCAATTAAACTCCTCAGTTTCATACCCAATATTCAAGGATATCACCATCACCTTCAAGAAAACTCATTGCATGTGCGCTGCTGCCACTAACCACCACATATTGCGTCGTTGCCGGATCCAAACCATCCACTACCATCTACAATTGTCGTCATCTGATTTGTTTTAAAAAATAATAATAATAGTAATGTTATAAAAGTAATAATTAAACATGCACACAATCAATAATTAATATAAAGGAACACAAATATTTCAGGTGGTTCGGCAATTTGCCTACGTCCACTGCAGAGGGGATCATATTATTATTGTGATAACAACTCAATACATGCACTTATATTTTACCAGTATAGTATACTGATATTCAATCTTCTTTACTTGAATCTTCTACCTGAACTTTCACCAAATCTCTCTTCTCTCACTTTTCGTCATCACAACAGTGAGGATGTTCATTCCCACTTATAGGAGACTTCTTTGTGTCTTCTTTCTATATTCACATGACATATAGCTCCAAGCTCCTTGATCAAACTAGAGCCAACAAACATTCACATGCTACTAACTAACAAAGTTGCATCCCTCCAAAAATTGACATGTGATAGGCATCCAATATATATATTCATAACACTCCCCCTCGGATGTCTATCTAAAAGAGAATATTCTTGTCAATCGATTGCTCCCCCTCATGTCGACATGAGCATGAATTTTTCAAGAGAACTCTTTCAGTCGGTGCATCCCAATGCTATGCACTAGCTTCTTGAACGTTGTAGCTGGTAGTGCTTTGGTGAATAGATCTGCCAGATTATCAATAGAGCGTATCTGTTGAACATTGATCTTACCCTTTTCTTGGAGTTCATGTGTATAGAAGAATTTTGGTGAGATGTGCTTGGTTCTGTCACTTTTAATGAATCCCCCTATGATTTGTGCTACACATGCAGCATTATCCTCATAGAGTGTTGTTGGTGTATCATTTATTGAAGATAAGTCACACGACTCTCGAATATACTGTATCATGGATCTCAACCAAACACATTCGCGACTGGTTTCATGTAGTGCAAGAATCTCAGAATGATTTGAAGAAGTGGCAGTCAATGTCTGCTTCACAGATCGCCATGATATAGCAGTATCGCCACAAGTAAATACATAGCCGGTTTGAGATCTAGCTTTGTGTGGATCAGAAAGATAACCAGCATCAGCGTATCCAACTAATGGTGATTTGGATTCCCTTGGATAAAATAATCCTAAATCAATTGTACCACGAAGATAGAGAAAAATGTGCTTGATTCCGTTCCAATGTCTTCGAGTTGGAGCTGAGCTAAATCTTGCTAGCAAATTGACAGCAAATGCAATATCTGGTGGTATACAATTTGCAAGATACATGAGAGCACCAATTGCGCTCAGATATGGTACTTCGGGGCCAAGTAACTCCTCTTCATCATCTTGAGGACGATAGGGATCCTTCTTTACATCAAGTGATCGAACTACCATCGGAGTACTCAATGGATGAGCATTATCCATATAGAAACGTTTTAAAATTTTCTCTGTGTATGTAGATTGATGTAAGAGGATCCCTTCAGAGAAATGCTCAAGTTACAATCCAAGGCAAAATTTTGTTTTTCCGAGATCTTTCATTTCAAATTCCCTCTTTAAATAATCAGCGGTTCTTGTGAGCTCTTCGGGAGTTCCAACAAGATTTAGATCATCTACATATACCGCAATAATTGTAAAGCCAGATTCTGATCTTTTAATGAAAATGCATGGACACATAGGATTATTTATATATACTTCTTTCAACAAGTATTCGCTTAGTCGATTGTACCACATGCGTCCAGATTGCTTTAATCCGTATAAAGATCTTTGCAATTTTATCGAGTACATATTTCGTGGTTCAGAGGTATATGCTTTAGGCATTTTAAATCCTTCAGGGATACTCATATGTATGTCACTGTCTAGTGATCCATATAAATATGTTGTAACCACGTCCATCAAGCGCATATCTAGTCCTTCGGAGACTGATAGGCTAATCAGGAATCGAAACGTAATAGCATCCATAACAGGAGAATATGTTTCATCATAATCTATACCAGGTCTTTGCGAGAAACCTTGTGCTACAAGTCTGGCCTTGTATCGCACAATCTCATCCTGTTCATTACGTTTCCGCACAAATACCCATTTGTATCCAACGGGATTTACGTTTTCAGGTGTACGGACTATAGGCCCAAATACTTCCCGTTTTTCCAATGAGTTCAACTCCGCTTGGATAGCCTCTTCCCACTTGGGCCAATCCTTTCTACATCGACATTCTTCAATACTATGTGGTTCAGGATCATCATCACTTCGGGTGATTTCAAGTGCTACTGTAAAAGCAAATGCATGATCCATGACAATATTATTACGGTCCAATAAATTTCCAGTGGATATATAATTTATCGATATTTCCGTATTGTCTAATACTTGTGCCTCTTTGGGGGCTATTTGTTCCTCTTCGGGGGAAATATGCTTACCAACGTTGGATTTATCAAGTATTTCGATCATATCTTTTGAGGTTTCTCCCGGAATTTCTACCTCATTCATTTGCCCCTTTAATTTTCTCTTTCTAGGAACTTTGTCCTTTGAACCACTAGGTCTACCACCCTTCAAGCGTGTCGTAGACTCACTTACCACTGCACTACCAGATTGTCCTGCAGGGACTTCAATTCTCGCATGAGTGTTTACAACTGGTACATGTGATTTTGTCCTCACGTGATTGGTTTCCCTTGTTCAAGCACGTTATTCCACCAATCCAATGCTTCGCCCATCAACGTATCGGATGCGCATAAAATTTTCTCCTCATCGGTACATATTACCTGACGGAAATGTCTTTCCATGTCCATCATCCAATGATCGGCCAAGTCTATGTCAACCTGTCCATGATACAACGTCGGTTTCCGTTTATGAAACTGTTCCACGATTGTGTGTTGAGGTCGCGGTGTCGATGGTGCATTGACATAACGAATTTCCACTTGTGGAGGCTGAACGTTCATCTGTTCTCTTTCACTTACCGCTTGTATGAAATTGCCCACCATATTCACTATTTGGTCCATCCGCGAATGCGGTGATAATTCTCTTGGTGGATCAGCCATAACGTTTCAAATATTTCCCCCTGTTGAGTTCAATGCATAATGACCATGCATGTTATGCCACAATATAGATATATGTGCACAGTTCATCACAATCAACAAATGCTAATGCATGAAGCATTTCTACAATGATAACAATTATCTTCACAATTACACACTCCACTCGACGTCACTCAGCATATATAATGTCACTCGTTCTCAAGGCTCTAAACTTATGCTTTGATACCACTAAATGTCACAGCCCGGTCCCACAATAGCGGAACCGGAGCCCGTGGCACGCCACCGAGGCTAAACCAATTCATTAACGTTCCCAAAATTAGGTTTGAAGAACACACGCAGCGGAAAAACAAAACACATTTTAAAACCAGAGGTTCAGTCGACTGCTCAGTCGACGGGAGAAGGCAGGGAGTTTTCACAATGTTTAATAGCAATTCCAGTCGACTGAGGCTGGGGGTCCAGTCGACTGAGGCGGGGCCCAGTCGACTGCTTTTGCTATAATAAGAAGCAGTAGCTAACAGATACAGGGGTTCAGTCGACTGAACACAGGACCAGTCGACTGCTCCCCTGGCAGCAGCCCAATCTGTAGAATTTCAAGTTTAAAAGCTTTCTAACTTTCACCAATAATCAACCACTCAATCCAAACTCAATCCAAAGTAATCTTAGCTGTATTAAAACATTTCTAAAGCAGGATTACAACATGTCACTAACTATTACAACGGTTTAAAATCCATTCTATCATGCGAAGTTAAACATAAGTTAAAACAATAAAAAGTCTTATTACAACATCCTATTGTCCCAAAACTACAAAGTTAACATTTAAGTTGCCTTCCAAGAGAACTCCCAACCCACGTACTCACTTCTGCGATTCCTCGCCAGCATTTACACCTGAAATGGTTATTTGAATAACCACACATATTTCGATTTGTTTAAGCTAATGCTTAGTGAATAAAACAACATATGCACATGAATGATAAACATGTCCGCATTCACGTCTCTACAATTCATACTAGTCGCCGGAGACTCACGTGCCCGTCCATACTCCCAATCCGCGACTCCTCGCCAATAAGTCCACGCGAAAGGGTAAGACCCACGATTCTTCTCTTCAATCGTGCGACCTTAATGCCTATATCGGCTCCACAAAATGGCACGGTGACCACGTGCTCCTTCTGACCCAAATAAGCAACTTAACATGCTCAAATACATATCACCATGCTCGCGGTAATCAAAACATATCACCGTGCTATTGAGCCTACTTATCAATATAAATGCCCAATATGAACTACACAATATATCTCTAAGAATTAATACATGCTATTCACACAAAACATGAATACATGTCAAGAAATCATTCCAAAACATAGTTGAATCACTCACCTCCGAATAACGCTCCTATAATTCAATCTGAAGAAAACCCGTGCACAAAGAACGTGCAGAAATCCGTCTAGTACAATTCATATGGATCAGAATTCCATTTATCAACTTTTATGAAAAATTCTAGAAAATAACTTTTCAAAAAACTTAGCCAAACAGGCCCTAATAGGTATCAAAACGAAGCTCTTACCTCGAGGAGCTCGAATATGAAATCTGGGAGAAAACAAACTGACGGAAGGTCGTCGTTTGGCGTCGCAAAGCTTGAAGCAACAAAATCTCCCTCTAGCCCCCTTTTGGCCTCCTTTCTTAAGCTTTAGGTTAAGCTTTGTGAAATATCTCAACTCATCTCTATCTATATATAGGCAAAACTATTGAGAATTACGTTTACCTCCCCACGAGTTTTCAAAACTCCTAATTAGTCTCTGAAACTTTCTATACAGCTTATTCATAGCTTTACGAGTGAAACCTCAAAATTATAAAGGTTTTCGACTAAGTTTCGTTTGGTCGCTAAAACGCGAATTTCTATATGACGTTTCCGAAGTTGCTAATTAGCCTACCAAATTAATAGCGTGTTCATTCGTCCTCACCAGGATACTAAATCTAACAACAGAAATAAATTCTAAAACAGAAAATAATACAGATATTGAAATACTCAGGTAAACATTTATTTTCAGATAAATATTTAAAATGTTCTACAGTGACCGTCTCATACTCGGAGAGACTTCACAAACAATAAATCCTCAATCACACCAGTTTTAAAGGGTTCTCTAATACAGACACCCAAATCAACTCGTGAGTCAAAACTCACTCAACCATGCATGTGTCATAAGACACGCCACATCACATTATCATGCATGACAATGTAATGCAAATGAAATAACACAAATGTGGATGTTATAGATTCTATCACTTTCTTTGTATCAGTGAATGCATCAGGCAATTGATTTGTAATTTCTTGTAAATGAATGATCCTTTGCACTTCAAGTTCACATTGAGTAGTATGGGGGTCAAGATGAGACATAGTCGTTGTTTGCCAAGAAATTTCTCGTTGAGTTTCAGGCTCCGGCTTTGCTCCCCCTAATAGTGGGAATATTGTTTCATCAAAATGGCAATCTGCAAGTCTTGCCTTAAAGAGATCACCCGTTAGAGGTTCAAGATATCTTATTATAGATGGAGAATCAAAACCAACATAAATTCCAAGGCGTAGCTGAGGACCCATTTTTCTACGTTGTGGTGGTGCAATAGGAACTTGCACAGCACAACCAAATACTCTTAAATGAGAAACGTTGGGTGGTTGCCCAAAAACGAGTTGTAACGGAGAGTATTTATGATAAGCAGTTGGTCTAATGCGAACCAATGATGCAGCATGTAATATGGCATGACCCCAAGCAGAAACAGGTAGTTTCGTTCTTAAAAGTAAAGGTCTAGCAATCAATTTGAGACGTTTGATAAACGATTCAGCTAACCCATTTTGTGTGTGTACATGAGCAACAGGATGTTCAACATGAATACCAATAGACATGCAGTAGTCATCAAAAACCTTAGATGTGAATTCACTAGCATTGTCAAGGCGTATAGCCTTTATGGGGTAGTCAGGAAATTGTGCTCGTAATCGAATGATTTGGGCAAGGAGCCTAGCAAATGCAGCGTTCCGAGATGACAACAAACAAACATGTGACCATCTAGTAGAGGCATCAAGTAAGACCATGAAATAAGAAAATGGTCCAGATGCTGGATGGATAGGTCCACATATATCTCCTTGAATGCGTTCCAAAAATGCTGGGGATTCAAAGTTTACTTTTGTAGGAGATGGTCTTACAATCAATTTTCCTTGTGAACAAGCGGTACAAAGATTATCACTAGGCAAAAGAATTTTCTGATTTTTCAAAGGATGTCCATGAGAGATTTCAATGATCCTATGCATCATAATAGTCCCGGGGTGGCCTAGACGGTCATGCCAAAGACCAAAAACTTTTGGGTCAGAAAACTTTTGGTTTATCACAACATGTGATTCAATAGTATTAATTGTTGTCTGGTACAACCCGGAGGGATGAGCATGAAGTTTTTCCAAAATATGCTTTTTGTTTGAAACAACTTTAGTGATGCAAAGGTAATCAATATTACCCTCATTAACAGTTTCAACGTGGTATCCATTTCGGCGGATATCTTTAAAACTGAGTAAATTCCTTCGGGATTTGCTGGAGTATAAAGCATTTTCTAAATGAATTGTTGTTCCTTTTGATAAAATTATGCTCGCCTTTCCAGATCCTTCAATGAGACTAGATGTACCGGATATTGTGTTCACACTGGCTTCTGCTAATTTTAAGTTCAAGAAAAATCTTTGATCTCGGAGAATGGTATGTGTAGTTGCACTGTCAACCAGACATATATCTCCACCTTTCATCATGCAATCTATCAAGTGATAGAATTTATATATTAGTACAAACAAAATGTTTATTCATTACTCAAGGAAAATACATGCATAGTGTTATAAGCCAAACTTTAATACATTAAGAAAAATACATGCATATATAGTACTACAAGCCAAACATTAACACATAGCATAGATGGTCTAAACACATTCATTGTTTAAGGGACCGAAGTAAGGATCGGAGTCAACCAGGAAATCAGCCACATCAAGATGAGTGATATCCAATGGATCATCGTGGTCAACAAAATTTGTCTCTATCTTATCTTCTTTCCCTTTTCCTTTTATTGAGGCCTGATAGAGATCTACTAAATGTTTTGGCGTACGACAAGTACGCGACCAATGCCCTTTCATGCCACATCTACAGCATCCATTTTCATCTTTCTTGACAGCTCTTTGTACGCCTTTGCCATTTTTATTCCACTTCGGGTGGTAAGGTGCATTGTTCTTGTATGGATGATAACCCTCACGGTACCAATGTTTATTTTTTTCCTTGACCATGACCATAACTATGACCATGACTACAACCACGACTATGATCATTTTTACGACCATATCCATGTTTGGCTCCTCGTCCAGCTCTTTGATTATTGTGTGGAACTTCATCCATTTCAGAGAATGTGGTTCCATGTGCTTCAGGCAATGGAGCAGAGCCAGTTGGACGGCGATGATGATTTTTCATCAATAGTTCACTATTTTGTTCTGCCACGAGAAGACATGATATTAATGAGGAGTACTTCATGAATCTCTGCTCTCGATATTGCTCCTACAAGAGTACACTCGAGGGATGAAAAGTAGATAATGTCTTCTCTATCATCTCTGAATCAGTGACCGTTTTTCCACACAATTCCAATTGAGAAGTAATTTGAAATAAAGCTGAATTATACTCCCCAACTGTCTTATGATCCTGGAATCGTAGTTGGATCCAGTTATATCGAGCTTTTGGTAAAGTAATTAATTTTATATGTTGGATACGTTCTTTCAAATTGGTCCAGAGGACAAGAGGACTTTTTACTACAAGATATTCATCTTGTAATCCTTCATGGATATGGTGTTGGATAAACTCTAGTGCACTGGCTTGGTCTCGTTCCGATTCAAATTTCCTTCTACAATAGTATTCCAAAGATCCTTTGCTTTTAGTCGTATTTCAGCTTTATGAGCCCATGATAGATAGTTGTTTCCCGAGATGTCCAGAGGTACAATTTTAAACTTGTCAAGATTCGACATATTCAAACACTATACAGATAAAAGAAAGTAAGGTTTAGAATCAAGTAAAATGAAGGTATGCAAATAAACAGGTTAATGTCAAATAAGGGATGTAATAATGTAAAATAAAATTCCTTCTTCAAGAGAATAATCAGTTAGATTTTCCATAATCTCTTCAAGAGATTTCCTCTTCGAGAGGGTCATGAATTATCTCTACGGGAGACTTTTCAGCACATGTATATATATGCTTAATATACATATTGAAAATCACTAAATTGCGTGATAGCAGAGTGGTGGGGACTGAGGATCTTTAACTCTAAGATCTCGGGTTCCAACCTGGCTATCCGCGATTGTTTTGTTTTGTTTTTTTTTTTTTTTTTCTTTAGCTCTTCAGTTTTTCCATTCAATAATGGTTAGACAATCGTGTGGTAGCAGAGTGGCAACGAACTGAGTGCCGAATAACCCACGTCCGCGGACTCGAGTTCGAACCTGGCTTCTGCATTGTTGTCTTTTGTTTTTTTTTTTTTTTTTTTTTTTCAAGAGTTATGTCTAAGATATCAATTATTTATTTACTACTTCTTCAAGAAGTTTATTTATTATCTGTTTGAGAGATAACTATTCAGGAGTATACACACACATATAGAAAAGTAAATATATATATATATATGTATATCTCTTCAGGAGACTAGTTCATTAAGAGTATGATGAGTTTTTCTGCAGAAGATTTATCTACTACCCCTTCAAGAGGTTTAGTAATTAGCTCTTCAGGAGTATTTTCAAATATGCCTCTTCAAGAGTACTGCCTATAATCACTTCTTCATAAAGTCTGCAATAAATTCCTCTTCGGCAGGAGTAAAATTTATAACCAGTTCAGGGGTGTATATATGTATACATATGTGTATATATATATATATAAGTTAAACAATATAGATATATGGTACCTTTTGTCATGAGCCAACCCAGTTGGTATAGGCTCGTGCTGATAACGTGTTATAAAACTAATAATTAAACATGCACACAATAAATAATTAACATAAAGGAACACAAATATTTCAGGTGGTTCGGCAATTTGCCTACGTCCACTGCAGAGGGGATCATATTATTATTGTGATAACAACTCAATACATGCACTTATATCTTACCAATATAGTATACTGATATTCAATCTTCTTTACTTGAATCTTCTACCTGAACTTTCACCAAATCTCTCTTCTCTCACTTTTTGTCATCACAACAGTGAGGATGTTCATTCCCACTTATAGGAGACTTCTTTGTGTCTTCTTTCTATATTCACATGACATATAGCTCCAAGCTCCTTGATCAAACTAAAGCCAACAAACATTCACATGCTACTAACTAACAAAGTTGCATCCTTCCAAAAATTGACATGTGATAGGCATCCAATATATATATTCATAACAAGTAATACTAGTAACTTTTATTTTGAGACAATCAAGATCCGACCCAAATCTGTTTATCTACCAACCCCATACCAACACTCTTTTCCAACCCAAAGTGTATTCCCATTTTCACCCAATTTTGCAAATTTAAGACTCAACCCCCAACATTTTGAAATTGCAAATACTACACCAGAAGTTTCTAAAATATCAGCAGCACCCTTAAAGTTTCTGTAGTTTGGAACTATAATACATCTTAAGCCAACCATATAAACCAGCCACCACCTTGTCGATCGGGCCAGTTATAAACACCACCACATGAGTTTGATATTTGCAAAAGTACCCCCACAACTTTTTGAAAATTTTAGAAGCATTCCCTACTTTCTAGAATTTCATAAACTGTCACGCCTCGGAGTAGTGAAAATTAGAGGGAAATAAAATTTTCCTTTCTGGATCCGTGAGTCATGACTAGTTACATAAAACTGACCTGTCCGAACAAGCATTCTAACATAGATATATCATAGTAAGGAAATTTCAAAGCGCCTAATGGTATTCATGGGGGAACTTTAAATGTTTTGCTATTTAGGCTATTACAGAAGTTCCAAATGAAAACCACAAAAGATAGTTTCTCAAAACATAACGGAGATCTTAATACGGTAGAAGGCCAAGGTTTCGTTCTAGCTGGCATACCCATACCTTTCATTATCATACTCTTCCTCAAAATCTTCCTCAGGATAACCTAGACGTAATATGTCCAGGGCAGAGAGAAGAGCCGTTAGCTTTTGAAGCTAAGTGAGTTCATCTAACCGATCACTCCTAATACAACAATAGTAATACTATACACGTATAACAAATATCTCGAAAGTGAACATGATAAGCATATTACATGATGGTATGATAACATGATACAATATCGATATACTCGACCTTTAATCAAACACTGACGATGACCCATGTGATTTGTTACATTACCAGTGTAACACCGTTATCTTAGAGTAAAATGATTATGTTGCTATCGTTGCCTAGCAGGGGCCTAGAGCAGTTTTAGTTTTAAAATAGTGTAACCATTGTACTCTTAAGTCTTTGTGACCATACCTAGAGAATAGAATAGTTACTGACACGAGTGCCATTAGCTTACGGCTTCATAGTAACATCGTCGCCTTACAACCTTACAGTAACATCGTCGCCTTACGGCCTCAATAACATCGTCGCTTTACGACCTCATAGTAACCCCATTGCATAATAACTTGTTCCCGTTGATTTGACTGTAACATTTGGACCTCCGCAGTCAACCCAAACGTGTGTGACAATATATTTTAGTTAGTCTCCTCGACCAACCATGCAAACGTCAACTTTGACATTCATGCCTTGACTACGTTCATGTGAATATTTATGCGAGTGTATGGCATATAATATAACAAGTATGAATCATAATAACAATCATCAATTAAGCATGGCGTATAAGTATCTAGGTATGCGTTTTCATATAAACAGTTCGTCTTAACGTTCATATATATAATACTCATCAGATATGTCCACATAGGACACACTGGATATTCACATAATACACATAGGATAGTTAATTCTATAATATACTAAGTGAGTTAGGACGACTCATCTCAATGCAGGTGCATAAAAGTAAGCGTAATTGTGGTCTCTATAATGCATATAAATCCATAGAACGACGGTTAATAGGCGTACTAGAATTAAGGGCATAATGGTAATTATGCCAGATGGGTCCCTAAATCTCAACATGATGATCTAGACATCATTCTGAGTCTAACGTCATTGACTAGACTCAAATCGGAGTCTGTCATTTAAAAGGTTGAGTTTTCTATACCAGTACGGGCCCTAGAGATAAGCTATATTTTTTTCCTCCAAAAGGTCACCAAACTTTAAGGGAGGGTCTTAGACATTATGTTAAGACTCTAGGAATTGACCGCGTATTTTTCTGAGCTACGGTTTATTTTCTATGAATTATTGAAATTCTAATTGTCTAATAATAGATTGCGAGGTCCCAAATTACAAAATATAATTTAGGACTATACTTGGTCTTTATAAATATTTTTATTAAATACTATGCCTTAAAATAGGCTAGTAGACGTGGCCGAGATCGTTTCAAAATGGCCATATCTATGTCAGCCATTGCCTAAACCGACCGACGCGCAGATGTCCTCGGTCAAAAAATAGCCTTTTGAGGCTGGTAAACAACACTCATTTGACATTGCAATGGCTGATCAGATTTTTGACTTTATGATGGCCGATAGACAAATTCGGCTTCCTCACAACATTAAATTACCTTCGGCCAACGAGCTGAAAGGAAAAGAGTACTGCAAATGGCACAACTCTTGGCGTCATACCACTAACAATTGCTTGGTATTCCGAAATGTTTTGCAGGATATGATTGATAAGGGAAACCTGAAGTTTGCCGAGAAGGAAAAAGAAGTAATGGGAGTTGATAGCAACCCATTTCCAGAGATAGTGGGGGCAAACATGGTGACACCTGATTTCACCATCCTGCGGAGACCAAGGGAAAAGATCGAATTTAGAGGAGTTGACGTTGCCGAATCAAGCACGAAACTGAAGGAGCAAAAATTAGGAATGAGATTGGCTTCTAGTGTGGTGTCAGACAAGGTTACTCCCGAGGCAAATAATGGCCCAACTTTACAATGGATGGTTGATCTGATCAATCAAGGGTTGTGTCCAAAGTGCAAGGCTGAGGTAACTAGAAAGCCTGAACAAAAGAAGGAAAAAGCGAATCGGCCACCAAGCCGAGGAGGCCGATCCAAAGCCGCCTCACCTATCCAAACCAGGAATTCCACAGGAGGCCCGATTTTCAGAGGCACGAGTAATATCTGAAGGAATCAAGGCAAGTGACTAGGGACGTGAGACGGAAAATTTACCAACACCAAGACCGATCTCCGTGGATGGTGGTTCCACCAAGGGCTGAAGTGAACCAATGGAGAAGAGTAGAGCACCCCAAATTCCCAGACCATGCGTACTTCAGTAAGACCCAGAAAAGAAGAATGTAGCGGCTGAGGCAAGAAGCTCGAGATTGGGAAGCCAAATACCGTTTGGAGAAGAAGCGAGCAGATCAACAAAAGGACATAGTACCGAGGGTGATCTTAAGCCATAAAGGAAAGGAAAAGATTGAGGCTGAAGACCGAGATGTAAAGCCTCAAAAGCTTGAAACATCAATTCCGGAAGTAAACGGATCAGACTTAGAAATGGCCGATATCGAGTCAAACAACGAAGAATCATTGGAGAAGATTATCCAGTTCGGGAGCGTTCCAAAAGACTTCTCGGTGAACATGGTGTACACTTTTCCGATGTCTTTCGGAGCGAAACCGGACCAGGAAAGAAAAAGGGAAGAGGGTATGCATGAAGACAAGGGATCGACGCCTGTGTTTATCAATCAAGAAGTAAAAACGGAGAAACCAAAGGTCTCGGTGATAAGGCCGAAGACCGAGGATGAAGAAGGAGAGAAACCCGCAAAGGTAGTCTTTGAAAAGCCAGCAGAAGGAATGTCACAGCATCTAAAGCCGTTATACATTAACGCGGCTATTGATGGAGTGACGTATTCAAGGGTGCTAATCGATAATGGAGCAGCGGTGAACATCCTACCATCAATTATGTTGTTGAAGTTACAACGCGATGAGAAAGAATTGATCCCAACTGAGCTCACAGTTTGTGGGTTCACAGGGACACCAGCAAAGACCAAAGGAATCATCCCAGTGGAGCTCACAGTGGGAAAGAAAACCACCATGACAGCCTTCTTCGTGGTGGACTCTAGAGCTTCATACAATGCCTTGCTGGGTAGGGATTGGATTCACACCAGTTGGTGTATTCATTGAATTTGCACCAATTCCTGATTTTCTGGAACGGTGATGAGGTGGAAGTGGTTTGGGCTGATCACAAGCCTTTCGTTGCCAGAGTTCATTGTTCGGAAGCCATTTTATATAAAGACGACATCGGCCCGGTCAAATTCATCGGAACCGACAAGAACGGTAGGCCGAGATCGGCCAACATGGTGAAGGATCAGAAGAATCAATTGATTCAGGTATACAAGCAACTCGATCGGCCATCAATCGTGATTATGCCGATCGACGACGATAAAGAACTTGACATACTAAATGGACCAGAACCCATCATCAGTGAAGTCTAGAAGAGCACTGGCCGTGCAGGCCAGTGTTGCCAGAGTACAAGCTTTTCTGGCAGACAAACAAGCACAAATATCTTCGGCAGACATAGCCGATATTCTTGAAAACCAAGAAATTTTGGAGGATTGCATCAACCTCGAAGAATTGGCATCGGCCCCTATAAAACTCGACGATCTGAAGGCCGAGGTACAAGATCCTCTCCTTGAGGTTAATTTGGGGGCAAGCGGGGAATACCAGCCCACTTTCGTAAACCAATTACTAGAGCCCGATTTCCAAGCATCATTGATTTCTTTGCTTAAAGAATTTAAAGATTGTTTCGCTTGGGATTACCATCAGATGTCGGGCCTGGAAAGGGGACTTGTGGAACATCGGTTACCTATTAAAGAGGGGTGCAGGCCGTTCAAGCAATTACCCAGGAGAATGTCCCTGGAGGTCATGTTAAAAGTCAAAGAGGAGATCGAGCGGCTGCTGAAGGCTGGTTTTATAAGAACAACCAGGTACGTCGACTGGATTTCAAATATCGTACCTGTGGTCAAGAAAAACGGCAAAATAAGGGTCTGTGTAGATTTTAGAAATCTGAACATGGCCACTCCAAAGGATGAATACCCTATGCCGATAGCCGATCAACTTATTGACGTTGCGGCCAAACATAAAAAGTTTGGATTAGTCGCTCGACGTACTTGGTCTCGTATAGTTGAGAGTTAAACGTAATCAATAATTTGTTTGAAATTACGTGTTTAACTTTATTGATGACTGCCATGTGTATGTATTGTTGCTTCAAATTTCGGGATGAAATTTCTTTAAGGATGGTAGAATGTAACAACCCTAAAATTTCTAAGTGTGTAAATAATTATTTTCATAATTGTTTTCAATTAGCAATATTATATTAGTGTGCCTAGATAAGACATGTGTTTGAAAATTTTAAATTTTGAGGACCATAATTTAAATCATAGTGAGTCCGTTTAGTTTGAGTGTTACATTTTACTAATTTATATTTGTTAATTTAGTGTGCCTAGATAAGCGCAACGGTAAGGTTGCTCCATTGTGACCTGGAGGTCACGGGTTTGAATCTGGAAACAGCCTCTCTGCTTGCAGGGGTAAGGCTGCGTACATCTCACCCTCCCCAGACCCCGCAATGGCGGGAGCCTCGTGCACTGGGCTGCCCTTTTTATATTTGTTAAAAAAAGTGAAGGGTTGATATGTATTTTTTTATATATATAGTGTTTACAGGCCCGCATATGTGTCGAATAGTGTATCTGGTATTAAAATTAAGTTACCGGGGCATGAGTACCATTTGGGCTAGCTATTTTAGTAGTTTGGGTTACATTCTGGGCTCATATGAGTCTTTTTTGTGAGCCCATAAGAAGAAAAACGGGATTATTAATATTTGTGTGAGTGTTATAATATATTGTGTTTGTATTATATGTATATACATAGATAATATATCCTAGTGTTAGTTAAAAATAAAAAATAAATAAAAAATAAAAAAAAGCACCCACAAGAGAGAAATAGAGAAGAGGCAACTCTAGCCACGTAGAAGAAGAAGAAAAAAAGAAGAGAAGGGAAAAGAAGGGTCAGAAGAGAGGAGGATTCATTAGCTTTATTCCATGGAGTTCACCATCATCATCATCATCTTTCTTTTCCCAAGTCGGTGAGTAAACATTTAGATTTTTAGGTATGATTCGTAGTTTTGATTGATTTTCGATTTGTGTTCATTATAGTCTAAATAAATCGTATGGATGAGTGTTTATATAGATACGGATCTATAGTGATATATACATATATATATATATATATCAAAGGTTGGATATGAGTTATTTGGAAAATTGAAGAAAAAAATATTACTAACACAAATTCGGATTTGGGTAAAATTGAAGAAAACTCTCAAATCTGTTTTAGAAAATAATTCGTATTAATTTATACATTTTGTTTTTAGTAAAATCGTCAATGGAATTCAATGTAAAACGCGAATCTGCACCTATTTCGTCTAATGGTGTTTTTCCCAATTTTGCACCGTTTAGGCAGAAAATTCATATTACAGTAGCAGTAAATGTCAACTCCGAATTTCGAGTTATGTTTATGAAAATTGTTAGAGATGTTTCTTTGTGCGGAATTATTATGAGGAACAATTTCAGCCCAGGTTGGTTTTGGGGCTGTTTAATATAAGGTCTGCTTCGGACTGTTTTACATAGTACTATTGAGTGCCGATTTTAAATGCTAATTTATGCTATGTGTGATATTAAATGATGATTATAGCAATATTACGTTAGAGACGTGAATAGAATTTTGGTGCAAAGGTCTTATCGTGAATAATCGAATAATGATAATCCATGGAATAAATGGTAAATTCCCGAAGTGGTTAATAACATGATTAAACCCTCATGAATGGGTACTTATGTGAATTAGCGTACATGGTAAGGGAAAAAAATGATTTCAAGTTCCTTAGTGTTCATCGCTCCCCGTTGTGTGATATGTTTTTTTTTATAGCTCGACTTGATGAGTGTACCTTTTTGCCAGTGGCTTCTTGATCAAGCTGGCCTAAGCCTTATGCTAGGCTTAATTTATAGACGTCTAGGCATATTGACTGGCCTTCTGTGTGTATACCTAGTTTGGTTGATAATACAACCAAACTGGCACCAGAGTGGATGTTGGTAGTATGTCCAGGCACAGATGGGATATATGGGTGGCCTGTACCATGGAGGGTGGCCAAGTGGTGAAGCTAGGAAATTGAATAATGAATCGTTCATAAAAAGTAAGTCAACCATGGGTAAGGTGACCTTAGTGGTGAACCTAGGGCAAGAAAAAAATGACTGTGAATGTAGAGCGTTAAATGAAAATGGATAAACTGTTGCGGAACATGAAATTGAAAACTCGAAATGGTTACCGTGGTATAATGTGAAGGAAATTGATAAAATGATTTGGAAATGGAGAATTGCTTATTATAATACTAAGGATTTGTGCTAACTCTCGAGTTGCAGGATGGTGGGCCCACAAACCATTGTATGCAGGCTATGGCTCACCATGTTATTTAAGAGTAAGTGTTTCTTTTTACTTTATGGGTAGAACAAACTGCCGCCGTGACTCGGGGAAACTACCGCTTGTCCTCACTCACGTGTGGAACTACAGTTCTACCTACAAATCTGTATGTGTTTGTGGTCAAGAAAGGGAGGAAGCCCAGCGGATTCCCAACCTCAGGGAAATTCATTGGGTATCATTATGTTAATTGATTATTGTTGGGTTGGAGTCGAGTGGACCACGAGTGATCCTTGAGACTGGGGCGTGTTTACTCATACCAGTGTTATTATATAATACTGACCCGTGTGATGTTTATCATGCGGGGGCGTTTCTCGGGAAACGCAGTCGTTTTGCAGATTAAGGAGTAGACCGGTATGACTGTTGGATTGCATAGATTCGCTTGAAGGTATGAAGATCTTTACTGTTCATTTGCTATTTCATTTATTTGGCATTATGAGCCATTATTGTAGTTAGTATTGGGACGTTTAGTAGCTCTGACTAGAGATTGTAATAGATGTTATTTTGTCAAAGCTTTAATTGCAAATGAAAAGATTTTTAGTATTAATGAGAATTTAGAAATGTTTATTCAGCTTCCGCTTTTCAATTTAAGTGATTTAGTTGACGTAGCTTTAATCAAATGGATTTGAGAATTTTCAGAACCACGTGAGCATTTTTTTTAAAATGGAAATGTGATGGTTTTGTTTTAAAAACATAAATGGAGATTTATTATAAATGTTTTAATCAGGTTTTTAAGAACATCTATTGTCATTAAAAAGTTTTAATAGGATGGGCATCACGATGTTCACTCTGATAGTTGGGCAGTCGAATAGCAGTCTAGATTTAGTTCTATGCTGATTATTTGGTTTTCCAAAAATCGAGGTGTGACAATACATGAGAGAAATGGACACACTTTTGTATATTGTGAACAAAAAGTTGTGTATGAAATTTTATCTAAATGTAAAACCCTAAATGTGATAGAGTAAGGATAGCTTAGCCTTTTAGGTTCGTTGGGGTTGGGCCTTAGTTTGGATGTCTTTACAATTGGGGTAGGATATTGGGCATATTACTTTTTTTTAAAGGGAAATTGGGCCTAACTAGTACTAGTAGTATAAGTTGCAAAAATGGGGCCCCTAAAAATAATCATTGGATTTTGTGTCCCAAGGCTGGGCCTGAGAATTATGAGGCCCTGCTCTAAATATCCAATGATAATTATATGGTCCTATTGTAGCCGAATGTATCACTATCACATTATCAGATGTGATCAATATGAAATGAAATCATGCATATATATACTAGTTATAAACCAGGACTAAATGCACTACTCAATAATTCTAATCATTCATGCCTTCAACCAAAAACTAACACCACGTGCCTTCGACACTTTATAATTTTGTTTGCCTTTGCCACTTTTCGATAAATTAGGAGAAAATATTTTCATAATCTCGTGAACTTCTGACATCCCAAATAAAGTTCCATAAAATAAGTTTTCCAACATAAAAAGTTTGCCAAATTTTTTTCTCAAATATTATATATATAATATAATCTAGAATCACAAGCCTGCCACATGGCAGCTTTGCGATTTTTCTATTTTTTTATTAATAGTACAGATATATGTATAATCTCTCTCTATTTTTCCTTTTCTCTCTCTCTCTCTCTCTCTCTCTCTCTCTCTATCTTTCTCTCTCTCTCTCTATATATATATATAGGATTAAAAACTCAGTACATTTACCCAGTGCGCACTGGTGCCGGACTATATATATCTTTTACATATGTACATAATCTTTTTAATATATGTACATATATAAATATCTCCAAACACACACATATATGATACAAACTAAAGTAATTAACTAGAACAATATAACTATATTATATGGGCAATGTTAGGGGCACAAACAAATCTCACTAACACTTACTAACACACTCTATCTCTCTCCTAGTGGTACTGCGGGGTCCACTGCGAACCCCACAGTGCCACTAGGAGAGAGATAAAGTGTGTTAGTATGTGTTAGTGGAATTTGTTAGTGCCCCAAGTATTACTCATACGGAGTATTATATATAGAATAACAATACCTCTAACAAATTTAAATACATAAAATTTATATAACAAAAAAATACGTACATTAAATTAGAAACATTTTCTCGTGCATCGCACGTGCATTGATTCTAGTTATACTTTATCCCCCCTATGGTTTGACCTAATGACAATTTAACACCCCTCCTATGATTTAAAACTGACCACTTAACCCCCTGTGCTTTCGGGTAAAGTGGAACCATTACAGAATCTAACGATAGGGGGGTAAAGTGTCGTCGGGTCAAACCATAAGGAGGTAAAGTGTAATTAATCCATGAGAAAATTGGTGCACCTTCATAGTTCTTAACACTCTCCGTTAGCTAGATTCTGTAACGGTTCCACTATACCAGGAAGCACAGGGGCGTTACGTGGTCACTTTTAAATCACAGGGGGTAAAGTGTTATCGGGTCAAACCATAGGGTGTAAAGTGTAATTTACCCTTAATTTGAATGGGTGTCTCGTTTCACCAAGGTGGCTTTTGGATTCAATTCTATTCGGGAAAACCAATCCATATAGAGAGCATATTTTGTGTTGCTCTGAATAACCCTTAACCTCAGCTGTGGTCAAATAACCCCTATGCCCAACCTAGCCAAAGGTCTTATGTAAAAAACTGAAGTTTAACCCAGACTAATACCCTTATGTAAAAATCCAAACCCAGCCAATGGTCGGCCCATGAATAAAAACCTCTCCCAAATGTGCATTAATGACTCAAAAGTTAGTTTCATTCAATCCCAATAATTTTCATCGAAATATTATAATACTAAATAACATCAAATTTTGATTCAAACCTTAGTAAAATAAGTTAATTAGATTGCTAATCTCTTAAGGGACAATAAAGATTTTTCTTTTTTCTCTCTTTTTTTTTTGGAAAAAGAAGGGAAAAAAGTATGCATTAGCAACAAGTACTTGAGATATGTTAATTACAAGTTCTATATTGAACAACCAAAAATAAATTTTTCCAACCCATTTGTATCATTCCATTGTCAATAATAAGAGCTTGTTTGGATTGGCATTTACTTTTGTGTTTAGAAAGGAGCATAAGCATAGGCAGAAGAAGAAGAGTCCTAATCACAAGAACCATGGGTATTAAGAAAAATTCATTAAAACACCCAACTGCTTCCTGCATCATGTTTGGCCTTAAGCACCTTTGGATCTGCTTCAGAGCTCTGAAGCCGTTTCTAAAATTTATCCGAAAGGCTAATATATACGTTTTGGGTCTCAAAATCACTTTTGGGTCCAAATCTACGTTCGATAAGTGATTCCAAACAGGACCTTAAAAAAACACACACTCAACTTGAGGCAATGGCAACCTAGGAAGAGCAGTTATTGGAAATAATTTGCGATCACCATCCATATTGCAACAAGACTATGATCTTTTTGGTCAAAGCCTCATTCTTTGAAAGCCTCATATGACATCAATTAACACTTACAACAAAGATCCACAAGAGAGCTAATTTCTTTGCAAAATGTCCTAAAGATTCCAAGGAAAATCCACTCGAGGGTAAGCTAACTCCAAAAACCTATCCTCAGTTCAGATTGCAAGCTGTAACTCGCCTGCATGAAGTCGGAATCCCAAGTAATCACCGGTCAATCATACGGTGGGGAATTCGTTCCCGGGCCTTGTACACACCTCCCGTCATACTATGGAAGCTGGCCATGCCTGAAGTCGTTACCTTAATTGCAAAGGGGGGATGCCGAAGGTAGGGCTAGTGACTGGAGTGAATTCGTAATAAGGTAGCCGTACTGGAAGGTGCGGCTGGATCACCTCCTTTTTAGGGAGAGCTAATGCTTGTTGGCACTACAAGAAAACATGTCTTTGTGACGAAAAAAATCCTTCACAAAAAGGGTAAAATTCCTTCACAACTACTATTTGTGACGGAATTGCACCTTGTTGTGACGGATCAACACAATTTTGGGCGTCACAAAAAGTCTATGTCGAACCAAATTCTATTACAGATACTATTTGTGACGGATGTTGTGACGGAATTTGGACCGACACAAATAATAGCTTCATATATACATATTATTTGTGACGGAATTTGGTCCGACACAAATATTAGCATCATATATACTTATTATTTGTGTCGACCTGAAAATGTCACAAATACTCCATCACAAATCGTATTTGTGACGGATTTTGTTTGAAGATTCCGTCACAAATAGCATAACACATATGAGTGACAAAAATCATTATTTTTCCATCGCAAGAAATTATGAAATACTAATTATTAACGACAAGAACGACCAAATTTAAAACCATATTAATTCGATAAAACAAGATGCAATAAAGGATATGTTCTTTCATAATTGTTTCATAGTTGACATTCTGAAAATTAAAAAAAAAATAAAGTAGATGTTCCTAAATTGATGCGCATCGTGATCAAAATAGAAAATCGGCAGAGTAGATGTTTCTAATCTCTCTCCATATCTTGCAACAGAAAATGGAAATTCAATTAAAAATATAATAACACAGCTACCTAGCAACCCAAAGAGCGAAAGAAGACAAAAAAAAAAACCGCACAAGCAAAGCGAGAACAATAAAAAAAATCAGCAGAGTTTACTCTGTTTCTAAAATATCGAAAAATTTTCATAAACCTTTAAATTGATAAACACATTCATTATTAAGGACTAACAAATGCATGTCAATATCATGAATCTTCTAACTGTTAAAATTGTAGTCAATAACCAATCAGCCAAGATAGTATTCCGTGTGAACAACAGCACAATAGTATGTCATGATATATGATTTGTACTCTCTCTCTCTCTCTCTCTCTCTCTCTCTCTCTCTCTCTCTCTCTCTCTCTCTCCAATTGATTAGGAACTAAAGGCAATTGACTACCTCTCTGAATAGACGTATAGTCTGTTTATCTCCCCCTCTCTCACAAAAAATTCAAAACTCACCGAGAGAGAGAAGAGAGGGAGAGAGAGAGAGAAGGCATTTAGAGGGCGAGAGAGGGAACCCCCTCCAATTCCATCATCATCACCATCAATACCATCACCGTTCTCACCATCACATCTCCACTGCCACAGCGTGGCTACGAGAAGAGGGGGATAAATTCGGGGCTAAATTCGAAGACTCATTCATCATCCATCCTCAACCTCGTTACTTTTCATCACCCAATTGTCCAAAGGAGTGGACCTTCTCCTCATTTCATAGCCACAAGTTCATTCTGGTAAATCATAAAACCCTAATTTTCTTGCCCTAAATTGATCTAAATGATAGAGGGAGCCCCTCATAGTCTTAACACCACTAAGAATTGTTGATTGGGGGCATGAGACCTTTGTCTGGTCAGCCGTTGTTATCGCTAATGGCAATCGATTTCCATTAGGGCCCAATCGATTGGCATCAGGCATCAATCGATTTTCAACTTTTTCCAATCGATTGGCACTAACAGAGAGCAGTTTGTTTCCTTTTTTCATCCTAACTCTTTGTTTCTTATCCTTTCCAGTTAGAATGGCCTCCAAAGCCAAGGATAGCAGTCTTCATCCCGACAAGTCCACCTCACTGGTCATATCGGATCCTCCGCTAGCTCACGGGCTCCGTACTGACAAGGAGAACACTTGGTTCTCAAAACATTTTTGACCCTGGGAAGTGATGGTCGAGCGCCAATTTGAAAACCTCTAGAGTGACGATAAGATCCCTTCTTACCTCTCTCAGCTCCGTGCCTATCCAAATTGGATCTCGATCCTCACAACCGCCAAGAAGGTTAATGCACCTTGGATCTGGGTAGCTATAGCGAGTATGATCAAGGTCTTGGGAGCCCCATATACCTTTTCCTCATGCATATGAGGGCAGGAGGTTATATTCATCCTAACAAAAGTCACAAGAGCTATTAGGATTGTTGAAGTTCTCGACCATTTATTTCCAGTCCACATCGATCAACCATTCCCCTCCTTTGATATGGTTGCCTCAGAGATTTCGGGAGGCAAAGTAAAAAAGTGGAGTGGAGAAGGAACCTTTTGGGATCATAACCTCACTTCATCTTGCCATCTTCTCCACCTAGCTATTGTGGGATGTATTCTTCTGATGACATATAAAAAGGAGCTAGCTCGGTGGTATGAAGAATTATTGTATGCAATTGGTACCAAGAAACCAGTTTGCCTCTCTCGCCTTCTTTTGAATTTCCTGTTCGACTGCACGCGTCACTTAGGGCGTACCCAGTACCTCAAAGGTGCATGGGTCATTCATCGAGTTTGTGCAGAGGCGGGCATCCCGCAACTTCCTGCCGATCTTCCTCTTGAAGGCCTAAAGATTGGTATCTTCTGTGAGTCTACTGCAAAACGATCAGATGGATAGTTCAAGGCCCTCAGTAAAAAAAAGGGAAGGTGGGGGAAGAAAGTGGTAAGAAGAAGAGTGAAGGGAAGAAAAGAAAAAGAGGGGAAGGATCTGAGGAGGAGTCAGATGACCCAGGGATGCCACCGGCGGAGGGTTAGGATACAATAGCGATAAAGGAGGGCACCAATCATACTCCTACCGTGATCCCAGGGACGTCCACTATGGCCGAGGGATTTGAGTTCAGGGCCCGAGAGACAGCTACCCCCGTGACTCTCCAGGCAGTTTATGAACTTCTTTTGTAGGAGAGAGAGGCGCGATTACGATTACATGGGATGGTCTGAGAGCTGACTGCTCAGCATGAGTTGATGGCCACCTAGTTGGCCTCAGATCGCGATTTTGTTCATTCTAGGCTCGAGCAGATAGGCAGGCAGATCGATCAGGTTATGTTAATATTAGGGGTGGAGTGGTCTCTACATGCCACATCAATACCGCCCCACCGACCGCTCCATCAACAGATCCTGCCTCTACATCTGCGCCACCAGAGGTTGTTATTCCAGAGATGCGACCACCATCGCCGCCACCTCCAGCTAGTGCTTATGCACAGGCTGAGAGTGACTCCGTGGCTATCAAGACGATGACGGCTGCTGAGGATGGCAGTGGAGTCACTGCCTGCTTCAGATCCTATGCTTCAGACCTCTAGTGACCCTCATTCTACTGGACTCTAGGATACGTTTAGAGAGTGAGAGCGAGCTGGTTTTTTTTTTTATGTGTGTGTGTGTGTTCTATCATGGTTATTCTCACTCTAGTGTGTATATTTTTGGTTGGATGGATATTTTTGGTTTAGTTTATATCTGTATATGGACTGTGTATGATTTATAACATTGTTACACGGATAGTTACTTTTGTTCATGGATCGTGTTTTTAGTTGTTCATATTCTCTGTTCTTATCCATGAAATTCTTGATCTTGGTTGTTTGTGGAGATTGTTGTATTCAAGCAGGTGAATTTTAAAGTGAGTACTACATATAACAGGTGATATCATAATTTTCAGAATTCATTTGCTATTTAAATAAATTAAATACAACCAAGTATCTTTTTCAGGGATGTGATAATGTCACTGGCAGAATCGTTCTATTAGAATTGGTGTTGCAACACGCCAGCCGTTGAGGACAGAATGTAGCAACGAGCCATTCCATTCGACTTCTTCCATTTATCGAACTCGCGTCTGGCAGCTGCCAAAGCATTTGTCGCGGGTTCTTCAGGGCTTGGGGTGGTGAGGACATATATGTGATCCTCCGTAGTTAACACGAGGTCAAGGTTACGTTTCCATTCAATGTAGTTGTTTCAAGTTAACTTGTTTTGATTGAGTATGGTGGCAAGTAGACTAAATGCAGATCCAGACATTATGATTACTGAAAATCAAACAAACAAAATAAATATGGATATCAGAATTTGATAGTTTGAAATAAAAGAATCCTTAAAAAACTCTTATTGTAAAATAAAGTCGCCGAAATATCGAAACGAAAGAATAAAGCCTTCGTGTGGTGGTCGATGTTCGATCTTTCGATTAATCATGACTTGTCCGCTATGCAACTCTTGCAAAACAAGTTATAACTCCCGAACCTTTTTGATCTCTAAGTTTCTGAATAATGCCCTGTGTGGGATCCCTTATCCATAGTTTAGCTAGTGTGTACCATTAACTAAGATCCAATCACAACCATCTCAAGTAGCGCCTCCGTGTGGTGGTCACCCTATAACACGTCTGATTGATCCTATCAAAGAAAGTTCACATCTAGTAACCAATGAGTAATGCACCCTCCGTATGGAATGATCACCCCTGGCGAGGTGACACAGAATGCACCACTCATCTTACAGTGAACCGTTAATGGAAGATCGTGGGTGTTATTAATAAGACCCTCTCCTACTAGATTTAGTAAATAAGAATTTTGCTTTTTGAAAAAAAAATGTTTCCACACATTACCCATAAACATCCAATGTTTACTAATGCATTGAAATAGTTTTTGAATTTTATTTTAGAAAACTTGTTTTACATGCATGCAAGTAGTAACAATGTAAAACACCAATCACAAACCAAGCACATAAAACAAAAAACTAAAATGAAACAAAGGCATTCATATGCCTCTATCTCCCATGGCTCTATCTCCATAGAACCTCCTTCTTGATTTGGTCGCCTCCAGCTCCATCTTCATGGACAACGGCTTGCTCCATCTCCATGGAATTTTTAATTCTAATACATTGGTCATATGCTTCTTTCGAAGCTTACAATTTATCTAGAAACAGAAAAATAACTATAATATAAAAGGCTAGGGAAACCGGTGCGACTTTCCTTTTCGTAGGATTGAAGTCGCAACGCCCTTTACATATGCATTAAACCAGACCATTAATAAAACATAATATACACCAATCTCAAACAATTAAATACAAAATTTAAAAGTCTTGGTGCCATGGGAGATAGCGACTAAGCTTGCTGCAAAAGGATTAGTCGTACACACATCTACGCATATATAATAATTGGAACCGCTAATTGATTCACACAATACATAAACTCTTTATATACTGAATTAGAACTTAAAACAGCATCTAAATTCACTATCACAGTTCGATCGATCAAAGACAGTTCGATCGATCGAAGACCGTTCAATCACTCAAACCTTCGATCGATTGAACATTGTTCAATCGCTTGAACTTTCTATTTCACAGAATGATTTGAAAAAATTTACAGAATAATTTAAAATTAAAGCATATAATTTTTAAAACATTTAAAACTGTGAAAAGAACAACATGACAGAGAATCTGTCTCGACCGATCGAATGCCAGTCGATCGATCGAACATATTCAATGTTCGATCGTTCGAAACCTGTTCGATCACTTGAGCATAGAGAATCTTCGATCGATCGAACCAACTTCGATCAATCGAATCCAACATGCATCCAATGCAATCACAAATTTGTATTCTGCTGCGATAACGCTGTAGAAATAGATCTGTGATGATGCAGTTTTGAAAACAGTCCTAAAATCTACATGCAAATCAAAACTAGAGTTCCAAAACGCATCTTTAGATCCAAACGAGCGTGGCTCTGATACCAATTGATGGAAAAATTGGTTTAAATTAAAAGTTTATACGCACAGCGAAAAAGTTAAGTTATAAAAACTTATTAGTAGCCTAGGATCTACTACCCATCAATTCCATAGATGCGTACTAACAAGAGGGAGAGGAAATATACCTCAGGTCTTGAACCCAATTCTGAAAACTTCTTTCTCCTTGATGGTGTAGCAACTTCCACTAGGCTGTCTTCACTCTTATGACTCCTGCGGATGCCTGCCGGAAGGAATAGGGTTGGTGGGAACCCTAATAGGGAGGATAGGGAAGGTTTAGAGAAACCTTAATAGTTTTTGTAGCTTCTACGTATAAAAACGATATTTAAAAACATTCAGTACGCAGCTGCCCTATTTATAGATTCCCAGAACCGACCTAACCTTCGAGCGATCGAAGTGTATTTGATCGATCGAACCTTCGATCGATCGAACAACCCTCGAGCGATTGAACCTGCCTAGACTTCAATCGATCGAGACTCCTTCAATCGATCGAACCTGTCTTGACATGATTCTTATGTGCCCTTCCAAGCTTCCTAGCGGAGCTAAGAATGGGACCTCCTAGGCTATTTATTGTTGGCTTAAACCAGTTTGTTAATTACCGTGACCAAACTCTTTGATCAGTAAACTAACTAACTGGTCAGTTAACGTTTACTCCACTATAAAACAATAACTGAACTCCAACGCAAAAGAACATATCTGAAGCGATAACTAGACTTGTATGTTGTACTAATGTCCCTCTACCTTCAGCATTCGTAATCATATTCAAGTAGTTGGATAACTATTACTGTCAACCTGAATCATGATTACTTCTTGTATTCCTTGAGTCTCATTCACCTCCATGATTACTAAACATGTTCATAACTCTTATCAACAAGACTGCAGTACTCAGTAATCGACTTGGTGACATTCTCAAGGGAATGCTTACTCTGAAACAGAGGGTAGATTCTGTCTTGACAATATATGTTCACAACCCTATGAACATGACATACCCAAGATACCCAGGTGTTGATCTTCTATAGACCTCATTGATTGGTAAGTTAAAGCAGCCATATCCACAGTCTATGTTCATAATCATCGCAAGATTGAGAACACGTACCTTATACAAGTTATGAGTTCCTATTGACTGTTTGACAGCATTAAGTGTCAATATGAAAGCTCAGGTCCGTCAATGCACTATAAGCACTAGCATATTAACTAAGAGTGACACTCTAGTGATTAAGATTAATCACTCCATCCAATGGTAGTTAATTATGCTACAGTGTATACCTAATGAGATATCCAGTCTCATCATCTAGTGTGATAAGCTTTAAGTATCAAAGGATGGTAATTCATATCTCACTTGTATGTATCTCATACACACACGAATTACCTACTATGATACTTAAGGATTGAAAATCATCTTATGAAAGAAACATACATAATGAAATATAAAACTGATATCCATATATTAAAATGCTAATGTCATACATAAAGTAATGGTTTGAGGGCATAAACCCAACACTTTAATGGCGGTTTTGGAACAAAGCAGAGCTTAAGGCTCTGTTTGGTTTTCTACAAGGGGGTCTGGGGGTGTGTGTGGAAATGTATGAGTGTACAAGAGTAAGCAGGGGACGTGGGGGTTTACCTCTGGAAGTCTTGGATCCTTTTCTCCTTCTTTGCGTCTCCGGTCAGTCTCCCTCTTTCCTCCTCCTTCTCGGGTTCTTCTTTATCTGAAAGTATGTGTGTGGAAATGGTGGAGGGTAATAGAGAGGGAAGCTATGAGAGGGGTGTGTGTGTGTGTGTTATCTCTCTCTCTCTCTCTCTCTCTCTCTCTCTCTCTCTCTCTCTCTCTCTATCTCTATCTCTCTCTCTCTCAAACTCTCAGTGGTCCTCTCTCTCTCTCCCAAACTCTCATATATATATATATATATAAACACAGCACCACATACATACATATATACAAATGTATACAAGTAGATTCTATAAATCTGTATGATTGAGGGATTGAGGGTGAGTGATGGAGGGGAGGTGATTGAAAGGTGTCCTAGGGAGGGGAAAAAGGTGGCCAGCAGTTGGGAGAGTAATGGAGAAGTCTGGCGGTTTTGAAGGGTGTGTTTGGGTAGAGTTTATACCCAATGTTTATACGTAGGATAGGGTAGTACAATAGGCTATTTAGGGAAATATTCTTATTCCCATATATGTATAGTTAGGTTGTCGTTCGAATTACGTGTCCTATAGTCTAGACTAATACAGATTTTACGGGTCTGCGTGATATGTCAGTCTGGGTTCATAGTTTACAGTCTAAGTTAGAAATCTATAGTTACGTATACACATATATACATAGTCCTGGAAATACGGAATAAAATGCATAGAAAAGAATTTCAAAAAGAAGATAAAAGAATTCAAAAAAGAAGAGAAAAGAAAAAAGAAGAAAAGAAAAGATTTTAAGAGGGAAAGAAAACAAAAATACACATGTGATGAGGTATGTACAAGTATAAGTTTAGTATATATTTGAAAAATAAAGTAAAAGAAAAGGAAATTCTGTTGAGTGCGGTACGCAGCACACGTGGCGGCACTCACTGAGTGCCGCGTCAGCACTTTCTGAGTACCACTGTGGCAGTCACTGAGTGCAGGAACGACACTCACTGAGTGCCGCTCGCTCTAACATACTATTTTTTTTAAATACGTATGGAATATTCTTGCACATGGGTTTTCACCCAAAATTACCCAATCAACCCTTGAATGAGAGGTCTATACAAAACAGGCCTTCATCTCCATTGTGAGGGACTTGAATCATTTTTTCATAAATACAAGAGATATACATTGGAATCTAGAGAGAGAATTGAGAGTAAACAAGAATTTCTTGAAGAAAACTTTAAAGATCTTGAAGAATTTGAAGAAGATTGAAGAATTTTGGAAGATCTTCATCCAATAATCAAGAATTCCCTGAGGTTATAAGAGGTAACCTCCCAATCTTATAGAAAATTAGGCTAATTCAATCACAAATTCATAGTTCTAGGACCTTTACACATTTTCAAAACCTCATTTCTTATCTCATTTCATCACACACCACATAGAATTTGTGATTGAATTTCATGATAGTTCATTGATTTGGATCTAAGTCAACCTTGGGTTTAAAACAAAAAACTAGTTTATGATGAGACTTTACTTGGGACTAAGTCTAAATAAACTTTGATTTTATTCCATTCTTGTTAGTTCTTTCCTTGGAAATCTACAAGGTCTCTAGTATCTCATGAGGTTTCTTTGGAGTTAATCCCTTAGTCTCCCATAATTTCATGGTTTATGTGGAGATTAAGATGGGTCATGGTTGCATCCATGTGTTCTTAGGGGTCCAAGTTTTGAACCATAACTTGAATCCTTCAAGTTGAATCTCATAGAGTCATTTCTATATTCTATGAAGATCAAATAATTTTTGAGTCATGTCTTAAGTCTCCAAGGACCATCAACTTGGTAAGAGAATTGATAAGTGAGCTCTCATTCCTCAAGGACCATATATTTGGGAGAGGAATTAAGTGTTATTCAAGTTCATTCAAAACTATGAACACTACTTCACTAGTAGTGCATTGAACTCACTAACCAACTATGATCAAGGATTTTTAATTAAATCATGGTCAATGAGAATTAAGTGAGACCAATTGAAAAATGTTCATAACTCATATGCCTATCACCATACTTTTGGTCTTGATGAAATTCCATATTTGGGATGGTTTGGCTTTATGATTTGTAAGTAAGTTACTCTCTGTCCAAAATTTTAGAACAGTAAGTTTGTATTAAAATAAGTAAAATAGAGCCTTAATAAAGCTTTCTTAACCCCAAATAATTTTTTCGAGGTAGCTCAATGTCTTAGGAAGATACTAAAAAGATCAAAGTGTTTCTCATTTTTTTACTATTTTTAGAAAATCATACAAAAACTCTGGATAGAGAGTTGCAGATTCCTGAGTGATGTCTAGTGTTTTCCGTATTCCCAGAGATCTAATCGTTGGATCTTTGATTTTCTTTTTGGGTTAGAAACTAGACACAGAGAGGCTTAACATACTCAAAAATCATTAAGATCCAACAGTTGGAAGTATTTTATTTCTATTTTTGAAAGTCTGGTCTGCTCTCTGTAATTTATACAAATCTGTCACAGTTTTGATGAAACTTGAATAACCCTAATCTTATGGTCTCCTAATGTCCTAATATTTAAATCATGTCTTAAATAAAGTCAATTAAGTGTAAATCCAGAGAATAGATGATCCAAACTAATGAATGTATCATAGCTCAAGTTCATGCATTCAATCATACATATTGAAACTCATAAGTAGGACTCATTGTTGGTGTTAAGTGCATTTAATTGAACCTAATTGAACATAACTAAGGTTTCCTTATGATCATGTTGGGGCTGTGGCATCACTATATGGACATTGCATTGGCTTCTAGTTGAGACTTGTATATCTATAGAGGTGTTATAGTTCCAACTAGTTAAAAGGAATTCAAAGTTACGTCAATTCCCTCTCTACTTAATAGATATAAGCTAAAAGCTTAGGATTGATTATTTGATATCTTATTGAAGCATGTGGACTAATCTTTGTTTTGTAGCGCTTTTAAGGTACATTTTCTCAACTCTTCTTCTAAGTTTATTTTACTTATTGATTTTATTGATTTTTGACTCCATGTACGACACCTTAGCCTAGGTTCTTGCCCTGTGTGTATATGTGGAATAGAGACCATTTCTTAGGTTTTCTTTGTATGCATTGCATGTTTGATATTTGTGGCTGGATCCTGGGTAAGTTCTCTAGTTCTCTACTTGCATATCATATTGCTTGCTACTTGAATTACGTGGCTTATGAATGATATTTTATCGTTAGCAATTTTACACCCTTTCCAACATGCTTGTGTAATGTATATATATATATATATATGTATTAGTTGAGGGCATGCTTAGATTAATAATTCGATTAAAAAGGATGTTGAGTAGAGGCCTATCACGAGATAGGATGAAAGGGGGTGTTTTAGTCCGCCGAGCTCCTTCCCCTTTCATTCCATAATCCCTGGACCCAGTTTATCTTTGGTTTCACAAAAGATCAGTTTGCTTTTTAAATGGTTTCTTAATTTTCCTTTAAAAAATTAAGTGGCGACTCTTGGTATATGTTTTTTTAAAAAAAATTGTTTTAAAATTAAAAGTAGGCCCAAACGCGGGTATCCACACTTATAGTAACATCGTCGCTTTACGGCCTCATAGTAAGATCGTCGCCTTACAGCCTCATAGTAACACCGTCGCCTTACGGCCTCATAGTAACATCGTCGATTTACGGCCTCATAGTAACCCCATTTCATATATAATAACTTGTTCCCATTAATTTGACTGTAACATTTGGACCTCTGCGGTCCACCCAAACGTGTATGACAGTATATTTTAGTTAGTCTCCTCGACCAACCATGCAGATGTCAACTTTGACATTCATGACTTGATTAGGTTCATGTGAATATTTATGTGAGTGTATGACATATAATATAACAAGTATGAATCATAATAACAATCATCAATTAAGCGTGGGTATAAGTATCTAGACATGGTTTTTCATATAAACAGTTCGTCTTAACGTTCACATATATAATACTCATCAAGTATGTCCACATAGGACACACTGGATATTTACATAATACACATAGGATAGTTCTATAATATACCAAGTGGGTTAGGACGACTCACCTCGATGCAGGTGCGTAAAAGCAAGCGTAATTGCGGTCCCTACAATGCATATAAATCCATAGAACGGCGGTTAATAGGTGTACTAGAATTAAAGGTATAATGGTAATTACGCCGGATGAGTCCCTAAACCTAAACATGATGATCTAGACATCATTCTGAGCCTAACGTCATTGACTAGACTCAAATCGGAGTCCATCATATAAAAGGTTGGATTTTCTATACCAATACAGGTCCTAAAGATAAGATTTATTTTTTGACCGCGTCAAAAGGTCACCAAACTTTAAGGGAGGGTCCTAGACATTATTTTAAGACTCTAGGAATTGACTGCGTATTTTCCTGAGTCACGGTTTATTTTCTATCAATTATTGAAGTTCTAATTGTCTAATAATAGACTGCAAGGTCCCATAATTACAGAATATAATTTAGGACTATATTTGATCTTTATAAATATTTTTATTAATTACTAGGCCTTAAAATAGGCTAGTGGTATTTTTCTCATAGTTTTCGGAATTCGTTTGGTATTTAAATAAATTAAATACAACGAAACGGGTCTTTTATAAATAATTAATAATTATTAAAAATACAAAAGTTTGGGTTTTAAAAATAAGAATTTATAACACAAAGAAATTAGGCCTTAGGGAAAGTTGGTATAATTTTCCTATAATTAAAATTGGTCATTAGGTATTTATTACCTAATTATTTTTATTAAAACTAATTCTTATTATTTATTTAAAATAATAAGTATACTATATAAGAAATTATCCATAATAATTTTTTTTCAGAATATAGGAATATTAGTTTATTGAAAATAATATTTCAGAATATATAAAATTCATTTATACTATTTAAAACTATTTTTAAGAAATTAAAAACTATTTAAAAACAATTTATAACCATTTGTTAATATATAATGTATAATAAATAATACATATAAATATTAATCTTAATTAACAGAATAATTAAAATGTTAAATATTACGAAGACAGACTATTAAATCACTAATCCGGATTAACAAAATATTTAAGAATATATATAAACAACTTAATTAAAGGTTAATAGGTTAATTATGATTAATAAATATTAAGACCAAGACCCGCGGGTCAAACCCATATCCAATCCGAACCGACGGGCTATCCATTTACACATACCCCCTGATCCAACTTAAAAGATCTGACCTGATGCCCATTCGATTAATATAACCCGGTCCACTACTTGTTTATACAAACAAAAAAACCCACCCAAATTATTACTCGACCCGACCCGACCCGACGGGTAAATGATATAACCCGAAACCCAAACGGGTTTCTTCTTCTCCAATAAACCAACTCGCCGCCGGCGAGACGGGAGTCGCCGAAAAATCTATCTCTCTTCATATCTCACTCCTCTCTCCTTGTAAATTCGTGAAATCAACGCCAATAGGTTCGGTTTGGGACCCTCTATCACATACTAGGAGTTGAGAACCCAGTTATCTCGTTTACTAGACCTACCATAGGATTATTCTTTTCGGGTTTTGTGAGGATAATGCTATGCATGGTCGCCCAAACATTTGTTCTTTTCAAAAGCTGCTTATAGGGGGTCGATCTAGGACCATAAGGGTCTGTTAGGTATAATTTTTAGGGGCTATGGTTGAGTTTGAGAAATCGTGCTCCGGCGAGGATTTTTAATGGCAGTTTTGGTACAAACCAAAGCTTAAGGCTCTGTTTGGTTTACTACAGTGTGTGGAAGTGTGTGAGTGTACAAGAATATGCAGGGGGCGTGGGGGTTTACCTCTGGAAGTCTCGAATCCTTTTCTCCTTCTTTTCGTCTCCGGTCAGTCTCCTTCTTTCCTGCTCCTTCTCGGGTTCTTCTTTTTCTGAAAGTATGTGTATAGCAATGGTGGAGGGTGATAGAGAGGGAAGCTATAAGAGGTGTGTGTGTGTGTGTGTGTTATCTCTCTCTCTCTCTCTCTCAAACTCTCGGTGGTCCTCGCTCTCCCAAACTCTCATATATATACACAGCACCACATACATACACATATACACATGCATACAAGTAGATTATATAAATCTGTATGATTGTGGGATTGAGGGTGAGTGATGGAGGGCAGGTGATTGAGAGGTGTCCTAGGGAGGGGAAAAAGGTGGCCGAGGATTGGGAGAGTGAGTGAGAAGCCCGGCAATTTTGAGGGGGGTGTTTGGGTAAAGTTTATAACCAATGGTTATAGGTAGGTTAGGGTAGTACAATAGGCTATTTAGGGAAATATTTTATTCCCATATATGTATAGTTAGGTCGTCGTTCGAATTATGTGTCCTAAAATCTAGACTATTACAGATTTTACGAGTTTGCGTGATATGTCAGTCCCGGTTCGTAGTTTACCATCTAAGTAAGAAATCTACAGTTATGTACTCGTATATTTACAGAGTCCTAGAAATACGGAATAAAATGTGGAGACTTATTTATTAATAACAAAAATTTACAGGTATTACATAAACACCCCGAACTTCCAGAAATTCCACAAGAGCTCCAAGAAGAACTAAAAAAAATTTGATGACCCCCCAAGAAGTTCGATGAGCAGCATGTGTTTGTTAAAAAAACCTTTAGATCTGGTACATACTACTTTGAAATGTACATGTTTTCTCTCTTGAAAATTTGGATTGATGTTGCATTATATATTAAATCACTAGAAATTTGCAGAGTTCAACTTTAAACCTAATCATCACATTTCTTGTCTTTATCAAGACCATTCATAACCTTTCACATGCTGCAACCAGCCCAAACATGAGAATTCAAAATCTTGATAGAGCCATTAATAAGAGCATTCAAAACCTTTTAAATTCGGTTGATCGATTCTGTGAGCGTGTTCTCATGTCGAGATCTAAACTAGATAACTCTTTAGAGAAATGTCAAACGAAAGATATAGGATATTACCCTCCCCGACTCCCTTAACCGTTGGTCTGAACCTCACATTAACACTTTTCAAACTATTCTTAAAGTGTGGCGACGCGTTGTGTAAAATCACCATTGATGACAACAGTTTAATGAACGTAGTTTCTACGCGAGGGCTTACTAAGATGATACTTATACCTGAACCATACCCACAACCTTTTAAGGCAGTGCGGGATGACGGGACTTCCCTTCTAGCCTCAAAAATTTGTTTGGTGCCTATCCAAATGGGAGTGTACTCTCGTAAGGTATGGTACGATGTGTTACCCATGAATGTAGCTCATATTGTACTTAGTCTCCCCTTATGACGTAGATGCGTGTTACAATGAAAAAGAAAATACCTAGCGTTTCATGCATGGTGGTAGGACCCTCCAATTAAATCCTGGTAAACATGTTAGGAAAAATGTTACGTCCAAGAAAAATTCCTGTCCACCACTTTCAGAAAAAACATACCTGCTCTTTATTGAAAATAAAATGTTACCTGAAGTTGAGAAGTCGAGATTTGTGTCAACCTTGACAGCTAAGAATGACCTCTAGATCCCATTTGACCACACCGTTTATCCACCACCCGTGGTGTCATACCCGCTCCTGCAGTATTTAATTATATTGCTTTAGCATGCATGGTATGCTAACTGTTGTGTTAATTAACACGTGTGAAAGTGAGTGATGACTCACTAGTTAAATGGGGTGTCTTTTGAGAATCCAGTATTGACCTTAAAAGCAGTTCAGAAGTTGGACATGTGAGAATTCCCTACAGTTGGAAAAATGAGTAATAACTCATAATTATGTGCTTAAATGTTTATTTACGCATATGTGAATATAATAGATTATTATTTTATTCATAGCAACTCATAATTGGGGGTCATTAGATATCTGGTGAGGACGAAATTGGACACGTTGCCTGAGTAGTAGGCTAATTAGTAACTTCGTGTAATTTGTATGTGAGACCACGTATAGGACTCACACAGAACTTAGATGAATACTCAAATACTTTTGGGTGGTTAACTAGTTAGTTTAACAACTAGTGAGGGTGTAATTAGAATGAACCAAAACTAGTGGGGGTTTTACTAGAAATACCCATAATGGGTTGAGATATTTATAAACGAGAGAGAGAGAGAGAGAGAGAGAGAGAGAGAGAGAGAAGACTTAGTATTCTCTCATTACAAACAAATCATATAAGAGAAAAAGAGGAGAGAGCTTGGGAGTTCTTGAGCTTCAACGAAATTCTCGACATCCGAGTATCAAACGACCTCCAATCTTCAATACAAGACCAGTTTTGGACTCGTGTAGATAAGGTATACGTTTATCTAGCTTTTCTTTCGAGTTTAATTGATAGGTTCTCGGTGGACCATGTGGGACCTTGTCACGCCCCAGTGTAGCAAAATAACGAAAAATTTTCATTTTCGTTTTGGACCCGCAGGTCATGATAAGTGATGGATCGTTTGTTCTGTACTTAGCTTAACATGTACCAGTAAACAGAGTATATAAAGCAATAGGGAAGATAATATGAAATATTATTACAACTCCAAATAATTTTACATTGTCTTTAAATAAAATATCCTTAAGGCACAAATCACCTTATTCAAATTTAAAAACATTATCCATACGGTCATTACAACTTTTTTTAAATAAAAAGTATCTCCGTAGGCTTCTCTAGCTAACATAGTCATATTGACCTATATAATCATTTCCTGAACATTTTAGTTGTCCATGACAAAATAAAGTCATCAACTAATGAAAGCTGAGTGAGCATAATGAACACACAAGCAATGTATATAAAAGTGCACTTACATTTATTATTAATGTTCAGTACTTTAGAGTACGGTTAATCCATTATTTCAATCATCGCATAAATAATAATTAATAAATCATTTGAGTCAATATTCAAGACCATGTATGAACAATGAAACCATCTCATCTCACTGACTCTTTTATCTTGATCACAATCTCTAGACTCATTTGGTCCACCTAGAACCATCCGACACAAGGTCATTAATAACAGAACTTGTAACGCCCCGGCCCGCATCCCGAGCATGGGCATTAGTGCGGATATATAAAATGAAACTACAAACTTTCATTGAAACTCTTTTGAAAACTTCGATGATCTTAAGTAGACCAATCCATAGAGGAATAAGTACACAAAAATCCAAAAAGAGTCAATCGTTGACCAAGAATGGCCAAAACGGCTTACTATAGTCAAAAATAAGATTTTTGATTCAAGAGTTTAAAAGTCCTGCGAATAGTTCATCTAGATCCCCATTTATCAAATATGATTTTTAATAATTTTTAAAAGGAAGGGAACCTAGTAAAAATAATGCTCCAACATCATACACTGTGCAAAAATTAGTAATTTTTTCCTTCGGAGGAAAAGTTGACAGTTTTTTTATCTATAAGGAATTGATATTAAAAGTATTTTTATTGAATCCAAATGGGGGGTATTTCGTTAATTACATTAACCAATGGGGTAAAATAAAAAATGAATAAATAAATAAAAAAGAGGAAGGGAAAAAATGATTTACTTAAATGGCATGGATGGTATTAAGATGTAGTGACGACACTATTCAGTGAAACTGCTCATAACAACAGGGGGAACAAAAATCTAAAAAAACTGCTTATGGGATCGATCCTTGGAGAATTGATCTTCATAGGATCGATCTTGCTTGGTAGGATCGATCCTTGTAGGATCGATCTTCCTTCGTCTACTTCGCAGGAATTCTGTAGAAACATAACAATTATGGGTTTCGTAAAACTGTTTTAAACAGGGCTTATAATATATCAATCTCTTCTTTTTTTTTGCGTAGATTCCAAATATGTAAGCCTTGTTTGCCAATTGTTAATGTAGCTTAAGTTATAGATGAAAATCCGAAAGTCGCCAAATATTCGTTTTAATCGTTCGTCGCAACTGATACGAATTAAGGTCTAAAATTTGAAACAGAGCTTAAGGGGACTATAATCTTTTATATTCAATTTGTAGAAGTCATTTTCGTTGAGTATGGTGAGACCACCATTTTAAAGCTTCAAAATCATATATATATATATATATATATAAATCATTACGTATTCATATATGTTGGTACCCCAGGCTTGTGCGTAATGATAAATACTACATTATGAGTGAGTTCAAGAGACTCACTGGTTCCTAGATTGAGTGGCGCGACTTGTCGAAGAAAGACGTAAATTCTGAAATATGAGCTACTTGGAGCTTGGGGAGCTCACTGTGATACTTCTAATTCAATCTTTCTTTCTTCTCGTCCAATTTCCAGAATGTATAGGTGACTAGATGTGAGTGCTTGTGATTTGAAATGAGAGTTTGAGAACTAGAGAAATGGGAGCTTGAGCTATGGTAGCTTAGATGTATGTGTGTGTGTATGTATCCGAGAGAGAGAGAGAGAGAGAGAGCAAATGGAAGAGAAGATCAAAAGAGAGAGAGAGGGAGAGAGAGAGAGAGTATTGAAAGAGTCTTACTGAGAGGGTATTGCTAACCTTGTAATGTATATATGTGTATTGCTTTGCATTAACCAAATTTGTGTTGTGTTATATAGACAAAGTAAATGCAAGTGTGAACACAAGCAAGTGAAACTAGTTTGCAAGTTGTAACTGTAAAAAATTGAGACGTGATGATTAGAAGAATATATTACAGCATGTAAGATAAGATTTTACAATCAGTTCACGCAGCTGACTGATTGCTTGCAATCACTCAGTTAGCTCGGATTGGTTTGGTTCAGTTAGATTAGTCCGGTTGGTCCGGGTAGTCTAGGAGAATACCTCACATAAATATTAGGGACCAAAAGTGTAAGCGACGTGATTAATGTTTTATTAGTAGTTTAATCCCAAATCATAGGGTAGCTTAGGGGCGCAGTCTCAAGCATTATTAAGATCATTAAAATTTCCAAGGGTTTATAAAATTTAAGGCATTGAAATTAACAACTAATAACATCACTATAAATTATTTATGGGAATAATTTCACAAGTAAAAGTAATACAAAGTAGTAAGATAAAAATTTGCATCTTATTAATTAACAGTACATGTATTATTTAATTATAAAAATAACCACCACTAAAGATAACACATAGTAATAAAATAAAAACTAACATTTTATTTATTACTAGGGACGCGAAAATACAGGTTGCTACAGACCTGTAATTGAAATTGGCCGAATTTGTGTAGGAATCGAACTTAGAGTATAGGTGAGCTCATATTTCACGTTCTTAAGCAAATCGTTTGAGGTGAGTGATATTAATCTCGATTATTGGATGGTTCCATGGATTAATCCATTTGATATGCTACGGATTGTCTATAGATACCATGTGTAGTTCATATTGGGCAAAACTCATTGTAAAGTAGGCCCAAGGTATGTTGAAATGAAAAGCATGGTGATATGTGCAAATTGAGCATGTTTATGTGCCTATATGGCTTAAAGAGGAATTATTCACCGTGATATGTCCTCTCGAAGGGGGAGGATTAGTAGTGGCGACAGTCACTTGTCGAGAAAGGTATTAATGCAATATGTCAAATGGCCATAGGTCGTGATTGAGTCTTGAGACTTTGGATCGGTGAAGGTGCACTTATTCCCTAGAGACCGAATAGTTATGTGTTATGATAGATCGGAACATATTTTCCATCCGTGTGCTTGATTGATATTTATTCACTAAGCGTTAGCTTAAACAAATCCAAATATTTGTGGTTATAAAAATAACCATTCAGGGCAAGGATTAGGGGAGAGAGTAGCGAGGAATGGGGCAAAGAAGGACCGGGAGCTCCTTATGCTTAAAGAACTTGTATCACACTTGTATATATGTTTAATTTGTGCCTGTTGTTAAACCATGCAACTTATAATAAGACTTGTGATGTGAGTACGACACTTGGTTCACTTTGGGACCTTGTTTGTTGGGGCATGTGAAGCTTGTACTTTTGCTACTTGTAATCCGGGGGTTTGTGAATTGTTGTATAAATGAGTTTATATCTGTTACAAAGTCTTTGGAATGTTTAACAAGCTTTTGAAATGGTTTGGTTTGGCTTGGCTTGTTTGTTTTGGTTGTATAGGTATTGATTTATTAGCGGAGTTTGTCACAAAAGCGTCGGGAATTAACGGCGTTTATCATGGAAGCGCTAGTAATTAACGACATTTGCGAAAAACACCGAGAATTTTGAATACGGTCTTTTGGAGGATAGGTTCTGCCCAGGCCCCATTCAACCAGTCGAACTACTCCTCGCCCGAAAATTTGATCTCCTTCTTCCAATGTTCAAAACAACTTCTAATTAGGTATGGGGGTACCTTTGGGGATCCTTTGACCTACGAAAATGTTACTTTTGAAAACGGAACTCGATAAGGCTTGTTTGGGCACGCGTTTAATATAACTTTTGAAAAATATTTGGAAGTTGGTTCTCGTGGAGCAATACTTTTACTAAGGTCATTTCAGGAACTTTGATCATTGTTGGTTAGCCTTGATGGCACGCCACGTGACTTGGGACCTCCTTGTTGGTTCCGGGGCGTGACACGTGGTCACTCGACCATCCCCTAAGTTTCAAGATGTGCCGCTATTGAGCCATCACCTAAATTGCCACCTATACTAGGCAGTTTACACCTTCCTAATTTGGTCCTCGAATCTCAACAATACTTATTGTTCCAAACAATCACTTGAACCTTCGAGGGCATGCTAACAATATCTTAGATAATTGGTGTACTAATCGAAGTCTTTTTTAGCTTGTCCCTGATTTTTCACATTCCAAATCCATTGACCTTTTCCTGCACCGCATGCTTTCCGACACCCATTATTCATTGTTTCTTTTGCACCCTATTCCCAATTTGTTTGCTAATAGTACATGCAAGTTTGTGTCATCTGATGATCATTATGCTCTTACTGCTCATGTTGATCGTAGAATCCTTACGTTTAATGAAGGAACTTTGTTAAGGTTCATATGTGCTTGAAATATTCCCTACATATTCCTCTAAACTCTTTCATATTCACTCATCATATATTCTCTTCTGTCTATTGGTCTCTAATGCATATTTTATTGATTTACCTATACAATGTATGTGAATCAAATTTTCACCATAGAGGATGATATGTACAAAAATATCCAGTAGGAGTCAATCTCCGCCAACTCAGCAAGGAAGGCCAAGTCACCCAGTAACTGCGCCCATCGTAGGCCCATCCCAAGTCGTACATCCGTAACTGCTCGGTATAGCCCAGGACGCAGCTAACAATTCGAGAATATTGCGTGGGCTTGTCCCATCACAGGCACAGCCCAAACACACCCTATGATATTCTCCAGAATGTTCCAGACAGCTTCCTATCTCAGCTAGAAGATTAAGGGAAAGTGTAGGTCATTTCCTAATCCGATTAGGAAACTCCCATGATTTGTGCTAGTCAATTGTAATTAGATCATACCGCCTAATTATACTACTTACCTTGTATGAGTGGACTCTGGTGTCTATAAAAGAGACCACTCACCCCTTTCAAGGGGCGAACTTTTCTGATCCTATAGGGTCGCGATTATACAACACACATACGCATATACCCAACTGGTCGCTGGTAGTACCGCCCTCCTTGTTGGTTCACCAAAGGCCGTTGGTGACTTATTAGTACAAGTGCTCCGACACACACATGGATGTAGGTCTCTTAATTAACAGGGCCGAACCACACTCAAATCCCTCGTCTTCTTCTTCTTGCTCTCATACCAAATTTAGGCATCATCGAGGACATATAATTTTACCGAGATACCTATTGGTATTCTTACATGTTGTGCTACTAGTTCCTCATTCTATAGCAGTACCGTTTCGACACCGATGACACGTAGATCATAGAGGTCGAGCTTTGTCATCTTAATTAATCCTGTTTTGAAGCAGTAGCTTTTTACTCTCCGGATGAAAGTCTTCTCAGCCGAGGAGAAATGATGGGGATCACAAATAGGGAATAAAATAATTTAGGAAATACTTATATTTAAGTTTTGCATTTGATTCCAACTATAATTATGGCATTATTTTAGGGATTTGTTCATATCTATCTGATTTTAGTTTGTCTATTTAAAAGTGTAGGGTTCTCAGTTATTGGTAGACTTGAATGAATTAAATATTGGTATTATCTTACTCCCTAATTTACTATCTCTTCTCTCGGTCTTCTCCCTCACTTTGTCTGTGTTTTCTCTCTCTTTTGTCTCTCTCTATGTTCTCTTCTTTTTCTTCCCATCTAGTTCCACATCACCCACAAAAAAATTAAGAAAAATCATTCTTAGATCTCTTAGTTCATCAAGGTTGGGAGATTATGAGTAATATTATGTTTTCTAAATATGATTTTCAAATGCTATGTCAACTATACTACAAGCAGTGGTGTGTCTTACCACCAACCACTGCCACAACATGTGGTACAACTGTTAAAGAATTTAAACCAAATTTGGAAGCATAGTATTATCCAGGAGATTAATGGGGAAATCCCACATGTGCAATTCATAATTCAAATGAATAATGTTATGTTTCTCAAATTTAGGATATCCCAAACACTATTGTTGAGGTACCACTCCCACAAAATTTGAGATATTCTAAATTTAAGAACCATAACATAACTCAAATCAAACCCTAGCACCATACTTTCCTCGTTTATACTACTTGTAACACTCTTCAACCAGTCATAAAATAATTAAAGGATCATATGGCTAAGTTTTGAAATGAAATTATATATATATATATACACATATCCATAAAATGCAGCACAGCAAGTTCTTATAAAGCAAACACGAGAAGACTTTAACAAAATAACCAAAAAAAAAGCAACCAATAATGCACCTTATCAATGTTATCATCAAGCTCAACTTCAACTTGTCTAAAATCAAGCCCATTGCCCTACATATCATCCGAAACTTATCATACATTCTCTTTTAATTATGTCCTCCTAGGAGAGGCAATTTCTGACAAAATACAATAACACATTCAAAACCAACACAAATAGATTGATTTGAATTTAGTTTATAGTTTTTACGGGTTCAGGTCATTAACGGATCAACCAGTTTTGATAATATTAATTAGCTTGGCAATATTAAATAAATATGTTGGATTTGGTTTTTAGCCATGTCAACCCTTTTTAATTTCCGATTAACTTTTAAATAGAACTAAGTTTAGTATGTTTGGGTTTTTGTTAGGTGGAACGAGAACCACCGAAAGTGTACTGAAGTATTGTTCTTTCTAATTATTAAACGAATAATCCTTGTATTACACATGGTTTAACTTTACATATTGTTCTTCTAATTAGTAAGCAAATAATCTGTGTATTACACATGATTTAACTTTAGATTTTTAACACGATTACGACATAACACAATATGCTTGACACATGACATCCCCAATCTCCCCCATTTATGGATGGGAAAGGCAACTTATCATTGACTAGTCTTTTTTTCACCCTATTCAGTTTTCTGGATAAGTACTAGCACTTGATAAGTGACAACTTTCATATCAAAGAGACTAATAACCGAGAGATCAGAACACACCCAAAGACACATCTTTTTTGTTGTGTCCTAAAAGTTGTGCCTTTAGCTGTGTCCCAAATATTACCCTAACCCTAAGTAAGTTTAGAGTAAAGATTGGGACACACCCAAAGACAGCTTTTGGGACACAATCCAAAAGATGTGTCTATATATATAGACACATCTTTTGAATTGTGTCCCAAATGTTGTGTCAACGAAAGATATAGACACATCTTTGAATTGTGTCCCAAAAGTTGTCTTTGGGTGTCCCAGGTAGGCCTGGCAATTGGGCGGGTTCAGGCCGGGCTGGAGTCGGGCCTATGCCTGACAAAGTCCGTACATATCGGGTTCATCATGGGTCGGGCCGGGTTTGACTCGTTACCCGGATCAGTTTTTTTTTCACCTCTGGCCCTCTCTTATATATGGTGGAAGCACTTGTGTTCCTATTCAAGCGCCCTAATATGCCATCTCATATCAGATTGCATGACCTCGAGCACTCTTGGGTCGAATTTAAATTTAAAAAACTTCTTAAATGCAATGACTTCATGGAAAGTAGAATTACCTTTGGACACTGGGGTCTTCCTCTTCTAACCTGTAGCCTGAGCCACAGAAGGTTAGTAGAACGAGAAGATTTTTCTTGGAAGGGAAGAGAAACGCAAATAAGTACAAAAAAAAACGGGCTCAGTTCGTAAGTCCGAAATGATTTTGGGCCACCAAGTGTCAAACTCTGTGGATGTTGAAGGAAGCTCTTAGAATGGAAAGAATTCCAGGCCTGTCCGAGCAGCTCTGTTATTAGACTCACATTTCTCAATCTTGCCAGATCAAAAAAGAGAGATCGTCCGACCATGGATCGGTTAAAGGTCTTGAAAGGAAGAATACAAAAAATACTTGCGAATGGCTGACTACTAAGCCGTGACTCCTTACGAGCAGTTCTTCAAGCCTTTTGAATATCGGGCTCCTCCATTTCCTGAGGCTGATTTTACCATTGCCATCTCGATGGCATACAAACAAGCATCCTCGACGGTGGAGCCTTGGGAGAGAGTCACTTATACTGGACTGCATGACTTGGGAACGGTCGACCACACATCGATAATCTGGGTTGTAGAGACTAGAGAACCAGTTTTAGGTATTTCCCTTTTATGTTTCCTTGTGCTCTTCAATTCTCTATCTGATTTCTACCTTTCATTCCTATTCAGAGGCTCTTCCAAGAGGTGGAGAAAGCTCCCTCGGCATGACCGATATAAAGTTAGACGAAGATGTCCCTCTATCTACTTGCCAATGCCGAAATCTAACCAAGGCTACCCTTAAGTCGTGCAAGGTATAGATCTTCACCTACGCCTCTGTCTTTTTATCAACGAATAAAACTGGCCCATGTTTTATTTGATCACAGGATGCTAGTAATCTTGCTTCAAAAGGGACGGGGTAAATTCTGATGAAGCCCCCAACTCCCCAAAAAATAGTCTGGAAAAAACTATGGAATATATGAAATAGATAAAAAGCAATAAAACAAATTTCCCCCAAAAAAAAAAAAAAATGGTTCACTTCACTCCATCATAATTATAGTTTTAACTTTTATATAATATATACATATACATACAGAAATACATATATATATATATATAAAGGAAGAAGCATAATGCTTTACCATATCAACTCTACATATATGGGATATACCCAAATCAGAAAACCAAAACAACATAACTAGATATCCAAACCAAAAAGAAACGAAAACCAAAAGTCTCAGCAGATTGATCTTCTTGGGTGACTTTCAGATCTTGAATCCTACTCTCTGGTTGATGATAACCAGATATCCAAACCAAAAAGAAACGAAAACCAAAACTAACAGCAGATTGATCTTCTTGGGCGACTTTCAGATCTTGAATCCTACTCTCTGGTTGATGAAATTGGGGAAGAGAGAGAAAGAGGGTAGAGAGAGAGGTCTAAGTCTATTGAAAGGAGAGAGAAAGAGACGAGAGAGGGGCTGGAAGCATTTAATCCAGAAGCTTGTCAGGCAGCTCGATAAAATTGGTAGAGAGTTTGTTGTGCGGGCTTCTTGCGGGCTTTAACGGGCCCATCATCGTTTATAATATTTAGATCACAAGCCCGATATCAGCCCGGCCTTGATATTTCCTTAGGCCCGAATTCACTTAAATGCGGGAATTCACTTAAATGCGGGCTTCTCCGGACGGTTTCACAGGCTCGGGCCTGAATTGCCAGGTCTAGTCCCAGGTATTACCCATAAGTTTATCTCTAACCTCATACCTGACACAAATTTGAACATCACAAGAAGATTTCATCATGTCACCAGCTATATACCCAATAATCATCACACATCAAACTTTGTCACAATAATTGTCCCAGTAAACTCATTTTCTATTGACAAAATTAGCTGAAAATTCAAACCTGCAAACTCTTATTTCCATACAACCATGAATTTGTCATCACCACAACAGAGAAGACTTCAACCAAAACTCAAAATTGTATAGAAACACTTTATTTTTGAACAAGTACCCTTTCTTTAATTTATGTCCACAACAATTCCAAGTTTACCAACAGCTAAGGAAATAAATTTTCTTTGCTATTATTTCCCACTCTGTTTTTATCACTGCTCTCCAATCATTACAAGTACGAAAACCCGATACAAATCAAGTGCTGGCACTTCCTCTTCTTTGCACAGGTTTGTAAAGCACAACGGTGACAAATTTCGAGTGGAACCGATGAGTGATCCCGAGCGCCACTACAGATCGCAGGGTTTCCCTGTTCTCGAGGTAAAGATGGTTGAGAATTACGTTCGGTGGCGATGGAAGAGAGCCAGAAGGGTCTCTGCTTGGGTGTAAGTTTAACAAGGTGTGTTGCAGGTGTGGAGGGACTTGAGGAGGGTCCCGCGACTCATCTTCGGTCAACGGGAACACAGTGTTGTAACTCGATTCGGGTGAGTTTGGAACTTCAAATCCGACTACAGTCGCTTCATCCTGCAAAATGATTTTTTTACATTTAGGACCCATATATATATGTAATACAAAAAATTTTAAGGTTATGAAGCTTACATGATCATCACCAAATGGATTGTTCATTTTTGAAGTACTGTAACCGGCTATGGATGCAATATGATCAACAGAGAATCTTAATTCATTTATTTTTATCTTGACAGCCTGAAAGTACAGTGGGTTTCGGTCAGCAGTTGGAGAGGCACTTGCAATAAATAGACATATATATATATATATGATATTGCACAAAAAAATTCAATGTAAAGGTATTGTTACTATTCTGAAGTCGATGACATCTTTATTCACACCAACTCTGGTTTGAAACGAGTTATTGAGGGACTTCAACACAAAATCCATTTCATGGGGATAGAACACAACTGCGAATAAAAAGGATAAAACTCTGTACACAATAAAGGTTGCATTATATGCATGCACGGATTAAACCCAAACTTATCTAAATCGTGCAATGGGAAAAATTTCAATGTTTTTGCTTTTCCTAGTACAAATTTTAATTGAAAGAACACAAGTTTCCAATTGCAAGTACCATTTTACATACAAAACCAATGTTTCAATAATACAAATTACAACTAGGTAAATAGGCAGCAAATTGTAAATAATGACAACTTCAGCCAAATGAACAAGCTACCATTAAGATAGAGGACCAACTCCAACTTGCCATTATGTGAAAACGTGGAATATTGTTAGTTCATTAACTGATACTAAAATTTAAAAATAAGGGAGGTAAGTGAGATTCCTAAAATGTGAGGGGAGGTATGTGTATTAAGGTCAAACCTCACGGGAGGCAGGTGATATTTACCCATAATCTAAATATGTACTCAATCTTCTTGTTGACCATAAGGTATCAAACTACATGTCCAAGATCCCCATGGTTTTACTGTTTAGTCTTCACTACGTTTCCAAATCAACATAATACTGAATCTTCTCCTTTATCAAGAATTCTACAAATAAGTTTATAATACTATAGGGATGGACACTAAAGGTTCTGTTTGGTTCATGGATTTCATTAGGGAAAAGAGAGGGGAAAGGAAAACAAGAAGAAAACTAGGTCCTTTTACCTTGCGGATGGAACTAGTTTTCTATCTTGTTTTCCTTTCCCCTCTCTTTTCACTCACGAAATCCATGAACCAAACGAAGCCTAATACGTATTCAAGCAACTTGTTGGCCTACCCTGATTCATCTAACTCTTCTTGTTTCTAACTGAAGGACACCATGACTTCCTCCTTTTGTTATGTTATTTACGCTGAAAGAATGAGCAGTTTATAATACTTAAATCAAATTTACTAACATACAATGGTATGGTTTGTAAAGGCAGTGATCTCATTTGTCCATGTTTCTTCATAAAGAAATTTGCGAAAACTCCATTAAAATAGCAGGCATCAGCCCATCACCCTGTGCTGATCAGCATCAGGCTAATGCAAGTTTATGCTAATAAACAGCTCAGATCAAGACATGATAATTTCATCCACAAAAGACAAAACCCTAGTCTGAGTCGAATTTGCTAAGCACCGGTTACCCAGTATGATAAACTGCCTTGGTTCAACATTTAAAAAAAAAAAAAAAGGAGAAATGAATGCTCAAATATCATGCCCCAGCAACAGAACCAAAATGGGATTAAAAGAGAAGAAGAGAAAGGGCGAAATAACATAGGTAATATACAAAGTAAACCCAGTATAAATGAATTGATCCACGACATTTAGATTGTTAAACATCTCAAAATGGAATGGGGAAGGAGACGAGAACTCGAACGGAATCAACCAATGAGAGCCTTGAGTCAAACTTCATTTCATTGAGTTATTTGCATTGGTCTCTTTAAGTGAATGGAGGAAATAGGTAACGGAGATTGAGGAGTATATGAAATGTTTGGATAGAAGAAGAGCGAAATTAATAGCCCGAATTTGCAAAAGTCCCAAACTTTTACATCAGCACCACCTATAAGCTATGGCATTGAATTTGTTGTCATCTAAGCTTAAATCATTTATTCTACATCATATACTATTTTAACTCCTCTGGACCTAGCAGTCAAGTGAGAGATCACGGTTCGAGTCTGAGAGCAACCACTTTGTGCAAATATGTCAAAGGTTGGGTTAGTATCCAATGTGCCACTCCAACATCCAATAAGCAGGACCACCACTGGCTGATGGCCCTCTTTTATATCTGGTTCTCATGGGATCGGATCTGATCAGATCAACCTATTTCTGAATCAGTATGATATTAACAGATATATGAATTGCGACAATAATCAGATCATGAACTCTTTGCCATATCTGAAAATAGATTTGTACAAATACGATTCCTTAACATGTGTATATATGTTGGGGGGAGGGATAGATTTAGATCTTTCAATGGATACAAATATGATATAAGGACTCCAACCCAATAATCCAATCCAATCCAATCCAAAAAGGATAAGTCACTTATGTTAGTGGATTAGATATGGATTTATATGATCCAATCCGATTTTTAATATTCATAACTGGTGAGTACATTTTATACATTACAATTACTCTGACAAATCTAATATATGTTTTGTTGCAGTTTGCTTTTCATTTCAACTTCAAATAGTACGTATGGATAAAATGAATATTTTTCCATATATGTTTTTTTAAGTTTACTTCTTCTCAATGTAGTTACAGTAGTTGTAGTATGTTATTTTATTTTTATTTTTTAAAATTTTTATTATTATTATTATTTACATTTCATTTTTTGTTCTTTACCGGATTAGATCATACTCTCGGATAGAACGGGTTCGGATAAGTATTATAAGATATGTCGGATTCGACACTTTAACGGATCGCATGTGGATCACCTCGATCCGATCCAATCCCAACCCAACTTGTTTAGATGCCTAAATGGACTGGTTTCCAACAAATATTTGTCATTATTTGCAAAAAGTGGCTACTCTAAAACTCGAACTGTCATTCTCTTACTTGCCAGTCTAAACCACTAACTAACCAAAAAGTGGAGGAAAAGCGAGATTAAGAAAACGAGGAAAAGGAAAAGGAGATGGATGGATAATGTTTCCATCAAGTAGTGGGAAGGCAAGGAGCAGCCAAAGGAAGACAAGATTGAAAACTTCCATAGAAGCCCACCCGTCCTTTCTACCCAAAAGTTCGCAAAAATGGGGATAAGGGTTTCAATTTATGTTTTATGCTCTGTTTGGTACGGTAGTAACTTTTCCTTCGCAAAACACATATAATTTTGTATGTACTTTAGATATAGAGAGAGAGAAAAAAGAGTAGAGATGAAGATGGAAACATAACAGAGTGAGAGTTCTTTGTTATTAAGGTGAAGGAATATGCAACTCCATCAACCCCCAACCCATGCCCCTAGATCCAGAACACCTCCTCTGACTTAAAAGTGGAAGCAAGTCTTTTTTGAAGAAGCAAAAATTGTATTAGAATGCATCTAGTAAATAAGTTGAAAATGAAGATGATAATATAATTATAATTGGCGAGAATCCATTTTGCAAATGTCATTCCAAACGAGTATCCCTTCTAAAAAAAAACATCTTGTAAACTAGTTCAGTGAAGTCATGATAAATATTCATGTCAAAACACATGTCAAGATGTATAAAAATGTGTGGATATATATATATATATATATAATTAAACAAAAAAATCATGTAGTTGTTTGATTTATCCCATGAACCTAATATTTCAAACAACATACCCAAACCCCACAAACCAAACCAAACCAAACCAAGCCTTGTGTCCCAATCAATTGGGGTTGGCTGTATGAATTTTTTTCTCCATTCGGCACGATCAAGAGCTATATGCTCATTTAAATTATATTTTCATATCCTATTGCACACTACGTACTCCCAGGTCAGTCTAGATCTACCCCTCCCTCTAACCATTCCATGCACTACAATCCAATCACTTTTTCGCTCAGGCGTGTCGACACGTCTTCGTTGCACATGATTGAACCATCTAAGTCTATTCTCCCTCAACTTATCATCGAGAGTCCTACAGTCTCTCGAATGTACTCATTTCTAATTCTAACTCTCCTGGTATTACCACACATCCATCTTAGCATCCTCATCTCAGCTACGCTCATTTTGTTAATGTGTTGTTTAACTTGTTTCTTAGTTGCCCCACAAAATGAATGAAATTGCAAATTAACTTCTCTTTCCCTAGCATGAGAATACAGCTAGCCTCTCAAAACAAATCAAGCAGATGAGTAAAAACTAGTGAAAGTATTCATTTTTGACATGAAAATTATTGACTTTCTCAAGTTGCTAGTGAAAATAAAACTTATTCTCCTCAACATCTACATGCAAAACCTAAAAAGAACAGATTTGGAAGCAAAATTTGGCAGAAACATCATTCACATTAATAGAATAAAAAATTAACAAAAATGGTTAATAATCATATTTCAACAGAAGATACAAACCTGATTGAACTGAAGCTCTTACCCTTCAACAGTGAACCAGCAATTTACCCACCTTTGAAAACCGATTATACCCACCAAAAAAAAAATTTCAGAAGCTTGTCTGCAAAAATCATACAAAACCAGCTGAATCAACTCAAACCATCAAAAGAATTGACAAAAGAGGGGAACCCAGAACAATCAAATTCAAAAACATAACAAAAGAATTTCAAATTATCATAAATCAGGTAAAAATAGAAAAACCCACAAAGGGATTGAACTAATTAGAGAGAAAACTAACAATTCAGTTCGAAAATAACTCGAACCTGATAAATAAAGAGAAAATGGAATTAAGAGCATTGGAACAAGAAAAGCTAAAAAAGAAACAAAAGGTTAAAGACCTTAGTGAAGAAGCAAACCAATGAGCACTCCACCTAGTGTAATCCGCCCAGAGAATCTTACATAAATCTGATATATATTACACTATCTATATATTTGATGAAAACTTTTTCCAAATCCCTTTGCTTTTAGTTTTTTTTTTTTTTTTTTTTTTTCTAGGGACAAAAACAATTAAAAGCAACCTGAAACAGTGAAGCGTTTTGTTTTTTATTTCCCAAAAGAAAAACTTGACAAAGTAAAACCGAGAATTAGAAAAACAGCCCAGATAACTAGGTTTTGGGTCCAGCCCAAATAACTGGGTATGGGGCCAGCCCAATTACTGCTAACCCAACCAACACTCTTAAGACGTGTTTGGAATTAGGGCTACTAACTCGAGCCCGACCGAGCCCAATTCGTAATTTACTCGGACTTTAGCAACTTTTTTTTTTCTATGTATTTTAGACGGTCTTGGGTTAGAAAGTTCAAGTCTAGATTGAATTTGAGCTTGACGCCCTGCCCGAACTTATATGTATATAAGTATTTGGATGTTTATATATTATAGTTGTATTATTTTTTGTCTATGTATTCTTTTTAGCCTTCGGATCATACTATCTATGTAGTGGCAACTGGCAAATATATCCTATTAGATTCTATTGAAAAACTAAATTGATAAGGGGAAGGTTTTTTGTCTCAAATTTGAACAAAAATATTTAAGTTTGATACATAATAGAAGTAACCAGCTTGGTTAGCCGAGTTGGCCAGTACCCATACTCCCCAATGGGGAGGTTGTGGGTTCGAGCTTCCTTAACAGAAAGTGATCAAGGTAGACAATTTCTTTAAAGTGGGGTCTGGCCCCGCCTTGCGTGTGCGTGTGTTACTAACATCTAGGCTACTAATCACGTCCATATCACAGAGTCGGTTAGAGTTCTGAGACACTGCCCAAAAAAAAAATACATAATAGAAGTTGTTTCTTTATTTTAATTCGGGCACAAACTCGGGCTCAGGTTGGGGCTTAGGTATGCAGCACTCGCTATTTAAATTACAAGTCAATTATTAACGAGATAGTGGTCAATTTAATTTTAAAAATTTATATCATACTAAAATTAATACCCGTGCGAGGCACGGAGAATTATTTCTAAATTTTATGTACGTGTTTTTTTTCGAAGCAAATTTTATGTACATAAATTTGTTAGTGGTATTGTTATTTATATATGATGTAGTTATATTATTTTAATTAATTAGTTTATTTTGTATCTATATGTGTGTATATTTGGAGATATACATATAGGGAAAGGCTCTCCAGTACACTGGGCTTTTAAGCCTAAAAAACACGCGGGCTGCCTCATTGACTTGAGCCCCGTCCCATGACTCCCACCTTGTTGACTTGCGAATTTTGAGTTTGACCCTATATGTATGTGTGCATATATATAAATATAAAAACAAATTATATGGCGGAGGGGGATGAGGTTCGAACACCGAACCTATGCATTGGAGGATACTTATATATGCCAAGCTATTTGTCACTTGAGCTAAGCCAACCTATGCTATAAGATATTGATCATGAGATTAGATATGGTTTAAAATTATATTATAGTTAATCTTGGACTTGTACAATTTTGGGATATATATTATGGCTGTTATGTGTGTGTGTGTGTGTGTGTGTGTGTGTGTGTGAGAGAGAGAGAGAGAGGGGGGGGGGGGGGGGGGGCTGAGAGATAAGGAAAGAGAAAGATTATACATATATATCTGTATTAATTCTAGAGATAGGAAAAATAGGGGGAAAAGAAGAAGAAGAAAAAGAAATATATAGAAAAAAAAAAATCACAGAGCCACCACGTGGCAAAGGTCTGATTCCACTTTGATATAATATATATATATATATATAATTAGCTTCATAATTGTCACACCCCATCCTGCCCCGGTGGATTAGGACACGTGTAACAATACCATACGCACCCAAACATACACTAATTAGGAATAAAATTTGAAGAAAACCATTTTAAAGAATTTTATTGTGACAAAAACAGCCCAAGGGCAAAATGGCAATTATTAAAGTATATCAAATTTTTATACTAAAAGATAGGTCTTTGAGTCCCGATTCCAACACAAAAAACGGCGCCCAAATTCGAGTTTTCTAGAAGGAGTATGCTTGTTTCTGTAAAAATGGACAGTAGTTGAAAACAGGGGCGAATCGATCCACCCTTTAGGGCCGGATCAATCCTATCTTGCATTTTACTAGCAGAATGTCCTCAAGGAATCGCGGATCGATCCACCTTTATACCCGGATCGACCCGGGTTCCTGCAGAACAGTTCCTGCTGCTAAAAATGCTGCAAAACCAAGTCCAAAACTTACCAACACTCATCCAAATCACATGGAAACTTCATAAAACTTTGGGAAACCCTTCCCAAACATGTCCAAACATAAATCAAGCATACACCACTTATTCACAATTACAAATGGATCAAATTAACTCAATTCTTTTTTAATCAAAACAAGGATTTGAGACTCAATTCTTATCAATAAGTTCATAAAACTTGATGAACATAAACTCAAACTACAACCAACATTATATTACAAATAAAACATGTTCAAAACACCTGCCGCTCCATCGGACTTGCCGGATTAGTCCAAGTTAGCAACTTCTTCATATTTAGTCAAAACACGTAAAAAAAAATCTCCCAAGTTCTCCAAATTAACCTCAAACTACCAAATTACAATTTAGAGATCTAGACTCCATGGTTACAACCAAAGTACCAACTTTAACATAAAAATGTTAGGGATATATACTAAAAGCCATGCTTTATGTAGTTGATTTATAATTCATTTAATAAAATCAGTTAATCCATTTTTATGAGAATCTGTGTGGGCAATATTTGTATTATATACATTGTTTATTTAATATTATGCATGTGTGTCTTTCATTCTACATAGTAGGTGGTTTAGTGTGTAGAGTTCGGCTTACACACTGAAGATCAGACCATCGGATCTTGTAGAATGTAAGATTTTGGTTTACAGTCTTAGATGGATTGGACACACTATCGGTAGGACTGCAGCATGTTGCAGTAGGTTTGTCTTGACTACGGGAAATGGTATAGTTTCAACTCACCATGCTGGTACACTTTGTGTATTAAACGGGACCGACTTGGGGTAATTATCTTTATACTGACTTATAAGATAATTAATACCTCATGACTATTATGAGTGCTTATGCTCTAAATCCTAAGTTAATTTATAGACACATACATTTGATAATTACACTTTGATCCCTAAAAGGGTGAGATCCTTAAATGGGTCAATATCTCATTGGATTGGGTGACAATATTAATTGTGTGGTGGATATTAATTAATGATGGAATCCATGTCTCAATTTTGGGATTGATGATATCCCTTTGAAAAAGCTTATAAGTTTTTATTATGTCAAACCATGTAGGTGGATTTTGTATCCGACATATCAGATAAGTTAAGCAGAGGATCTCAAGGAATTTTAAGAGATTAATTAAATACGGTTGTCAGTAATTATATTTAATTAATGGATATATGTAACCTTAACATGGGGAGATAATAAGCATTTAATAACATGGAGCTCGAAATGTATTTTTGAGATAAGGGTAGGAGTGCAATTATAATTCTTTAGTGGTATGAATTATAATTTATGGAAATAGGAATCTGATTCAGTTCGAATTAGGGTTTCCTAATTCCATAAGGAAGCCTATTCCTTATTGACTTCTTATGGTCCCTATCGTAGCCTATATATATGCTGCTTTGGCTCTCTCCTGAGTTTGCGTTTTTCCATCAAGAGCATTATAACTCGGAATAGAAAAGAGAGCGTAAAAAGAGAGAGCAGAAACATAAAGGATTTCGAAGGAGCCCACACTCAGTTCAATATTCTGGCAGCAAAGGAATACAGTAGAAGATCGTGAGCTGTTATCGAGCCCGTGTTCTCGATTCGACTACTACAACAATCCGTTTTAGCAGTTTAAGGTAACCCTAGTTCCGCCCTTATAGGGTTATTGTAGTTTTCACGTAATTTGTGCAGTACCAACTTATACGCGCTGTCAACAGATTCTGGGAACGCAATTTCCTAACAGTGGTATCAGAGCAACGTTGATTCTGCGTATGGGTTGGACGCAACCATGTTGTCTAATAAAACAAATCTTATGCGTTGTTTGATGGATGGATAGAACGTAGAACTGTGCTAACCCTTGTTTTGCAGCGTTCTTATTCCACTATTATAGTCACTGATTTTGTGTGATTGGATCCCACGATGGTTTGATCAGCGGTTAATCTTTCTGTTTTAATATAGCATGTGAACTCCTTTATGGAGGCATAGGATTTGTGTATATTGGATCCCACGTTTGATTGATGTGTGGTTAATTTACTGCAAAGAAATAGCATGTGAACTCCTTCATGGAGGCATATGGTTTATGTAATATATCTCAAGTAAATCCGTGAAGACGTTTCGTGAAGACAGTTTACAAGCAGTTTCAGAAAGCCATCTGGAAGCAGTTTCTGAAGACTGTTTCAGAAAACAGTTCTGGAAGGCAGTTGCTGATGGTAAATCGGATTTAGATTCTAGGGCACTGCCCCGGAAACCCCGCGGGGGACGCTACCCCTTCGACCCCTATGAGCTGACTGGGCAGCTCGACCCCTGTGCATAGTGGCGACATAGAGCTAATCGGGTTCAATGAAGATTTTTCACAAGAGTTGTAGCTTGACCATAAGAGTGGGATTCCTATTTTATTGTGGTTTCCTTATTTATATGTGATTGAATGATAATTATTGTTTCATGTTTAATTGAATAGGACAACATGGATAATTGTTCCTAGACCTATTTCAGATATCTAGCTGCATGTTTAATTTATATTAATTTAAAATGATGGACAACTATATGTGTATTTAGAAATAAAACTAATTCCATAATTTGAAAACATAAGTACTTATTTTCTAAAATCATGAGAATAGAATAATTTTATTATCTACACATGTGCGTTTGACAAGTAAGGATGAATTAATCATTGTCAAGTATTCCATTATTTTTTATTAATTAAATTAAAAGTTTTTCTAGAAATTATGACTCTCAAATATTTTTTAAAATTATAAGTGAGAGAGGGAATTTATCAAGTATAAATCCCATGGTCTCCATCACTGGTTTGTAGATGATATGATTAATTTTGTGTGATGGCTCTAGTGTCATCCTCCCCATCGGATGTAGTTGATCATGGAATCATCAGTACAAACTTCTTTAAAAGAATGTTTTGGGTGATTGTTAGTGTGGGCCACCTCTCCATCAGAGGTGTTCCTCACGGAACTCTTGACCTAGAATTAAGTGATGGTATACACTTAGCTATAAATAATAATATCCTCTCCATCTGAGTCACTATTGTTATTTATAGGATCAAAACAAGTCAGCAGTTTAATTTTACTAGGCAAGGTATATTGCCTGGATAGTAAAATTAAAAGGCAATTGCCTATCTAAACAAATGATGGATAGTATATGGCTTCCCATCGAGTCATACTATTACGGTGTATCAGGTTGCTAACGGATTCTTTTCAACTATGATAGAGGGAACCAATATTTTCAACTCGAATCCATAGTAATTTTTTGCCCAAATGTAATTATTTATATTATGTAATTCTCAGGCTTTTAAATGGGTTCTTTCAATCCACTCGTTGTTATACTTAAAGAAAACCAACTTACTAGACCAAACTATATAGACTGCAAAAGGAATTTGGATATTGTGTTAACTGCTGAAGAGTACAAGTTTGTGCTTACTCAAGAATGTCCTGAGCAACCTGGTGAGGGGGCAACCGCTGAGGAAACCCAGGCTCACAAGAAATGGGTCAAGGCTGATGAGATGGCGCGGTGTTACATTTTGGCATCCATGTCAAATGTGCTACAACATCAGCATCAGTCAATGGCCAGCACCTATGACATGATGGAGAGCCTCCGAGAGATGTTCGGGGATCAAAGTCGTGCTGCTAGGAAGGTTGCCATGAAAGACTTGATGAACACAACTATGGCTGAGGGAACGCCTGTAAGGGATCATGTTCTTAAGATGATATCTCTTCTTAATGAACTAGAGATCCTTGGAGCTGAAATCGACGGGGAAACCCAAGTCGATATCGTACTACAGTCACTGCCAGAGTCTTTTAAGCAATTCCGCCTCAATTACAATATGAATAAATTTAAATATACCTTTGCGGAGCTGCTTAAAGAACTCCAAGCAGCTGAGGGTCTCAACAGAAAGTCAGGGACTGCTCTTGTGTTTGAGAAAAGTTCTGCTTCAAAGTCGAAAGGCAAGAAGAAAATGAAAAAGGCTCAAAAGAAGGTCGCGGGTCCTCCGCCAATCCAAAGGCCAAGAGGACAACCGGGAAAGCCTAAAGGCAAATGTTTTGTTTGCAAGCAGCCAGGACACTGGAAGAATCAATGTCCGGTTTATCTCGCCAGACAAAACAATCAAGGTAAATCTCATTTACTAGTTTTTGAATCGTGTTTAGCAGTCCGATCTACCGGTACCTGTTGTGTAGATACGGGAGCTACTGATCATGTATGCAATTCTTTGCAGGGGTTCCAAGGAACCAGGCAGCTCAGTGATGGAGAGATTTATCTATATATGGGAAATGCTACGAGAGTAGCAGCAGTTGCAGTAGGAGATCTACGTCTTAGTTTTGGAAGAGATAAGATTTTAATATTAAGAAATAGCCTTTATGTACCTTCTATTAGAAGAAATTTAGTTTCAGTTTCTAGTTTAGTAAAGAATGGATATTCAGATCATTTTAATAAAGTAGTAGTTATTAAATAAAATAAACATTTTATTTGTTCTAGTCAATTGGTGGATGATCTTTATATTATAAATCTTGTCTCTCCTATACTGCAACTTAATGAATTGAATAACACAAATTGTTTTCCATTTAAGAGAAAAGAACCTTCGAGGATGAACCAAACGCATCTTTGGCACTTAAGCCTTAGTCATATTAATTTGAAAAGGATTCAAAGACTGGTTCAAAATGGGCCATTAAGCTTATTGGAAGTGGAGCCACTTCCAGTCTGTGAATCCTACTTGGAAGGTAAAATGACCAATAGGCCGTTCTTGGCCAAGGGCTATAGAGAAAAAGAGCCGTTGGAACTAGTTCACTCTGATTTGTGTGGTCCTATGACTGTCCAAGCAAGAGGGGGATTTGAGTACTTTGTCACTTTCATCGATGATTACTCAAGATATGGGTACATTTATTTGATGCGGCGTAAGTCTGAATGCTTTGAGAAATTCAAAGACTTCAAGGCTGAAACAGAGAAGTGTTTAGGTAAATATATCAAGACACTACGATCTAATCATGGTGGAGAGTACCTCTTGGGAGAGTTTAGGGAATACTTATTGGAACAAGGGATTACATCCCAGTTGTCTGCACCCCGTATGCCTCAACAGAACGGTGTAGCAGAAAGAAGGAACAGGACTCTCATGGACATGGTAAGATCTATGATGAGTTATTCGGATTTACTAATTTCCTTTTGGGGACACGCATTAGAGACAGCTGCATACATTCTAAACTTGGTACCATCTAAGTCAGTACCTACTACTCCCACGAAATTATGGACTGGGCGAAAGCCTAATCTGTGGCATGTTCGGATCTGGGGTAGTCTAGCACATGTGCTGAAAGAAAACGCAGAAAAGTTGGATTCAAGAATAGAAGTGTGTTTCTTTGTTGGGTATACAAGAGGAACTAAAGGTGGTCTGTTTTATAGTCCTAAGGATCAGAAGGTTATTGTTAGCACCAATGCCACATTCTTAGAAGAGGACTATGTTATGGACCATAAGCCCAGAAGCCGTATTGCTCTAGAGGAAATGACAAGAGAGACACCGACACATACTTCTTCGATACCATTGGTACGAGAAGAAACATCACAAGACAGAGTTATCGATATTCCATTACTGCGTCGTAGTGGGAGGATTATCGAAACTCGTGTAGATCCCAAACCAACCATTAACACGCAGGTTCCTGAACCAGTACAGCATGTAGATAATGGTGTATTAGGTTCAGAATCTTCCCAACAAAATATCAGTGATACATAGACACGGATTGTGCCTCGTCGTAGTGGGAGGGTTATTATTCAACCTGACGGTATATGTTCTTGGGAGAGTCTTATGACCGAGTCCCTGATGAACAAGGTACCGATCCCTGTAACTACAATGAAGCACTCCAAGATAAAGATGCAGATCTTTGGCCAAAAGCTATGAAGTTTGAAATGGAGTCCATGTACTCCAATCAAGTCTGGGATCTTGTAGAACCACCCAATGAAATAAAACCCATTGGATGTAAGTGGATCTATAAGAAGAAGAGAGGAGCAGACGGTAAGGTGGAAACCTTTAAAGCAAGGCTTGTTGCGAAAGGGTTCACTCAAAAAGAGGGAATCGATTATGAGAAAACCTTTTCACCGGTGGCCATGCTAAAGTCTATCCGGATTCTCTTATCCATTGCTGCACATTTTGATTATGAAATTTGGCAAATGGATGTCAAGACAGCATTTCTTAATGGGAACCTTGACGAGTGTATCTATATGATGCAACCAGACGGGTTCATTACGAAGGGCCAAGGACACATGTTGTGCAAGCTTAAGAAGTCCATTTATGGACTTAAGCAGATGAATCAAGTCTTTTGGTTTTGATCAGTGTACGGATGAATCTTGTGTGTACAAGAAACATGATGGAAGCCTGGTGATGTTCTTATTACTATATGTGGATGATATCTTGCTAATCGGAAATGTATTATCTTCTATAAGGGTATGGTTGTCCAGTCAATTCGATATGAAGGACTTGGGAGAAACCGATCACATCCTAGGGATCAAGCTTATGCGAGATCACAAGAATAGCATGTTGGGCTTGTCACAAGGCACTTATATCGACAATATTCTTGCAAGGTTTAGCATGCAAGATTCCAAAAAGGGATTCCTTCTCTTCAAACATGGAATTACTCTATCTAAGGATTAGTGTCCTAAGACACCTGATGAGATAGAGAAGATAAAGGCAATTCCTTAAGCCTCGACAGTAGGAAGCCTAATGTATGCTATGCTATGTACTATACCTGACATCTGCTTTGCTGTTGGCATGGTTAGTAGATATCAGTCTAATCCAGGGCAAGAACATCGGACTGCGGTGAAAAATATTCTCAAGTACCTGAAAAGGACTCGAGACTATATGTTAGTTTACCAAGCAGACAGTCTTGTACCCATTGGGTACACGAATTCTAATTTCATGTCAGATAGGGATTCCAGAAAGTCTACCTCAGGATATGTGTTTACCCTAGGAGGTGGAGCCATTAGTTGGAGGAGTATCAAGCAGTCGTGTATTGTTGCTTCCACCATGGAAGCCGAGTATGTGGCTGCTTCGGATGCCGCTAAGGAGGCCGTTTGGCTCAGAAACTTCCTTATGGATCTAAGAGTAGTACCTGCGGTACAATCAACTATTTCCCTTTATTGCGATAATAGCGGAGCAGTTACTAACTCAAAGGAACCTAGGGCACATAAGAAGGGAAAACACATTGAGCGTAAGTATCACCTGATACGAGAGATCGTGCAAAGAGGTGATGTTGAAGTGACCAAGATAGCATCAGCAAATAACCTGGTAGATCCTTTCACCAAGAGCTTACCGACCAAGACTTTTGATAGTCATGTAGAAGGGATAGGATTGAGGTGTGTCGCATCATGGCTTTGAGTCTAAGCGGGAGATTGTTAGGGATATATACTAAAAGTCATGCTTTATGTAGTTGATTTATTATTCATTTAATAAAATCAGTTAATCCATTTTTATGAGAATCTGTGTGGGAAATATTTGTATTATATTGCTTATTTAATATTATGCATGTGTGTCTTTCATTTTACATAGTAGGTGGTTTGGTGTGTAGAGTTCGGCTTACACATGAAAGATCAGACCATCGGATCTTGTAAAATGTAAGATTTTGGTTTACAGTCTTAGATGGATTGGACACACCATCCGTAGAACTGCAGCATGGTGTTGTAATAGGTTTGTCTTGACTACGGAAAATGGTATAGTTTCAACTCACCATGCTGGTACACTTTGTGTATTAAACGGGACCGACCTGGGGTAATTATCTTGATATTGACTTATAAGATAATTAATACCTCATGACTATTATGAGTGCTTATGCTCTAAATCATAAGTTAATTTATAGACACGTACATTTGATATATACACTTTGATCCCTAAAAGGGTGAGATCCTTAAATGGGTCAATATCTCATTGGATTGGGTGACAATATTAATTGTGTGGTGGATATTAATTAATGATGGAATCCATATCTCAATTTTGGGATTGATGATATCCCTTTAAAAAAGCTTATAAGTTTTGATTATGTCAAACCCTGTAGGTGGATTTTGTATCCGACATATAAGATAAGTTAAGCAGAGGATCTCAATGAATTTTAAGAGATTAATTAAATATGATTGTCAGTAATTCTATTTAATTAATGGATATCTGTAACCTTAACATGGGGAGATAATAAACATTTAATAACATGGAGCTCGAAATGTATTTTTGAGATAAGGGTAGGAGTGCAATTATAATTCTTTAGTAGTATGAATTATAATTTATGGAAATAGGAATCTGATTCAGTTCGAATTAGGGTTTCCTAATTCCATAAGGAAGCATATTCCTTATTGACTTCTTATGGTCCCTATCGTAGCCTATATATATGCTGCTTTGGCTCTCTCCTGAGTTTGCATTTTTCCATTAAGAGCATTATAACTCGGAATAGAAAAGAGAGCGTAAAAAGAGAGAGCAGAAACATAAAGGATTTCGAAGGAGCCCACACTCAGTTCGATATTCTGGCAGCAAAGGAATACGATAGAAGATCGTGAGCTGTTATCGAGCCCGTGTTCTCGATTCGTCTACTACAGCAGTCCGTTTTAGCAATTTAAGGTAACCCTAGTTCTGTCACGCCCCGACGTAGCATAAATATGGAAAGCATTTAATTTCCTTTATGGACCCGTAGGTCGCGACAGTTTGAAGGATCGATTCCGTCCCAAACGTCGAACAACATAAAACCATTAATCAGAGTAGAGCAATCAGGGCTTATAAAATTTTTCTAACTTATTACATCTTATGGTACGGGGTTAACTAAGGCACAGACCGCCTTGAAATAAGACAATAACTTAAAGTCTATTACAGTCATCCTTATTACAAAACTAATCATAACTTAGAGCACATAAACTTAAAGCATATAAAAGTAACATCTCTTCTCAGCAACTGATCTCAATTAGCATAATCATACGGTTCATCCTGATTATTACCTGCAAAGCCTGGACACGAATGTCCAGGACGCATCAACGCCGTCAGCTTCAAGAAGCTGGTGAGTATTAAAAACATAGCTTTGAATGTAAAAACATGCCCATTTACCTTTTTCCCATTTCCATTTAAATACCACAAGTTTATATTTATGATAAAGAGCTTGTTAGAAAAACAACCACAACAATAATTAAAAGATAAATTCACACATATGTGACCGTGTATGAGAACAATGCACCATCTCATCTAACCGACTCTTTTCTCTCGACAAAACCCAACAACCCTCTATCCTACTCCTGGTATCTTTGAAATACTAAGATAGCCACACTTTAGCAACGGGGCGCCAGGGAGTGTCCAGTTTGCCTCACACTTTGGTCCGGGGTACCAGGGAGTGTCCAATGCCTCACACTTTGAATACCCTAACCGCCATGCAAATACCGGGGCAACCCCCACACAGGTATCCAGACTCGAGTCATTCAGGGAGTGTCTATAGGCCACACTTTAGCACTTCCATGGGTGCCAGTGAGTGTCCAAGTTCGGCTTCACACACTTTAACGCTTCCATGGGCGTCAGGGAGTGTCCATTTTTGCCACCTTCGCATTTCAAAGACACCCTCATCCTCTTTTTCAACTCCAACCACAATCACATCCACAACCACAACCATAACCACAGCCACAATTACAACCACAACCACAACCACAACCACAACTCAAACTCATACTCTTTCCACACAATCATTACTCTTTTCCACACTATCATTACTCTTTTACACACTACCAACACTCACCATGCATGTACAACTGACTCCACATGAATGTCATCAAACTTTAAACATAAAGGAATTCACAGAATTAAAGAAATAATACGCGTACGGGGATTGAAAATTCGTAATTCATTGCCTTAATCATTTTAAACATAACTAATAGCATTCTAAAAACTGCTACTGAAATCCTCGTTTTCTGTCCAAACGGTGCAGAATCTGAGAAAATTGCATTTGACGAAAAGTGTGCAAAATCGAGTTTTGCTTGGGACAACGCGGGCAGAACCTTAAATTTCATTCGTTTTCCTAACAAAAATCTGAAAACAAAATTCTGCTACTGTTAAAATTAAAAGAGAAAATATTAGATTGAATTTCTAATATACTTTTTCTGCTACTGTAATCCTCATTTTCTGCCCAAACGGTGCAAAATCTGAGAAAATTGCATTAGACGAAAAGTGTGCAGAATCGAGTTTTACTTGGGACAACGCGAGCAGAACCTTAAATTTCATTCGTTTTCCTAACAAAAATCTAAAAACAAAATTCTGCTACTGTTAAAATTAACTACCTAAATCAGTAAATAAGGAATGAGTTACATTTGGAGTGAGTTAGTAATACTCACCGTGATATAGATTTGAAGAAATTGTTGAGAAAGAAATATAATTACGAAATTCCCAAAATCCAAGCTTTGGCTATGGAGGATTGAGCTCTTCTCTCTCTCTACGAAATTGAAGAACTTCTCTGCACTCTCTAAACTCTCTGTGTATACTGAATTATGCTGTGATGAATGTGCAGAAAGTGTAGTGTGGTTGGGTGTATAAATAACCAAATTCCTACCAAGAAAACATTGGCCTAACTTCCCACTCAATCTCCATTAACCCCCATATAATACCATGAATGTGCAGCAATGAGGTGTATGCACTGCCCTTTATTCTCCACTACTGAAAGTAAGAGGTAGGTGGAGATGAGGTGGGTCAATGTGTGTTTGGGTAATCTAGCTTATGGCATAAGGACAATACACATACAACAACATTTGCCAAACAAGACCTAAGGAAAAGCATCAGCATAATAATTTGGGTATAAATATATTTGTTCAATCATTTACTTCCAAAATTCTGTGGAAGTTTAACACTGCACGGACAGTTTTAAACTTACACTGGTATTTTCGTGATACGGTGTTCATCACAAAAATACAGAGAATTCATTTTAACGTTAGAAATAGTTTTCTGATTTTATAAAAATACAGTTTGAGTTTAAAAGAAATAATTCCACCGTCTTGAAATACAGTTTTGAAATTTAACACAGGTATTGCAAGTTTTTATGAAAATTGCATTTTGACCCCAAAAGAAATTTCAATTATGAAATTAGTCAAGAATTAAACTTTTCACATAAGAATTAACATATAAACAGACAATATATATTAAATTTTAAATATGATAATGCAAATGATAATGAAAATAAATTTTAATTATGATCATGCAGGAAAATGCAGGTTATTACACCCTTCCCCCCTTAAACAGGATTTCGTCCCCGAAATCAAGACTAACTAGCCATGAAACAACTCCGGGTACTTCTTCCTCATATCAGCTTCAACTTCCCACGAGGCTTCATTCTCGTCGTGGTGATTCCACTGAACCTTCACCAACGGAATATCCTTATTCCTCAGTTTCTTGATACTCTGATCCAAAATCTTCGCAGGTCTCTCCTTGTAAGAAACGCTATGACTCGTCTCAATGTCGTCATAACTAACCACATGCGAGGGATCTCGTATGTATTTCCTCAACATACTCACGTGAAACACGTTGTGAACCCCAGACATCTTTGGTGGTAACGCCAGTTGATAGGCCACTTTCCCGATACGTTCCAAAATCTCAAACGGTCCAATGAAACGCGGAGCTAACTTCCCTCTCTTGAGACCAAAACGTACTACTCCTCGTGTTGGTGAAACCTTAAGAAGTACGTGATCTCCCACACTAAACTCCAGATCTTTTCGGCGTCGATCAGCATAACTCTTATACCGGCTCTGAGCGGTTCTCATCCTTTCTTTGACCAAGGAAATCTTCTCGTTGGTTTCTCTAACCAAATCTGGTCCCAACAATTCTGTGTCCCCAACCTCTGCCCAACATAATGGAGAACGACATGGTCGTCCGTACAGTGCTTCGAACGGAGCCATACCGATACTCGTATGATAACTATTGTTATAGGCAAATTCAACCAACGGCAAGTGTGTCTCCCAAGATTCTTCAAAATCGATCACACAAGCCCTAAGCATATCTTCCATGATCTGATTCACACGCTCAGTTTGTCCATCTGTCTGAGGGTGAAAAGCAGTACTCATCTTGAGCGAGGTTCCCATAGCTTCTTGCAAACTTTCCCAAAATCCAGAAGTAAAACGTGCGTCACGGTCTGACACAATCGACACAGGTGCACCGTGAAGTCGCACAACTTGTTGTATGTACATCCGGCTCATCTTTTCCACCGGGTATGTCATACTGTAAGCAATAAAATGAGCTGACTTCGTCAATCGATCCACAATTACCCAAATAGCGTCATGATTCTGCTGTGATCGAGGCAATCCTACTACAAAATCCATCGTTATATGCTCCCACTTCCAACCAGGAATAGGTAGCGGTTGCAACAATCCTGACGGTCTCTGATGTTCGGCCTTGACTTGCTGACACGTCAAACACTTGGATACAAACTCGGCCACATCCTTCTTCATGCCTTCCCACCAGAAATTCCTCTTCAAATCTTTGTACATCTTCGTTCCTCCCGGGTGAACTGTATACCTTGATTTATGTGCTTCTTCCAGGATATCCTTCCTTAACTCTCCATCACCGGGCACGCACAATCTATTCCTGCACCGATACCCTCTATCGATTCCCACCTTCCATTCTGTCGGGTCCTTCTTTGACATCTTTATGAACCATGATTGAAACTTCTCATCTTCTTTCTGAGCTCCAATAATGCGGTCAATGAGAACAGGCTGTAGGATAAGACATCCGAAAAGTTGTCCTTCTCCTCTTTCAGCACTCTGTACATCAAACTCTGCCAACGTCTCCAATGCTCGCCATTCTCTCACCATTAAGGAGGCGATCGTCTCACGAGTCTGCCGACTCAAAGCATCAGCGACCACATTAGCTTTACCAGGGTGGTATTCCAATGTGAAGTCATAATCTTTGATCAACTCCATCCATCTGCGCTGCCTCATGTTCAACTCTTTCTGTGTGAACAAATACTTCAGACTCTTGTGATCGGAGAACAAATCAAACTTCTCACCGTAGAGATAATGTCTCCAAATCTTGAGTGCAAATACCACTGCTGCCAACTCCAAATCATGAATAGGATAGTTCAACTCATTCGGCTTCAGCTGTCTAGATCCATAGGCTATAACTTTACCATCTTGCATAAGTACACACCCTAGTCCTTGATATGAGGCGTCACTAAAGATAGTGAACTTCTCACCAGGCTTGGGTATTGCTAGTACTGGTGCGGTAGTGAGTCTCTCTTTCAACTCTAGAAAGGCTCGCTCGTGCTTCTCTGTCCATTCGAATTTCAAATTCTTCTTTGTCAATCCAGTCAATGGTGCGGCTATTTTAGAGAATCCTTCAACAAATCTTCTGTAATAGCCTGCGAGTCCAAGAAAACTCCGAACTTCTGTAGGGTTGCTTGGCCTAACCCAGTTGGATACAGCATCGGTCTTGGACGAATCCACAGAAATTCCTTGAGATGACACCTTGTGTCCCAAAAATTTCACTTCTTGTAACCAGAACTCACACTTACTGAACTTGGCATACAAGTGGTGGTCCTTAAGCGTCTGCATCGTAATCCGAAGATGTTGCTCGTGTTCTTCTCTTGACTTAGAATAGATCAAAATATCATCAATAAAGACGATGACAAACTGATCTAAATAAGGCTTGAACACTCTGTTCATCAGATCCATAAACACTGCCGGGGCGTTCGTCAATCCAAACGGCATCACCAGAAATTCATAATGACCATATCGGGTTCTGAAAGCAGTCTTAGGTATGTCTTCCTTCCGTACCCTCAACTGATGATATCCCGACCTAAGGTCTATCTTGGAAAATATCGTAGCTCCTTGTAGTTGATCAAATAAATCGTCAATCCGAGGCAAAGGATACTTGTTCTTGATCGTCACTCGATTCAATTCTCTGTAGTCGATACACAGCCTGAGCGTCCCGTCTTTCTTCTTCACAAATAACACCGGTGCTCCCCAAGGCGATGTACTAGGACGTATGAAACCTAGGTTCTCGAGCTCTTGAACTTGTCCCTTCAATTCTAGTAGTTCTGTGGGGGCCATTCTGTAGGGAACCTTGGTAATCGGTACGGTACCCGGTATAAGCTCAATACAGAACTCTATACTTCTCTCGGGCGGTAATCCAGAAATGTCTTGAAATACTTCTTCGAAGTCCTTGACTACAGGTATAGATGATGCTGTCACCTCTGTACTGACGACTTCGATGTTGGCTAAACATCTTGTGAGGAACATATCTCCCAAAGGGTTACATTGAAAATCAAAGGGTTGATTCTCATTGTCGGAGAATGTAATTCTCTTCCTCGCACAATCCAACTTCACTTGATTCTGAGACAGCCAATCCATTCCTAGGATTATGTCGAACTCCTTCATCGATAGAACAATCAACCTCGCAGGGATTTCTCGGTCTCCTAATCTTAAGGGACAATCCTTGCACACATGTCCTAAACTGACCGCAGCTCCTATTGGTGATGTAGCCTTCAAAGCTTTCTCTAAGCGATGAGGTAAGATACCCAATCTCCGAATTGTATTAACAGATATGAATGATAGAGCAGCACCCGTATCGAATAATACTCTAACATGGGAGTTAAATAGAGTCAATGTACCTTCCACTGCTTGCTGATCAGGTTGAACTTCTCCAAGATCTCCTTCTTCATATACAGCTCCATCATATCCTGCGGCATCAGGAATAACAGCATTCAAGCGGGTCTGACCCTGTTGTCCATAAGTTGCTTGCTTAGGAGCAGTGCAGAACCTGCTGATGTGACCTGATTCACCACAGTTGAAGCAGACTATTCCTGGCTGAGCAGCACGCCTTGGTGCCCTGCAGTCCCGAGCCACATGTCCAGGGTTGCCACAGTTGAAGCACTTTACACCACTACTTCCTTCTCCTACTCGGGGTTGAGTCGGATGGGTAATAGCTTGTGCCTTCTTGCTCCCATCAAAGTTCCTCTTCTGCCCTTGGGTACGGTTCATTGGTGGTCTATTCCCAAAATTACCCCTCTGAGGCGGTCGGAATTCAAATTGTTTGCGATATACTCGAGCATCTTCTTCCAGATCGGTAGCCAGGCCGACTAGTCCTTCAAATGATTTGTCTAGGTGGCCGAGAGTCAAGCGACGAATCTGCGGTGCCAACCCTTGATTATACTTCCGGATCTTCTTCTCCTCAGTATCAACCATGTGCGGGGCAAACCGTGACAGCCTCTCAAACTGTGTGGTATACTCTTGCACCGTCTTGGTTCCTTGCGTCAGATCCATAAATTCCTTCTCTCTTCTGTGCCTCTCCGTAGCCGGAAAGTACTTCTCCAGAAATCTCCCTTTGAACGCCGTCCACGTCATCCCCATAGCAGCGGTGTTTCCGATAGTGGCTATGACCGAGTCCCACCAATCTGCAGCGGCGTCGGTCAGTTGAAAAGTAGCCAATCTCCTTTTGTCCATCTCGTTGCATTGGACAGCTTCGAACATGCGATCCATCTGTCTTAACCATTGCTCCGCCTTCCAGGGATCCGTGGTACCCGCAAATTGCTCGGGTCTGAGCGCACGGAATCTTTCCAGCAGCTTATCTCCCGTCTGGCGGTCTCGTTGGTTTTCATTCGCATTACTAACCCTCTCGAGACGTCTAATAAAAGCTTCAAATATTCCCGTGGGGTCGGCAGCCTCGGGCGCTCCTTCAATCAGATTTCTGTTCCTCCTTGGTCTTCTAGCCATTCTATGCATGATAGGGGTAGTAGAATGAGAAACATGCATGCAACAGTACTATGACGAAAATTTTCAAAGTAGTATATATCACTATAACACATACTCGTATTATCACATAAGCATACAATAAAATATATATTGAGTACATATAACACGTATTCGAACTAGGGCTGTCTAATAGCAAAGAGGTTGTATTCTTATCCTCTAGACTCTGGTTGTGGGCCATACTGACTTTTCCAAGATTTGACTTAGGAAGTTCGTCAGTGCCTAAGCTATTAATGAGGGCTATGGTATGCTTTAACTCCTTAGAAACTCGGCTACTATATGTCTGTAGGGGCATCATAAGTTATGGTTATCTCGGCTAATCCTAAATGGATATGTCTGAAGGTATATGAAAATTGTTATCATTCTTGTCGATGTGACAAGACAAACGGGTAATCATTTCTATGATAAAACCAACTTAGAATTTTAGTTTCCGAACTAAGGGTAATCCGTTCTAAACTAACACTAGAACTTGGTTGTATAGCTTAGTAAAACTTAAGGGTAACCTATGTCACTAATCTATGGCGTGAATAACTGAGCCTGGTCAATCTAGAAAACCTATGGCTCTGATACCACCAAATCCTGTCACGCCCCGACGTAGCATAAATATGGAAAGCATTTAATTTCCTTTATGGACCCGTAGGTCGCGACAGTTTGAAGGATCGATTCCGTCCCAAACGTCGAACAACATAAAACCATTAATCAGAGTAGAGCAATCAGGGCTTATAAAATTTTTCTAACTTATTACATCTTATGGTACGGGGTTAACTAAGGCACAGACCGCCTTGAAATAAGACAATAACTTAAAGTCTATTACAGTCATCCTTATTACAAAACTAATCATAACTTAGAGCACATAAACTTAAAGCATATAAAAGTAACATCTCTTCTCAGCAACTGATCTCAATTAGCATAATCATACGGTTCATCCTGATTATTACCTGCAAAGCCTGGACACGAATGTCCAGGACGCATCAACGCCGTCAGCTTCAAGAAGCTGGTGAGTATTAAAAACATAGCTTTGAATGTAAAAACATGCCCATTTACCTTTTTCCCATTTCCATTTAAATACCACAAGTTTATATTTATGATAAAGAGCTTGTTAGAAAAACAACCACAACAATAATTAAAAGATAAATTCACACATATGTGACCGTGTATGAGAACAATGCACCATCTCATCTAACCGACTCTTTTCTCTCGACAAAACCCAACAACCCTCTATCCTACTCCTGGTATCTTTGAAATACTAAGATAGCCACACTTTAGCAACGGGGCGCCAGGGAGTGTCCAGTTTGCCTCACACTTTGGTCCGGGGTACCAGGGAGTGTCCAATGCCTCACACTTTGAATACCCTAACCGCCATGCAAATACCGGGGCAACCCCCACACAGGTATCCAGACTCGAGTCATTCAGGGAGTGTCTATAGGCCACACTTTAGCACTTCCATGGGTGCCAGTGAGTGTCCAAGTTCGGCTTCACACACTTTAACGCTTCCATGGGCGTCAGGGAGTGTCCATTTTTGCCACCTTCGCATTTCAAAGACACCCTCATCCTCTTTTTCAACTCCAACCACAATCACATCCACAACCACAACCATAACCACAGCCACAATTACAACCACAACCACAACTCAAACTCATACTCTTTCCACACAATCATTACTCTTTTCCACACTATCATTACTCTTTTACACACTACCAACACTCACCATGCATGTACAACTGACTCCACATGAATGTCATCAAACTTTAAACATAAAGGAATTCACAGAATTAAAGAAATAATACGCGTACGGGGATTGAAAATTCGTAATTCATTGCCTTAATCATTTTAAACATAACTAATAGCATTCTAAAAACTGCTACTGAAATCCTCGTTTTCTGTCCAAACCGTGCAGAATCTGAGAAAATTGCATTTGACGAAAAGTGTGCAAAATCGAGTTTTGCTTGGGACAACGCGGGCAGAACCTTAAATTTCATTCGTTTTCCTAACAAAAATCTGAAAACAAAATTCTGCTACTGTTAAAATTAAAAGAGAAAATATTAGATTGAATTTCTAATATACTTTTTCTGCTACTGTAATCCTCATTTTCTGCCCAAACGGTGCAAAATCTGAGAAAATTGCATTAGACGAAAAGTGTGCAGAATCGAGTTTTACTTGGGACAACGCGGGCAGAACCTTAAATTTCATTCGTTTTCCTAACAAAAATCTAAAAACAAAATTCTGCTACTGTTAAAATTAACTACCTAAATCAGTAAATAAGGAATGAGTTACATTTGGAGTGAGTTAGTAATACTCACCGTGATATAGATTTGAAGAAATTGTTGAGAAAGAAATATAATTACGAAATTCCCAAAATCCAAGCTTTGGCTATGGAGGATTGAGCTCTTCTCTCTCTCTACGAAATTGAAGAACTTCTCTGCACTCTCTAAACTCTCTGTGTATACTGAATTATGCTGTGATGAATGTGCAGAAAGTGTAGTGTGGTTGGGTGTATAAATAACCAAATTCCTACCAAGAAAACATTGGCCTAACTTCCCACTCAATCTCCATTAACCCCCATATAATACCATGAATGTGCAGCAATGAGGTGTATGCACTGCCCTTTATTCTCCACTACTGAAAGTAAGAGGTAGGTGGAGATGAGGTGGGTCAATGTGTGTTTGGGTAATCTAGCTTATGGCATAAGGACAATACACATACAACAACATTTGCCAAACAAGACCTAAGGAAAAGCATCAGCATAATAATTTGGGTATAAATATATTTGTTCAATCATTTACTTCCAAAATTCTGTGGAAGTTTAACACTGCGCGGACAGTTTTAAACTTACACTGGTATTTTCGTGATACGGTGTTCATCACAAAAATACAGAGAATTCATTTTAACGTTAGAAATAGTTTTCTGATTTTATAAAAATACAGTTTGAGTTTAAAAGAAATAATTCCACCGTCTTGAAATACAGTTTTGAAATTTAACACAGGTATTGCAAGTTTTTATGAAAATTGCATTTTGACCCCAAAAGAAATTTCAATTATGAAATTAGTCAAGAATTAAACTTTTCACATAAGAATTAACATATAAACAGACAATATATATTAAATTTTAAATATGATAATGCAAATGATAATGAAAATAAATTTTAATTATGATCATGCAGGAAAATGCAGGTTATTACAAGTTCCGTCCTTACAGGTTATTGTAGTTTTCACGTAATTTTTGCAGTGCCAACTTATACGCGCTGTCAACGGATTCTGGGAACGCAGTTTCCTAACAAAAAGATACTACAATTTACATCATTACACAAGTTAAAGGAGAGATATTATGCATAGGTCCCAAATCTCCCCCATCTCTCCCACCGCACGTCATATCCTCTCTGGGTATTGTTCCAAACCTGCGGCGGTTGTTATTTACCACAACAGAAAAGGAAAACGATTTTCTTAACCATTACGCTTAGTGAGCAATCGGAATATGATTGAATGCTTAACATGTGCAATGCTACAATTAACACATAAAACATAACTGTAATCGACGAGTCACGTGTTCAATGATTCATTCAGACCCGAAGACCTTCCTTGGTCCCGTGGTCACTTCTAGTCCTTGGACTTCCATATTTATCGGATTCTTCCTCTTTACCACCCTTATTACTCCCAACAATGAATCATTTGCCCAGTGCACATTGATTACCACATAAGCATATAGACATGTAAGCACATAAGCATGAAAATTCTTCAAATAATTAACATGCAATTTCACAATAAAACATCTTCATGAATTCTAAACATGAATTATCATCTCTAAACACCATTGAAGCATTAAACACATTTACGCACAATCAATTTTAGTTATAAAACTCACCTTATACAAATTTTATCCCAAATAAGCTAGAAATCCAGAAATTCCTTAACAATTCTTGTTCAATTTTTTCCCCAGAGTTCGGCAACCTTGCGTCACCGATTAGCATAAGCTACTAAAATTACGACGATCAAAACGTTAATTGAGGGTATAGAAACGATTGTCTCACCTCCACGAGTCCAAATATGGCTTTGGTTCTCGAATTGGACGAGGAATGTGGCGACGGAACGGCGATTCTACGGCGACGGCATCTCGGAATCTTGTAAGCCCTCTCTTTTTCCTTAAATTTCTGTAAATTTTGGAGAGTTTACACTCTCTTGACACACATGCAATGCATGCTGTGTGTTGTCACTTCCTCAAATTTTCCCATTTTTCGTTTACACCCCCAGAACTGTTAAGTTCTTATTATAAAATCTCCCAAACATTCCATTAACTACCCAATCATCTAATGAGTGTTTGTCTAAGTTTCGTATAAGTCCCAACGTGGGTCCCACATGTTTTGTGAAATTGTAATCACTCCTACTAATTATGAATCAGTTTCATTTATACCCTTATTTGGGTATCCAAACTATTACCAAATGTTAACATATAACATTATAATATGAAAGCATTCTTACACAATATTCATATAATCATCTAAATGCATTTAACATATAAAATGAAAATTTATTTTATCCGAGCCCTTTACTGGGTCCCACCTCATTACCTGTCCCACCTTACTGGGGACTTTTCCGAATGGTGTCCTTCTCTGAACACTTTTCCACGGGCGAGTCCAAGCCTCTCCTTAATCCATTTTATACACTAATTATATTAATTAATGCATATAAAAAAATTATAATTAAACCTTTTTCCATGGTGCGGTGTTAAATTTCTCCCTCCCTAAAAGGAAGTTTGGTCCCCAAACTTACTCTTACCTCAAGTTTCGAATAAGTGCGGGTATTTGGCTCGGATTTCATCCTCTCGCTCCCAAGTTGCTTCTTCGACGGAATGGCTACACCATTGAACCATCACGAAGGGAATTACCTTAGTTCTCAACACTTGATCTTTTCTATCAAGAATTTGCACTGGATGCTCCACATTAGTCAAATCTTCTCGAATCTCTAACAGTTTTGGAATGATAACATGTTTCGAATCCGGCACATAACGTCGAAGCATCGACACGTGAAATACGTTATGAACATTCGCCAACTCTTGTGGCAACTCTAACCGATAAGCTAGTGGTCCAACTCGATTAAGAATCAAATACGGTCCAACATATCTTGGACTGAGCTTACCTCGCTTACCAAAACGTGATATGCCTTTCGAAGGTAATACTTTAAGAAACACATAGTCACCTACCTCAAACTCCAACGGTCTTCTACCCGTATCCGCATAACTTTTGTAACGACTCTGAGCCGTTTGCAACCGCTGTTTAATCAATCTAATCTTGTCAGTAGTAATTTGTACTATCTCTGGTCCCAAAAGCTATTTTTCACCAACTTCTGTCCAACAAACAGGCGATCTACACTTTCTTCCGTACAATGCCTCGTAAGGCACCATTCCAATACTAGTTTGAAAACTGTTATTGTAAGAGAACTTGATTAAAGGCAAATGAGTCTCCCGGTCGACCTTGAAATCCATAACACAAACTCTCAACATATCTTCCAAAACTTGAATTACCCTTTCGGACTGACCATCAGTTTGGGGATGAAAAGAAGTGCTGAAATGTAGAGATGTCCCCACAGCCTTCTGCGAACTCTCCCAAAATCTTGACACAAATTGAGTGTCACAGTCCGATACTATCGAAACTGGTGCCCCATAAAGCCTAATAATTTCTCTGATATAAATCTCTGCAAGTTTTGATGGATCCTTTGTCTTGATAGGAAGGAAATGGGCTGACTTAGTCAACCGGTTGACAATAACCCAGATACTATCGTTTGACTTCTGAGACTTTGGAAATCCTGAAACAAAATCCACTGTGATATGCTCCCACTTCCACTCTGGTATCTCTAGAGGGTGTATTTCTCCTCTAGGCCATTGATGTTCCATTTTCACTTTCTGGCAAGTCATACACCTAGATACAAACTCTGCTACTTTTTGCTTCATACCACTCAACCAATAAACTTCTCGCAAGTCTCGGTACATTTTGGTACTACCCGAATGTACTGAATATCTTGTATTACAAGCATCTTCCATAACTCTGTTTCTCAAATCGCCAACTTTAGGAACACATAAACGGTTGATGTATCTCAAAATACCATCTTGAAATATGAACTCTGGCCTTCTACCCTAAGGTAACTCATCCACAATCTTCTTGAAATCTGATTCTAGAAGTTGCTTTAACTTTATTTCACCTATCAAACTTGGTTATGCCACAATCGTAGCCATTAAACCACCCTTAACTCTAGGAATTACTTCAAGGTTCAATTGTTCAAATTCTTCCACCAACTTTTCCTATCCCGTCAAGGTATAGGCTAAGTTTTCTGAAGACTTTTGGTTCAAAGCGTCGGCAACTACATTCGCTTTTCCAGGGTGATATTGAATTTTTAAATTATAATCTTTCATGAGTTCCAACCATCTTCTTTGTCGCATGTTAAGGTCCCTTTGAGTGATTAAATATTTTAAACTTTTGTGGTCGGTAAATATTTCACAAGTCTCCCCGTATAGGTAATGTCTCCAAATTTTCAAGGCAAAGATCACCTTGTCATCTTTTCTCATCAACTGTCGCGATAGTCCTTTTCATGAGGTCTCAACTATCATGAAGCATAGGTTATCACATTTTCATCTTGCGTCAAAACGCTTCCCAAGCCTTGGTGAGAAGCATCACTGTAAATTCTGAAATTTTTGGTACTTGTCGGAATTGCAAGTATCGGTGCCGTTGTCAACTTCTTCTTTGATTCCAAGAAATATTCTTCACATTCCTTATTCCATTCGAACAGTACATCTTTTCTCATCAGCTTTGTCATTGGAGTCGCGATTCCAGAAAAGTCATTGACAAACCTTCTATAATATCCAACTAACCCTAAGAAATTTTGAATCTCTGACACGTTTGTCGGCTTTGACCAATTCATAACGGCTTCAATTTTTCGTGGATCCACGAAAATACCCTTCTTGGAGATCACATGCCCTAAGAATGTGACACTTGTCAACCAAAACTCACTTTTCTTTAACTTTCCAAATAATTGTTTCTCTCGGAGCCGCTGCAAAACTAACCTCAAGTATTGTTCATGCTCCTCCGGACTCTTGGAATAAATGAGAATATCATCAATGAAAATGATCACAAATTCATCTAAATATGATTTAAACACCCGATTCATTAAATCCATGAAGGCTGCAGGTGCATTAGTAACCCCAAATGGCATCACTAGAAATTCATAGTGTCCATAGTGAGTCCTAAAGGCGGTCTTCTCCACATCCTCAGCTTTAACTTTCAATTGATGATACCCTGACCTCAAGTCAATCTTTGAAAATATCTGAGGCCCTTGAAGTTGATCGAATAAGTCATCAATGCGTGGCAACGGATACTTGCTCTTGATTGTTACTTTGTTGATTTCCCGATAATCAATGCACATCTGCATTGTACCATCTTTCTTCTTCACAAATAATACCAGTGCACCCCATGGAGACACACTAGGCCTAATGAAACCCTTATCGAGCAGTTCCTGCAACTAGATCTTCAACTCTTTCAACTCAACTGGTGCCATTCGATATGGTGCTCGTGAAATAGGTTGCGTTTCTGGCATAACATCGATACCAAACTTAATTTCCCGCTCAATCAATACACTGGGCAATTCCTTTATATCTGGGAATTTTCTTAACAACTGGAATATCTTGGAGTTTTTAGTTAGCACCTCTAGTATCAAGAATGCTATATAGGAATCCACGACAACCCTTCTTTAATAACCGACATTCTTCAATAGCTGATACAATGTATGGCGGTAATACAACACATTTGCCTTGAAAATTAAACACCTCTTGGTTTGGAACACGGAATTCCACCCCTTTATTATTACAATCAATGCTTGCGTGATTAGCCGCTAACCAATCCATACCCAATATGACATCAAAATGCTGAACAATTAACGGTACTAAATCGGCTGTTAAAATTTTGCCACCTATATTTATCTCACAGTTTCTAAACACCCCTGAGCTAATCAACGGAGCCCCCAATGGTATTGCAACCAATAAATCATAATTCAGAAACTCTAATGGTTTATCTAGATGTTTAGCAAAATGGAGTGATACAAACGAGTGTGTGGATCCCGAATCTATAAGTACATTTGCTAGGTGTGAACTAATGGAAACCATACCTGAAACAATGGTATCAGCTAAAGTGGTTTCCCCCAGCCTGAGCTGAAATGACCTTGCCTCCCACTGCTCCCTCCTCGAAGGTTGTTGAGTAGCCCTCGGCGTAATAGCACTTGCCGCATATGAACCAGAACCTGAATCTCCCTGACGTTTAGTAGGACAGTCTTTCGCTTGGTGTCCCAACTCCTTGCAAGTAAAGCATTGGCCCCTCATATCCACATTCTAATTTGGACAATTTCTTGCCATATGTCCTGGTTGTCGACAAATGTTACAAGTGATGGGGTTTGGAAGTTGATTGCACTGTCCCCAACAAAATTTATAATAAGTTGAACACCTTGGTTTGTTCCCACTAGAACCACTGCCACTACTGGTTGGTGAACTTCCCAGACTCTGCCACTTTGTACTACCTTGGCTGCTGAATTGACTCGATCCCATTCTTTTGCTTTGTTGACTCGATGGTGGTGGCATGCTTGAAGTAAACCCAAGATCCCTCTCGGCAATGGAGGCAATATCCAGTGCTTTAGCAAAAGTTTCCGGTCAGAACACAGTCACTCGTCCCCAGATGTCACTTCGAAGCCCCGCCACAAACTTTCTTGCTTTTACTTTTTTTGTTGTTACCATATCCCCAGCAAACCTTCCCAAGCTTGTAAATTGTGTCGAATATTCTTGGACCGTCTTTTCCCCTTGTACCAATTCCATAAATTCCTGAGCGTTTTGGTCTCCAAATGATTCTAGGAAGTATTGTTCATTAAAAATCTTAAGAAATTGGTCCCAAGTAGTCGGTTGACCCAGACCCAGCTTAGTACGCCACCAATATTGCACTCCATACTTTAGTGTATCAGCTGCAAACAACACCTTTTGTTCCTCTGTACATGGTAACACCCTGAAGATTTTCTCCATATCTGAGATCTAAAAATTTTCCTTCATCGGATCGGCTTCCCCGCAGAATAGGGTCGCCTTTTGTTTATGAAATTTCGAAATGGTAACAACTTCTTCCTTTGGATTTGGATTCGGTTGTACCAGTTTCTCCTCAACCACGTGTGTTTCTGCTACTCGTACCAACCCTTCGATTGCTCTTTCGACCCGTTCCATCTGATTTGAGGTGTCACCTCCAGACATAATGCCTGGCACCCACATTATTACACACACACACACACACACACACACACACACACACACACACACACACACACGTTGCTTTAAACAAACACATGGCATGCTAATTAACAATAACAACATGCTAAGTAAACGTGTATGCATGATCATGTAGCTACGTATCATTGTGTGCATACTACGTGTCGTACACGTCTTTCGTCCCTAAATGCTCTAGCCTATTGCTCTGATACCAAAATTTATCATACCCCAAACCGCCCCGACAGATTAGGACACGTGTAACAAGACCATACGCACCCAAACATACACTAATTAGGAAGAAAATGTGAAGAAAACCATTTTAAAGAACTTTATTGTGGCAAAAACAGCCCAAGGGAAAATAGTAATTATTAAACTATATCAAATTTTTATACTAACAGATAGGTATTTGAGTCCCGGTTCGAACGCAAAAAACGGCTCCCGAATCCGAGTTTTCTAGAAGGAGATATGTTTGTTTCCGTAAAAATGGACAGTAGTTGAAAACAGGGGCGGATCGATCCACCCTTTAGGGCCGGATCAATCCTATCCTGCATTTTACTTGCAGAATGTCCTCGAGGAATCACGAATCGATCCACTCTTTATACCCAGTTCGATCCGGGTTCCTACAAAACAATTCCTGCTGCTAAAAATGTTGTAAAACCAAGTCCAAAACTTACTAACACTCATCCAAATTACATGGAAACTTCATAAAACTTTGGGAAACCCTTCCTAAACATATCCAAAAATAAATCAAGCATACACCACTGATCCACAATTACAAATGGATCAAATTAACTCAACTCTTTTTGAATCAAAACAAGGATTTGAGACTCAATTCTTATCAATAAGTTCACAAAACTTGATGAACATAAACCCAAACTACAACCAACATTATATTACAAATTAAACATGTTCAAAACACCTGTGGCTCCATCCGGACTTGCCGGATTAGTCCAAGTTAGCAACTTCTACATATTTAGTCAAAACACAAAAAAAATCTCCCAAGTTCTCCAAATTAACCTCAAACTACCAAATTACAATTTAAAGATCTAGACTCCATGGTTACAACCAAAGTACCAGCTTTAACATAAAAGATACTACAATTTACATCATTACACAAGTTAAAGGAGAGATATTATGCATAGGTTCCAAATCTCCCTCATCTCTCCCAACGCACGTCATTTCATCTCCGGGTATTGCTCCGAACCTGTGGTGGTTGTTATTTACCACAACAGAAAAGGAAAATAGTTTTCTTAAGCATTACGCTTAGTGAGCAATCTAAATATGATTGAATGCTTAACATGTGCAATGCTACAATTAACACATAAAACATAACCGTAATCGCCGAGTCACTAGTTCAATGATTCATTCAGACCCAAAGACCTCCCTTGGTCCCGTGGTCACTTCTATTCCTTGGACTTCCGTATTTATCGGATTCTTCCTCTTCACCACCCTTACTACTCCCAACAATGAATCATTTTCTCGGTGTATATTAATTACCACATAAGCATATAGGCATGTAAGCACATAAGCATGAAAATTCTCATACAGTTAACATGCAATTTCACAATAATAATTCTTCATGAATTCTAAACATGAAGTATCATCTCTAAACACCATTAAAGCATTAAACACATTTAGGCACAATCAACTTTAGTTTTAAAACTTACCTCACACAAGCTAGAAATCCAGAAATTCCTTAACAATTCTTGTTCAATTTTCTCCCCAGAGTAAATCCTACAAGAATTCGGCAACCGTGCATCACCGATTAGCATAAGATACTCAAGTTACGATGATCAAAACATAAATTGAGGGTATAGAAATGATCATCTCACCTCCACGAGTCCAAATATGGCTTTGGTTCTCGAATTGGACGAGGAATGGCGATTATACTGCCTCAGCGTCTCGGAATCTCGTCGGCCCTCTCTTTTTTCCTTTAATTTCTATAAATTTTGGAGAGTTTACACTCTCTTGACACACATGCACTACATGTTGTGTGTTGTCACTTCCTCAATTTTTCCCATTTTTCGTTTACACCCCCGGAACTCTTAAGTTCTTATTATTAAATCTCCCAAACATTCCATTAACTACCCAATCATCTAATGATGGTTTCTCTAAGTTTCGTATGGGTCTCAATGTGAGTCCCACATATTTTGTGAAATTGGTATCGCACCTACTAATTATGAATTATTTTCATTTATACCCTTATTTGGGTATCCAAACTATTACCAAATGCTAACATATAAAATTATAATATGAAAGCATTCTTAAACAAATATTCATATAATCATATAAATGCATTTAACATAAAAAAAAAATGCAAATTTATTTTATCCGGCCCTTCACTGGGTCCCACCTCACTAGGAACTTTTCCAAATGGTGTCCTTCTCTGAACACTTTTCCACGAACGAGTCCAAGCCTCCCCTTAATCCATTTTATACACTAATTATATTAATTAATGCATATAAAAAAAATGATAACTAACCCCTTTTTCCTGGGTGCGGGTGTTACAATAATGCGTAATCAACCTTACATAATGATGATTCTTTCGATATAATGTTTTGTTTTGCCTTAAACTATGGACAATTTCACCCTAGTCCCTTAGGACTAGTATTGGGGAAAGGTAATGCTATTGGAACTAATAACTTTCACATATCAAATTCACTAATATTCTATCTTGTGGGTGGCACTGCGGGGTCCACTAAAAATAATCAGACCCCACAGTGCCACCACGAGAAAGATAGACTATTAGTAGATTTTGTTTTTGAAAGTTATTAGTGACTCAATCATTACTCATTGGGGTATATCAAGACAATTCAAGTTTCAGTTCATTTTATTTCCCGCTTTATTTGAAAAACTATTGAGATTGTGCCCTCAAACCAGTTAATTTAACTATGGAATATTATAATACATTTTTGTATGTCATTGCATGAGATGAATGATTAGGTTATTATCCATAAACTTCATTGCATATGTAGGATATATTGTGGGTCATACGAGCACCCACATGTTGTTGGACCGGGTCCAAAGAGGCCTTACTTAGGCACCAAGCTTTGGATTTTGGAGTCCTAAGCCTAGTACGGTTTGAGTGCCTATATGCACACATATATATCACACAAAACACTCTCTCTTCCTAATGTTTTTAGGCAACCTCCTCTCCTTTTCTCTCTCTACGGTTTTCTCTCTCTAAGGCCATCACCAATGGTGCCTTGGGATTTAGCGCATGACTATCATGGGGATTGCTCCAGTAGCGTCTTCTACGACCTATGCGAAGCACAAGATGGTACATTGAGGCTCGAAGGAGCAGCTGTACATGGGGTTTCTTATCAGGCTCATAAGAACACCGAACATCGATCCGTCGGGCTATATTTCGCTAGGTAAGCGACCTAAACCCGACTCCATGCTTATGTGCATAATTTATCTACATTATGTAATTCATATATATATGAGATTACACACGGAAGATATGGAATACTATTCCTTATTGTTTCAAATAATTAGTAGTGGATGATAAGATCAGATAACTTATCAAGTATACACTATAGTATGATTAACTTCTATATGATAGAGTGTTGAATCTCATTCATAAAAATAGTTGACTCTTGGTGAATATAATCGTGCATGAGTTGCAATGATGAAGTGTGAGTTAAAAACCTTTTGACAAGAAAATATGTCACATTTAATAGGAACTCAAACTTATATATGTCACAATTAGTGAGGTCTTCAAGATTAACACATGGGTATCTTGGGTGGTCAAATTTATAGTATTGGGAACATATATTGTCAAGATGGAATCTACCCTCTTATAATCAATAGCTCTTTACAGCAGAGTAAGTATTTCCTTGAGATTGTCACTGGTAGATTACTGAGAGTTACGTAGCCCTATCAACAAGTTGTTGTGAATATGTTTGGTAATTTATGAGTGGTAACTGACACTCAAGAAATAGAAGATGTATTTATCTATTGGGTAGACAGTATTGTTATTCATACATCCCAATGATAAATACGAATGCTGGCAGGTAGAGGGACATCAGTATCATATTATAGAAGGTTAGGAATCACTAATATAAGTGTGGTTTTATTCGTATGCATTGGAGTGCAATTATCATTATATAGTAAAGTTAATGATAATTGATTAAGTATTATTCCTTAAGTAAGAGTTTAACTACATGGATTTAATAGTCAATCAGAGCCAGTAATTAAGAACCTAGAAGTCCCATTCTTAGCTCAAAAGAATGTTTGGATACAAAAGGAGAAAAGAAAAACAGGGCACCAATAACCAATTAGTGGGACTAATCAATTAGTGGCCAAACCTATATATTACTGAGAATCTAGTTTGTGGGACTAACCAATTGCTGAGAAACCAATTTGTGGGACTAACCGGTTTCTGGTAGGTCAGTTTGAGAAGCTTATAAATAGAGGGGTTGTGGGCAGAATTAAAATGTTACGTGTTTTCACATCCTAAACGCCTCAGATCTATTTCTAAGCTTCCTTAGGCCTCCTAACTTTCTTCTAGAAGGGTCTCCAAGTACATTCAAGTGGCATAAGGGTAAAGATCTCTAGACGTGAAGATTATTGGAGACTATTGGAGATCAATTGGAGCAAAGATCTGGAGTTCTCGAATAGAAGAGTTCTCGACTTGCTTCAACGGATCGTATAAGGTATGTCTTTGATCTTACATATATATATGCGTATATATATATGTATGTATGTATTGCATGTAATATAAACAAGAAGTAGATCTAAATTTTTGAACTGTGTCTTCCCTCCCGCTGCAAACAGGAACCAATTTTTCCAACAAAAATAACCTAAGTTGGTTTTTGAATTCTTTTAAAAAAAACAAAAAAGAGTTATGCTCTGTTTGGTATAAAAGTAACTTTTTTTCTCAAAGTGTAGGTTCCATTGTCGGTACATTTTATGGAGAGAGAGAGAGAGAGAGAGAGCTCAAAGTACAAGTACCAATGTCAGTACATTTTATGGAGAGAGAGAGAGAGAGAGAGAGAGAGAGAGAGAGAGAGAGAGCGAAAAGGAAAGAGAAGAATGTAGATAGAGAGAGAAAAATTAGGCTAGTGCTAATGCCAAAGCACAATGTGCTAATGCCAAAGCACAAAGTGTCACTAAAAGCTTTAGTGACACATATCTAAGTGTCACTAAAGCTTTTAGTGACACTTTGTGCTTTGGCATTAGCACATTGTGCTTTGGCATTAGCATCACCCAAAAATTATAGTGATTAATTTGCTATAGAGGTTGAGGAGCATGGGATTCGATCAATTCCCAACTCATGTATCCCATATGCAAAACATCATCCCAACTTAATAGCATTACTTTTATATATAAAAAAAAAAAGTAAAAAATTGTATTATAAATTATTTATTTTTAAAAAATTGCTAATGAAGATGATTGGTAAAATACATTCCAAATTTGTCATTCCAAATATACCCTTACTCAGTTTTTCTCTCTTGCTGTTTTATTATCTTCAAGGTGGACTTGAAGCAGATTCAAGTCTAAGTGCCTGGGTTCACGCTTGTTTTCAGATGGGTTCTTCATGGATTTCTCACAAAGCCTTTTATGCAAATAAGTGGGCGAGGCCTACGTAGATTACATTGTATACGGGACGCTAGGACAACTATATGGACTTGGGCCAGGTACTAGGAACTTTTAATCATGCGAATTCGACGATGATATTTTGGGGGTCAAGTGAACTTCGAAGATGGGACCTTTACAATATTCGTGAAAAAAAATTTATTTAACATGTACTAACATGTGCTATATATACTATACTATTATTTTGAGTGGGATCCCTATTGAAATGGTGGCCCAAAACGATTGTTTGGATAACTTGTGCTTAAGACCAGTCGGTGAATTTGTGCAATACATTTCAATGTAAGGAATGAGATGAAAATTATTTTACACAAACAAAAAGTATATATAAAAAAAAAAGTTCTTATTAAAAAAAAAGAGTAAATGAAAAAGTTGCAAAATAAAAAATAGTGGATAAAATTTCAAAATCCAAAGAAGATGACAAGGAGAGCATTAATACAATTGAATAATTATATTCTAGAGTAATTCTTTAATAAACTACGCTTCTACAAAAAGAACAAATTTCTCTGTTTTTATAGGATATGATTTGCCACGTGGCCTCCAATTTCTTGGGGTTAAAATAGAGAAGTTATTCGGTGAGCCCGTCACATCATGTCAGTATATTAACGTGATGTGACCAAGTAATCTTAACCACCCACTTGTCTTTTACTTTTAAAGAGATCATAACAAGTAGTTAGTGGAATTTAAAATTTAAAATTTGATAAACACTTGTCATGATCACCCTGAAAGGATGGGGCAAGTGGGTGGTTAAGATTACATGGTCACATCACGTCAGTATGCTGACGTGGTGTGACGGGCTCACTAAATAATATCTCGTTAAAATATATATATATATATATACGAAAAATCTTTAAAGAATGTGTCATCTCTTTATTAAAGAGAGGGCCTCTATTTTGGCCGTCGGATCGTGTTTTCATTAACGGCAAAATAGAGGCCCTCTATTCATTTCACAGTTTTTAAACACGATCCGACGGCCAAAATAAAGTCCATCTATTTAATAAAGAGTGGGCGCCCTCGTTTGAGCCTGACTGTATATGTATGTATGTATGTATGTATGTATGTAGAATATAATAATCTTGTAATGAATTTTGCTAACTAAAGACTCATTACATGATAATAGACATAGAAAATTGTAAACATAAAGATGCCGTTGTGTAATCCAATGGAGGCTCCTACTAGCATGTGAAAACCAGAGAATGTTCACATATATTCAAATGCTAATTACAGGTCTTCAGTTTTTTTTTAATCATATAACAGCCCATGGTTTAGAGCAAGTCTAAAACCACAAACCAGTCTTTTGATTTTAAATTAAGCTCATGTTTTTAATTAAGTGAAAGCTGTGTTTGGATCAATTTTTTTTCCAACCTCGGATTCCATCGAATAAATATAGTTTTTTTTTTGGTTACTCGAATAAATATAGTTATAATCAGCCATTTCTCTGACAAAGTTGGTGACCGCCAAACAAATGGGAGATATTTTTAACTAAATTAACTAACAATTATTGCTCCAAAACAACTGATAATGCATGTGAACTTATGCTTAAGCATTGTAGTCATTGATGAGAGACAAGTCTAATGATTATAATTAAGGAATACTATATTTTGGGCAGTTTGTAAGAGGTTAAAGGCTCCATATTTTATATCCATATATCAATTTGTTATTTTGGAAATCTGATAAGTTATAAATTAACACGTTCTCATAGTGTGCATCCTGTCTTTATTAAGAGTTTTAAATTGATTGCTAGTACTCTTACACTTGAGTATTAAGAGGTCGTTTGGTTTTTTGTGAGAGTAAGAGAATTTTCCTATAAAGTTTTTTGAAATTTTATTTTGCATTTTGTATTGCTAATGGAAATTTGAGTTTTTTTTCATCTTTTTTTTTTTTTCAAAAGAAATAATAATAATAAAGAAATAATTTGGTTCAATTTTCTGCTTTGACATTATTCTCTTTTTTTTTTTTTTTTGTTTTTTTGTTTTTTTTTAAATCTGATATTTGGAAAAGTTGTAAGAATGTTGTCAGCCAAAAGGATTCAAATTTTTTCAATAATCTAAAAGAATTGGTTAGCAAATGGGCTCTAAGTGGGAAAAGGGCGTAAAAATTTGAGGAAAAAAAAAAAATCGGTAGTATTCCTGTTTTTTCTTCCTGAAGATCAAATTAGTACAATTTTTCATTATTGTTTATATTATCATAATTTCTTACTTAGTCAATTATTCATAGTGTATAATCTAATTTTTTTTAGCAGTACCCCATTCTTATTATCATTTTTTTTTCTCTGTATCTATCTATCTATCTACTCTTATATATAATAGTGGAGAGTTCAAGCATTAAAAAAATGTGAAAGTGACACGTGGCAGTATTTATGTAACTTTTTTTTTTTTTTTTTTTGCGGGAGTATTTATGTACCTCTATATGTGCATATCATTGCACTAATAAAATATATTTGTGTAATTTGATATATTTACATAGAGCTGAAGCATATCTATCCTAGCTCAAATAGTTGTGCCGATAGGAGCTAAAAAGGCTTGAGGTGCTCATTTACTTTTTTGCGTTTCTCTTCTCTCTTCTCTCCACAGGCTTGAGGCGTTTATCTTTTATTTTTTATTTTACAGTAAATAAGATTATCGTGACCGAAAAAAAGTAAATAAGCTTATCTACACTTTCAAGTTTTGTTAGTGAGGTCATGAGCAAGAGAAAATTTTAGGTAACTCAAGGTAACCCGAGAGCGTGCTGATTTGGTATTGTGACCAATGAAAGTTGGTTATTAGGTGGGATCACATCCATACATACAAGGACAGAACCAGGAATTTGCATTTGGAGAGATCAAGGGACGATTAATAATTAGTTAGGCTACCCAAGGAGGTCACACGAGGGTTTGGGGCCGCGCCTCTGAGTTGAATTTTTTTAGGTCTATTTATACATGTTTTCAAGTATAATTTTTTTTTTTGTATTTGAAATATTAAAATTTACTATTTGAGGTTTGTTGTTTGTAATAGTAGATTGTAATTCTTTGGTTTATAGTTTATGACTATAAATTGTTGTTCTAATTGTATATAGATAAAGACAATTTTATTATAAAAAAAAATTAAAAATTAAAAATTAAAAATTTAGAAGGGCCAATGTGTTTTTTTTTTCTTTCACTTTTGGATGAGAATCTATTCCCAAGGTAGGGGAGTCGGCCAAATATGAAAATTTTAAAAATATCAAAGTAAAAGTCAAATTTTACAAAAAAATCTTGTAAGACCATAGCTCTCTTATGGATTCACTATCTTCCACAATTGCATATATATATATATATATATAGTAGGTCTCATTTTAGGTTCCAAAATGTGAGTCTCACCCAAATAATATGTTATCATTAATTAGTTAGAGCCATGCAGGGTACAATGTCCCACGTGTTAGCAAGGAGCACCTTAAAATTTTTCCACGAGCAATAATTTTAATCTTGTCTTCTAAGAACTGCTAACAAGTCAATAAAATTTTGAAAACACGTAGTTATTTTATTTGTCGTGATTTTCTCACAATTTTGTCCTTTAGCTCAATAATTGTTTTTACGTTCAAGTGGCCGTATTTATTATAATAGTGAAAGACAATTAACTCAAACTCAAATTGTAGAAGGTTGAACCATGAGTAGGCAGTGTGATTTTTTTGTTGAATATCTCATGATATGAATATTCAATACCACTATTCTATGCTCAATTTGACAAACAATGTACCCGAGCATTGCGCGCGATACATGTTAGTTGTCATAAATTTGCAGAAGGTGCTCTTTTTCTTTCTTTTTTTCGTTTTTAACTTCTCTCTATTTTTGTTTTTATTTTTGTCTTTAGTTGCAACATATTCAAAAACTCAAGGCTTAACAAAAGGTGAATTCCACGACTGGTATGTCCATTTTCAAGCAATTTGTTGGAGAAAACCATTATTATAAACCATGTGAGGGTTCTCAAAAATTCTCTCTGTCAATGTCAATGGTAAACCTTAGTAAGTAGATCTTGTAAGTCACTAAATTTGTACATGGTTAATTTTGTAACAAAAAGTGAAGCTTTAAGTGCATTATTATAAGCCTTTTTTTTTTTTTTTTATATGGGGGAGGGGATGAGGTTCAAACCCCGAATCTATGCATTAAAGGGGACTTATATGTACCTAGCTCTTTGTCATTTGAGCTATGCCAACCAATGCGTTATAAGCCAAAATTTTATATTGTCAATAAGCTAATTAAAATTCAACATCCACCGGCCCTTAGGCTCTATTTGGTTCTTGGATTTAGAGGAGAAAAACAAGATTAAGGGAAAGTAACTACTCCCTTGTGTTTTTTTTTTTGTTCATGCTTAAATAATATTATATTGAAAAAAAATTTAAAATATAATTGTAACTGAAGAAAAAAAGGAAGAGTAGCTCACAAAATTCAAAAACTTTAATTTATTGCTTACTTTATTTTTTGTTCTTTCCTATTTTAATTTCTTCATCACTTTTCTTATTAGCCAAACAAAGAAAAATAGTTTTCTATATATTTTCTTTTCTTTTACATCACCAAATCCATGAACCAAACAGAGCTCATATTAGAGTTCATTTTGGTTAGCTTTAAAATTATCAATTTTTGAATTTTTTTTTTAAAAAAAGTTAGAAATTGGAGCTTTTTCAAAATTATATTCCCTCCGTCCCATTTTATGTGTCCCTTTTTGGGAATCCAACTATTTAAGGGGACAAAAGGAATCTACACCTACTTTCCACAATTACCCATAATCATTGCACTTTCTTTTTTATTTTGTTTTGGTATTGGTTGTAAGGAAGGGCAATTTGGGAAACTAAGTAAAATTTATATACTAATTTAGGAAAGTGGCCAACAATTTTGGGACATACCAAAATAGAAAGGGGGATACATAAAATGGGACGGAGGGAGTATCTTTTTTAGCCGGGGAATCAGAATTTTAAAAGAAGCTGTCAAATTTATTAAAAAAAAAAAATTGTGACTGTTTGGATTAATTACTTTTTTTAACTACTTTTTTCTACATGTTTTTTTTTTTTTTTTTTTTTTTATATATAATGACTTTCAAGGATTCCCCCCCTCCCCCCCCCTCTCCAAAAAAAAAAATTACAATCCAAACGAAATCTTAGACATATTTTCTTCATCTTCTTCTACTTCTTCTTCTTCTTCTTCTTCTTTTTTTTTTTTTTTTTTTTTTAATGTGAAATCTTAGACATTTTTCATTTACAATTATTTTAGAGTGCTTTAAGTTTAGTAAATTCTCTTGATATTTCACATTAAAAAAAATACAAACAAAGAAACAAAATCTTAGCAAAAAAAAACATTGAAAAAACAAAGATTATATTTGTTAGATAAAATCCCTTTTTTGTAAATTACTATGAGAAGATATATAGATATACATATATACACACACAAATACATGTATAGAGTTATATACATATATATATATATATATTGAGATTGTCCACATCGGGGACTTATAACTTAGCTACTCAATATATAAGTTCAAGTAGCTACTCTAACCATTTCCAATTAGTTTTGGGTTGGATGCTCCAATTTAACATAGTATCAGAGCAGGTTATTGTTGAACCCAAGTTGCCTGCATGTGCTCCACGTTGCCCTATCTCAGTAATTCACGTGTTTGACTCTTAGTCATACAACACGGGCGGGGGAGTGTTGAGATTGTCCCACATCAGAGACTTATAACTAATTATCTACTCAATATATAAGTTCAAAGAGCTACTACACACATTGCCAATTAGTTTTAGTTTGAATGCTCCAATTTAACACAATATATATATATATATACACAATGCCTGAGGTCCAACACAACTTTTTCCACACATTGAGTTATGGGTAATATTTGGGGCACAAACACTTACAAACACACTCTATCTCTCTCCTGGGTGACACTGTGGGGTTCATTAAAATTATCCGGACCCTACAGTGTAACAGTGCCACTCAAAAGAGAGATAAAGTGTGTTTGTAAGTATCTGTATAAGATGTTTGTGCCTCTACCATTATTGTAGAATTATTCTCTCCATGCAATGAAAGTATTTGAGTAACTCTTTAGGCACATAAGAGTTACAAAAAAAGACTATTGTCTATCTCTCTCCTCTGTAGATAGTGGATCCCACTGTATCAGTGGACCTCACCAAGAGAGAGAAAAGAGGTCACGAAAAAAAATCCACTGATACTGTGGATTTCACTTTTTACAGAGGAGAGAGATAGACACATTATAATTTATATATAATCTTTTTATGCAAGTCTTATGCGTCCAAAGAGTTACTCAAACGTATTTATTGTATATAGTGACGTAATAAGCCTTCCTCATTGATTATGTCACCAACCTTAATTGCAAAGACGAAAGGTGGCCACAATGTTAAATTGTGGAGCATTAACGAGCCACGTCGCTACATACATATACACCATGTCACCATCTGATGAACGATGTGAAACTATACTAATCTTGATTTTAGTGACAAGGAATTTGCAAATTTTGTATCTATAAGTTGATTTCAAACTTCAAAATTTCTCATCGTTAAGGGATGTTTTATTCATAAAGTTGGTCACGAAAGGACAGTAAAACAGTAACAAATTTTATTTATTTATTTTTTTCCTTCATTAAGTTACGAGGAAAAATAGTGATAGAAAATAGGAAGGGAAAAAAATAATATAACTAATAAACTAAAAAAAATAAAGTTTGTGAATCACACTTTTCCATTTTACGTAAGTTCTTATCATATTTTGGAAATTCACAGCTTTTAATGTTATTTGTACATTGAGGAAAATTAACAAAAAATAATTAGTTTTTTTTTCCTTATTTTTATCCATTTACTTTTAGTGAATCAACAAATCAAAAGTACATCGAACCCAAAAATTATTAGCCCATGTTTGAGTTAAAGAAATGTAGTATACTCAAATTTGCCACCTAGTTGCTCTTTTCTTTAATAATGTTTTTAGATAAAATCAAAATGGTTAGGATAAGTGATCTACTTTTTGTTTTGATTACAAATTGATTAAAGAGGAAGTGGATTAGAACCTGCGCCTAATGCATTAATAATTTTAGTTTCATAATTTAATAATTTGTTGAAATCTTTATAGATATTCATTAGTTCCCAACAAAGTTATAAAATAAAATAAAAAATAATAAAAAAACAGTAATCCATATTGTTTCCAAGGTTCCCAACTTGTCCAAACAATATAATAACCGAAAATAATATAACACCTCTTATTCTGTTAATACAGGTCTACATAATATGATGGCCACCAGCTTCTTCAATACAGTACATACACCAATACTTATACCTCATTGGTATTTGATTGACGTACAATATAACCAATTATTTCTATCAAATGGTATGTTAAAAAACAACAAATGTTATAGTTCTCAAAATTTGGATAAATTGGTTACCAAGTTCTTTTGATAATTGTACTATAAACTGTGATAGTGGTCATTGTAGCATTAATCAATAATCACTGCATTTGATATCGGTCATGCAGCATTTGGAATATCGATCTCAAATTTGGGAACCATAGGATTACCCTAAAAAAAATACTTGTCAGATGACACATTGTTCCTTTAACTTGCATATTTAAAAATGAGTGTATTTTTGCTCACCCACCACCACCTTATTGACATATGTCTTATTCATGTCTCATTCAGTAATTGTATTCGTTATATAAGGGTAAAATGGGGATGAAAAATGGCTCATGCGAACAATGTGGTGGTGGGTGAATAAAGGGGAGCAAAAATGCACCATACAAAAAACTACTACTCAATGGCAATAAGTTACAATAAATAATACAACAGTGTTGGCTACGGAGACCTAAAAATTAGTTATACCCTCCCAAATTCAAAAAAGTTTTGAAATATTGTACAAAATAACCAAGTATGATTTGGGGTGGGCAAATAGTTCGGTTAATCGAACAAACCAAATCGAATTTTCAATTTTAGTTCGGTTACTTCAGTTCGGTTTTCAGTTGTCTATAGGCAAATCGACCCGAACCGAAAAATCGAAAATTATTTTTTTATTTATATTTTCTATATTATTAATATACTTATGTATAACTATAGATAATAAAATACTCCGTATAAGTATTTTTACAAATAAAAACAAAGAAAAGTATGTTTTCTTTGCAATATGAAAAAGAAAGGAGGGAGGGAAACATTAAAAAAGTTGTGGAAAAAAAAATTGGGTTTATTTTTCCAATTCGGTTAACCGAATAACCAAACTAAACAAAAAATTTATTTCAATTAATCGAACCGAAAAACCAAATTATATTTCTGCTCAGTTTTCGGTTGCCACTTCCTCAAACCGAACCGAACCAATTAACCAAACTAAAATTCAAAAAACCGAATCAAATAACCGAATGCCCACCCCTAAGTATGATACATTCAATTTCTTGGTCTCAATTTGTAGTAACAAGATGTTATTTTATTGTACTTTTAGTGCCAGTTAATGTTAACTTTTCTCAAATGTGTCATTTGTTAGTAACTTTTGGATGACATTAATTTGTTGGTTACAATTTTATAATTAGTAATAAAATGTCCCAAAGTGTTGGACTTGAGATGTGTGTATCATATAATATGAAAAGAATTTTTTAGTTTTTGTATTAATTTTATAGCATTAACTTAATTAATTATGTCATCTACACGAAAAATATATATAAATAGATCAAAAAAAAAAAAAAAAAACCGCTTCCATGGCACTTCCCCCAAGCTCTTCTAAACTCAGCTACCCCAAGTACAATTTTTTAATTTTATCCCTATCAAATTCTCTAACTTTAAGTTTCTACATCCGCCCCTAATTATAATACATGGACTTAAAATTGGTTGTATCACAACCAAAAGTAACGAAGGTATTGTAGTACTTTCCAAATATGATTTCTTATTCTTTTTGATAGGATTTCTTAGTTCATAACCACAAAAAAAAAAAATGATTTCTTAGTTGGACTGGTTCGGTGGTTTGTTTCGGAGAAGGACAAAACTGTCATTGGCATTCTGTCCTCGACCGTGGCCTATTGTTGGGGCCCCACTTGTACGCTTTACAAATTAAGTTCCCTCTCTGACTCCAACAACATGACGTGCTATCCACGTGACAACAACTCTTCTGGAACCTAAATTAACCCCCTCCCCGGTTCCTACCTCTCTTTCTCTTTTTCTCTTCAGATATTTTTTGATGGGTGGAGCCCAGGGAATTATCCAATTATGGGGGCTAAATCTATTACTCCTTTTGTTTTATATTAAGAATTTTTTTTTTTTTTGGTATTCTAACTTAATAAAGGAACAACTATAAATTTAGTGAGATTTTCAACTTTTTAATATTGTCATTTTTTAAATTCAAAATTATAATGTCACATCAAAAAAAGAGGGAAGGAGTTTGATATAATAAAGTGCGAATTTAGAAAGTGTGTATTAAAGTATTTTGACTTTTAAAATAGGACTCTTAAAATAGGACATCAAAAAATGGCATCAAAGACTCGTAATATGAGACAGAGGGAGTACTATATATAAAAACTGAGAGTGTAAGTCAGAAATAGTCTGAGAGTGACACCTGTCACTACTCATTTATGTTCACTCTTTAACAATTTCACCAACCCTTAATCATTCTCTCCATACCAATGGACTGTTATAGTTAGTAGTAGGGATATCAAAATGGCCTTGGCCCAACATTGATCGGGTTTTGGCGGGTTTGGGCTTTGGCCCACGGTCTCATGTCTTTTTATGGGCTGGATCGTGCTCGGGTCAGGCTTAAGAGTTCACAATTCAGGCTCGGCCCTAGGTTCTAAGGTAAAGCCTAAGTGAGCGTTTTAAATTTATCATAAAATGTTAAAAATACTACTATATATGTAACTATTTTTTTTATAGGTTAGAAATAACTTTCAATATAACAACTTGCAAATTTTATATTTTATTGCTTGAAAACGATCAATACTTTTATTATTGGGAAGCTTCTAATCGGGATGGGATTTGGTCGGGTCGAGCCTTGGATCGAACTTGGGCTTTAAGTAGGGGTGGCAATTTTTGACCCGACACGAAAATAAACGGATTTGGGTGATCCGTATAAGGGACCCGTTTGACACGATTAATAAACGGATTGAAACGGGTCAAACCCGTCTAACCCGTTTGACCCGATTAAGTGTTAACTGCAGTTAGGGTATTTATTTATTTATTTATTTTTAATTTTTAAAAATATTTTTTAATAATATGGAAGTCTAAAATACAAATAATACAAATAAGAATTAAAAAAATATATATATTTTTCAAAAATATATTTATTTAAAAAAAAATATATATATATATATATATAAGCTAATTTTTTTTTTGCTCACAGAAAAAAGAGTAGTTACCAACTTACCAAACATGTAAAATTATATATAATAATTAATAACTAATGTAATAAAAATATAATAACTAATAAGGGAGGGAGGAAGCTGGAGCCTGGAAGCATCCATGCATCAAGCATTGTATAAAAAATAATAATAAAATAAAATAAAAATAAAATAATAATTAAAAAAGAAGAAGAAGAAGGAAGCTTGCCAGGATTGCTGGATTGGGATGGAGACAAATTAGTCAATTAGACAAGTACAACTATTAATATTGATTTTTGATGAATGGCAAATGAAGACATTTCTTTATACAATTAGTAAAAACAATATTTCTTCTTATTCATTTTGTTTGGATGTGCTTGGGTGTTAAATTTATAATAATTGAATATTGTTATATTTGTAGAATTTTGGTATTTAAGATGTATGTGTTAATAATTAATACATTTGATGGAAGACTTGTTTGTGTTCTTAGTAGGACTGTAAGCTTTTTTCGAATAACCGAACTGAGCTAACCGGTTGGTTTTCTTAAAATTACCTACAAATTCGACCACCTAAATTGGCAAAATCGACCAAAAGGCGAAAAAACCGACCGAACTGACCACTTCAGTTGGTTTCAAAACATGGAAAAAATCGAAAATTGTAAAAAAAAAAAAAAAAATTCGAACCGAACCGAATCGATGACACCCTACACGGGTTAGACGGGTTAAACAGGTGACCCGTGTATGACCCGACACGATTATAACCCGACACGATTATGACACGTTAAGAATGACACGATTATGACCCGACACGATAATGACCCGACACGACCCGATTGCCACCCCTGCCTTTAAGAGATAGGCCTAGGCCCTATCCAGGATGGTATGGCCGGGCTAGCCATACCCCAGGCTTGGGCTAAGTTGAAGGCCTATTTTTTTGAGCTGGGCTCGGGCCGCCTTCGGGCCAGGGTTTTTCTTACACCCTTATATAGTAGTGGGTGTTAATGGGTACATACTACCATTTAATTAGTACATGAAGAACTCTTCCTATATTTAAATTGTGTACTACTATTGTTAATTTATTTCAATATTTTATTATGATCATTTTGAATTTTTGAATTTTTTTTTTCAGCCCATCCCATGAATTTGTATTACTTCTTCCATGATTTGTATAAGCTTACAACATTTTTTTTAACCTATATGGTGATTTCTAAGTTTTCATAAGACAAAAATATTCACAATTTTAAGAAAAACACTATAAATTTGTATAAATGGATCGATTCTGGCTAAAATTTTGTATATGTTATGTGAAGCTTTATACAAAGACAATTACAAGTGTATATTTTAATTGAACTTTCGATGATAACAATATTCATCACCAGTATTTTTAGTTTATTAGAAGACAATGTACTCGCGCATTGCGTGGGATACATGCTAGTATTGAATAGAACTGGTGTAGAATCTTACGTGGTATTACAATCTAATAAAAATTCTGTATGAATTCAATTGTCTTCTTATTTTCAGGAAAATTTTTGTTCAACTCACCAAAATTCCGCCTACACAGTAAAATTTTGAAATATGTGAGAAGAGATAAAATCCTAGTTGGTATCACCATGATATCCAATGTTTACTCCAGTTTTGGGACATATTGCATCAACAATGGTACGAAAATTCAATATGGTTTTGTTTTTGTTTTTTTTGCTTTTTTGTTTTTTTGTTTTTGTTTTTGTTTTTTTTTTGTTTTTAATTTGTTTTACTGATTTGTCCCACATTATATATATATATATGCATATATATATATAACAGTCGAGATTTTAGGTGGACTTTAAAAAATGGTTCTAAGAGACGAACTTTGTAAAGACTGAGAAATTCTCACAAAATACTGAAAATTTTCAAAGAGTGAAAATTTCTCAGTCTTTACACGGTGTATCTTTTAGGTCTGTTTTTTTAACTTCCGCTTAATCTATATTCGAAATCCGATTGTAATAACACTTTGCACCTCGTTAAAAGATTTAACAAAATGTTACGAGTAGTACTAAATTGAAAATGTCTAAGTTTTGAAATACAGGGATCCAATAGAGGTATAAAGTGAAATTTACCTTATATTTTAAGTTTTTTTTTTTTTTTTGCTAACACTTAAATTTTAAGTTATCGTCTCACATAAACATTCTATCGAATAAAGTAACTAATTACTTGGGTCAGTTAGAGATATTGTATTATGACTTTTTGATCAGCACAAAAATGTACAACATCCTTTTAGGTGTCAAGTACTTGTATTGTTTTCATCAATTGGGTCATTTTTTATAATATTCTTGTTCGACGAATTACACTTAGAAATGAAATAAACCATATTCCGTATGAAACAAAATCTCAATATGTTGGAAAGATTTTAAGTTTTGAAATGTCTTTGAAATAACTTTTTAGTTGTCATTAAAATTTATATACGTAAATAGTAATATTTTTATTATTATAATTAAAGTGCATGAGATACTTTTGCTAATTCATAGCTAAACCATTGTTCAAGTATTCGTAGCATAGTTATAAGAACCGGCCCAACTGATTCAACCATTAAACCGGTGACTCGACCATTCAATGATTCAATTTTTACTTATGATTGAACAAGGAAGGAACTCGGTGTAGACCGTATGAACCAGTCGATGAAATCGTTTAACCTAACATAGATAACATCGATCGACCTCTAAGGTTGATAAACCCATGACTATGCACGTCGGCTTCTCAATTCGGTTAACAACATTACATCAACGGTTCTATTCTTTAATAGATTAATCCATTATTCAACGTGTGCATTATTCCAATATGTTAGCCTTGAATTTATTTAAGGCATTATTTATGTTTGTTTTGATGATGACAAATCTAGTGATAATTGTATGTTCTTAATGATTCTATTCCAATGAATTATCAAGTCATTTTTATTTGCTAATCTCTTGATTTATGCATTTAGATGTTCTAACTGTATTTGAGATAATGAGATAGCATATGGTGAAGTCTATGAGTGATGGAGCTCAACAAGGATCAAGCTTGAGGAATTGAAGAATTTTTATCCTTTGGTTGAAGATTGGGTTTTGTTTGTAAGCTTTTTGATCAATCACTCATAGGGGCTCATGTAACTTTAATTGGACCTTAGGATCCTTTCTCTCATACTTTAAAATACTATCAAGGATCTAAACATACTTAGACCACTCAATTAAATTCATTTCACAAAAGTTTTCAAGTGGCTAAGTCAAAATCAAGAACTTTTTGCAGATGGGTCAACTTTAAATCCAAACCTGATCCAATTGGTAAGAAACTAGATGTTGAATTTTATATGATTGGAAATGTATTTGAATTTAGTTTTCAAATCTTCAAACGGATCATAAAAACGAGTTTTGTAGAGAGAGTTATGACCGTTTTAGTAAAGATGTGTCAGTCTGTCAAAACGCAGCAGAAAACCAGTCAACTGATTTTTGAAGGGTCCAGTCGACCGAAGGTAATGTTCAGTCGACTGAAACACTGTTCAGTCGACTAGAATTGTTATAGAATGCCTCTTCTCTGTTATAAACTTTCTAGTCGACCGAACCTTCGATCCAGTCGACTGAAACGCGCAGAATGCACTAACGGCTAGTTTTTTAAACTCTCAAAAAATTATTTTTGCTCCCCCCAACCACTCCCAATGGCTATAATATTTCAAAAGCTATATATAGGGATATTTTTAAGGGTTATAAACAAGAAAAAACATTAAAAAAATCATTCAAATATCTTGTTTAATTATCATTCCCATTTGAGCCCTAGTTTAAGTGAAAAATCAATTTGCTCTAGATTTCAATTATAATTCTTGAGAGAGTAAATTGTAGTGAGTTTTCATTTGTATTATTTACTTACTAAGGAATTGTTGTGTGAGCTTTAATTGTATTATCCACTCTAGAGAGAGAGTTATCATTTGTATCCAATTTATTTGTAAAGAGTGAGGGTTAGTAACCCTTGTGTGCAATGAAGAGATGTTATTCTTTGGAAGAGATTGAAGGCTCTTGTAACGGTTTGGTCTACACCCGTGAAGTAGATTGAGTAAAGGAATTATCAAGAGGTGTTCTTTAGGGGTGGACGTAGGACGCGGTGTGTGGATTGCCGAACCACTTGAAAACTCGGTTTGCAAGTGTCTCTTCCCTTCTCTCTTTACATTATTGTTTGTGATTGTATTTAATTTTCTATTAAGTTTTAAAAAGGTTATTTTCCGCTAAAACCTTATTCACCCCCCTAAGGTTTTCATATTTAGGCCAACAATTGGTATCAGAGTTTCGGCTCTTCTATTTTCAAAAGTTTTTGAAAAATTTGAGTTAAGATCCAAATGGAAACCAACACTTCTCGCATATCTTATAGTGAGGGTCAATGGGCAAATAGACCACCGTGTTTTAATGGATCAAATTATACTTGTTGGAAAAATAGAATGAGAATCTATATGATTTCTCAAGATTTTGATTTATGGCAAATAGTGGTCAATGGCCCTCATCTTCCTACAAAAATTTTAAATGGTATTTCTATTTCAAAAACGGAAGATGAGTATAATGATGCTGATAAGAAACTCATTAAAATGAATGCAATGGAAATGAATTTATTATATTGCTGTTTAGACCCAAATGAATATAATATAATTTCATTTTGCAAATCCGCAAAAGAAATTTAGGATAAACTTGAAGTGACTCATGAGGGAATAAGCCAAGTTAAAAAGTAAAAAATTAATTTACTTGTTCAATCTTATGAAATGTTCAAAATGTTGTCTTTTGAGTCTATTGGTGATATGTCTACCCGTTTTACAACTATCATCAATAGCTTGAAAAATCTTGGTAAAGTTTATGCTAATGAAGAAATTATTGAGAAAGTTATTAGGGCTTTACCAAAGCAATGGCAACCGAAGGTCACGGCTATCCGAAAAGAGAAAGATTTGACAAACTTGTCAATTGAACAACTCATGGGATCTCTCATTACCCATGAAATGGAGTTAACTGTGCTTGTCGAAGAAGACAAGAAAAAGGAGATCAAAAGAGGAGACATCGCCTTGAAGTCCTCAAGATCAAAGAAAAAGGGAAAAGATCATGAGAGTGATGAGGATGAGGAAATGGATTTGATCACCCAAAAATTTGCAAAGTTTCTAAAGAAAGAAAAATTGGGAAAGAAGCCTCCTAAAGATGAACAACGTAAGAAGAAAGCAATGAAGGCCACTCAAAGTTGCTCCGAGAGTGAATCATTGAACGACAACTCAAATGAAGATGAGATTGTCAATCTTTGCCTCATCTTAATTAACAATGGGATAATCTCTACTTCTTGCTCTTTCAAAGACTCTAATGATTTTATTGAATTTCAAAATGTTGAGTCAAGTTCTATGGAAACAAAAAAGAAGGTTATTGCATTAGCACTCCTCTATTGTTGAGTGATCATAAGTATAATCATTGGAAGAGGAGAATAGAAATTTATTTTCGTTCACTTGACTACAATTTTTGGAGTATTGTCAAAATTGGTTTTTCTCCTAAACCAAAGATAAAATGGAATGAAAGTGATCAAAATAACTTTCTATTGAATATTAAAGCCTGAAAAGTCTATATAATTCTTTAGATGATAGTTCATATAATAGAATTCGCTCATGCTCTAGTGCAAATGAAATTAGGTTATGTTTAGAAAATTTTCATGTTACAACTAACCAAACTTGTGAAGAGGAAAAAGTGTGCCTTTTTACAAATGAAGATGAAAAGAATGAGAAAATGAAAAAAGGGGCCACTTGGGATGATGACGACTCATCCGATAACGACTCATGTGACCAAGAATGTATACAAGAGAATTTGGTAAACTCTAATCATACATGTATTGTTGAATCTCCCAACTATAATGAGCTTCAATGTGCTTTTGAGGAGTTATATGAGGAATTAGAGAATTTGGGATCCAAATATATAACTCTTAAAAAGAATTTTTCCAAACTTTCAAATGAGTTAAATATTTTGAAATTCCAAAATGAATCTTTGAAGATTGAAAATGAAAAACATATTTTAAGAGCACAATCTTCAAATGACATTGAAAGAAAATTTGGAGTTGGAAAAGCTATTGGATGAGTTAAAAACTCAAAATGATATTTTGAGAAAAGAAAAGCTTGTTTAAACCAATCAATCTTCAAGTGAATTTATTGAAAAAGAAAAGGTTGAATTGAGAAAGGAGGTGGATGATTTGATAAAAACTTTGGCAAAATTCACACAAGGTGAACAAAATTTGAATATACTTTTGGGAAAGTAAAAATGTGTTTTTGACAAAGTCGGTTTGGGATATAATCCCACATACAAGGAAAAGAAGTACAAAGCTTCTTTGTAAAGTCCACACCTTCTACCACAAATTCTCAAAATTCTCACAAGAATTTCTTTGTTAAAGAATCAATCTCAAATGAGACCCTTCCCCATGTAACTTGTCATTATTGCATGAAAAGGGGGCATGTTAATTATAAATGCTCATTTCGAAAGAAAATTAACATAGTTTGGGTTGTGAAGGGATCCTTTCCTACCTTCTTGGCAAATGTTGCATCCAAGAGGTGCTTGGACCTTGGTTAAATCTCTCACCTGAAACCTAGTATGAGTAGGTTAGATTAACTTGTCTTGATATTTCTCTTAATTTTGACAGCATGATAATCTTGTTTAATCTATCAAGTTATTTTGTTTTGATGTTCATAGCTATCACATCCTCCTAAGGAGATAATGCATAATTTTGATCTTATAATTGATATTTATTCACATATATGCATATGTTGAGGGGGAACATATAATTATGTTTACTTTAGTTAATTTGTTATCATATTTGGTTTTTTGTAATTTGGTATCATTATGTTACCTCCATGACTTGTTGCTATCTTGAGGGGGAACTACTAGTTCAAACCCTCAATCTTTATGTTGTTGTCAAAAAGGGGGAAATTATATAGAGATATGAAAATAACAGAAATTTTTAAGAATGGGAAAATGATAATAGATATCATTATAAAGTTATCATTCTTGGATTCATATGTTGCATATCTTGTTACTTTGAATGATAACATGAAAATGACTCTTATTGTGATTTAATTGCTATATCTCTATTGCATGTTTTGACATCATCAAAAAGGGGGAAATTGTTAGCCTTGAATTTATTTAAGGCATTATTTATGTTTGTTTTGATGATGACAAATCTAGTGATAATTGCATGTTCTTAATGATTCTATTCCAATGAATTATCAAGTTATTTTCATTTTCTAATCTCTTGATTTATGCATTTAGATGTTCTAACTTTATTTGAGATCATGAGATAGCATATGGTGAAGTCTAAGAGTGATGGTGCTCAACAAGGATCAAGCTTGAGGAATTGAAGAATTTTTATCCTTTGGTTGAAGACTGAGTGCTTGTAATCTTTTCGATCAAACACTAATAGGGGCTCAAGTAACTTTAATTTGACCTTAGGATCCTTGCTCTCATACTTTAAAATGCTTTCAAAGATCTAAACACACTTAGACCACTCAATTAAATTCATTTCACAAAAGTTTTCAAGTGGCTAAGTCAAAATCAAGAACTCTTTGCAGATGGGTCAACTTTAAATCCAAACCTGATCCAATTGGTAAAGAAATAGATGTTGAGTTTTCTATGGTTGGAAAGGTATTTGAATCTAGTTTTTGAATCTTCAAACGGATCACAAAAATGAGTTTTGTAGAGGGAGTTATGGCCATTTTAGTGAAGAGGTGTCAGTCTGCCAAAAAGCAGCAGAAAACAAGTCGACTGATTTTTGAATGGTTCACTCTACCGAAGGTAATGTTCAGTCGACTGGAGCACTATTTAGTCGACTAGAATTGTCATAGAATGTCTCTTCTCTGTTATAAACTTTCCAGTCGACCGAGCCTTTGATCCAGTCTACTAAAACGCACAGAATGCACTAACGGCTAGTTTTTTAAACTCTCCAAAAATTGTTTTTACTCCCCCCCAATCACTCCCAACGGCTATAATCTTTCAAAAGCTATGTATAGGGATGTTTTTAAGGGTTATAAACAAGAAGAAACATTAACAAAAATCATTCAAACATCTTGTTTAATTATCATTCCCATTTGAGCCCTAGTTTGAGTGAAAAATCAATTTGCTCTAGATTTCTATTGTAATTCTTGAGAGAGTAAATTGTGGTGAGCTTTCATTTGTATTATCTACTCACTAAGGAGTTATTGTGTGAGATTTAATTATATTATCCACTCTAGAGAGAGAGAGTTATCATTTGTACCCAATTTATTTGTAAAGAGTGAGGGTTAGTAACCCTTGTGTGCAAAGAAGAGGTGTTCTTCTTTGGAAGAGATTGAAGGCTCTTGTAATGGTTTGGTCTACACTCGTGAAGTAGATCGATTAAAGGAATCCTCAAGAGGTGTTCTTGACGGGTGGACGTAGGCCGCGGTGTGCGGATTGCCGAATCACTTGAAAACTCAGTTTGCAAGTGTCTCTTCCCTTCTCTCTTTACATTATTGTTTGTGATTGTATTTAATTTGCTATTAAGTTTTAAAAAGGTTTATTTTCCTCTAAACCTTATTCACCCCCCCCCTTTAAGGTTTCCATATTTGGGCCAACACAATACTATATCACCTTGTCACTTATTACCCCATAGTTGCATCCCAAAAGTCCGGATCGATAATTGGACGATCAAACCCTTTATTTAATAAACAAACGAAACAATCCATATTCTGCAATTTTCAATCGATTCGAAACTCTTGGCAATCGATTGGATCCAAAATAATGCCAATTGATTGCAAACTTTGGCAATTGATTGGGAAACTACCCATGGCAATCAATTGGTAAACTATCCAATCGATTGGGTCTAGACTGATGGCAATCAGTTGGTATAAAAGCCAATCGATTGGGACTTCGTCTTCTCTAGTGAGAAAATAGTCCAGCATATGTAACGTCCTTAGGACGTATTAACTATCTCTAACCTCCACTAACACTTGTAAAAACATCCTATAAAGGTAACCAAGTGAGTTGGACTCACCTAGGGTTTGTTTGGTGTGTGGGTGGTGGCTAAGGAGCTTGAGGTCTCTCTTTCTCTCTCCTCCTCTTGATCTCTTCTCTGCCTCTCCTTTATTTTTCTTTCTCTTCTCTTTCTCCTTTCTGATCTTCTCCTCTTCTCTTCTTTCTTCTGCCAAAGGGTAGTGTGTGTGTGTGTGTGTATATGTGTATGTATATATATGATATATATATATCACTCTCTCAAGCTCAAGACTGTCAAACAAGCTCAAGGGAAGAAAATGAGCTCATATATATAGAAAAATGAAGTCCCACGCATCAACACACGAAGCAAACTTGGAAACTAAGTTCTGCAGATGGCAATCGATTGGCACCACTGGCAATCGATTGGTATTAGATATTTAGGCGCAATCGATCAGATAGAAGGGCAATCAATTGGGATAGTGCCACGTAATGAATCTAGGTCGACAGGATGGCAATCGATTGGCACCAGTGGCAATCGATTGTTATGGAAGGGCAAACGATTGATCCAACAGAAGGGTAAGGATCATACAGTGAATAGGGATCAGTACAAGGTGTTATTTATTAATATACATCAAAATTCCAGGGTATTACACATGTTTTACACCTAGCTTGTGAAAATTATTTTCTTTTATATATTATAATAATTTTGTATTTTGTATTACTATTTTGATTTTATACATTACTTATTACACTTACATATATTTAGTCTGATTAATTAATCGGAAAATTGAACCAATGACCCTCCATCTAATAACCTTGTCATGATGCCCATGATGAATCTATTATTGCACTTTTCACCCCTGAAATTCGGAGTTATATCGCATTAGACTCTAAAGTTTTAATTGTTGCAATTTTGTTCCTAAAAGTTTTGGATGCTTTTCAAATTAGTCCCTCCAAGTTTTTTTGTGACAAAATTTTGATACCTAAGATGAATATATTAACTAGGAGGTAAATAGCTCTTTTTATCCCAGAAGTTCAGAGTTTTGCCACAATAGACTCTAAAGTTTCAAGTGTTGCAATTTTGTCCCTAAAGTTATGGATGAGATGCAATTTAGTCCCTCAAAGACTTTTTGTGATAAAAATTTTACTTTTAGTAATGAATAAGTTCATTGTCACTCCCTGGAGCAGCAAAAATAGGGAAAAATAAATTTTCATTTTGTGTTCATAGGGAATGATTGGTGAAAGTCACTAATTATCCACACCACACGACACCAGTCAACTAATGAATAAGAGCAACAATATAAACAAATTGAATATAATAACAATTGTATCTATTACAAAATCAGACTGGTACTTAGGAACCAGCAGGTCTGGAGACAACATATGCCCAAGTACCTGTTACAAAAGTAACATAGAAACAAAAGAAATATAAACTAGATATAACTTCTTCTCTAGCTGGCGTAAGGGTGGTCATCAGCGTAGTACTCTTCCCTGGCATAACCTTCATTAGTGGGGCCACCTGCAGCATAATCCCCTCCAGTTAGTAGCCGTCGTCATATGCATTATCACTTGCATTATTAAGAATAGGGTAGTCTAGATGGGGAATGTCAAGGCATTAACGGCCGTCAGCTTACTGAGAGTTGAGTGAATAGAAACTCATAGGGTACCAATTATATAACGTAATAGCAAATTTTTGAAGTGTCTAAGATATAATGTTATAGTAGTATCTTTCTCTTTATTAACTCAATGTCGTTACTAATAACAAACTCAGCACATACTGACCCTTGGAACAGACTTGATTATAAAACTCCTGGATACACCAATGCTCTGTCTACCGTGTCACCGCAAGTCATAGATACCATCTACCGTGTAACACTGCAAGTCATAAAGGTCATCTACTGCGTACACCGCAAGTCGTAGATAATATATCAGTCCATTCCCCGCTTTTAAGACCATATGCACAGTCCACTGTAATTCAGGGATTTAACGCTTCAAGCATCGACACATCAATTCTATTGCCACGCATAGCGTCAACTACGTATTCTCGACCACCGCAAGTCAGAGATACCATCTACCGCGTAACACCTCAAGTCATAAAGGTCATCTACCATGTTTGAGAATACTTGTTTGCCCAGCCAACGCAAGTCATAGACACCTTCGTTTTTCTAACGTGTTTGGGAAACAATTCTTCCTGTAATCATCCTAGAACTTAGCAATCCTACCTATTGTTATACCACTAATGATTACATAATAGCCCCACTGTGGCTTGTGGCACGATAATTTTTCTGTGTGCGCTTGTGTGCAATACCCAAGTGTAGGTAGACGTGCAAGTAGTAACTGGATTAAGTCCAGGTCGATCCCACAGGGAAGGTGTTGAATTAAACTACCTAGATTAGACTCTAAAGAGAAAACAAAAATCAATATTTAAAATGAAGTGTAGAACACAAAGTTCCACAGTTAACAACTACTAGAATTAAAGACAACTAAATTAACTTAACTAACAATTAACTAACTAAGCAAGATTCTAAAAGAAACGGTTCTTCTTAGTAAGAGAAAATGTTGGGATCACGCGAATCCACTGTGACCTGACCTTCCACCATGCAATTGCAATTAAGCTCAAAGGAGTACACCTACTACAGTATTCTGTACTTCTCTAAAGATATAGAATCAATAGCCCTTTCATGACCGGGACTACATCATCACAATTAAGTTTGGAATACATGAAGACGGTTTAATCCAATAGTTAAGACTCTCACCTACAATGGTGTTGGCATTGAGGGTGGTTTGCAAAATATATTGAAAGAAAATGCCTTAAGGCCTTAAGTTTAAAGACTGTTTTGACAAACTGAGCATTTAGGGACAATTTGATAACAAATCCTTAAAACAGAAAGTCTTAGAATACTGTTTTGGGTGTTCTCAAGAATCAGAATCCTCGATCGATCGACGCGCTTTCGATCGATCGAATATCTTCATCTCTCGATCGATCGATATTTCCTCGATCGATCGACTAAGTCACTGTCCCGATCGATCGACATACTTTCGATCGATCGAACACAGGGAAAAAAATATTGCATGGCAGAGGCCAGAAATCACGATTTCATCGCGATTTCCCAACCCTAGGACTACTCAGACATTGTCTGAAGTACCACAAATTGATATTTAACGTAAAAGTTCATTGAAACAATGTTTGTTTGAAAGTTTTGCATTAAAACTATAAAACTAGTGAGTACGATCTAATTAACATAAAACTACTCAAGATTAATAAGTATACTACGATTAACTAAGTGCAGAAAACAAATAAACAATAGATCAAGAACCTGGAATGAAGATAACTTGTATTAACTAAAGAAATCTAGGTCACAATGCTAAATCTTCAATGAAACCTACAAAAACCAAGGTAAAACTCTCTCTTCTTTATCTAAAACTGATAAAACAAAGTTTGGGCGTCCCCTCTGGACGTATACAACAAGAAGATATATAGTAAACCTAAGAGCTAGGGTTAAAAACCCGCAACTGCTGCATGCGCGTATAATCTGATAAAAGGGACTTTCGATCGATCGAAACTTTCTCGATCGATCTAACGTCTTGAATATTCGAGCGCTTTAACTTCCGTCGATCGATCGAAAACTCGATCGCTCGAACTATGTCGATCGCTCGAACTCTGCAATTCTTCTTCAATCTTTCTTCTTTGAAACAAAGCATCTCCTTTTTATCAAATCTTTCAGTCTTTTATACAGCAGCATTCACCTGCACAAATAGTAGCTAAAACAATACAACTTATCATAGATTAATCATATTGTCTAAAACTAGCATTGTAATTCAAATTGCAGATAAAACGGGAAGTTGTGATCAAAACTAATGCAATTCTTTCTTTTAGCGCGGTTGTATTTTACAAATACCCCCGCTTTGCACAACCCCCAACTAGCTTATTGCTAGTCCCTAGCGATAAAGCGAAAATAAAATAAAATAAAAACTCCTAAACTAATACTACCACAACTAAGAAAACAAAGGAAAACTAGAAACAACCTAAACTAAAATAGAGAGAAAAATCCTAACTCACTTTCGCAGGAATCGCGGTTGCATTTAGCGAATGCAACAAGCCGTTAAACCCCTAGGTTCCCCCTAGTGGACGAGTGTTGTCTCGTGAGGGTTTGCAGTGAATATACCCACAAAATTCCAATTTTAAGCTCAAAAAGATTAGAATAACCTATGACATCTCCCCCCATTAAACTGTTAATTCAACTCTACAAGGATATAATATCCTCTATCAACCCATGAAAGAGATCCACATATTCCCCTATATCACCAAGTAAAATATACAAATGTATTACCATCATGCACCCGTGTGTGTGTGGAATCAACAACCATGCGTCCAACCCTTATTAAGAGTTATCTAGATTATTGTACTTTGAAAACTTGCAGTTTTAGCTCAATTCTCACATTGGTCACACTCAAAAACAACGTCTCTCAGAAACTTGCTCTATAATGATCGCACATAGTATGAAAGCTTTGATAAAGATGATATTCTAAGTGTTAATGCTTTCATACCTGACTCTATGAAAAACGGACATTTAAGAGTGTATAGTCTCATGAATGGAATACTACTTACTAGAGGAGCGAAATACCGTGGATAACTCAACTCACACTTTCATGTTCAAATCAATTGTTGAGAATCTTCAAGACTTTGAATTATGGCTTTTATCTAGTAGGTGGGGGTGTTGTAGAGAAGAGTGTGCTTTGTAGTATGTGATGGAATTTCCACTTCTCTTTTTATTCTTCATTCTTTTCTCCACCCAATCTCCCATTCATTTCATATGTTTTTTTTTTTTTTTTTTTTTTTTTTTTTTTTTTTTTTATATAACTCTTTCATTCATCATCATCATTTTTCATTTTTTTTTTTTTTTTTTTTTTTTTTTTTTTTTTTTTGGAATGTCCCACAACAACTTCCTTCCATTTCACATACTTTGATGACTCATTCTCAATAAAATTTATCAAACAGTTCGATGAGGTCAAGGTATAAATCCAGGATTTGGATTCTTGTGATTTTTATTGGAACTATTTATCTGAGGTGGGATCAAGGGGTGAAACGAATCAATGAATGTAGGTGGGTTATATTAAGTAAAGGAATGGGTAATACGATGGCTTGAATCATTTTCTCAACTTTCAATTTTTAGCACTTAAGTGTTCATTGAGTTTAATTGGTAAATCCTGAACATTCTCCTCTACCAAGCAGTCAAAACTTTTTAAAGAAAACTGAGACTTAACAACGCATTCACAAGTATATGCAAGAAAAACCATTCGACAATGTATGAGAATTCCCTCAGAAATGAAGATTGGCTCAAAAACTCACAAAGGGTTATTAGCTTCCACTACTTGTTCTTTTCGTACAATATTCATTTTAACTCAATTTTCAGGTTTTCTACATAGCTGTCAATTAGTGTGCACAAATATTGGGTACATACTAGCTTTACAAATGCAATTTATTTCAGTGATACAGAAAACGCGTGGATTTAATCCATAAAAAGATAAGAATACTACAAATGTATCATTGCCTAATTAACAAGCAGGAACGATTATTCAGAGTTATTCTATCAATACGATCCAATAAAATTTCAAAATTTCAAAATTTTAACAAACTGTGTTTTTAAATTTAAAGCATATCCAAGTGCAAAATTAAATCGTCACGGGTGTATACCTATCTATTATCTCCTACCCCCAACTGAAAACAACATAGTCCCAGAAGTTGATTTTCAACAATTAAAATAGATAGGTATCACCTGTATAGTGTAACGCGATGATACGAAGCATAGCAACCTGGCATAGAAATATAAAACACAATCTCCAAAACCACAGATCAATAGATAAAACAAATAAAACTATGATCCAACAACATGAACCACTGGAATCAAAAGAAATGAAATATCAGTAGTAATATCCATACATGCCCAAAACAACCACAAAACAAAAAAACATAAAAACATAAACCAACCTGTCCAACCAAACCAAACCAAAAACACCAACAAAAAACAAAAATACAGAAACACCACCTCCCCTAAGAATACTAATCAACTCCAGACGGAGCATCCTCAGCCACATCAGACGGGATGTCGATGGGAGCAGGCTGTGGCTGGGCGGTGGCTGGCAGAATATCGGCAGAAGTAGATGGAAGATCGGTCGTGGATGGAGCGGATGATGATGGATCAGCAGCAGTGGTAACTGGAACAACAGTAGGGGATGGATCAGCAGCAGGTGGTGGTGCAGTGGCAGCAGATGGGGGCACAAACGGGTCAAACCCAAGCTGGACCAGCAGTGTAGTCAGCAGGGTAGAGATATGATCAATCTTACCCTCAAGCCGTATCCGTGCCTCCCTCTCCTCCAATAATAGATCGTGGATAGTCGGGGGAGGTGCAGATGACGACTCTCCCTGGGCTGGAGCCTGAGATCTCTGTCTCAGCTCAAAACGTGCCACCTCCTGAACGGGATCATCCTCCTCCGAATCTGGCTCCTCAGCCTCAGTGGGCGTCCCAGAAGCCGCACCCTCAGTATCGGTGCCGTCAGCTCTCTTCCTCTTCCCTCCAACTTTCGCCTTCCCCTTGCCCTTTCTCCTCCTCCTCTGAGCATCTGAGCGGCGAGAAGCAGCCTCACCAAAACGACTGCGAGCCTGTGATGTCGCATCGCCAGGTAAGGGAAGGAGGCCAGCATGCTCAATCACTCTGTGTATAGCCCAAGCACCTTTCAGGTGCTTCTTGGCAGCAGTGTAGCGAGTGGGGTGCCTCATGAAGTCAATATATAAGCGAGGCAAACAAACAGGCAACCCCGTCCCTATGGCAAATAACACATGTGCATACCAGGGGGCAATCTTCTCCCGGTAGGAGGTGACCAATAAACAGTTGCTCAACGCGAGGTGGAGCATATGGTAATCATCGGTCAAGTAAATATCAGCAATCAGTGCCCTACCATCCCAGCTCGGTAATGCACCTCCAGTAAGCTCTCGGATCACAGCAGTAGGTGAGAGCACTGGTGTACCGTCACGGTGTGGGCATACACAATCAGGCACCTCAGGGACTCCAAGAGCAGCGGAAACGGTAGCAGGGCTGAACACGATCTCCCGGCCGCGAAAGAATGATCGTAGTGTGAATGCGGCACCGGGATCTCTGATCATCGTCGCGCAAGCTGCGCGAATCCATGCGAGATTCACTCTCTTTGCCCGAGAGAGCAAATCGTACCAGTGTGGCATGGCCTGGATGCGGGCGAGAAACCATGGAATATCGAGCCAGACTGTCTCGAGTGGTCGCTCTAGCATGACCGGCCTAGTCTGAAAGTATCTCGTGAACCACTGGCGGTCTGGGGTGTTCCGGAAGCCATGGTGTGGGACCGGATCAGGAATAGCAAGGTCAAAGGGCTTCTCCCTGTGGTAACCCGTAACAGGGTTCATTGTGGGCCCCTGAAAATAGAAGAGAAACAGAAAAGAAATCAAAACAAGATAAAAATGAAAAGAAAGTGAAACTGCTGGATTTCGAGCGATCGAACTATGTTCGATCGATTGAGAAAAGGCAAAGTTCGAGCGCTCGAAACTATCTCGATCGATTGAGAATGTGCAAGGTTCGAGCGATCGAACCTAGCTCGATCGATCGAGAACAGCGAATGTGCAGGAACCATTTCTGAGAACAGAAACGGCCCAAACACAAACCAAACACGACAAACAAGCAAAGAAAAAGCGTAAAAACACACTGGGGGCACTCCCATAAGAAATGGAATCAAGTGACGTGAAGGGGGAACTCGAGGTCTTACCTCGAGGTGCGTGTAGTGGTGAGGATGCCGGAGTTGAGGGTGATGATCTGGGGAGGGAGAGCTCCTTGAATAACCGAGTGGAATGAAGGGAAACCAAAAATCGCCTCGGGTGTGCTCCTCTGCGCTCAATCGCTCGAGAGTGATGAAGGAGATGAAAATACTGAGGAAATGTACGCTGGAAGCCTCGGTTAAATACAAAGCTCGATCGATCTAGATAGTTCGATCGATCGAAACTTAGATCGATTGAAAGTGTTCAAGCGATCGAGGATAAGAAATCGTCGATCGATCGAGATACATTCGATCGATCGAACTTGGAAATTCCAAGATATCACAGAATGGATGAAATAAGTACCCCCAACAGATCTAAAATATTCTGGACAAACAGCAGAAAGAAAAACAGTGCATAAATAGGGCCTGTAAGCCAAAAACTCATCCTTACACTCGAAAAATTGCAATTTGATAGAAATAAATCCTTTTAAAAACATCCAAACTACACAGTAGTACCTCCCAAATGGTATTTCAACCTTATTTAACTAAAGAAAACTAAAATAAAACTAAAACCAAAAACATGTCTGTCAAAGATTACACTCCAATTGATAAACATAAAAAGGAAATGAATGAAAACAACTGGAGTGTGGCACTATTCTTCGAGTGTGAAAAGATCCTCTTCCACAATTGCTTCATGCCGCACCAAATCTTCAAAAACGGGGTCCAGGCTCGATAATTCCCTTTCCCAGAACAGTCGGAAAGCAGCAAGGACATCATCGAACAAATCTGGAGTCTCTAAGGAAGTGATAGCATTGTCAAGAGGTGATCCGCATGGAGATAGAGATAACGGAGTGATATTGCGCAATGGACATTCCTCTTGTGGCGGAGTCTGCGGCCGTTGAATGTAAAAGCCATGAAAGAGCTGATGTGGAAGGAAAATAGGTGGGTATGGAAGATTCATAGTGACAATCCTGACAAAGAAAAGAAAAACAAAGAAGAAAATAAACAAAACGACATCAAGATATTGGAACACAAGAAATAAAAACGAAAGGAAAAACAAGGAACAGAAACAAACAAAACACAGAAAAAATGACCAAGTTCCAACCTCACTATCGGCAGAGATTCCCAAAATGCACTAGCAGGCAAGGGGCATTGAAGCCTGAAAAGCAAATAGCTCAAGTGCACATAGCGGTATGGGACCAACTCAAGCATGAGGAAATCATCCACGAAAACAAAGACGGCATTGTGGCGTTCTGGGACGACATCCTGGAGGATATGATCTTCCCATGGCTCCCACATATCATCGTTTTCCCATTGGGCCATGAGGGCATCATCCACCATTCTCCCCATGTACAGGTCGTCTTCGTCATCCAACTCCTCCTCATTAGGAAAATCCATATTCTCAAACGGATTGATGTCCAGGAGAGCAGGGTCGAATGGGATATATCCGATGGAACCATTGATTCGAGTGTGAACCTCAGGATCATAAGGATGCAAGGGGCAGGGCGTAGGTTCACCCTCAGTCCAGGTACCACAACAGCACTCGGAATCAGCCCATGAACCAATAGAATGGACATCATCACCTCGCATATTCACCTGCAGCAGAGTGATTTAAGGAATAATGGATTAGAACTAAATCACAATTACGAAAGAAAGAACAACTAAACACAAAAGAAAGAAAGAACTAAAATGCAAGGAAAGAAAAGAAATACAACAACAAGTTGGAATTCCACTTGAGATTTTTAAGTGGTGGAATAGGTGGGCTCATCCAGCTGGATGTGCTCCACTTCAGTGCGAAAATTCTCCAAAAACGGCTTCAATCTTTGGCCATTGACCTTGAAACACTCATCGTTCTTGGGATTGACAATCTCAACCGCCCCATGTGGAAAAATAGTCTTTACGATGAACGGGCCTGTCCACCGGGAACGGAGTTTTCCTGGGAAAAGATGGAGGCGAGAATCATATAGCAACACTTTCTGCCCCGGCTCAAATGATTTACGAAAAATCGTACGATCGTGTCGAGCCTTCAACTTTTCCTTATGCAACTTTGCAGAGTCATACGCATCTCGTCGTATTTCCTCTAGCTCTGCAAGTTGGAGCTTGCGTAGCTGACCTCCCTCTTGAATATCAAAGTTCAATGAGCGTGTCGCCCAATAAGCTTTATGTTCAATTTCAACCGGAAGGTGGCAAGCTTTCCCGTAAACTAGTCTATACGGGGACATACCAAGATTCGTCTTATAGGCAGTGCGGTATGCCCATAACGCGTCAGTCAATTTGTATGCCCAGTCTTTTCGATTGGAACTAACCGTTTTCTCGAGAATATGCTTGATTTCTCGGTTAGCCAATTCTGCTTGCCCATTTGACTGTGGATGATAAGCAAGAGCGATTTTATGATGGACTCCGTATTTCTTGAGAAGTGACTCCAAGGGCCTATTGCAGAAATGCTTGCCTTGGTCACTTAGTAAAGCTTTCGGAGTACCAAAACGAGACAGAATATGTTCTCTGAGAAATGACATGACTGTTCTGTGATCATTTCGTCTCGTTGGTATCGCTTCTACCCATTTCGATACATACTCCACAGCAAGGAGTATGTACTCACAGTTATTCGATTTGGGAAATGGGCCCATAAAATCTATGCCCCAACAATCAAATATTTCAATTGTGATGATAGGGGTTAGAGGCATAGAATTCCTTTTAGAAATGGTTCCAAGCTTTTGACAGCGTTGGCATGTCTTACAAAAGGAATAAGCATCTTTGAAGACTGTGGGCCAATAAAAACCGCTTTGCAACACTTTTTGTGCGGTCTTCTGCGACGCAAAATGGCCACCGCATGCCTCAGAATGACATGACGCTAAGATAACGGTTATATCCTCGTTGGGTACGCAACGCCTGATGACCTGATCAGCACAGTATTTGAAAAGGTATGGGTCATCAAAGAAAAAATGGCGTGCAAACGAGAGGAACCGTTTCCTATCTTGATTCGACCAATGAGTCGGTGTTTCACCCGTGACCAGGTAGTTTACCACATCAGCATACCAAGGCAGACTACTTACTGCCAGTAGCTGTTCATCTGGGAACTCATCCTTGATGGATTGGGATTCAGTGTTATCGGTAAAAGTTAACCGGGATAAATGATCCGCAACCACATTCTCTACTCCTTTCTTGTCCTTGATTGTCAAATCAAACTCTTGGAGTAAGAGTATCCAGCGGATAAGCCGTTGTTTAGCGTCTTTCTTTGACAAAAGATACTTGAGGGCCGAATGATCTGTAAAACAGACGATTGGCGACCCTATCAGGTAAGACCTAAACTTGTCCAGAGCGAATACTACGGCCAGCAGCTCCTTTTCAGTAGTAGTGTAATTCATTTGAGCTTCATTTAAGGTTCGGCTGGCATAGTATATCACATGCGGCTTATTGTCCTTCCTCTGGCCTAGGACTGCGCCAATGGCGTAATCACTAGCATCGCACATTAATTCAAAAGGCAAACTCCAGTCGGGTGCCTGTATTATGGGTGCGGAGGTGAGGAGATCTTTTAGATCCTCAAAGGACTTTTGGCAATTCTCTGACCACTCGAAAGGTGCATCTTTGACAAGAAGTTGACAAAGGGGTCGAGAGATTGCACTGAAATTCTGGATAAATCGACGATAAAAACCTGCATGCCCCAAAAATGAACGAATGTCTCGCACTGTACGGGGGACAGGTAGGTTTGAGATTATGTCGATCTTAGCCTTATCCACTTGGATTCCTTCATCGGATATTATGTGGCCTAGAACTATACCCTTGGTCACCATAAAGTGACACTTCTCCCAATTCAAGACTAGGTGTTTGTCCTCACACCTCATTAAAACCTGTTCGAGATTGCTGAGGCAATCCTCGAAGCTATGGCCGAAAACTGAAAAGTCATCCATGAAAACTTCAAGGATGTTTTCGACCATATCACTAAAGATGCTTAGCATGCACCGCTGAAAGGTAGCCGGTGCATTACATAAGCCAAATGGCATTCGTCGGTAGGCGAAAGTACCGAATGGACACGTGAACGTGGTTTTCTCCTGATCTTCAGGAGCAATCTCAATTTGATTATACCCACTGTATCCATCCAAGAAGCAGTAGTACTTATGACCCGCCACTCGTTCTAGCATTTGATCCATGAATGGCAAAGGAAAATGATCCTTTCGGGTCACAGTATTTAGCTTCCTGTAGTCGATACACATTCTCCATCCAGTGGGGACACGTGTCGGTACTAATTCACCTTCTTTGTTCGGAATGACCGTTATGCCCGCTTTCTTGGGAACTACTTGGGTAGGACTAACCCAAGGACTGTCAGATATTGGATATATCATCCCAACATCAAGTAGTTTAAGCACTTCCTTCTTAACCACTTCTTGCATGTTGGGATTCAGACGCCTTTGCATTTGCCTTGAGGGTTTGGCGTCTTCCTCCAGATATATCTTATGCGTGCATATGGATGGGCTTATGCCTTTGAGGTCAGCGATTGTCCATCCCATAGCATCCTTATGCTTTTTCAGCATATCCACTAGCTTACTTTCCTGTTCATGAGTTAAAGCCGATGAAATAATTACAGGATAAGTTTTTCCAGTTCCTAGGAATGCATATTTCAGCTCTTTTGGGAGCTCCTTCAATTCTAACTCCGGGAACTGGAAACTAGAGGGCATTACCAACTTGGTTTTCGGAGGCAGTTGTTCATATGGCATTACCCACATGCAATCGGCTCTATCCTCCTCTATCGTATCCATCATAAGACACGTCTGATTTAGGTCAGCATCCAATGGAGTTGATTCTTCAGGCTGATAGTTATCGCCAAATTGTGTCATCACAACTTCCAAAGGATCTTTGTAGTCGACCAAGTCAACTTCATCTTCAATGACCGTGTCTATATAATGGACTTCCTCCTCATCATCGTATTCTTCAGGTCGGGGATTAGAAAAGATCTTGACATTCAATGTCATGTTCCCGAATACGATTGTCATGATACCACTTCTAATCTTGATTGTGGCATCGATGGTGTTGAGGAACGGCCGTCCAAAGATAACCGGGATTTGTGCACCAGGATTAGACACAGGTTCTGTGTCCAATATCACAAAATCCACCGGAAATACAAACGAGTCTATTTGGACCAGGACGTCCTCTAATACCCCTCTAGGGTACTTCACGGATCTGTCTGCCAACTGCAAAGCAACTCGAGTGGGTTTTAGTTCACCCAACCCTAGCTGTTTATAGACTGAATATGGCAGCAGATTTACGCTTGCTCCTAAATCAAGGAGTGCGTTGTCTATCTTTTGATTCCCAATTCTGCATGAGACAGTAGGTGTACCGGGATCTTTGAGTTTTGGAGGCAACTCGTTTTGAATGATCGCGCTAGCTTGGCACGCGACATAAGCATGTTTCTTCACGCTTTGCCTCCTCTTGACCGTGCATAGATCTTTGAGATACTTTGCATAGGCAGGCACCTGCTTGATAGCATCTAGGAGTGGAAGGTTAATCTTAACTTGCTTAAACAATTCCAAAAACTCCTGATTCTTCGTCTCATTCTTGGGTTTCTTCAACCGTTGAGGATAAGGTGCAGGAAAGGGGCATTTTGGTGGTTCCTCCTTAACAGATTCCTTTCCCGGCCTTCGCTCAACTTCTTCTTCTACTCTAGGAGCTTCAAGGTTTTCCTTTATTGGTTTGTCATTAGTAGACGGCTCCTCCTCTCGAGTAGATGGTAGCTCAACTTCTTCGTCCAACACTTCCCCCTCTTTGTACACTTCGGGAGTGGACGGAGGTATGCCTTTTTCTATGACTTTTCCACTCCTCAGTGTGGTCACAGCTTTAGCATGTTCTTGATTATTAGGACCATTGTTATGTCCCTTGGGGTTCTGAAGTGGTTGGGCAGGGAATGTTCCTCCTGAGCTCTCTTGCCGTGCATCTATCCTCTCTAAAGTGGCAGACATTTTACTCATCATTTGGATGAGTTGCTGCGTTAGATTGGCATTAGCAAGTGGCTCCTCCTCTTGTACCTTCTTGTGCGGGGGCACATAGGCATTGGTTTGTGGTGCATTGGAGGGTTGAGCTTGATTGTAAGTATTAGTTCTGTTTTGATTGTAATGCTGGGGCGGCCTATTGTTTTGCCCTTGATACTGATTATTGTTGTAGGGCTGCTGTTGATATTGATTTTGGGCTCCAGCATTGTTTCTCCAATCAAAACCGGGGTGATTCCATCTATTATTACTTTGAAAAGTATTGTTGGAATTCCCCGCCCCTCGAAAACCTTGCATGGCATTCATTTCTACAGGGGCTTGCTCTTGAAAATATGGCACATTAGGACAATACTGAGTTGTGTGTCCCAACATGTTGCATGTGCCACATGGTTCTTCAGGCATGACTTGCCTAGAACTCTCTCCTTTCATGCTTAACTCTTCCACCTTCTTTGCTAGCTCTGCGTACTTAGTCATGAGGCGATCTTCATTGGTTAGCTGATATAGGCTTTTCTCTTCTACACAGGATATCTGTGATCGTGAGATATTGTCAGAATTTGACCATTCATGAGCGTATTCAGCCAACCATTCGAAATGGGCTTCAGCCTCTTCAGTGTTTTTTCGCAGAAATGGCCCAGAGCTCATTGTTTCCACCAACTTCTTTGTTTCACCATTTAATCCCTGATAAAAGAAGCTGATCGTTCGCCATTTCTCAAACCCATGGTGTGGGCATGAGAGCAGCAAATCTTTGAAACGCTCCCACGCTTGTGTGAAGGTTTCATTGCTCTTTTGTTTGTAGGAATTAATTTGACGTTGAAGATCTGTGGTCATGCGAGTAGGATAGAATTTCTTCAGAAATGCGGTGCTCATCGCATGCCAGGTGAAAATTGAATTAGGCTTTTGGGAGTGAAGCCACGCCTTCGCTTTATCTTTCAAAGTGAAGGGAAATAGCATTAAATGCGTCACCTCCCTAGGACAATTTTGCGAGAATGTTTTGCAAACATCCTCGAAATCGGTGACATGTAAATACGCCTTCTCGCTGTCCATCCCATGAAAAGTGGGAAGCAATTGAATCATCCCATTGCGAAACTGAAATTCGCCATTGTGTGGTGGGATTTGAATGCAAGAGGGCGTAGGTGCATGTTCTGGTTGCATAAGATCGCAAAGAGGACGGAGTGCCTCATCGATTGGCACCACAACGTTGTCACCGTTTTCACTCTGATGATCATCCATTGATGCAGTTGGAGTGATAATTGGGTTGATGGAACTATCAGAGTCAGAGCGGTAGAATGGATTTCCAAAGAATCCTTCGATAGAACTCTCGGACATGAACTAGGAGAGTCCCTAGGGTGAAGGTTTACCTAGAGAACTAAAGAATAAAAAAAACAAAAAGAGAAATAGATGAAGAGAGATTGAGGTAATCTAAGAATTAACTCGTCGCCCTCCCCGGCAACGGCGCCAAAAACTTGGCACGATAATTTTTCTGTGTGCGCTTGTGTGCAATACCCAAGTGTAGGTAGACGTGCAAGTAGTAACTGGATTAAGTCCAGGTCGATCCCACAGGGAAGGTGTTGAATTAAACTACCTAGATTAGACTCTAAAGAGAAAACAAAAATCAATATTTAAAATGAAGTGTAGAACACAAAGTTCCACAGTTAACAACTACTAGAATTAAAGACAACTAAATTAACTTAACTAACAATTAACTAACTAAGCAAGATTCTAAAAGAAACGGTTCTTCTTAGTAAGAGAAAATGTTGGGATCACGCGAATCCACTGTGACCTGACCTTCCACCATGCAATTGCAATTAAGCTCAAAGGAGTACACCTACTACAGTATTCTGTACTTCTCTAAAGATATAGAATCAATAGCCCTTTCATGACCGGGACTACATCATCACAATTAAGTTTGGAATACATGAAGACGGTTTAATCCAATAGTTAAGACTCTCACCTACAATGGTGTTGGCATTGAGGGTGGTTTGCAAAATATATTGAAAGAAAATGCCTTAAGGCCTTAAGTTTAAAGACTGTTTTGACAAACTGAGCATTTAGGGACAATTTGATAACAAATCCTTAAAACAGAAAGTCTTAGAATACTGTTTTGGGTGTTCTCAAGAATCAGAATCCTCGATCGATCGACGCGCTTTCGATCGATCGAATATCTTCATCTCTCGATCGATCGATATTTCCTCGATCGATCGACTAAGTCACTGTCCCGATCGATCGACATACTTTCGATCGATCGAACACAGGGAAAAAAATATTGCATGGCAGAGGCCAGAAATCACGATTTCATCGCGATTTCCCAACCCTAGGACTACTCAGACATTGTCTGAAGTACCACAAATTGATATTTAACGTAAAAGTTCATTGAAACAATGTTTGTTTGAAAGTTTTGCATTAAAACTATAAAACTAGTGAGTACGATCTAATTAACATAAAACTACTCAAGATTAATAAGTATACTACGATTAACTAAGTGCAGAAAACAAATAAACAATAGATCAAGAACCTGGAATGAAGATAACTTGTATTAACTAAAGAAATCTAGGTCACAATGCTAAATCTTCAATGAAACCTACAAAAACCAAGGTAAAACTCTCTCTTCTTTATCTAAAACTGATAAAACAAAGTTTGGGCGTCCCCTCTGGACGTATACAACAAGAAGATATATAGTAAACCTAAGAGCTAGGGTTAAAAACCCGCAACTGCTGCATGCGCGTATAATCTGATAAAAGGGACTTTCGATCGATCGAAACTTTCTCGATCGATCTAACGTCTTGAATATTCGAGCGCTTTAACTTCCGTCGATCGATCGAAAACTCGATCGCTCGAACTATGTCGATCGCTCGAACTCTGCAATTCTTCTTCAATCTTTCTTCTTTGAAACAAAGCATCTCCTTTTTATCAAATCTTTCAGTCTTTTATACAGCAGCATTCACCTGCACAAATAGTAGCTAAAACAATACAACTTATCATAGATTAATCATATTGTCTAAAACTAGCATTGTAATTCAAATTGCAGATAAAACGGGAAGTTGTGATCAAAACTAATGCAATTCTTTCTTTTAGCGCGGTTGTATTTTACAAATACCCCCGCTTTGCAGCTTGACTATTCTAATTAAAATGAACGGATATCAAACTCATATATGAATCGCATAGTATTTAACATTATTACTGTTAGCCTTAAATTTTTTTAAGGAATTATTTATGCTTGTTTTGATAATGACAAATATAGTGATAATTGCATGTTCATAATAGTTCTATTCCAATCAATTATCAAGTCATTTTTATTATGTTAATCTCTTGATTTATGCATTTAAATGTTCTAACTTTGTTTGAGATCATGAGATAACATATGGTGATGTCAAAGAGTGACGGAGCTCAACAAGGATCAAGCTTGAAGACTTGAAGATTTTTCATCCTTGGTTGAAGACTCGAATTTACTTGTAAGCATTTTGATCAATCACTCATAGGGGCTTAAGTAACTTTAATTGGACTTTAGGATCCTTGCTCTCATATATTAAAATACTTTCAAGGACCTAAACATACTTAGACTGTAACACCTGTACCTGGGAAAATGGTTAATTAACATGTTTATATACATTAATTCATGCGATTTGTGTACATAATGGTTAAGGGAAGGCTTTGGACTCGCCCGTGGAAAAGTCCCCAATGTGGAGGGACATGTTTGGAGGTGGGACCCAGTGAAGGATTGGATAAAATAATCTGCATTTTATATGTTAAATGCATTTATATGAATACATGAATATTTGTTTAAGAATGCTTTCATATTATAATGTTATATGTTAGCATTTAGTAGTAGTTTGGATACTCATATAAGGGTATAAATGAAATGATTCATAATTAGTAGGTGCGATAGCAACTTCACAAAATATATGGGACCCACGTTAGGACCCATACGTGACTTAGACAAACACTCATTAGATAATTGGGTAGTTAATGGAATGTTTGGGGGATTTCATAATAAGAACTTAAGAAATTTCGGGGGTGTAAACAAAAATAAGGAATTTTTTTGCCAACACATTAGATGTGTTTGCTAGGTGGCTTGGTCATGAGCCATGTCTCAAAGCAATTACAAAAAATCAAAGAAAAGAGAGATCTCAGAGAGAGACGACGAGATTCCGAGATGTCAACGTCGAAATATCGCCGTTCTATCGCCGTCCGACTTCCAATTCGTGAACCGAAGCCGTTTTCAAACTCATGAAGGTGAGACGATCGTTTTTATACCTTTAATTTACATTTTAGTTATTGTAATTTTGGTAGCTCATACTAATCGGTGAGACGTCGTCTACCGAGTTCATGTAGGAATCTCTTTGGAATAGGAATTGATCTTGAATTTGGTAGAATTTCGCATTCTTTGCCTGATTTTGGGTAGAATCTGTGAGAGGTGAGTTTCTAACTAAAATTGATTGGGGTTTTATGTGTTTAATGCTTCAATGGTGATTAGTGTTGATCATTCATGTCTATAAACCATGGAAATACTAGATTGTGAAATTACATGTTAATTACATGAAAATATTTGTGCTTATATGTTATGCGCTTATATGATTATGTGTTATTCAATGAGCATCGGGAAAATGATTCATTGTTGGGAGTCATAAGGGTGGTGAATAGAAAGAATCCGATAAATACAGGAAGCTCAAGGAATAGAAGTGACCACGGGGCAAAGGGAGGTCTTCGGGTCTGAATGAATCATTGAATCGGTGACTCTGCGAGTACATATATGAGATATATGTTTAATTATAGCATTGCATATGTTAAACATTCAATCATGTTAGATTGCTCACTAAGCGTACTGCTTAAGAAAACCGTTTTCCTTTTCTGTTGTGGTAAATAACAACCACCGCAGGTTCGGAGCCATACTCAGAGAGAAAATGACGTGCGTTGGGAGAGATAGGGAGATTTGGATCTTGAGCTTATTAACTCACTTTAAACCTGAGAAATTTTGTAAAATATGGTTCTGGTAATGGTGGATTAGTACTTTTAATGTAATTATAAGACTTGAATCTTGAACTTGCCATTTGGGTGGTTTCAAAGTTAACTTGGGAAAACTTATGTAAATTGCTGTGTAATAGTTGGTAGGTTGGAGTTTTGCTTTTGGATTTCATGTATTTTTCCTTAAGTACTAACTATGTACACATCTGGTTTGTTCCAACAAGTTCGGATGTATGTGTTGTAAGTTTTGGACAAGTTCTGCTTTGTATACAAATGTTAAGTGTGATTTGAGTCCCTTGCGGGAGAGTTGTATGTGAATGCTTGCTTGGGCTAAGTGAAAACTTGAGTTCAAGTGCTTAACTTGATTCAGGAGGATTTGAGCTCATGATTTAGTTGCTTGTTGATGCTTAAGAATGTTTAGAAATGGATTTGAAATGGTTTTCTAATGTTCTATGAAGTTTGGTTTGGTTAGGATATGAATTGGACATGTTTTGACAGAGTTTTTAGTAGCAAAAAAACCTGTTCTGCAGAGCCCGGATCGATTCGGGTTTAAGGGCAGATCGATCCGGCCCTTTTCGAGGGACATTCTATTGAAAAACTGCAATACGGATCAATCCGGGTGTTTTTCACAGCACGTCACCTTTTATGAAAACGTGCATAACTCTTTCTAGAAAAATTGGATTCGCGCGCCGTTTTTTGCGTTGGAATCGGGACTCATAGTCCTATCTTTTGGTATAAAATTTTATAACTTTTCTAAATGACCATTTTTCCTTGGGGCGGTTTTGTCACAGCAAGGTCTTTCCTGCTAGTTTAAATCATGGTTTTCTTAGTAACTAACATGGTTTATTACTTACTAATGTATTTTGGTGCAAAGTGGGGGATGTGACAATTTTTGGTATCAGAGCATTAGGCTAGAGCCTTTGGGAATGAAAGACGTACAACACTTAGTTTGCACATAACAACACGTAGCTATATGACCATGCATACATGTTTACTTAGCATGCTTTTAATGTTGATTAGCATTCCATGTGTTCTTTAAAAGTAACGTGTGTGTGTAATATATGTGGGTGCCAGGCATTATGTCTGGAAGTGACACCTCAAACCGAATGGAATGACTTGAATGGGCAATCAAAGAATTGGTTCGAGTTGCTGAAACTCATGTGGTCGAAGAAAGGTCGGTACAACCGAATCCAAATCTGAGGGAGGAAGTTGTCACTATTTCTAAATTTCATAAGTAGAAGCCGACAATATTTCATGGAAAAGCCGACTCAATGAAGGCAAACTTCTGGATTTCTGATATGGAGAAAATCTTTAGGGTGTTACCGTGTACGGAGGAATAGAAAGTTCTATTTGCTGCCGATACGTTAAAGGATGAAGCACAATATTGGTGGTATACCAAGTTGGGCGGTCAACCGACAACGTGGGACCAATTTCTTGAGATATTCAATGATCAATATTTTTCGGAATCATTTAGAGATCAGAAAGCACATGAATTTATGGAATTAGTACAAGGGAAAAAGTCAGTTCGGGACTATGCAACATAGTTTACAAGCTTGGGAAGGTTTGCTGGGGATATAATAACAATAGAGAAAATAAAAGCAAGGAAATTTGTGGCGGGGTTTTGAAGTGATATCCGAGGATGAGTGACTGTGTTCCGACCCGAGACATTGACATTACCTCCATAGCTGAAAGAGATCTTGGTTATACATCGAGTATGCCACCATCACCGAGTCAACAAAGTAAACCACGGGGATCAAGTCAGTTCAGTGGTCAGGGGAGTGCAAAAAGGCAGAGTTCTGGAGGATCATCGGCTAGTATCGGCAGTGGTTCTAGTGGAAGTAAGCCGAGGTGTCAGACTTGTCAGAAATTTCATTAGAGACGGTGCAATCAACTGCCAAACCCGATCACTTGTAATATATGCCGTTAATTGGGACATATACCAAGAAATTGTCTAAACCAGAACATGGATATGAGGGGCCGATGCTTTACTTGCAAGATTGTCCTACCAAACATCAAAGAGCTTCAGGTTCTGGTTCATATGCGGCAAGTGCTATTACAACGAGACCTACTCAACAACCTTCGAGGAGATAGCAGCAGGAGGCGAGGTCGTATCAACGCAGGTCGGGAGAGACCACTTCTATTGACACCGTCATTTCAGGTATGGTTCCCATTTGCTCACACCTAGGAAATGTACTTGTAGATTCGGGATCCACACACTTATTCATATCACACCACTTTACTAAACACCTAGATAAGCCATTAGAGTTTCTGGATTATGATATATCTGTTGTAATACCATTGGGGGCTCCATTGGTTAGTTCAGGGGTATTTAGGAAATGTGGAATTAACATGAATGGTAAGGAAATGACTGTTGATTTGGTGCCATTGGTAATCCAACATTTCGATGTTATATTGGGTATGGATTGGTTAGTGGCTAATTATGCTAATATTGATTGTAATAACAAGGGGGTAGTGTTTTGTAATCCGAATGAGCAAGTATTTTATTTTCAAGGCAAGGGAGTTGTAGCACCACCATATATTGTGTCAGCCAATGAGGCTTGTCATTTGTTAAAGAAGGATTGTCAGGGATTTCTATATAGTATACTTGATACTAGAGGCTCTAATTTAAAACTTGAAGATATTCCAATTGTTAGAGAATTTTCATATGTATTTCCAGAAGAGTTGCCTAGTGTATTAATTGACCGAGAGATTGAATTTGGTATTGATGTTATGCCGGGAGCACAACCTATCTCACGAGCACCATATCGAATGGCACCAGTTGAGTTAAAAGAGTTGAAGACTCAGTTATAAGAACTGCTCGACAAGGGTTTTATTTGGCCTAGTGTGTCTCGTGAGGTGCACCGGTATTATTTGTGAAGAAGAAGGATGGTATAATGCGAAAGTGCATTGATTACCGGGAAATCAACAAAGTAACAATCAAGAACAAGTATCCATTGCCATGTATTGACGATCTATTTGATCAGCTTCATGGGGCTCAGGTATTTTCAAAGATTGACTTGAGGTCAGGGTATCATCAACTGAAAGTTAAAGCAGAGGATGTAGAGAAGACAACCTTTAGGACTCGCTACAGGCACTATGAATTTCTAGTGATGCTGTTTGGGGCTACTAATGTGCCGCCGCCTTCATAGATTTAATGAACAGTGTGTTTAAATCATATTTAGATAAGTTTGTGATAGTTTTCATTGATGACATTCTTATTTATTCCAAGAGTTTGGAGAAGCATGAACGACACTTGAGACTAGTTTTGTAGCGACTTTGAGAGAAACAATTGTTTGGGAAATTAAATAAAAGAGAGTTTTGGTTGACAAGTGTTACGTTCTTAGGGCATGCGATTTCTAAAGAAGGTATTTCCATGGACCCACAAAAGATTGAAGCTGTTATGAATTGGTTAAAGCCGAAAAATGTGTCAGAGATTCGAAGCTTCTTGGGGTTAACTGGATATTATAGAAGGTTTGTTAAAGACTTTTCTAGAATTGCAACTCCGATGACAAGGTTGATGAGAAAGGATGTACCGTTTGAGTGGAACAAGGAATGTGAAGATTATTTCTTAGCATTGAAGGAGAAGTTAACAACGGCACCGATACTTGCAATTTTGACAAGGAGTGGGAATTTTAGAATTTATAGTGATGCTTCTCATCAAGGTTTGGAATGCGTGCTAACACAAGATGACAAGGTAATAGCCTATGCTTCAAGGTAGTTGAGACCTCACAAGAAAAACTACCTGACACATGACTTGGAGTTAGCAGCAGTAATCTTTGCTTTGAAATTTTGGAGACATTACCTGTATGGGGAGACATGTGAAATCTGCACCGACCACAAAAGCTGAAAGTACTTATTTACTTAGAGGGACCTTAATATGTGACAAAGGAGGTGGTTGGAACTTATGAAAGATTATGATTTGAAGATACAATATCACCCAGGAAAGGCCAATGTAGTTGCCGATGCTTTGAGCCAGAAGTCATCGAAAAATTTAGCTTATACCAACACAGGAAGAACTAGTGAAAGAATTTGAACAGTTAAAACTTGAAGTTATTCCTAGAATTGAATGTGGTATAATGGCTGCGATTGTGGCACAGTCGAATTTAATTGGTAAAATCAAGACTAACCAGCTTCTAGATCTAGAATTCAAGAAGGTTGTGGATGAATTACTTGAGGGTAGAAGGCCTGAATTCAGCTTTCAAGATGGTGTACTAAGGTATATCAATTATTTATGCGTTTCCAAAGTTGGAGATTTAAGAGATAGAGTTATAGAAGAAGCTCACAACACCATATATTCAGTACATCTGGGCAGTACCAAAATGTACCAAGACTTGTGAGAAGTTTATTGGTAGAGTGGTATGAAACGAGAAGTAGCAGAATTTGTGTCAAAATGTATGACTTGCAAAAAATAAAAATGCAACATCAACGACTCGGAGGAGAACTACACCCTCTAGAGATACCAGAGTGAAAGTGGGAGCATATTATAATGGATTTTGTTTTAGGGTTTCCAAAATCTCAAAAGTCGAATGATAGCATTTGGGTCATCGTAGATCGGTTGACTAAGTCAGCCCATTTCCTACCTATCAAGACCAAGGATCCATTAAAACTTGTAGAGATTTATATCAGAAAAATTATACGCCTTCATGGGGCACCAGTTTAGATAGTGTCAGATCGTGACACTCGATTTGTGTCGAGATTTTGGGAGAGTATACAGAGGGCTATGGGGACAGCTTTATATTTTAGTACTATATTTCATCCCCAGACCGATGGTCAATCTGAGAGAGTGATTTAAATTCTAGAAGACATGTTAAGAGTATGCGTAATGGACTTTAAGGCCGATTGGGAAACCCATTTGCCTTTAATCGAATTCTCTTACAATAATAGTTTCCAAACTAGTATTGGGATGAAGCCTTACGAGGCATTATATGAAAGAAAGTGTAGATCGCCTGTTTTTTGGACAGAAATTAGTAAAAAAATAGCTTTTGGGACCAGAGATAGTACAAATTACTACCGATAAGATTCGATTGATAAAACAATGGCTACAAATTGCTCAGAGTCGTTGCAAAAGTTATGCAGATACGACTAAAAGACCGTTGGAGTTTGATATGAAAGTGTCACCTTCGAAAGGTATAACACGTTTTGGTAAGCGAGGTAAGCTCAATCCGAGATATGTTGGGCTGTATTTGATTCTTAATCGAGTAGGACCATTAGCTTATCGATTAGAATTGCCACAAGAGTTGGCAAATGTTCACAATGTGTTCCATGTATCGATGCTTCGTCACTATGTATCAGATCCAAAACATGTTATCGTTCCAGAGCCATTAGAGATTCGAGAGTATATGACCTACGTCGAACATCCGGTGCAAATTCTTGATAAAAAGATCAACTGTTGAGAACTAAGGTAATTCCCTTAGTGATGGTTCAATGGCATAGCCATTCTGTCGAGGAAGCAACTTGGGAACGAGAGGATAAGATTTGAGCCAAATACCTGCATCTCTTTGATTTCTGAGGTAAGAATAAGTTTGGGACCAAACTTCCTTTTAGGGAGGGAGAAATGTAACACCCGTACCCGAGAAAAGGGTTAATTAGCATGTTTATATACATTAATTCATGTGATTTATGTATATAATGGTTAAGGGGAGGCTTTGGTCTCACCCGTGGAAAAGTCTCCAGTGTGGAGGGACAGGTTTGGAGGTGCGACCCAGTGAAGGGCCGGATAAAATAATCTGCATTTTATATGTTAAATGCATTTATATGAATACATGAATATTTGTTTAACAATGCTTTCATATTATAAAGTTATATGTTAGCATTTAGTAGTAGTTTGGATACTCATATAAGGGTATAAATGAAATGATTCATAATTAGTAGGTGCGATAGCAACTTCACAAAATATATGGGACTCACGTTGGGACCTATACGGGACTTAGACAAACACTCATTAGAAAATTGGGTAGTTAATGGAATATTTGGGGGATTTCATAATAAGAACTTAAGAAATTTTGGGGGTGTAAACGGATAAGAAAATTTTTTGCCAACACATTAGATGTGTTTGCTAGGTGGCTTGGTCATGAGCCATGTCTCAAAACAATTACAGAAAATCAAAGAAAAGAGAGAGCTCGGAGAGAGACCACGAGATTCCGAGACGTCAACGTCAAAATATCGCCGTTCCATCGCCATTCGACGTCCAATTCGCAAACCGAAGCCATTTTCGGACTCGTGGAGGTGACACAATCGTTTTTATACCTTTAATTTATGTTTTAGTTATCATACTTTTGGTAGCTTATACTAATCGGTTAGACGTCTAATGAGTTTATATAGGAATCTCTTTGGACTGGAAATTGATCTTAAATTTAGTGGAATTTTGCATTCTTGGATTGATTTTGGGTAGAATCTGTGAGAGGTGAGTTTTCTAACTAAAATTGATTGGGGTTTTATGTGTTTAATGCTTCAATGGTGATTAGTGTTGATAAATCATGTCTAGAAAACCATGGAAATACTAGATTGTGAAATTGCATGTTAATTACATTAAAATATTTGTGCTTATATGTTATGCACTTTTATGATTATGTGGTATTCAATAAGCACCGGGAAAAAGATTTATTGTCGGGAGTAATAAGGGTGTTAAAGAGGAAGAATCCGATAAATACGAAAGTCTAAGGAGTAGAAGTGACCACGGGACCAAGGGAGGTCTTTGGGTCTGAATGAATCATTGAACTAGTGACTCGGCGATTACGTATATGAGATATATGTTTAATTGTAGCATTGCACATGTTAAACATTCGATCATGTTAGATTGCTCACTAAGCGTAATGCTTAAGAAAACCATTTTTCTTTTCTGTTGTGGTAAATAACAACCACCGTAGGTTCGGAGCCATACCCGGAGAGGAAATGACGTGTGTTGTGAGAAATGGGGGAGATTTGGATCTTGAGCTTATAAACTCACTTTAAACCTGAGAAATGTTGTAAAATGTGGTTCTGGTAATAGTGGATTAGTATTTTTAATGTAATTATAACACTTGTATCTTGAACTTGTCATTTGGGTGGTTTCAAAGTTAACATGGGAGTAGGTTGGAGTTTTACTTTTGGATTTAGTGTATTTTTCTTTAAGTACTAACTATGTACACATCTGGTTTGTTCCAACAAGTCCAGATGTATGTGTTGTAAGTTTTGGACAAGTTCCGCTTTGTATACAAATGTTAAGTGTGGTCTGAGACCCTTGCGGGAGAGTTGTATGTGAATTCTTGCTTGGGATAAGTGAAAACTTGAGTTCAAGTGCTTAACTTGATTCAAGAGAATTTGAGCTTATGATTTAGTTGCTTGTTGATGCTTAAGAATATTTAGAAATGGTTTCCTAATGTTCTATGAAGTTTGGTTTGGTTTGGATATGAATTGGACATATTTTGATAGAGTTTTTAGCAGCAAAAAGACCTATTCTATAGAGCCTGGATCAATCCGGGTTAAAAAGAGGATCGATCTGGCCCCTTTTAAGGGACATTCTGCTGAAAAACTGTAATACGGATCGATCCGGGTTAAGGGCGGATCGATCCGCCTAGGTTTTTCACAGCACGTCGCCTTTTACGGGAACATGCATAACTCTTTCTAAAAAAATTGGATTCGCGTGCCGTTTTTGAGTTGGAACTGGCACTCAAAGACCTATCTTTTGCTATAAAATTTTACAAACTTTTCCAAATGACCGTTTTACCCTTGGGGTGGTTTTATCACATTAAGGTCTTTTCCGCTAGTTTAAATCATGGTTTTCTTAGTAACTAACATGGTTTATTATTTACTAATGTATTTTGGGCGCGTATGGTCTTGTTACATGTGTCCTAATCCACCAAAGCGGTTTGGGGTGTGACATAGACCACTCAATAAAATTCATTTCACAAAAGTTTTCAAGTGGCTAAGTTAAAATCAAGTACCCTTAGCAGATGGGTCATCTTTAAAGTCAAACCTGAATTAATTGGTAAGGAACTAGATGTTGCGTTTTACATGGTTGGAAAGGTATTTGAATCTAATTTCCAAATCTTCAAACAGATCACAAAAATGAGTTTTGTAGAGTGAGTTATGGTCGTTTTAGTAAAGAGGTATCAGTCTGTGAAAAATAGGAAAAATCCGTCGACTGAAATATTTCATGTCCAGTCGATCGGAGGTAATGTTCAGTCGATCGAAGGTACTGTTCAATTGACTAGATTTCACACAGAATGTCTATTCTTTGGTATAAACTTTCCAGTGGACCAAACCTTCAATCCAGTCGACTGGATCGCACGAAACTGCATAACGGCTAGTTTTCTAAACTCTCCAAAAATTGCTTTTACACCCCCCCATTCATTCCCAACTACCAAAATCTTTCAAAAGCTATATATATATATGGATGTTTTTAAGGGTTAAAAATAAGAAGGAACATCAACAAAATCATTCAAACAACTTGGTTAATCATCATTTCTATTTGAGCCTTAGTTTGAGTGAAAAATCAATTTGTTCATTCAATTGTAATTCTTGAGAGAGCAAATTGTAGTGAGCTTTCATTTGTATTATCCACTCACTAAGGTGTTGTTATGTGAGCTATAATTGTATCCATCCACTCTAGAGAGAGAATTCAATTTGCAATTCAATTATTTGTAAAGAGTGAGGGTTAGTAACCCTTGTGTGCAAAGAAGAGGTATTCTTCTTTGGGAGAGTTGAAGGCTCTTATAATGATTTGGTCTACACCCGTGAAGTAGAACAATTAAAGGAATCCTCAAGAAGTGTTCTTGAGGGGTGAACGTAGGTCGTGGTGTGCGGATTGCTGAACCACTTGAAAACTCGGTTTGCAAGTGTCTCTTCTCTTCTCTCTTTCCATTATTATATGTAATTGTGTTTAATTTGCAATTAAGTTTTAAAAAGGATTTTTCTGCTAAAACCTTATTCACCCCCCTTCTAAGGTTTCCATTTCGGACCAACAATTGGTATCAGAGCTTCGGCTCTTCTATTTTTCAAAAGATTTTACAATCTAGAGTTAAGATCCATGGAAACTACATTTTTTGAAAAAAGGTTATTGCATTAGCACTCCTCTATCGTTGAGTGATCATAAGTATGATTATTGGAAGAGGAGAATAGAAATTTATTTTCTTTCACTTGACTACAATCTTTGGAGTATTGTCAAAAATGATTTTTCTCCTAAACCAAAGATTGAATGGAATAAAAGTGATCAAAATAACTTTCTATTGTTTAGAGCTATGAAAATTCTATTTGATGCTTTAGATAATACCACGTATAATAGGATTTGTTCATGCTCTAATGCTAATGAAATTTGGTTATGTTTAGAAAATATTAATATTACTACTAACCAATTCCTTGAGTTGCAACAAATAGTTGATGATGTTATAGGAAATGTTGAAAATCTAACTCATCAACAAGAAGTAAAAAAAGGGAATTTTGTACAAGAGAAAGAAGAAAGTTGTGTATGCTCATTTTCCAATGAAGAAGATGAGGAGAATGAAAAAAATGGCAAAAGGGGGCACTGGAGCGATTCGAATAGTGATGCATCCGATGATGAGTCAACCGACCAAGAGCCACCCATGAAAGTTAGGTAAAAGAAAAAAACTTCAACTCATCTGCTAATTATGTCACGACCCATCCTGCTTGTAACAACCTGTATTTTCATTTGCATTTTCATATTTAATCTGTATTCCCAGTGTTACTTTAATTTACGATTCTTATGTTTTAAAACTTATTGCTTATTTCATTTCATATTGAACATTCTTTTGGGGTCAAATTGTAAATTTTATAATTTAGTGATACCGGTGTTGGATTTCAAATCTGTACTTTCAAAACGGTGGAAATATTTTTTTTTAACTCAAATAAAATTTTTATAAAACCAAAAAATTATTTCTCACGTTAAAATGAATTTTCTGTATTTTGTAGTGATCACCGCGCCGCAAAAATACCAGTTTATGTTCAAAACTGTCCGCGCTGTGTTGATCTCCCACAGTTTGGAAATCTCCACCAATCAAAATGTGACATGTGCTTTTCCATTTGAGGCAACTAATCATTGTCTATGCCTTGTTTGGATAATGCATGTGTGTGTGTGTGTTTTAACTTAATGCCATAAGCTACTATACCCAAACAACTATCAAGAGACCCCTACTAGTCTAAATTACCTCTTCAAAACTGTTAAGGTGTGTATACGTATATATTATCTGTGTAGAATCCATATATATGAGCTGTGTATTATATGTATTTAGGATTTAAGTTAATCAACCAATTTGTTGAGTATAGGAGGTTATTCTTGGTGCCCAAGTTCTCAAAATTCATCATCTATATAACTCACATACACTCTCACTCAACTCACATTCTGTAGACTGAATTCAGAGAGAAAAGTGAGAGTTTGAGAGTTCATCTTACTGAAATTTTTAGAGAGAGGGAAAGAACGTCATCACCATAGTTTGCAAGCTTTAATTGGATTCCTTTATTTTGCTTCTCTTTCTCAATACACATTGTGATGATGCCGAAAATTGGTAAGAAGGATCTAAAGAGAGAAAAGACACAAGCAAGTTATATGTGGTTTGGCCCTGTTAACAAGGTGACCTATGTCCACGGTTGCGTCTGTGCGCGTTCACTAGCAGATCACCGGCGGGCTTGGTGAGCCAACAAAGAGGGCAGCACTACCAGTAATACCGGCCGGGTATATGCGTACAATGGTGAATTCTGTGTTCTATGCTTGTTAGCTAGAGAGTTCTTCAGATCCCCGTAGACAGGGTAGGTGGGCTCTTTTATAGGTGCAAGAGTCCACCCATATATGGTAAGCTAGTCAGATTAGGAAGCCTAATCTGATTACAATTGATTTGCATGATTTGGGGAGAGTTTCCTAAGCGGTTTAGGAAACTGCCACATTCCCTCTTGCAGTCTTGCAGCTGGTTTAGGAAACTGCTGGTTAGGCCAGGTCCACGGGATGCCACGGCCTTTCGTGCCCGACCCATTGGCATGAACCGGGCGGTCCTGACGAACATCTCGGGACCGCTGACCTATTGGCGCCGTTACCGAAGTAACCAGCACCTCCCGATGACGTGGCAGACTGACTTCATGACTGGATAATCTTGGACATATCAGCTACCCCCCATTTTTGGAACTAACTGGATGCTTCATCGGGTGAGGATCAAAAATCAGTATCGCCTTGGGAACCATCCGGATACCCTCCGGAAATGCTGCCCGGGAGGGGACCTACCTTCCAGATCACCCGGTGGAATAACCGACCGGTATAGAGAGGAGCCCGGGCGTTGGTGTTGCCACGTGTCAGGGAGTAGTTGGCCTGGTTAGAATCCATCGAAGTCGGTTCAAAGGTAATCGAACAATTGCGTGGTAACCGGCCCGTCACGTCACGCATTTAATGCGCGCGCTTTTTGAGGCGACCCTTCACGTGCCCGAGGCGACAACAGTTGGAAGGTTTTTGGCAGGAAAACTCCTGAGCCGTTGGATCTGATTGATCTGGACCGCCTGTTAGTCCTATATAAGGAACACTTGTTCACTTCTTCAATTCCTGCTGCCAAGTGATAGAGATTACCGAGCGGTTTGAGAGCGAGCAAGATTCCCGAACAAGATTCCCGATCCCTTTTCTGCGCTAAACTTTGTAAGTCTCTCCTTTCTGTCTTCAGTTCTTCACTCTCTTCTTCTTTTCTGAGCGAACCTGGAGGGAATGAACCCACTTAGGTCAGAACGGGCGTGGGATTTTTTCTTTCTTAGGTTCTGTTATTTCTTCCAATCAGGAGGTACTTTAGGGCAATTGGACCGAATGGGTGTTCCCGGGAGAGTCTTGAGAGAGTGTTACTTTTTGTCCAGAGTCTTGTACGACCTACCCTTCATGTTATTAGATCTGCCTCCCTTGTATCTCAGGCTTGGAGTCCTTGACCCATTTTTAGGTCGCCGTCTGCCTCCTAGGTCCACCGTAGAATTAGATATGTGCCACTGCGACTTCAACTCGTCATCCCGATCGGAAGACGAGCAGTCACGATTGGGAACCCTGAGCACAAGCCTAGACCTTTCTTCCTTGCCCCCCTCTGATCAGCACAGTGAGGGAAGGATCCCTGCCCGGGCATCTTACGAGAAAACACGCCCGGGCTCTCTTGTGGCCTTGGCGTCTCGGGGGTCGGGCGATGAAGGGTCTGTACCGAACAGTCCTGGCATCATCTTCGCCTGCAAATCGATCATCAATTGCCTGCGCGTCCCTGATTTGGTTCGGATCAGGCAGAGATACGATATTCCTGGCCCTTTCTCTCTGTCGGTCCACAACGGGGGGGGGGGGGCTCACTTCCACGAATCGGGCTTCGTTACCTTGTACGAGGACGCCTTTATGGCAGGCCTTCACCTACCGCTCAATCCTATTGCCCGAGATGCACTCATCTACCTCAGGGTCTCCCCAGGGCAGCTCGCCTCGAACGGTTGGCGTTATCTGATAGGGTCTATCTCCTTGTGGGCCCAAGTCCTCGGGTACGAGCTTACCCTGCAGGAGTTCTTTTGGACCCACTAGCCGTTCCAAGTTCACGGGGAGTCCGGCTTCTTCTCGCTTGGGGCCTGGCAGGGGCGGAAGATGATAGTCAACTGTCCGAGCAATAATAAGGGGTGGAAGAAGAAATTCTTCCAAGTATCCACCCTGGGGCTATGTGAAATGGCATCGCAGTTGAGGACCTCCTGGGCGGGGAAGTTGAGGAGTAAGCCCAATCACTTTCCTTTCATGATTAGTCTCTTTGTTTTACCACGACTAACCCAATTGTATTTTTGCTTTACAATGGGGTCAGTTGACTCGCCCAGTCTTCTCGACGAGTGCCAAGCTAGGATCTTGTCTTTGGTGGAGGACCCGACCGACATCAATAAGGTGCTGACCCGGTCGGGAAACCCGAAAGTTTCTTATAAGCCCAAGCATTGCTTCGAAGCTCCCATATTCCCGTCGATCATTCCTGGTAAATTCCGTTACTTGACTCTCTGGTTTCTTTTTTATTTGGCACTTTGCTGAGCTCTCGTGTGCTCTTCCCCAATTTTACAGAAATGGCTCCCAAGAGTGTGGCGACTCTGAAGGAAAAGGAGGCGGCCTTGATGGCCCTGGCTGGTCAGAAGAGGAAGAAGCAAGACCCCACCCGGGGGATCTCGATTCGGGCAGAGAGGGAGGCTGCTGTGACCTCGACGCCCGGTGTTACTATCGCCGCACCATCACCTCTTCCTCCCGCCGCCAAGCCGTCCGGGGTCTCCTTCCCTAGTATGGAGGAGACAGCTCGTGCAGGTCCCTCCTCGAGGCCGGCGGTCGAGACGGCGAATGACGTTCGCGGAAGGGTCCAACCCGAGCTGCTGCAGAGTCAGGTAGACAAATGCACTCTGCTGAGTCCCGAGGCCATAATCGGTTAGCTCTATAGCATCAGTCACCTGGTAAGTCATTCTGTAACATGAGCATTAGCCATTCTTCCATATGTATACTGACATTGTTTTGATCTTGCAGGTTGGCTGCATTGCGGGAGGGGCTAAAGCTACCTTTTCCGGTGTTGCCGAGAGGTTGTCCGATGCGGAGGCCATCTTGTCGATGGAGAAGGCTGCCCATGAGTCCGCAGAGTTTGCTCTCTCTGTGGAGGAGGAAAAGTCCCGGGCAGTGGCCCTGGAGTTGGGGGAGACCCGCGACTCTCTCTCAATTGAGCGGGCTTCCTGGAAGGTTGCAAAGATGAAAGCTGCAGCCGCGAAAGCCGGGAGGATCACTACCGAGAAAGACCTGGCGGCCATGATGGCTACACTTTCTGATCTCACTGCCGCTCGGGACGCTAAAGCCAAGGACGCTGAGGAGGAGTTCGAGGCAGGAATCCTTACTGGCTACGCAGATTTGGCTAAGTGGGCTGCTGGCGACCACCCCGACTGGGACCTGTCTGGCTACTCATGGGCAGAGTCCAGTTACTGGAAGGAGGGCCAAGCTGACGCCGAGGTCGTTGCTGAAGCTGCACCGATCGGGGACCCTGTTGTGGAAAAGCAGGCCGCTGGGGAAGAAGAGTTGGTCCTTGTGGACAACCCATGACCTCTGGGTGTGTGTTTTTTTTAGGAAGGCTGCTATAATTGCCCCCCAGGCAGTGTACATATTTTTGTAATTAATGAAAATGCCCTCGAGGCCAATTTTCTTTCCATTAACTGCTTACTATTGTCTGCACTTTGCTTGTTTGTGATAATTAGTATCCGCCCGGTTTTTAGCCGACCTAAGCCCCTGCCTTAGCAAATGGTTTAGGACTATAACCAGTTGAACACCTGGTCTTCTCGACCTGTTTTAAAGGTAATTGCCCGGTGTACCATAGGAACTTGTCCTGTTTAGCGTCCGAGATGTCCCGTTGTATTATAGGAGTATCCTGTTTTACCGTCCGGGATGTCCCGGTGTATGACAGGAGTATCCTATATTACCGTCCGGGATCTATCTCTGATCACTGTAAGTACTTAGGAATGTCTTCCAAGTTCTTTTAGTGACTGGTGTGATTTCCTAGTCTGGCCTAATATTCCCCTGGCCCCCAAGCATTTTGCTAAGGCGGGAGTGCAGAAGTGAGTGGCCGTAGGAAACCGACCTAGAACATGGGTGGTTGCAGGGTCCTTTGAATCTTGCCATCGTCAGCCACCTAGGGGTTTGCCCCCGTCATCGGTTGGACCTAAGCAAAGCGTTGTGTAATTTCCTGTTTGGGTCTGGTATCCCCTTGCCCCCGAGCGTCCTGCGAAGGCGGGGGCGTGGTGAGGAGTGACCATAGGAAAACGACCTGGAACATGGGTGGTTGCAGGGTCCTTTGAAGCTTGCCATCGTCGGCCACCTAGGGGTTTGCCCCCATCGTCAGTTGGACCTAAGCGAAGCTGGTGCCTCGGGGGTAACCCCGAGGTCTTTTGTGCCTGGGTTCGGAGCCAGAAGTCTTTTCTGCCCTGGTTGTTAGCCAAGGTCTTTCATGTCTCGGGGTTAGGCCCGAGGACTTTGATGCGTTGCACGGGATACTGACAGGATAAAATTTGCAAAGTAAACTATTCAATTTTATTTAAAAACAAAAATTTATAGCGGTTGCTCAATTAGAGCTACAATGCTAAAATTTTCCAGTACAAATGCTAAATTGCCCGTGGCCAAGTGTTACTGATAGTACTTGCGGAGGTGTTGCACATTCCAAGGATGAGAGAGATCGTGCCCGTCCAGGCTCTGCAGCCAGTAAGTTACCGGTCGGTTGACCTGGGTTACTTTATACGGGCCTTCCCAGTTTGGCCCCAATTTTCCATGGCTCGGGATTCGGGTGGACTGGTTCACTGCCTTAAGGACGAGGTCTCCCACTTGAAAACTGCGATGCTTCACCTTGTTGTTGTAATATCGCGAGGCTCGTTGCTTGTAGGCTGCCACCTTTAGATAGGCTCGGTCTTTTTTTTCCTCCACCAGATCCAGTTCTAATCTGAAAGCGTCTTCGTTGTCTGGCGCACTGAAATTCGCCACCCGATACGTAGGCAACCCGAGCTCTGTGGGGACCACTGCCTCGAATCCGTAGGTTAAAGAGAACGGCGTCTCACCTGTTGCTGCTCGGGGTGTAGTGCGATAGGCCCATCGGAGGGTTGGCAGTTCTTCAGCCCACAGCCCTTTGGCGCTTTCAAGCCTTGTTTTGATTGACTGCAAGATTGTCCGATTTGTCACCTCGGCTTAACCATTGGCTTGAGGGTGCTCGGGGGAGGAAAAGTGATTGAGTATCTCGTAGCCCGAGAAGAACTGCCTGAAGATAGGGGTGTCGAATTGTCTGCCGTTATCGCTGACCAGGACCCAGGGGATGCCGAACCTACTGAGGATATTCCTTTCCACCAAGCTTTCCATTTTCTGTTCAGTTATTGTTGCCAAGGGCTCGGCCTCTGCCTATTTGGTAAAGTAATCAACAGCGATGCCGGCGAACTTGACCTGTCCTTTTTCCATCGGCATGGGACTGACAATGTTGATACCCCACTGGGCGAACGGCCAGGGGCTATAGATTGGTGTCTGGAGCTCTCCTGGTCGGTTGATCATAGGGGAGTATCTTTGACACTTATCACACCTTCTGACGTACTCTTGAGAATCCCGGGCCATGGTTGGCTAGTAGTAACCTTACAATAGGGCCTTCCTGGAGAGTGCTCGGCCTCCAATGTGATTCCCGCACACTCCTTCGTGAATTTCAGACAATACCGCTTGGACCTGTGCGGGGTGGACACAGAGGAGGTACGGGATAGAGAATCCCTTCTTGTAGAGGATGCCGTCAACAAGATGGTATCGGGCCGCCCGGTACTTGACCCGGCGGGCTTCTTCTTTCTCGTCTGGTAGCGCACTTGTTGTCAAGAATGCCACAATTGGGTCCATCCAGCTGGGTCTTAGGGTGACCAGATCTACTTCCATGTCTTCTGAGTTCATCACACTTGGCTCGGGTAGATATTCTATCCTTATCCCGGGCAAGTCTGACTCAGAAGATGAGGCAAGGCGGGCCAACTGGTCGGCCCTAGTGTTTTCCTCTCTGGGTATCTATGTGATGGAAAATCCCTGGAGCTTCTTGGAAACCGCTCGGACAAGGGCCAAGTAGGCAACCATGTTGTCTTCCCGCGCTTCGTACTCTTGGTTGACCTGATTGACCACGAGCTGGGAATCGCTGTATCCCTGGACCTGTTGTGCACTCATAGAAGTGGCCAATTGCAATCCAACCAATAGGGCTTCGTATTCAGCCTCGTTGTTGGAGGCACGGAACCCAAACCTTAGCACGTACTCGAGCTGGATGCCGTCGGGGGTAGTTAGGATGATTCCTGCCCCACTGCCTTGCTGATTCGATCAGCCTGTAACTCGGGCGGTAGGGCCGACAGCTCAAACTCTTCAACCGGGTCTTCTAGATACATAAACTCAACCAGAAAGTCTGCTACGGCTTGTCCCTTGATGGCTGTCCGGGGTTGGTAGACCACTTCAAATTCTTCCAACTCCAAGGACCACTTGACGAGTCTCCCGAGCGTGTCGGGCCGACTTAGGATCCTGCGGAGAGGTTGGTCTGTGAGGACCATAATGAAATGGGCCTGAAAGTACGGACGGAGCCTTCGGGCCGAGGTGATGAGGGCGAACACCAATTTTTTGATACGGGAGTATCTGCTCTCTGCCCCTTGGAGCGTCCTGCTGGTATAGTACACTGGGAACTGTATCCCGTGCTCTTCCCGAATGAGTGCCGAGCTAACCGCTGAGGGTGACACTGTCAAGTATAAGAACAATTCTTCCCTTGGCACGAGTGTTGAGAGTAGAGGAGGGGACGCCAAGTACTTCTTAAGTTCCTGGAATGCCTCTTCACACTCTTATGACCACTGAAACGCCTTGCGGAGGATTTTAAAGAATGACAGGCACCGGTCGGTAGCTCAGGAGACAAATCTGTTCAATGCGGCCACCCGTCTGACTAAGCTCTGAACCTCCTTCGTCGATTTGGGCGACCGCATGTTGATGATGGCTTGGATCTTTTTGGGGTTTGCCTCAATCCCCCGTCTACTGACTAGATGGCCCAGGAATTTCCCGGACGATACGCCGAAGGTGCAATTGGTCGGGTTCAACCTCATCCCGAATTTTCTCAAAATGCTGAAGGCCCCGGCCAGATGCTCAAGGTGGTCGGACTCGTCCCGACTCTTGACCAGCAGATCATCCACGTACACTTCCATAGACTCCCCGATCAGGTCCTTGAACATGTAGTTAACCAGGCATTGGTAGGTGGCCCCGGCATTCTTGAGGCCAAATGACATAGCCTTGTAACAATACGTACCCTAGTTAGTGATGAATGCAGTCTTCTCTTTGTCCCCGGGGTATATGCTAATCTGGTTGTACCCCGAGTAGGCATCCATGAACGAGAGGAGTGAGTGACCAGCCGTGGAATCCACAAGGAGGTCTATCCTGGGCAGCGGATAGCAATCCTTGGGGCAGGCCTTGTTGAGGTAGGTGAAGTCCACACACATCCTCCCCTTCCCGTTGGTTTTCTTGACCAGAATGACATTAGCTAACCAGTTGGGATAGTGGACCCCTCGGATGGACTTTGCCTTCAGGAGCTTTTCCACCTCTTCGGATACCGCTGTCTGCCTCTCGGGGGCCATGCCCCTTCTCTTCTGCTTCACCGGCCGGCAATCTGGGCTGACATTAAGATAATGGAACATTATCCAGGGGTTAATCCCGGGCATATCCTCATGACTCCAAGCGAAAATGTCCTGATTTTGCCGCAGGAACTGAGTCAGTTTTTCCTTCAGGCCGGGCTCCAGTAGGGTACCGATGCTGATCGTGCAGTCTGGGTACTTGGGATTCAGCATCACTCTTTCCAATTCTTCCACTGGACCTATCGTGTCACTCTGGTCCCGGGGGTCCATCTCCTGGACGTTTAACTTTTCGGTGATAGCCCCCTGGCGCAACGAGCTGACATAGCAACTCCGGGTGGTAGTCTGATCTCCACGCAAGCTTCCGGGTCCCTGAGGAGTTGGGAACTTCACCATTAAGCTGTAAGTGGAGACGACTGTGGATACCGGGATTCCACCGCTTTGTTCGCTTTTGAAACTTGTTTGATTTTGATCAAAGAAAGAGCAAAGGTGTGTTGAAAACAGATACAGAGTCGCCACTTGGTCTTTAAGGAACCAAGAAACCTAATTTGACTCACCCAAATGGATAAAGGGCACCGGTCCTTCATAACCAAAGAACTTGGCTCGGGGTTTTGGTACGAGAGAGGAAGGAGCCTTTGTCGCGACTAAAACACCCTCAACTCGCCCCGTCTTTCGACGGGCCTCAATTAGCATCCAAATAATCATCTCATACTATGTATGGTTCGACAATTAATACTATGATAGTATATTACATTACATAAGAAAACTTGAAATTGGAAGATCTAAAGATAAGATATCATTCATAAGATCTAAGCCAAGTATCACACAATGCAAAGTGAAAGATCACACAAATAAACCTAGGAAAAATCGTCTAACCACATATCAAATAGTAAAGTTTCCCTAATCTAGAGGGGACATGAATTGTTCTTGAAACAAAAAATCAAATAAATCAAAATATGCTTAGCAAACTAGTATGATGCATGTTATTCTTTGAGAAAAGAAGACCTCTCAATCCCCGGGATGGATGAGAAAGGAAGATTGGATCGAGGGAAACATGAACGTGTGATCAAGTTCATTCCTTATAATCTTCTTAGATTAGGAGTCACAAAAGCTCCAAATCTTTGCATGGATGCAATGTATATATTTAGATTGTACTAAGGTTGTAGTGTGCCTTGTGTGCATGGAATCCTAGAATGGCTTGGAAGTCTAAAAGGTGTATGAATGAATGAATGAAATCAATATGGGATATGTACAAATGTAGTATGAACTACTTCCCAAGATATGAACTAATTTGGAGTGCATGTAAGCATCAAATCAAAGAATGAAAGTTAAAAGGTGCTTGCTGTGAATAGTAGACAGAATAGTAACATGATCTTGTAAAAATGGAAAAGAGGGGTTAGGAATGTTTTCAATGCATGATTTTTTATGTAGATCTTACTTATTGTATCTAGAACACAACCCAAAAATCCAATCTTTAATAACTATCACAGATTGAGAGAAATCATATGAACAACAGAGGTCACTCAGGAACAGAGTCCGTACTGTCGACTGAAATGTTGAAAAATATTAGCAAATGAAAACGAGTGATCTAGAGGCCCATTTTATACATAAAGTTCCCTAAGACATTGAAGTTTAAGGGAAAAATAAGTTGGGACCACCCCTTTTGGAAATTATTTCTGAAAAAGAAGTTGGAAGTTAGTCAAGCTGTTGTGACAGCAGAGGCAGAATGTTTGGAAGGAATGTTTGGGTCCAAATAGACCATTTTCAAGTACTTCCAAGTCAAACCAAATATCATGGGTGTTCTCCAATGAGTTAGGAAGACTTTCCAAGTGGCCTTTCATCTATATGTTGAGTATTCAGTTCTAGAGAAATCTTTGAACTCAGATAACTCACTGTTTTGACTCACTGTTTTGAAGATTTTGGGGAAAATAAGGTTTTCTTTCTTGAAATCAAAATGAGAGGGATTGAGGGGGGTTTTGAAATAGAGGTTTTGAAAGTGTATTTTCAATACTCAATAAAGATTATAACCACTTAAAATGCCAACATTCAACTCATCATCAAGAACCTCCAAGATTGTTGGAGAAACTTATTTTTATTTTGAACATAACTTCAAGAATACCTTGGAGGTATTGAAGTTATGATCATCATCTATCAAACATGTTTTTGAGGTTAGGAGCTACTATCCATAAGGATTCACTCACCTCAAACTTCATGTCATCACTTAGATGATGATGAACTAGTAAGTAAATAAAGAAAATAAAAAAGAAATGAGGTGAGAAGAGATGAACATTATATAAACAAGCAAGCAAATAGATAGCAATCAATAGATGATATTCATGATGTATAGAACTTGTAGCATGGTGTTTCACTCATATGTAATGACATTGGACATGGAAGAAGCTTCCACTCTCTTAAATGCTCACTAAAATGGTGGTTGGGTGTATTGAATGTTGAAGTAAATAGGAGTAATGAGGTAAAAACAAAGTTTAGAACTCACTTTTGTTTTGAAAATCAAAGAAGAAAGCTTCTTTTCTCTCTACTCTAACCTTCTTATCTCTACAACTTTCTCTCCCAAACTTTTTCTAAGCTTTCATTTTTCTACCCCCTCAAAATAAAGAGCAATGGGGGGTTTATATAGGCCAACTTGGGGGTGGTTTTGGGGTTTTAGAAGTATTCCCATTGGTCCCAAACATCTGAAATCATGAAACTACGTCGTTTTGGTTTTAAAATAATCAAAATGGACCCCCAAAAGAAATTACAAAAACACACTGTTCTGGGGGAGAGTGCCGCCGCGGCACTGCTCCTCCTTCGTCCAGATAATGCTGTTTAGGCCACCTGAGGTTCCAGTATTCGCGAAAAGGCCCTATTTCGTCCGAAATTCACAGAAAATGCGTATGAACTCCAAACTGAGGTTGTAATATACCGTTGGAAAGGTAATGGAGTCTACTTTACATAAAAAATAGTTCAGGGATAGGTCACTTTAAAAAGTTTTGCGGTATTCGCGATAAAAGCTGATTTGATCGCCTTTTTTCGCCTTTAGAAATTCATAATAAATTCGTTTTAAATTCAGAAATTATGTGCGATATACCGTTGGAAAGCTATCGACCTCTAGTATCCGTGAAAAATATTTGAAAATTGTTTTGGTGCCTCGGTTCCAAAGTCAAATTTTGGTCAAACTGGTTAAACCTGGGATTCCCGGGAAGTTCTGGAAATCTCCGGGAGTTCCCAAGAGCTGACGTTTTCGCTCGATTTTCTTTTGAAACTCGTCTTAATACTTTTCTCATGATTTAGAATGATTCCGATGAATTCGGACGATTTTGGTCAAACTTGGTCAAACTTGGTCAAACCTTGGTCAAACCGGTCAACGGGTACTTTCCGAGAACTTCCGGGACTTCTGGGGGTCTCCCAGAGCTGACGATTTCGTTCGATTTTACTTAAAAAGACTCATTTTATTGTTTTTCGTATGACGTAGCATGTTTCCAGAACTTTTGGTCCAAACCTGGGAGCTTTCGGGCTTTCAGGGGCATTTTGGTCATTCTGAGCATTCTGAGAGATCGAGCTGACTTCCAAGAGTCCTTTTGAGTCTTTTACGATCATTGTGAACCACCAAGCTATGGGTCTCCTAAATCTGATAGCCGACAAAACAGGGTGTCTACAACGACCACCTTGGCCTTGTTGAGGGTTGGCCTCCCAAGAATGACATTGTAGGCCGACGGGGCTTCCACGATCACAAAATTTGTCAGCACGGAAGCAAGCTGAGGGTAGGTCCCCATGAGAACTAGGGGCTCGATTGTTCCGAGCGGTTGTGTGCTGGAGCCATTGAATCCTACCGGGGGGGTAGCAACCGGCTGGAGCCGATCCCTGGATATCCCGAGATGATCAAATATCGATGTGAACATGATGTCGGATGAGCTGCCCGTGTCCACCAGCACCCTCTTGACCATGTAGTTGGATATAGAAAGCGTCATAACTAGCGGGTCATCATGGGGGCAGTGGACGCCCTGCAAATCGTCGGAGGTGAAAGTCAGAACATCAGTTGGCGAGGAGCCGGTGGATTGGACCTGCCAGACATCCGCCCAGGATGCCCGATCATACCTCTTCTGTGCCGACTGTGAGTCCCCGCTGCCTGACGTTCCTCCAGAGATCACATTAATTTGACCGAGAGGCGGTATTTGACCGGGAGCTCGGGCACCTTGTGCAGGCCATCCATCTGCTGCAACGTACTCTGCAAGATGACCTTACTCGATCAATTTTTCAATTGCTATCTTTAACTTGAAGCAGTCCTCTGTGTTGTGGCCGTGGTCTCTATGGAAGCGGCAAAACTTATCACGGTTCCTTTTCTCGGGCGGGGCTTTGAGCTTTGCTGGCTGCTGAAGCAACCTTTGCACCTCGGGGCGTCCACGACTTCTTGTATGGGCTGGGAAAGGGGTGTAAAAGCAATCGGGGGCTGACCCCGGACATCCTTCTGATCCTGCTTCGGCTTTTTTCCCGGGCCCTTCTCAAATCCTTCACGCTTGCGCTTAGCCTTCAGGGAATTGTCTCCCGCATGGCCGGCGCGCTTCGCTTTTGGGAACTCCTCAGTATCTATGTACTTACTATCCCTCTCCGAGAGCTCCACCAGGGTTGCCGGTCGGTCACGATGAAACGACGTGGCAACTTTGGTGTGTTGAACTCTCGAACAGAAGGCCATAATTGCGGACGTTTTATTGAGATTGCGGTTCTGAAGCCTTTGCTGGTTAAAATGGTCCACATACTCCCTTAGGGACTCCCCCTTGCGCTGCTTGACGGTCAGCAGCTGAGTGTCCGGCTGTGACCGATCGAGCATCCCGATAAACTGGCTGATGAACAGCTTGCTGAGGGCTTTGAAGTCATCGATTGTCCGGGGCTTTAGAGCATGGAACTACTGTGCTGCTGGCCCTTTGGGGTACTGGGAAAGGCCAAGCACAGTAGCTCATCCACCGTGGTGACCAGTGCTATCTGAGCCTTGTAGGTACAGACATGGTCCACCGGGCTCCCTGTACCGTCGTAGGAGCTGAGGCGAGGGGGTTTACGCTTCTGCAGGATAGGGAACTGCGTTAACCGAGTGGTGTAGGGCGATTCCGTTTCCATGTTTGTGAGGTTATGGCCGGACTTGCGGTTCAACCTCTCAATCTCCTGTTACAGTTCCTCGAACTGGGCCTTAATGTCATCCCGCCCGGTTTCCTTCTCTATATCCGAGCGGTAGGTCGAATTGAATGACGAGGCCTCTTCTTCAAAGTGCGTCAAACTTGGGGATAGAGCGCGGCTTTGGGTCCGAGTAATCGTGTGTCTAAGGTCCCCCTGGCTCTAGGTCGGAGTGTCTTAGGTTTATTCCCGAGCCTTCTGTCCTGGCTCCTCCCCTCTGGCCGCGCGTTGCCGGTTGATGATAGTTCTGGCATCTTCCACCCGGTGAGGATCGGGTCAAGCTCGCCTCTGCGAGCATTTGGTTGCCTGGCTGCGCTCGCCGTCACTGAGGTGCTCCCAGTACGGTGGGGACACTGGGGTAGAACGGGCTTGCCTTCATACCCGAACGGGCTTCTGAACAGGGGCGCTTTTCTCGGGCTGATCTTTTAATGTAGGACGCTTTTCCTGTCAGGCCAAAAGAACCTCAATCTGTTCCTGCGTTCGCCGCTGGCCATCAAAGAGTTGCACCAGCGCTGCTGTTACCTGTTCTGTGGTCATGGAGGCAGCCGGTCGCCCGGGCTATGAATCCTCCTGACCGGGCTGGGTAATGGCCTTCTTACTCCTTCTAGGTGGCCTGTTGATCAGTCAGTATTTTTTTTTGAGAGGAAACATTCGTTTCCCATAGAAGGTGCCAAACTGATGATGCCGAAAATTGGTAAGAAGGATCTAAAGAGGGAAAAGACACAAGCAAGTTATATGTGGTTCGGCCCCATTATCAAGGTGACCTACGTCCATGGTTGCGTCTGTGTGCGTTCACTAGCAGATCACCGGCGGGCCTGGTGAGCTAACAAAGATGGGCGGCACTACCAGTAATATCGGCCGGGTATATGCGTACAATGGTGAATTCTGTGTTCTATGCTTGTTAGCTAGAGAGTTCTTCGGATCCCTGTAGATAGGGTAGGTAGGCTCTTTTATAGGTGCAAGAGTCCACCCATACATGGTAAGCTAGTAAGATTAGGAAGCCTAATTTGATTACAATTGATTTGCATGATTTGGGGAGAGTTTCCTAAGCGGTTTAGGAAACTGCCACATTCCCTCTTGTAGTCTTGCAGCTGGTTTAGGAAACTGCTGGTTAGGCCAGGTCCACGGGATGCCGCGGCCATTCGTGCCCGGCCCATTGGCACAAACTGGGCGGTCCTGACGAACACCTCGGGATTGCTGAGCTATTGGCGCCATTACCGAAGTAACCAACACTGCCCGGTGACGTGGTAGACTGACTTCATGACTGGATAATCTTGGATATATCACATTTCATCCATATCTCAATGAGTATACTAACTCACTTGAAATGTAATTTCATGCTTAATTACAGTTTATATTGCTTGAATTAGTATGTGTTTATATGAAATTCGTTTAAGCTTATTTATGGTGTAAAAATGGTGATTTTGTGAAACTCAACCAAAATTCATTTTGACAAATAATAATGAAAGGTTTCAGTCCATGGAAGCCCTGGTAAAAATCTTATAGCTTAATTATTCATATCGCAATGTATATTAAGAATGAAATTTTGTCACCTCTCAATTTTTCGTAAAATTCTAGAGCTACGATTGAAATTGGTTAAATCCGATCACATATTCATAATCCTTGCAGAAAAATGGAGAGAATCATATATTACAAGTCATATTTACATTTGGATTTCAAAATAGGTTGAAAATAGGCTTTAAATTCGTAACAGGGGAGAAACTGCTGAAGAAGACGCAGTGGCAATCGATTGGTATGTTTACCAATCGATTGGCATGTTTACCAATTGATTGGCATTTTTTAGCACTGACGACTTTTAGTAAAACGGTCAAACTTGCTCTACAAACTCGAAAATGTGCACCGTTCGAAGCGTTGGAAACTAGACTCAAAGACCTTTCTTTTGATATGTAATTCATCTACAAAAAGTATATCTCATTTTTTAGGGAAATGCTTCAAAGTAGACCCACTTCTATTCTAGTAGCAATAAAAGCATATTAAAGTATTCTTTGATGAATTCACCGGTTGTTTCATATAAGATTTGATTTCTTCTCGTATATCCATGGTTATCGTTCCCAGTACTTTATATTTTCTGTATAAAGTTACATGACATACATAGGGGAGTCAGTTTTACATGCATGGTGAGTGTGGGTCAGTGTGAAAAGAGTAAGTGGTTGAGATTGCGTATTGGACACTCCCTGGTACATGTGTACTAAAGTGTGATGTTTCAAGATTGCGGCTAGAGTATCTTTGAAATGCGACAGTGACAAAACTGGACACTCCCTGGTGCCCATAGAAGCGCTAAAGTGTGTGACGCCGACTTGGAAATTCCGTAGCACCCATGGTAATGCTAAAGTGTGGCCTACTAGACACTCCTTGGCATATGTGGTATGGCTAAAGTGTGGGGCATTGGACACTCCCTGGTACCCAGTACTAAAGTGTGAGGCAAATTGGACACTCCCTGGTACCCCGTACTAAAGTGTGGTTACCTTAGTGTTTCAAGATACTAGAGTGACAAAGTTGGGTGTTGTGTTGTCGAGAGAAAAGAGTTGGTAAGATGAGAATGGTAGCATTGTTCCCATGCACGGTAACATGCTTTATGAATTGAAGATTCTTAATATTATCCCTACTGTTTCTTAATGTGAATTCATTTCCATATCGTTAACCCGTTAAATAATGAAAACAGTAAGTATGTGCTACATTCGAGTATATGTTTTTAATACTCACCAGCTTCATAAAGCTGACGATGTTGATGCGCCCTGACACTCAAGTCTAGGCTTTTCAGGTTATGATCGGGCTGAACAATATGACTATGCGAACTGAGAATGACCACCCGAAGAGGAATTTATCATTATAGGTTTTAAGTTATGAACTGAGATTGTAATAAGGATGACTGTAATAGATAGTATTATTTTATTTGCAAGGCGGGTTGTGCCTTTAGTAGATTACGTGCTGTAATAATTATAATTTGGTAGAATTTTGTAAGCCTTGATTGTTCTACTCTGATTCATATTAATATGTTGTACAACGTTTGGGACGGAAACAATCCTTCAAATTGTCGCGGTCTACGGGTCTATAAAGGAAATTAAACGATTTCCATATTTATGCTACGTTGGGGTGTAGCACTGCTACTTGCGAAAATAGGACACGTGGCACGCCACCAAGGCTCATCCAATTCCATTAAAGTAAAATAGCAGCGGAAAACATAAGTAAAATCCATTAAAATTTGAGTTATAAAAAGTTTTGTTGAATTGAAACATTCCAAAAGAATCCTTTTTGAAAACACAGAGGTCCAGTCGACAGCAGCGGGGCTCCGGTCGACTGGAGATCTGTTGACAAAGAGAAAAAAGAGAGAATGAAGGCTTAACCTAACAGGTTAGCCAACATATGTATATATATTATTAATGAGAAAACTATTAATAATTACAAAGATACCCTTATACTTTAACACTTCCCCTCAAGCTGGAGCATAGATATCTATCATGCCCAGCTTGTTACAAAGATCATATAAAGGTCCCTTATTCAGAGCCTTAGTGAAAATATCTCCTATCTAATCATTTGTCCTAACAAAACACGTAACAATTTGTTTCTTCATGACCATATCTCTAATAAAATGACAATCGACTTCAATGTGTTTGGTCCTCTTATGAAACACTGGATTACTGGCAATGTACATGGCAGCTTGATTATCACAATACATCTTCATAGGTTGATAACTTGAGAACCCCATCTCTCCCATAATAGATTTTACCCATAACATCTCATAAGCAGTATGAGCCATAGCTCTATACTCAGCTTCAGCAGTTGACCTTGCCACTACATCATGCTTTTTACACTAAATGAGATTAAAATTTACATAAACCTCTATGGAATATAGCATGAATCCCATAAGATTGCCCAACTAGCATCTGAGAACCCCACTATCTCTAAGTTATTTGAAGGTTTCAACACTAAACCTTTTCCAGGAGCACCTTTCAAATATCTCAAAATACGACACACTGCCTCCCAATGTGATAATTTGGGATTCTGCATAAACTGACTAACAACTCCTACAGAGAAGGTGATATCAGGTCGAGTCACAGTTAAATAAATCAACTTACCCACCAATCTTCTATATCGTCCAACATCACTGAAGTCTTCTCCATCATCTTTACTAAACTTTACATTTGAGTCCATCGGAGTGTCAACATGTTTTGAACTCATCAATCATGTTTCATCTAGAAGATCAAGCACATACTTTCTTTGAGACAAACAAATTCCTTCCTTAGATCTAGCAACTTTAATGCGTAAGAAATAATGCAGTAATCCCAAATCTTTCATATGAAAGTGTTTACTCAAGCGAGTCTTCAACAACTGTATACCTTCATTATCATTACCAGTTATCACTATATCATTCACGTAAACGGCTAGAATAATGGTGCCTTTCTCATAAACACCGAGTGATCAGAACTCGTCCTCTTTAACCCGTATAAGCTAGCTACTTGACTGAACTTGTCAAACCAGGCCCTTGGAGACTGTTTAAGTTCGTAGATAGCTTTCTTCATCCTACACACTTTATGTGAGTCCCCCTGAGCAACATACCCAGGTGGTTGCTCCATGTAAACCTCTTCCTGAAGTTCACCATGAAGAAAAGTATTCTTGATATCGAGTTGGTAAAAAGGCCAATTCTGATTAACAGCAACAGACAATAGTACACGAACCGAACTAAGACGAGCAAGAAGAGAAAAGGTTTCAAAAAAATCAACACCAAAGGTTTGGGTATACCCTTTTGTTGGGTTTGTGCCCTCAAACCATTACTTTATATAGGAGACATTGACATTTTAATATATGGATATCAGCTTTACATTTTGTTATGTATGTTTCTTTCATGAGATTATTGTTATCCTTAAGTATCATAGTAAGTAATTCGTGTATGTATGAGATACATACAAGTGAGATATGAATTGCTATTCTTTGATACTTAAAGCTTGTCACAGTGGATGATGAGACTGGATATCTCATCAGGTCTACACTGTAGCATGATTGACTACCATTGGATGGAGTGATTAATCTCAATCACTAGAGTGTTACTCTTAGTTGATATGCTAGTGCTTAGAGTGCATTGACGGACCTGAGCTTTCCTGTTGACACTCAAGACTGTCAAATAGTCAATAGGAACTCATAACTTGTATAAGGTACGTGTTCTTAATCTTGAGACGATTATGAACACAGACTGTGGATATGACTGCTTTGACTTACCAATCAGTGAGGTCTATAAAAGATCAACACCTGGGTATCTTGGGTATGTCATGTTCATAGGGTTGTGAACATATATTGTCAAGATAGAATCTACCCTCTGATTAAGAGTAAGCATTCCCTTGAGAATGTCACCAAGTTGATTACTGAGTACTGCAGTCTTGTTGATAAGAGTTATCAACATGTTTGGTAATCATGAGAGGTGAATGGGACTCAAGGAATACAAGAAGTAATCATGATTCAGGTTGACAGTAACAGTTATCCGACTACCTGAATATGATTACGAATGCTAACGGTAGAGGGACATTAGTACACCATACAAGTCTAGTTATCGCTTCGGATATGTTCTTTTGCGTTGGAGTTCAGTTATCGTTTTATAGTGGAGTAAACGTTAACTGATCAGTCAATTAATTTGCTGATCAAAGAGTTTGGTCATGGGAATTAATCAACTGATCTGAGCCAACAATAAAGAGCCTAGGAGGTCCCACTCTTAGCTCCGCTAGGATGCTTGGAAAGGCAAATGAGGATGATGTCAAGATAGGTTCGATCGATCGAAGTTGTCTCGATCGATTGAAGTCTAGACAGGTTCGATCGATTGAAGATGGTTCGATCGATCGAAGGTTCGATCGATCGAAACCACTTCGATCGCTCGAAGTCTAGGTCGGTTCTGGGAATCTATAAATAGGGCAGCTGCGTTCTGGAAAACAGGTTCGTCGTTTTTATTAACCAGACGCTGCTGAAACTGTTTTAGAGTACCAAACCTTCTCCTTCCTCTCTATTAGAGACCCCACCATCTCTAGTCTCTCCGGGAAGCATCCGCAGGAGACATAAGGGTGAAGACAGCCTAGTGGAGGCTGCTGCATCACCAAGGAGAAGAAAATCAGAATTGGGTTCAAGACACTAAGGTATAACTCTTGTCCCCTCTTGTACGCATCTATGGAATTGACGAGTAGTAGATCCTGGGATACCAAACGTTTGATAACTTGAATATATCCGCTGCGCATTTAAAAATTAATTTAAACCAGTTTTTCCATCAATTGGTATCAGAGCCACGCTCGTTTGGATCTATAGATGCGTTTTTGGAACACTATATTGATTTGCATGTTGATTTTAGAACTGTTTTCGAAACGGCATTGTCACAGATCTGTTTCTGCAGTGTTATCGCAGCAGAATACAAATCTGTGATTGCATGGGCTGCAAGGAGGGTTCGATCAATCGAACAGTTTTCGATCGATCGAACATTCTCTGTACTCGAGCGATCGAACAATATTCGATCGATCGAAACCTCTGGTATTCGATCGATCGAATGAAGTTAGATCGATCGAGACAGAGTCTTTGTCAGGTTTTCTGTTTCACAGTTTTAAAGTGTTTTGAAATTAAAAACTTTAATTTTAAAATATTCTGTAAAATTTTCAAATCATTCTATGAAACAGAATGTTCAAGCGATTGAACAGTGTTCAATCGATCGAAGGTTCGAGCGATCGAACGGTCTTCGATCGATCGAACTGTGACAGAGAAGTAAGATGCTGTTTTAAGTTCTAATTCAGTATGTAAAGAGTTTATATACTGTGTGAATCAATTAAGTGTTTCAACAGTTACATATATTTGTTATGTATGTATGGATGCGTGTACAACTAACCCTTTTGCAGCTAGATTAGTCGCTATCTCCCATGGCACCAAATCATTTGAATATTTGTATTTAAATTGTTTGAGATTGGTGCATGTTGTAATTTAAGTTTGGTTTGGTTTTAAGGCATATGTAAAGGGCGCTGCGACTTCAATCCTACGAAACGAAAAGTCGCACCGGTTTCCCTAGCCTTTTATTTTGTTGTTATTTCTATTTCTAGATAAATTGTAAACTTTGAAAGAAGCATAGGACAAATGTAATAGAATTAGAAAATCCATGAAGATGGAGCAAGGAGCCGTTGTCCATAAAGATGGAGCTGGAGGCGATCAAACCAAAAAGGAGGTTCTATAGAGATAGAGCCATGGGAGATAGAGGCATTGTTTGAATGCCTATATTTCATTTTAGTTTTTTGTTTTATGTGCTTGGTTTGTGATTGGCGTATAATACATTGTTGCATGCACGCAAAACAAGTTTTCTAAAATAAAATTCAAAAAACCGTTTTCAACACATTAGTAAACATTAGATGTTTATGGGAAGTGTGTAGAAACAGATTTTTTCAAAAAGCAAAATCCTTTTTACTAAAACTAGTGGGAGAGGGTCTTATTGATTACACCCACGATCTTCCATTAACGGTTCACTGTAAGATGAGTGGTGCATTCTGTGTCACCTCGTCAGGGGTGATCATTCCATACGGAGGGTGCATTACTCATTGGTTACTAGGAGTGAACTTCTTATGATAGGATCAATCAGACGTGTTAGAGGGTGACCACCACACGGAGGCGCTATTTGAGACGGTTGTGATTGGATCCTAGTTAATGGTACACACTAGCTAAGCTATGGATAAGGGATCCCACACGGGGCATTGTTCAGAAACTTAGAGATCAAAAGGGATCGGGAGTCATAACTTGTTTTGCAAGAGTTGCATAGCGGACAAGTCTTGATTAATCGAAAAATAGAAAATTGACCTCCACACGGAGGCTTTATTCTTTTGTTTCGATATTCCGGCGACTTTGTTTTAAAATAAGAGTTTTAAGGATTCTTTTATTTCAAACTGTCAAATCCTGATATCCATATTTATTTTGTTTGTTTGATTTTCAGTAATCATAATGTCTGGATCTGCATTTAGTCCACTTGCCACCATACTCACTCAAAACAAGTTAACTGGAAACAACTACACTGAATGGAAACGTAACCTTGACATCGTGTTAACTGCGGAGGATCACATATATGTCCTCACCACCCCATGCCCCGAAGAACTCGCGGCAAATGCTTCGGCAGCTGCCAGACGCGAGTTCGACAAATGGAAGAAGTCGAATGAAATGGCTCGTTGCTATATTCTGGCCTCAATGGCTGGTGTATTGCAACACCAATTCCAATCGAATGATTCTGCCAGTGACATTATCACATCCCTGAAAAAGATGTTTGGGGAGCATGGCAGGCCTGCCAGACAGGTAGCCATGCAAAAGATAATGAGTGCAAAGATGTCGGAAGGGACTCCAGTCAAGGAACATGTTTTGAAAATGATTGGTTATTTAAACGAGCTGGAGACCCTAGGTGCCAACATCGATGCACAGACCCAAGTTGATATGATCCTTAATTCGCTGTCGCCTTCATTCGCTCAATTTAAACTTAACTATAATACGAATCAAATGAATTTTTCAATGAGCGAATTGATGAGTTCTCTTTTGGCAGCGGAAGGGGTGATCAAACCTGGGGTCAACGTTTTGAATGTTGAGAAAAGCGCTTCCTCCTCCCGATCTGTGCCGAAAGGAAAGAAAGGGAAGAAGAAAGCTAGCACTGGTGGTTCAAGTGTTGGACCAGTCCCTAAGATTGCAAAATCTAAGGGAAAAGGTAAGGGCAAAGGGAAGGTGGGTGGCCAAGGCAAAGGAAAGTGTTTCCAATGCGGTGAGAAGGGCCACTGGAAGAGGAACTGTCCAGAATTCTTAGCTACAAGAGTTCAAGGTATGATTGAATCACATGTGATTGAAGTAAGTTTTATAATGGATACTTCAAACACTTGGTGCATTGATTCTGGTGCGACTAACCATATCCGTAATTCATTGTAGGGGTTCAGATCAACCAGGAGGTGCAGTGATGGGGAAATCGTACTTACTCTAGGTTCTAGCGCAACCGTTTCTGCGGTTGCTATAGGAGTCGTAGTTTTAGAATTTCCAGACAATAAAATTTTGATTTTATCAGATGTACTTTACGTCCCTTCAATGAGACGTAATTTAATTTCAGTTTCTAATTTATTGAATAATGGTTATTCTTTTCATTTTGGAACTGAAGTTGTGATTAAAAGAAATAGTTCTTTTATATGTTCTGGTGTTAAATCAAATGGTTTGTATGTGATTACTCCCAATATTTCTAAAGACTCTTGCATGGAACTTAATAACTCAGTGGTTAATATACCATCTAAAAGAAAGAGACCTTCCACTAATCCAACAATGCTTTGGCACATGAGGCTTGGCCATATCAATCTAAATAGGATTGGCAGACTAGTCAAAGAAGGGATCTTAGGCGATTTGGTTCTCGAACCAATGGAAGTCTGTGAGTCTTGTTTAGAGGGTAAGATGACCAAAAGGCCCTTTCCCGCAAAGGGCAATAGGACCAATGCATTGTTGGAATTAGTTCATACTGATGTGTGTGGACCAATAAATATTAGAGCAAGGGGTGGTTATGAGTATTTCATAACATTTACCGATGACCACTCTAGGTATGGATATGTGTACCTAATGCAGCACAAGTCTGAAGCCTTTGAAAAGTTCAAAGAGTTTAGGACTGAAGTGGAGAAGCAATTGGGCACATATATCAAGGCCATTCGATCTGATCGAGGTGTCGAGTATCTCTCTAATGAGTTTATTGATCACCTCGTACAGAATGGGATTCTGTCACAGTTGACTGCACCTGGTACGCCTCAGCAGAACGGTGTAGCGGAGAGAAGGAATCGGACTCTTTTAGACATGACTAGGTCGATGATGAGTTATTCTGAGTTGCCATTATTCCTTTGGGGTTATGCTTTGGAAACCGCTGCTTACATACTAAATCTAGTACCAAGCAAATCTGTTCCAAGGACACCACGAGAGATGTGGATTGGGCGCAAGCCTTCTTTGCAACATCTCCGGATATGGGGGTGTCCGGCACATGTGCTGAAAGGAAAGATAAGCAAATTGGATTCTAGATCGGAAGTATGTTACTTTGTGGGTTATCCAAAGGGTACTTATGGATGGTATTTTTATGATCCAAGGGAACAGAAAGTGTTTGTTAGTACAAATGCTGTTTTCTTAGAGGATGATTATATCATGAACCATAAACCTAAGGGAAGGATAGATCTTAGAGAGATAGAAGGAGAGCCCTCAGTCCAACCCGCAGTTAATAACGATGTAAATCAAGAAAACACCATTTCTTCACCTATTTCCGCACCGGTACCTCGTCGTAGTGGGAGGATGATCAGCCAGCCTGATAGATACATGTTCTTAGGAGAAGTTTTTGAAGCTGTCTCCATAGAATCTGAATCTGATCCTGTCACATACGAAGAGGCAATGGCTGATGTTGATTCAGCTCATTGGGTTAAAGCTATGAAGGCTGAATTGGAATCTATGGATTCCAATCAGGTCTGGGATCTTGTAGAACTTCCAGCCAATATTAAACCCATTGGCTGTAAGTGGATCTACAAGAGGAAAAGAGGATCTGATGGAAAGGTTGAGACCTTTAAGGCTAGGCTTGTAGCGAAAGGTTATACTCAGAGGGAGGGCATTGACTATGAGGAAACCTTCTCGCCGGTGGCCATGCTCAAGTCCATTAGGATACTCTTATCCATTGTTGCATGCCTAGATTATGAGATCTGGCAGATGGACATCAAGACTGCATTCTTGAATGGCAATCTTGAGGAGGACATCTATATGCAACAACCAGAAGGGTTCACAGCTGGTCGGAAAGGTAACTTGGTATGCAAGTTGCAAAAGTCCATTTATGGGCTTAAGCAGGCATCCAGGAGTTGGAACATCCGATTTGACCAAGCGGTCAAGTCGTTTGGTTTCATACAGAATCTGGATGAACCTTGTGTATACAAGAAGAGTGAAGGAAAAGTGGTGGCCTTTCTTGTGCTTTACGTTGACGATATTCTACTCATTGGGAATGATGTAGCGGCATTATCAACAATCAAGGTTTGGCTAGCTAGTACTTTCGATATGAAGGTTCTAGGAGAGGCGAGCTATATTCTTGGGATAAAGCTCTTTCGGGATCGCAAGCGAAAGATAATGGGATTGTCTCAAGCTGGTTATATCGATAAGGTGCTAACTAGGTTTTCTATGGATAATTCGAAGAAAGGTTTGTTACCTTTCAGGCATGGTTTAGCGTTCTCCAAGGACCAGTGTCCAAAGACACAGGAGGAGAGGAATCACATGGTAGGAATTCCCTATGCCTCGGCAGTGGGAAGTCTCATGTATGCGATGTTATGCACTAGACCAGATATCTGCTTTGCCGTTGGCATGGTTAGTAGATATCAATCGAATCCAGGTCCAGAGCACTGGACAGCCGTTAAGCACATTTTTAAGTACTTGAGAAGGACTAAAGATTACATGCTTATGTACGGTGGTAGTGAGTTAATTCCAGTAGGATACACTGACTCGGATTTTATGTCAGATAAAGATTCGAGGAAGTCGACATCTGGACATCTTTTTACCTTGGGAGGTGGTGCTGTTAGTTGGAGGAGCATTAAGCAGAAATGCATTGCAGACTCAACTACAGAAGCTGAGTATGTGGCTGCTTGTGAAGCCGCAAAGGAAGCTGTTTGGCTCAAGAAGTTCCTTATGGAAATCGAGGTGGTACCAGCGTCGCTATTGCCTATTACGCTTTATTGTGATAATAGTGGGGCAGTGGCTCAGTCCAAGGAGCCAAGGAACCACGGAAAGGGAAAGCACGTAGAGCGGAAATATCATCTTATCCGAGATATTGTTCAACGTGGAGATGTGACTGTCACCAAGATTGCCACCGCTGACAATCTTGCTGATCCGTTTATAAAGGCCTTGCCACAGAAGGTCTTTGATCGTCATCTAGATAGTCTAGGTCTCAGATGTAATCCTGTATGGTTGTGAGAGCAAGTGGGAGTTTGTTGGGTTTGTGCCCTCAAACCATTACTTTATATAGGAGACATTGACATTTTAATATATGGATATCAGCTTTACATTTTGTTATGTATGTTTCTTTCATGAGATGATTGTTATCCTTAAGTATCATAGTAAGTAATTTGTGTATGTATGAGATACATACAAGTGAGATATGAATTGCTATTCTTTGATACTTAAAGCTTGTCACAGTGGATGATGAGACTGGATATCTCATCAGGTCTACACTATAGCATGATTGACTACCATTGGATGAAGTGATTAATCTCAATCACTAGAGTGTTACTCTTAGTTGATATGCTAGTGCTTATAATGCATTGACGGACCTGAGCTTTCCTGTTGACACTCAAGACTGTCAAATAGTCAATAGGAACTCATAACTTGTATAAGGTACGTGTTCTTAATCTTGAGACGATTATGAACACAGACTGTGGATATGACTGCTTTGACTTACCAATCAGTGAGGTCTATAAAAGATCAACACCTGGGTATCTTGGGTATGTCATGTTCATAGGGTTGTGAACATATATTGTCAAGATAGAATCTACCCTCTGATTAAGAGTAAGCATTCCCTTGAGAATGTCACCAAGTTGATTACTGAGTATTGCAGTCTTGTTGATAAGAGTTATCAACATGTTTGGTAATCATGAGAGGTGAATGGGACTCAAGGAATACAATAAGTAATCATGATTCAGGTTGACAGTAACAGTTATCCGACTACCTGAATATGATTACGAATACTAACGGTAGAGGGACATTAGTACACCATACAAGTCTAGTTATCGCTTCGGATATGTTCTTTTGCGTTGGAGTTCAGTTATCGTTTTATAGTGGAGTAAACGTTAACTGATCAGTCGATTAATTTGCTGATCAAAGAGTTTGGTCATGGGAATTAATCAACTGATCTGAGCCAACAATAAAGAGCCTAGGAGGTCCCACTCTTAGCTCCGCTAGGATGCTTGGAAAGGCAAATGAGGATGATGTCAAGACAGGTTCGATCGATCGAAGTTGTCTCGATCGATTGAAGTCTAGACAGGTTCGATCGATTGAAGATGGTTCGATCGATCGAAGGTTCGATCGATCGAAACCACTTCGATCGTTCGAAGTCTAGGTCGGTTCTGGGAATCTATAAATAGGGCAGCTGCGTTCTGGAAAACAGGTTCGTCATTTTTATTAACCAGACGCTGCTGAAACTGTTTTAGAGTACCAAACCTTCTCCTTCCTCTCTATTAGAGATCCCACCATCTCTAGTCTCTCCGGGAAGCATCCGCAGGAGACATAAGGGTGAAGACAGCCTAGTGGAGGCTGCTGCATCACCAAGGAGAAGAAAATCAGAATTGGGTTCAAGACACTAAGGTATAACTCTTGTCCCCTCTTGTACGCATCTATGGAATTGACGAGTAGTAGATCTTGGGATACCAAACGTTTGATAACTTGATTATTTCCGCTGCGCGTTTAAAAATTAATTTAAACCAGTTTTTCCATCACCTTTCGCAACTAACCGAGCTTTCAATCGTTCAACAATACCATCAGGTTAATACTTAACTACATACATCCAACAACATCCCACAACTTGTTTCCCAGAAGGAAGATCAGATAACTCCCAAGTACCATTGTTGGACAAAGCTAACATCTCTTCATCCATAGCACTCTTCCATCCCGGTGAAGTTAATGCCTGAGTATGAGACTTAGGGACAGACATAGAGGATAAAACACAGATAAAAGAACAAAGTGTAGGAGACAAATGAGAAAAAGAAACAACTTGATCAATAGAATGCTGAGTACAAGATTGAGTACCTTTACGAAGTACAATAGGTAGATCAGTAGACTAAGGGACCTCACCTGAAGTTGATGATGATGGAGGTGGAGCAGGAGGAGTCTCAGCTCTTGGTGGTTTTTCACGGCGATGGTACACCTGTAATGGCAAAGACCCAGAAGTAGGACAACCAGAAGTAGGAGGAATAGGCAGAGGAACAAATGACATCGGAGTAAGGACATCAACATCTAATGAGGTTCCGGATGACGAAAAGAAAGAGGTACCTTCAAAAAAGGTAACATCAGCACTAACCAAATAATGACGACTCTGAGGATTCCAACACTTATATCCTTTTTGAGTACGAGAATACCCCATAAGGACACACTTTGTAGCACGATGATCTAATTTATCCTGACTTGGAGTAAGTGATGTTGTCAGAATCAAGATATAAAAGTATTCTTTACTTTTCAAAGGATTTGCAGTGTGGAAGTAAAGGTCGAACCCACAGAGATTGATTACTACAGCAACTTAATTTTAAAACCTAAGTCTAATTAATTAGGAAAAACGGATTTTGATTTGGATTTAATTAAACTGATAACAATAAAAGTAAATCTAAACTATGAAAGCAATTAAAAGTGTTTTTAATGAATGTTTAAGGGAACCTAGGATTGCAAATCCACCACTAGTTTCATAATAGGAATATTTATGAATTACTTTAGCTTATTACATAGGATGAATATGGGGAATTGTAGCTACAAGCCCAATTCCTCCGACAAGAAGATAATCATGGTTCAAGCACCAACATAATCCATCTGCGGATAGCACGAATTATCTCACACTAAACTAGGGTTGTGATCTAATCCGTCTAACCTAGGCATGGACTATTCGGATACTTGATAGCACGAATCAATAAAGCACCATCACATGTAAACAATCTAAACAAGCACAGCAAGAATAGATCGTTGAGCACATCACAGTCAAAATAGATCTAAGACAAGAATAAATTCTGAAAGCAATGATTTAATCAATGTAAGTACGATTTATTTATAAAATCCTCTAAACATGTGACTGTCATCCATACACAATAAAACTAAAATAAAAGCATAAATAAAACCCTATTACTCATCTAGGGCTTCATTGAAACCCTAGATCGATGATCTAAGCTGCCATAGGAGTAGAGATCGGCAAGTAGTTGATGGAGGAGGCCATGAAAATCCTTGGTCTTCTTCTTCTTCTCCTTGCTTCTCCCTCTTCAAGGGCTGGAAGTGTGTGTATATGGCTGTATATGAATGTGTATAATAGTTGCCAACCCCCTAATTGAGTAAATTTGGAGTTTATATAGAGTTTGTACAAGCTTTGGAAGGCTTCCTAACCCGAAACGAACTGAAACGCATGTAATTTACAGTCTGGACGTCGTTTAGCAGTCTCGTTTGCACAGGAGTCTTCAGTATACTGAAATACGCAACATTGGTTTTTGGGCATATCGCGCGAGCGCGACAATTGGGCCTTCGCGCGCGCGGATCGCGCGAGCGAGTTATTGGGGGTCTCGCGCGAGCGGATCGCGCGCGCGATTCTCTGATTTTCGCGGGCGCGGGTCGCGCGCGCGACTTGCATTTTTCAGCTTCTTTCTTTCTGACTTTTTCACCCTGTTTAGCCTGGTTTAGTTGATTTCTTCCAATACCTGTCAGAAACTAGAAAACGAAGTAAAAATATACAAAAACAGGATAAAAAGGTCTAACAAATGTTCGTTAAGGCATATAATTAGGATTAGTTCTCTCCCGATCACACCCCCAAACCTACATTTTGCTAGTCCTCGAGCAAAACTAAAATAAAAACTAACTACTAATAAACTACTACTCCATTTTCGCATGGATTACGATTGCATTTAGCGTATGCAACAAGCCTTTTAAACCCCTAGGTGTCCCTAGTCGGACGAGTGAAGTCTCGTGAGGGTTCTCATCAACAAGTTACCCACAACCATCTTTATTAACTTATTAATTTAAAAACTTTTATTAAAAACAAAGAACATAATATTCAATACTCCTTATTATACAACAAAGATTTGAAATAGGATAACGAACAAGAAGAAACAGAATCAAACGTCTACCTACATCATGACAAGCAATCCCAAGCACATGAATCATATAAATCAATAGAGTTTCTCATAAAATCGCACGTGTGTGATGAGGTAGTCAAATGAACACGCGTATGTCATAAACTTGGAATATAACTCGGATGACCATCAAACTATGTCTTGACTACGAATCTCACAATGAATTACACTCTCAAATAAAACACTCAGAAACAGGTGTAATTTATCTAGTATATGCGAGCAAAGGAAATATGTTTTCAAAACGATAAATGCTCACATATGACTCGAAAAAGACGCATGACACGAAAGAACAGTAGTCTCATGGATAGGATGCCAATAATCAAGAAAAATTAATCATTACCATGTTTTAATCCCTCTCCCATCGTTTACATATCCAAACCATCTTTTCTAGGATCAACTAGGACTTTTCAAAGGTTGTAATGTGGCTCAGGTAATGAAAAATGATAGAACGGATTAATTGGGTAAGTTTAGAATGGCATTGTAAGGCATGTTCAATTTCTTTCATTCATTTCTTCTACCAACTTCATCTTTTCATTCTTTTCTTTTCATTCTTTTCAATCAATTTTTTTATTTTCAACCTTCCTCTTCTTTATCGTTGCTTTTGAAACGAATATTCAATAAATAACAAGGCAACCACCCCAAACATCATCTTATTTTCTTCTTCTTCTCAATCACACATCGCCTTAACACCACTAAAAGGTGATCAATCTTTCAGAAGTGAACTCCAAGTTGGCCAAATTGGAGCAAAAACAAGGATAATGGTAATTTAAGAAAGAAATGACATTTTAATGGCTCAAAAGGGCGAACTAAGGAAATTTTATCTTTTATCGGTCGGCAGTAAACAAAGAAGGCCTAAAATCATGTCCTATGGTTATCTGGTTCTTCAATGTTTACGACGGAAGATTATTTAGCATGGTAACAAATATTTTAACTTGACTATTAACCAAAACAAGAATAATGAGACTAAACAACAAGTTAATGCGCTATTTCAATGAAATTCGACAAACACAATGTATTTATAACCCTCAAAACAGAAAAGATAGGCTCAAAAGCTCACTGGGTTTAGTCTCCACCTTGTGTTATCTAGAAATCCGAATCATATTATAGTTCACAACCAACATGTATTCAAGTGACTACGTGCAGTGCATAAGTTTATGTGCAAATCTATGATATAAAACTACGATTCAAACAATACATAACTTAAAACATTTCAACATGACTTCAGTAAATGTTTAATCACATATTTCCTTGTTTACCATTCTATAACAAATCACATTACATACTAAGAAGTATCGGATTAAAATTGCAAAAACGTCAGTAATATCGTTTATTTAAACACACTTATTGTAAATTTTAAAATTTTAGTGCATAATGGCGTGCATGTGTGTGCATACCCCCAAACCTAAACCTTTCATTGTCCCCAATGAAACAATAAAACGAAAGAAAGGAGAGTACATAAGAAAGGAACGATAATACCTCGATCTGGACAAGCATAGAACAGGTGAACACACAAGAATGTCACAATAAAGTTCAATGTTACCTGTTACTACTAGATAAATGAAAAGAAACTAACAAAAATATTAAAAGTAAATGAAATCTAAATACAAAATATAAATCGATAAACTAATCAAAACTAAACTAAACGAATAAATGGAAAAGAAATAAACGAAAAAGTATAAATGTAATAAGGAAAACAACAACTAACTTGAACTAAACTGAAACAAATAAACAAATATCATAATCGTAAAAACTATTAGAACCAGTGTGGGGGAAGGATACAAAAGAAAATATGCAGAAATGGGGGAATCGCGCGTGCGGTCCGCGCGAGCGGCCGTCGCGCCCGCGAATTTCCAATTTTTTTTTTTTTTAATGCTATCTCGCGCGAGCGAGGTACCTCGCGCCCGCGATTCCAGGCGCGAGTAACTGCTGAGGCCTCATAATAAAGAAAAACAACGAAAAACACTAAGGGCCAATCTCGCGCCAGCGGACCGCGCGAGCGACGTCTCGCGCGAGCGGGCCGCGCGCGCGAGATTGGTTTTTTCCATTTTTTGGTTAAAATTTTGTATATACTATTAAAATAACTTAATTCCAACCCCCAAACCTATCCAGAATGTCCAAAACAGACTCAAACAGACTCAAAAACAACCAAAAACAAGATAAACGGATGAAATAAAGCTTGGGTTGCCTCCCAAGAAGCGCTAACTTTTACGTCTTCAGCTAGACCATTCTAGCTCAAGATTTTATGGAGGCCGTAAATCAGACTGTGAACCCTTTAAGATGCCAGGAAGAGCCCGATGGTAAGCAGAAACTACGTCGCTTCGAAGTAATTCGATTGACGGATTGTCATTAAGTTCAAGTCGATTTCTTACCTTCCGAGTAGATTCCGTATTAGGGTCCACGGGATTAGGATTCATCCACTCATCATCGTCCGCTATATTGTTTTCCCCACTCACTTTTATTTCTTTAGTAGGCTCACTATTCCGTGTTACCTCACCTTCCACCTCACATAGGGAATCGTCGTTTTTAGGAGGTTGATCCATAGCATTAAATACGTTTAATTTTAAGTTCATGTTCCCAAATGACACTTTCATTACCCCCGTCCGACAGTTTACACGTGCGTTAGCAGTTGCTAAGAATGGACGGCCTAAGATGACAGGAGTATGTTTCCTAACATCTAGCACTGGTTCGGTGTCGAGGACCATAAAATCTACAGGATAAAAGCATTTATCAACCTTAACCAAGACGTCCTCGACGATTCCTCTAGGAATTTTAATAGAACGATCCGCTAATTGTATAGTAGCGGCCGTAGGTTTCAGTTCACCTAATCCTAGTTGTTGATAGACGTGATAAGGTATGAGATTAACACTAGCTCCTAAGTCAAGGAGAGCCCTATGAATGATAGTGTCACCTATGACACATGAAATCGTAGGCGTACCGGGATCCTTATACTTCGGAGGAGCGTGTTGGAATATAGAGCTTACTTTTTCCGTAAGGAAGACCTTTTTAGGAGTATGACTCCGTATTTTGCGCTTTTGAGTACAAAGGTCTTTTAGACATTTAGCATAAGCGGGAATTTGTTTTATAGCATCGAGGAAAGGAATATTTATTTTGACTTGTTTAAACACCTCGAGTATATCCTCAACCTTAGACTTTTTATTTGTAAGATTAGACGGTTCCTCAACGTTTGGTGGATATGGCATTCTAGGAGTATAATTCGTTGGGACCGAGTCTTTTTCTTTCTTATTTTGGCTCATGTCCTCACCCGTCTCTTTATTAGAATTAATATTCATACCTTTCACATTCTCATTCGGAATTTCTATTACCTCCTCCTCTCGGGTAGTCAACCTAGTTGAGACGGCGTTCACTTGTTCATTCGACCCCTTAACCTCATATTGTCCCTTAGGATTTTGGATTGTTTGACTAGGCAACGTCCCCTCGTTTCTACGACTTACTACAGTAGCTAGTTGTCCCATTTGGGATTCAAGCTTCGCAATGGATTGCGTATGAGAGTGCACTATTTGTGCTTGTGCCTGTACTTGCGTTTCAATAGTCTTAAGGGACGCCAACACCTTTTCCTCAAAAATGTTACCTCTAGGATTCGAATTAGGAGGCGGGTGTGGGTATTGATTAGGTTGAAACTGAGGTCGATACGCATTAGGAAAATTAGTCGCCTCGTTAGGAGTATTATTGGTATTTTTCCACGAGAAGTTAGGATGGTTTCTCCATGGCGCATCCGGATTATTAGTAGTTGCATTATAATTATTTCGTGGGTATTGTTGAATAGAATTAATGTGTTGCTCCACGAATTCCGGAAATTGACTCGCCGATGGACATGCAAGTATCGAATGTGAAGGATCAGAACATAATGCACAAATTTCACGAGCGGGTGGGGCTGTCGTTTGGTTCATTGTTAAAAGTCGGTCAAGTTTGTTAGATAGTTCTTTTATTTCAATTGATTGACTTGACTCGAATTTTACATCCTTCTTAGGTTGATTCAGATATCCTTCCGAACGGACAGACACCGTTTGGTGCATCGAATTCTCGCTTAACGTTTCAAACATTTTCCAAGCCTCGTCGGCGCTTTTGTGTAGGAAAGTTCCCGCACAAACGGCATCGACGGTATTCCTAACAGAGGGAATAAGCCCCTCATAAAAGACCTGAACAAGTTGCCACTTAGGAACTTGATGATGTGGACACGAGCGTAGTAATTCTTTAAATTTTTCCCACGTGTCGTAAAGTGATTCCCCATCTTGCATTACAAAATTGGTTATTGATTTTCTTATCTGATTTGTACGCATAATCGGGAAAAACTTTTGTAAAAATGCGGTGTGTAAGTCTTCCCATGTTCTAATAGTGTTTGGCTCCAAAGATTGGAGCCAATATTTAGCTTTGTCCTTTAATGAGAATGGAAAGAGCTGCATTTTTAATTCATCATCAGTAAGATTTTGAATTTTCAAAGTAGAGTATATGTCTTGAAAATCTCCTAAGTGTTTATATGGATCTTCATTTAAACGGCCATGGAAAGATGGAAGCAGCGAGATGGTAGACGACTTTATCTCAAAGTGAGATGCCGTCGCCTCCGGTAATTCAATACATGTTTGCGGCGTGTAAGTCGTCGGAATAAAATAATCTTTAAGTGGAGGTGGTGGCGGTATATTAAGATTATTCATATTAGCTCTGTTATTTTGATTGTTATTGTTATTTCCACCGTAAGCCATTTTAATCGGTTTAATTTGAAAAGTTCGAGTTTTCCTTATCCGTTCACGGGTACTCTGAATTTCGGCCTCAAACAACGACGACGGAATCGGAGTTGATTCGTCGTCTTGCAACCTAGCTATAGAAGCTTGGGTTGTGGACTTACTAGTTTTTAACGTACGTTCAAGTTCAAGATCGAAAGATTTTAAATCTGGTTTATTTGAACGTGTACCCAACATAAACTAAAACAAAAGAAACGAAACTAAAAACAAAGACTGACTCAAATAAAAAAAAAAAACAAATAGCAAGCAATCACGCAACTAAGATAACAAGCACTCAACTACTATGATGCATGAATATTATCCTGTAATGCAATGACCGCGTCAAGCCCAGCGCCCCGGGTTTCCTAGCTAATGCAGTGCAATTAACCTTAAACTAATGCAAATAGTGCGTCACAGCGCCCTGACTTACAGCGGTTTAAAGCGAATTCCAAAGGAAGCAACTTATTTTATTTATTTATTTTATTTGCGTATGCTCCTTTGATGTAATTAGCTACTCCACCCGGAAACGTTGACTACAAAATAAAAGAACAAGTTAGTAACTAAAAAACAAAAACAGAAAATAAGAAAAATAAAAAAACTAATCTAATATTTACGAATTAACTAAACTAAGTTTATAAAACTAAAGGTAGTAATGCAATCCCCGGCAACGGCGCCAAAAATTGATGTTGTCAGAATCAAGATATAAAAGTATTCTTTACTTTTCAAAGGATTTGCAGTGTGGAAGTAAAGGTCGAACCCACAGAGATTGATTACTACAGCAACTTAATTTTAAAACCTAAGTCTAATTAATTAGGAAAAACGGATTTTGATTTGGATTTAATTAAACTGATAACAATAAAAGTAAATCTAAACTATGAAAGCAATTAAAAGTGTTTTTAATGAATGTTTAAGGGAACCTAGGATTGCAAATCCACCACTAGTTTCATAATAGGAATATTTATGAATTACTTTAGCTTATTACATAGGATGAATATGGGGAATTGTAGCTACAAGCCCAATTCCTCCGACAAGAAGATAATCATGGTTCAAGCACCAACATAATCCATCTGCGGATAGCACGAATTATCTCACACTAAACTAGGGTTGTGATCTAATCCGTCTAACCTAGGCATGGACTATTCGGATACTTGATAGCACGAATCAATAAAGCACCATCACATGTAAACAATCTAAACAAGCACATCAAGAATAGATCGTTGAGCACATCACAGTCAAAATAGATCTAAGACAAGAATAAATTCTGAAAGCAATGATTTAATCAATGTAAGTACGATTTATTTATAAAATCCTCTAAACATGTGACTGTCATCCATACACAATAAAACTAAAATAAAAGCATAAATAAAACCCTATTACTCATCTAGGGCTTCATTGAAACCCTAGATCGATGATCTAAGCTGCCATAGGAGTAGAGATCGGCAAGTAGTTGATGGAGGAGGCCATGGAAATCCTTGGTCTTCTTCTTCTTCTCCTTGCTTCTCCCTCTTCAAGGGCTGGAAGTGTGTGTATATGGCTGTATATGAATGTGTATAATAGTTGCCAACCCCCTAATTGAGTAAATTTGGAGTTTATATAGAGTTTGTACAAGCTTTGGAAGGCTTCCTAACCCGAAACGAACTGAAACGCATGTAATTTACAGTCTGGACGTCGTTTAGCAGTCTCGTTTGCACAGGAGTCTTCAGTATACTGAAATACGCAACATTGGTTTTTGGGCATATCGCGCGAGCGGGTCGCGCGAGCGAGTTATTGGGGGTCTCGCGCGAGCGGATCGCGCGCGCGATTCTCTGATTTTCGCGGGCGCGGGTCGCGCGCGCGACTTGCATTTTTCAGCTTCTTTCTTTCTGACTTTTTCACCCTGTTTAGCCTGGTTTAGTTGATTTCTTCCAATACCTGTCAGAAACTAGAAAACGAAGTAAAAATATACAAAAACAGGATAAAAAGGTCTAACAAATGTTCGTTAAGACATATAATTAGGATTAGTTCTCTCCCGATCAGTAAGAACATGAGCAAATGCAACACAACCAAACACCCGAGGAGGTAAAGCAAATAAGGTTTTATCAGGATATAAGATAGAATGAGGAATGCCACCATAAAGAACAAAGCTAGGTATACGATTTATAAGATAACAAGAAGTTAGAACAACATCCCCCCAAAATTGCTTAGGGACTTTCATTTGAATCATAAGAGTTCTAGCTACTTCTAGAAGATGTCTATTCTTACGTTCAGCAACTCCATTCTGTTGAGGAGTATAACCACAAGAAGATTTATGTATAATCCCATAAGAATCACAATATGATTGAAGTAATCCTTTAACGTATTCTAAAGCATTATAATATTATAAAGTGCGAATAGTACAACCAAATTGAGTCACAATCTTACTATGAAATAATTGAAAACTGAAGAAATTTCAGAACGATCTTTCATTAAAAATATCCATGACATTCTTGAACAATCATCCACAAAAGAAACAAAATAAGAAAAACCTAACAGACTCTTATGCCTAGGTGGACCCCAAATGTCGGAATGAACCAGCTCAAAAGGAATGGACCGGCGATTATTTTGATGTAACAGAAAAGATACTCTATGGTGCTTGCCTAACTGACAAGCCTCACAATCTAACGTAGACACAGACTTAAAAGACGGAAAACCCAGCTTTAAGGACTGCATCAACGGATGACCCAGACGATAATGCCATTGATGCGGTGAGACAACTGCATGTAAAGCCATCGGTTTATTAGTTGAGGAATGTTGTTCAAGGTAGTAAAGACCATTATGCTCATGACCTCCACCAATCATCTTCTTTGAGCCGAGATCCTGAAAGACACAACAATCAGGGTAAAAGGTTACAGAACAATTAAGTGATTTAGTAAGTTGACTGACGGTCAAGAGATTAAAAAGAAATTGAGGAATATAACTGACAGAAGACAAAGTAAGAGAAGAGGTCGGAGAGACAGAACCGCTCCCAAAAATGGGACAAGACCAACCGTCAGCAAGTACAACTAAGGACTTAGCAGGTGAACGAGTCAACTTTGAAAAATTATTAGACTTACCAGTCATATGAGCAGACGCTCTTGAGTCAATAACCCACGGGGAAGGAGCAGAAGAAGAGAAACATGTAATGTAACCTGAAGGAGCAAAGCCAGTGGAATCAGACACGGGTAGCTGTTGTTGTTGCTGGACCAAGGCATTATACTCCTCCCGAGATAGAGTGATAGACTCACTAGAAGATGTAACGGCTTGTGGAATAGGAGCACTAACTTCCTGGTGAGGAGCAGAGGGATTATCAGATGTGAACAAAGCTGGATTAGACAAATTCTCCCAAGGCTTACCATGAAGATCATAACATCGATCAACTGTGTGATTGTCACCCCCATAGTGGGTATAATAAAGAGAGCCAGTTCTCCCACGTCCTCGACCTAAACCACGACCACGACCACGACCGGGAGGACCCCCTCGTCCTCGATTATTATTAAAACCTGGCTGGTAATTACCAAAACCACGGCCCCCACGGCCTCGATGACTATGAAAATTGTCACGACCACGAAAGTTCCCCTGATTACCTGAATATGTGACTAGTGTAGAATTATCCTTCGCATAGGGTTCAGAAGCAGTGGAAGGCTTAGTAGTCACACGAAGGATGCGAGAATACACATTACTCAATGAAGGTATGCTACCATCTCCTGCTAATATTTGTGACTTGACGTGTTGAAGGTTAGGATGTAACCCAGCAAGGAATTTAGAGACATAAAATTCCTCACGTTGTTTCTTCATAACTTCGATATCATTCGTAATCGGATGATACTGTGTTAACTCATCCATTAAACCCCTGAATGTACTATAGTATTCACTAATCAACTTCTCATTCTACTGAAGAAGAAACAAATTCTGATAAACATCATAGACCCGAGAAACATTGTTGTCCATGGAAAACATCTCGTGAGTAGACTCCCAAATCTCCTTGGCCAAAGACAGAAACATGACATTTGATGAAATAGTTGGTTCCATACTATTCCACAACCAAGACATAACAGTATAATTTTCAGAAACCCAATCATCATAACCTTTATCATCCTGCAAGGGAGGTCCAGACAAAATGTATTTGAGCTTCTTCCTAGCACCTATAGCAACCTTCATAGCTTGAGCCCGCAACAAGTAGTTGGACCCATTCAATTTGGTCGTGATAATTTGAGTACTTACAATATCATTGACATTCTTGGTAGAACCAAAATCAGCCATACTGAAACCAACTATCGAATGGGAGTCTTAAACCAACACACGAACACAAACGGAGAAGCATATTCATAAAGAACACATACCAGACTTTAATCAATGAGGCCCATGGAGGACCGAAAAAGTATGAAGAAGAAAACACCACTCAAAATTGCACGTTGAATGCAAACTATGCGAATCTGTATCAAGAGGGCTCGATTAGGGTTGAGAGATGAAGAAAAAGGGCTCGACTAGCTGTCCAGGTTGCGGCGCAGGTCAATAGGGGGTTGAGAAGGAGCTGTAATGGCCATGGAAGTGGATGGGGGTTGCGGCGTAGGCCAGGGAGGGACTGGGGGTTGCGGTACAGGCCAGGGAGGGGCTGGGGGTTGCGGCGTAGGCCAGGGAGGGGCTGGGGGTTACGGCACAGGCCAGAGAGGGGCTGGGGGTTGCGGCGCAGACCAGGGAGAGGCTGGGAGGTCTTGCGATGGTTAGGGAGGGGTTGGGTTATTTGGCAATGGTGAGGGAGGGGCTAGGTTAGGACGTGGTTAGGGTTTGATGGTGTATCTCCATGGTTGCTCTGATACCATGTTGACAAAGAGAAAAAAGAGAGAATGAAGGCTTAACCTAATAGGTTAGCCAACATATGTATATATATTATTAATGAAAAAACTATTAACAATTACAAAGATACCCTTATACTTTAACAAGATCAAAAGCAGAAAGTATCAAAAGTTCAACAGCCCCATCCATTCGACTGTGACGGGGACTCAGTCGACTGGGCCTCAATTTCTCAATCGACTGGTGCTTTGTCCGGTCGACTGGACACTATGCATGTAGAATGCCATTTTTTCGTGCAGAAACCAGCCGACTAATGTTCACCCTTCAGTCCACTGATGCCTCTGAAAACTGAAGGAATCTCCTAGTAAAACCGGGGTCCAGTCGACTGTACCACATATTAGTCGACTAATTCCTAGATCTTGCTGAGCATTCTGCAGGAATCATACTAAGGGTCTCCAAACCAATTCCAACACCAAAACAATCAAAATACCATGATTTAAACCATAAATACCGAGGTCTTATTACCGGTTACAAGTACTAATCTAAGTCAAAGTGCTATTACAACATATTACAATTCCCAAATTCTTATTACAAGTTTGGAATAAAACAAAAGTATGGACAAATGGTGATTCCACGGCATTCCTCGGTCTCACTCCTCACGCTTCTTCTTTCCTCATTTCTTATCACATGCAATGGAGTAAATCTCCACTGCTCAGCTATATGCTGAGTGTACAATTCTAAATGTATACTTATATGACAATTCATGTTTAAAACATCTAAAACACATCAAAATAGCCTCTAGGGAGAGTGGTACGCATTCATCCTGTAAATGGAACCGATGCCGTGAAAGGCACACCTCTCTCATAAATCCTGTACACTAGTTGGGTCTTCGTCCATACCAGGTATCGTGTCCTGGTTAGGCTTTCCTCCATACCAGACACAACCACACTCAATATCACAATCCTCAAGGTTCGAGGAGCTTGCCCCCAGATGAAATTGCACCAAACTCCCCTTTGACCGAAGTAAACACCATAGCATGCACACATAAACAGTTATACATGCTTTTATCGCAGCTACACGTGCATAATTAACGGGCCTAATTAATACATGAATTTTGCCTGAATCCAAATTATCAAAGTCGATATTCAAAATATATAAATTCCAAATATTTCATAGATCTAGAATTCATACCTCGTGCGATTCTTCTAAAACTTTGAAAGATCGACTAGAGGCCCGAATAAATGTCGGATCTCAGCTTATACGCAATTCCTACAAGTTTTTTTTTTTGGGTTTTTCTCAAATTTCTAAAAATTAGATTTTCAGAAAAAGTTAGCCAAATGCAGCCTAAGAGGTATCAAATCGAAGCTCTTACCTCGAGGAGTTCACATCTAAAATCTAGAGAAAAACTAACGGACGAACGGTCGTCGATCAACGTCGTGAAGCTCGTAGCAACCAAATCTCCCTTTTCTCTCTCCTCCAAGGATATTTTTAGAAAGTTTTTAATTAACAAAATCTCAAGTTTATCTATTTATAGGCACGACTTTCGTAAATTGCGTTTACCTCCCCACGAGTTTCCAATACTTCTAGTTATCTCCCGAAACGTCTTAAACATTTACTTTATTATTTCACGAGTGAAAACTAAAATTTATAAAAATCTCCGACTAAGTTCCGTTTGGGTCCAAAATAAGGATCCAAAACTAATCTATGTGGAAGCTCTATACCACCTACCTTTTATACACGTATCACTCACGTTCTCACCACAATATTCAAAATAATCCAGAATAATATCAAAACTACTAGAATTTATAAAAAAACAAGTATAATTAATATTCATAAAAAATACCAGATAAAGTCAACTAATATTTAAATAATATAAATGTCATTTAATCATGCCAATGCATCATGTATTACCAGATTCCTGTGTCTCTACTTGACACCTCACCGTTGACCCACGTCAATTCATCTCAATTATTAATAAACATTAATAATTTCACATGATACCATAATGTCATATTAAAATGCATGTAAATTCTAGAACGGGTGTGACAACTCTCCTCTAGAAAAAGGAGGTTTGTCCCCAAACTTATACCTCATAGATCAAATAGCTACAAATACTTATTCTTCATTTCTTCTTCACTTTCCTATGTAGCCTCTTCAATCGTATGACTACGCCACAACAATTTTACCATTGGAATCGTCTTCATTCTTAATACTTGCTCTTTTCAATCCAAGATCTCTACCGGGTATTCGATATAGGTCAAGTCTTCTTGGATTTGCAATGGTTCTGGCACTATGATCTTATTCGTATCCGTCATACAACGTCTCAACATCGATACATGGAAAACATTATATACATACTCCAACTCAGATGACAAAGCCAATTGGTAAGCCACTGGTCCTACTCTCTCTAGGATCTCAAAAGGTCCTACAAATCTCATATTAAGCTTCCCTCGCTTTCCAAAGTGTACAATGCCTTTTGAAGGCGATACTCTCAAGTACACAAAATTTCCCACTTCAAATACCATAGGCTGTCGCTTAGAGTTCGCATACCTCTTATATTGACTTTGAGCTACCTTAAGTCATTCCTGGATCATCTTTACCTTCTCGGTAGTCAACTGTATTATCTCAGGTCCTAACAACTTTCTTTTCCTAATCTCGGTCCAACAAACCGGCAATCGACACTTACGTCCATACAACACTTCATACAGTGCCATTCCGATACTTGATTGAAATCCATTGTTGTAAGCAAACTCAATCAATGGTAAATGCTTCTCCCAATCACTCCCAAAATCCAATACGCATTTACCATTGATTGAGTTTCCCAATCACTCCCAAAATCCAGTACGCAAAGTCTAAGCATATCTTCTAGAGTCTGAATCATACACTCTGACTGTCCGTCAGTCCGAGGATAAAATACAATTCTACAACTCAACTTTGTACCTATAGCTTTCTGTAGACTTTCCCAAAACCTCGATGTAAAACTACTATCACGCACTGATATAATCACTACTGGGATCCCATGTAGTCTTACGATCTCTTTCATGTATAATTCTGCCAACCTCAAAGGTTTAGTCGTCTTGATCGGTAGAAAATGAGCTGATTTCGTCAATCTGTCAACTATAACCCAAATCTTGTCGTTCTTGCTAGACGATCGTGGAAATTCTGAAACAAAATCCATTGTGATCTCATTCCATTTCCACTATGCCACTGGTAATGGCTATAGTAGTCCCATAGGTACTTGTCTTTTGCCTTGACTTGCTGGCATGCTGTACATTCAGACACAAACTTGGCAACTTTCCGCTTCATACCTCTCCACCAAAAGTTTTCTAGCAATTTCTGGTACATCTTATTACTTCTCGGGTGAATTGAATATTTAGTACTATGAGCCTCCTCTAGAAGTCACTCTTTCAAGTTCTTTACATTTGGTACACATAACCGATTCCCAATCATCAATAATCCTTGTTCTAAGGTAAACCCCGATTATTTTTCCAAAGGTTTTTCGTCTCTCATCTTACACAGGTAGAGATCATTGAACTGTTCTACCTTGATCTTATCAAAAAAGTCTGGGTGAACTTTGATCGCCATCATTAAGCCACCATTGGTTTCTAGGATCACATCCAAATCTAAGTGTTTCATTTCCTTTACTAATTCTTTTTGTTGAGTTAGCTAATCGGCTAAGTTCCTTGTCGTCTTCCGGCTTAAATCATTGGCTACTACATCAGCCTTTCCTGAATGACACTCAATTAAAATATCGTAGTCATTCATCAATTCTAACCATCTTCTCTGTCTCATGTTCAAGTCTCTTTGCGTGAAAATATATTTAAAACTCTTGTAATCTATGAAAATCTCACACTTCTCTCCGTACAAGTAGTGTCTCCAAATCTTCAAGGTATGGATTACTGTGGCTAATTTGAGATGATGAGTCGGATAATTTACCTCACGTGTCTTCAACTGTCTTGAAGCATAGGCAATCACCTTACTACCTTGCATAAGTACACACCCCCACCCCTGATGCGAAGCATCACTGTTAATGACAAATCCCTCAGTTCTAGATGGTATCGTCAGAATAGGCACTCTTTTTAATCGTGACTTCAGCTCTTAAAAACTGTGTTGACCTTCTTGACTCCATGACACGACTTGAAATGTGTTCTCCGAAGAGTACGTCCAAGTGTAGACGGTCGCGTCGCGTTAAAACCGGTAAGACCGGGTCGAATCCCAAAGGACGGAGAATAGAGGCAGAAAACTCTAGATTGAATCCTAAAATGAAATAAAAGATGATTTCTTTTAGATGGGGGTTGCTACCAGTCCTATAGAGTAAATAAAAGAAACAAGATAAAGTGAAGCGTTAACTTAACTAGATAGAATTAAAAACCGTGATATGAAATTAGATATGAAAAAAAAGTAGGGAACATGTGAGTCCACAAAGTACCAGCCACTACCATGATTTAACAAAAACAAACAGCTGGGGTTTTGTCCTTAGAGTATTCCTTATTTCGAAAAAATGATTAAGTTAAGCATTCTAGACACTAAGTATGTAAATCTTGCATACTTAGTGGTTCGTTTCCCCAACTTATTTATGAAGGACTGAAATAAAAAGTTAATTAAAGCCATGAACAATAACTGGCAAATTGAGTATGAAATATTCGATGTGTTTGTTATGAATGTTCATTGAGTTAATTAATCAAAAGAACTCTTATTTCAAAATCAGACTGCAATTTGGACTAAAAAGATCAATTTGGGTTCAATTTCTGAAACAAAAGTTACTGGAATACAAAAAGGAGTAAACCCAAGTCATAAACATACCAATCGATTGACATCATGTCAATCGATTGATAAGGAATGGCTTTCAATCGATTGACAAGTATATCAATCGATTGACATGGAATCTATGTCAATCGATTGGATTCTGTATCCAATCGATTGGCATTGACTCTTTCACAGAATCATGGCAGAGGGCTGGGAACAATGTTTCCTCACATTATTCCCAACCAGGATCTACTCAATCATGTTTAATCTAATATAAACAGAAACATTTCGAAGGAAATTATAACTAATAGGCATGGATTAAACTTTGAAAACAAGAAATCTCATAAATCTAATTCAAATCAAACCAAGGTTTAAAAACTTATTGTATCACAATTTCTAAAGTAGCACAACAAAAAGAGGAAATAGACCTGAACTTAAACTGAATTCGAAAATACAAATCCTCCAACTTGAGCTTTATTTTTAATCCGAGAAGACCATGAAAAATCCTACAAAACAATACAAAATGAGCTAACCCCTTACCCTCTTCACTCTCCTCTATATATAATGTCAATTTTTCGGGTTAAAGGTGTCCAGGTTCACTCCATAACGGCTGGTCGTCGTCCTGATTGCTGAAATCTTGCTCCATTAACACAGACTGCTTCCAATTTTATTCAATCGATTGACAAGATATCAATCGATTGATAATAAATTCAATCGATTGACAAAACACCAATCGATTGATCATAAAAAGATGTCAATCGATTGATATAATGGCAATCGATTGGTACCAAGACTTCATCCATTTGTTTATTGAGTTATTCCTTTCAACTTGTTATTCATTTTAACTTCAGAACCTGCATTCAAAGAGCTAAACACAACAACATACCACGAAAAATACATCATTGTGTAAAGAAACGAATTAAAACACAAGTACAGGTATCACTAGAGAAATGGGGTTAAATCTAGTCAGTTCTTACTCCTTATCGAGCTAATATTAAGCTAATATCAGCTCTCATCATGACCCCCAACTAGCGCTTTGCTAGTCTCTAGCAATGAAGCGGAATTATCACAAACTAAGGCGACCAACAATTGACGTTACAGTTTTATTGAGCTAAAACAAAAGAGAAATCCTAACTCACTGTCGCAGGAATCGCGGTTGCATTTAGCGTTTGCAACAAGCCTTTGAACCCTTAGGTTAACCCTAATGGACGAGTTGTGTCTCATGAGGGTTTTCAGAGAATCTACCCACAAAATTCAAATGTCAAATTTTCTAAACTCGTCAAAGAGCTTCAATTTCTCTTTTATGCTAAAAATTCTGCTTAACAAGGACATGAATTCCTTTATCATGCTATGGAAGTAAACAACATGTTACAAAGTAACTATTCAAGTTAAACTACATCCACAGCCTTTATATATCCTTGTGTGTGTGTGGGGAGTTAAAAACTACGACAGAAATCTTTATCTTAGAATTATTTAGATTGACATGTTTAAGACTTCATAGTTTCAACTCAATTCTCACATGGTTTACGCTCAAAAATAACAATCACTCTGAAACTGGCGTAAAAATTATGCACTCGTAGTATGAAGCTCAAATGAGTAAATGTAGAGGCAATCAAACATGCTTACATACTAGACACTGAAGAACGCTTGTTTTGAGGTGCATGAGTCCCATGGATGGAATACCAATTACTTCAGGAGCGCGATCTACTGTGGAAAAACTCATTTCAGACTCGAGATTTATTAATATAATCTAGAATCCTTAGGACTTGTGACAGAAATATGAAGAAAGGTTAAAGATGGTGAAATGTGGAATGGGTTCAAGCATGTGACATATAATATCAACTTTACTTCGCCAATTTTATTTATCCAACCTCCAATTTCTTTCATTCCTTCATTTTCTTTTTCACTGATTTTTTTTTTTTGTTTACTTCTTCTCTTCCTCCTTTAATTATTCTCACAAAACCGTCACATGCTTGACTATAAATATGTAATTGTAAGTAGAAGCATTGATTTGTGATAGGTAGGTGGGAATTTAGACTTTCTCAGGTGATGAGGCGAGACAATGATGGCCTAAATCATCTTCTAAACATAATAACTTATCTCGAGTATTTCCTGAGTTTTTTAAATTAGTAAATCCTGAACGTTCTCCTGACGCATCAGCCAAATGAAACAAGTATGAGACTCTTAACTAGAAAAAGGTGCATTCCAAGAATTGACACGAGTTTATGCGATTAACCCTCAGAATAAAAGAATGGCTCAAAACTCACTAGGGTTTAAAGTTTTACTATTAATCCATTAATCATGACAATCGTATTTCATTCTAATTCAAAGATTCTTTCGTGATTGTCAACTCGTGCAAAATGTTTTCAGGATATATTCAAGCTATGGACGTAAAACTAGATTAGCGACAAAGTATCATGTAATCGAAATCCATAATATAACAAGAAAGACATGAATGCATCATTGCACAATAAATTAGCGAGGAGAAACGAGGTTTTGAAAGTTAGAAATTTAACAACGGTTTTTTTTTTTAAAACTGTAAGGAAACAAAACAAACTAGGAAAATTTGGAAATCAAAATATTAAACAGGTGTGCATTTTAAATTCAAGAGAATACAGGTGGATATCTACGCTCTACCCCCAACTGAAATCGACATTGTCCCCAATGTAAGTTTTTCAAGTAAAAGAAGATATCACCTGATTCAAGTATTTCAGTATATATCAGAGGATTCACCTGTTGTAATATTCCAAACTCCACAAACAACCAAGATCAAATAGCATGGATAATAATCGAGAGCATACAAACTAAAAAAAAAAAACACAATCCATGAGTAATAGAACTATCTGTAAAGTAAATCCAGATGTCTAATATAGTCTATGTACAGATAGGTATCCTAAAATCATCATCCAGCTCCCAACAACCAACCAAACCATAAAATATACACAATCAAGTATCCAAAAGTAATCAGCCAACCCAAAATATCCACAAAGACAAAATAAAACTGACACAAGAGAGATCGTAAGATATAAAATAACAGAACACTCTCCCGCTCTCAAAAACTCCCTCCTAAGGCTCAACAGTCTGGTCACCAGATGGCACAGGCGCATCATCATGACCTGGATCAACAACCACCTCACTGTCACCCTCAGCAGCTGTCCCAGTCTGGGCGACAGCCGCCGGGTCACTCGCAGCTGACGGTGGAGCAGCAGCTGGAGGTGGTGGCGGTGTAGGTGTCTCCAAGACTACTCCCTCAGGCTGAGCCGACGTAGAAGCTGGATCTGTCGGAGGAGGTGGCATAGATGAGCGCAAGGATTGCTCGATCCCAAGTAACATCAAAATCTGCTCAATCTGACCACCTAGCCGCGACATCTGGGTAGCTAATAATAACTGCTCTGCCGTGAGCTCTCTAACCATCGCATGAAGCTGAACTCTCGCGGCTCGCTCCTCTACCAAGAGGTCGTAAATGGTCTGGAGAGATGGAGGGGTAGATGTAGAGGCTGAAGGTAATGTAGAAGCTGCAGGTGGCTCGCGCTTCCCCAACTCGTACTGACCCTCAGCCGCAGTCGGCGTCCCTGAGTCCTCATCCTCCTCCTCCTCAACTACAACCGTATCCTGACCCTCCGCCTCTGGCGTCCCTGGGTCCTCATCCTCCTCTTCCTCTGATGTTGTGTCTTCCCTCTTCCTCTTCTTCCTCTTGCTGCCCTCTCCCATCTTCCCCTTTCCCTTTGATACTTTTTAAAATTGAGCTGCTGATCGTCTAGCAGCAAACTCACCAAAAACACCAATCTTTGATTTCAACAGTGCCTCTCCTACTGGTATCACCAACCCTGCCTCCTCGCACACTCTATGGATCACCCATGCACCTTTGAGGTGCTGAGCCTTGCTGGGATGACGTGTAGGCTCAACAAAGAACTCGATGAAGAGCCGAGCGAGGCAAATAGGTAGACCGGTCCCAATAGCGTATAAAACTCTCGCGTACCACCCGGCGAAATCTAACTTATAGGTCGTGGGGAGAATGCAGCTGCAGAGAGTCAAATGTAGTAGATGATAGTCCATTGTCAGGTCGTGGTCATCGAACACTGTGATCCCCGAGTATTTCTTAACCTTCCCGCCTGAGATCTCTGTGGCCACAATGTCATATGATGGAAATGGACGGTCGGGATGAACAGGGTACATATGATCAGGGACCTCTGGGATACCAAGCGCCTGAGAGACTGTAGCTGGGCTGAACTCAATTGCCCGTCCTGATACACACGAGAAATATGTGTAGGGGACATTCGGTACCTTAACCATACTGGCACATGCTGGCCGAATCCACGAAGCATAAACTTTCTTCTGAACAGTGAGGACAGGAAGCCAGCTCAGAAAAGCGCGTAAACGCGTGAGATGAAATGGTGGCTTATCGTCACTCCAGAGATTTTCCAACTGCCGCTCGACCATAACTTCTCTAGTTCTGAAATACTTGGTAAACCAAGTATTTTCCTTATCATTTCTGAACCCGTGAGCAAGCGGTGGGTCAGGGATCTCGAGAGAAGTGGACTTTTTCGGATGGGGCCCACTGTCCTTGGACTTAGGGGCCATAGGAGCTGTAAAAATAAAGAAACCAGAGAGTTAGGATGAAAGAAAGAAGGTTCTGCATCTCTGGTTATGTCAATCGATTGACATAAATTGTCAATCGATTGAAGTTGTATTCCAATCGATTGAGCCCTGATGTCAATCGATTGACAACAGCGAATATAGGGGGCTGCCCACAACAAGGTCTCACGTCCCCCTTTATACAAATTAGTGGTCTTAAGACCATGAGGAGCTCCCGCTCCCTCTATCATTCTGAATGAAGAAATGGAAGATTTTGGGATTGAGATTACCTCGATAAAAATCGCGGCGAAAACTGCCCACAGATGAATGAGATTGATGGTGATGATGCTGCGATATGTGGCCCCAAAATACTCTCCTTCTCTTATCCCTTTGTCCACGTGAGGGCAAAGGCGGTGGAGGTGGTGTGGCCGAGAACGACGGTGGAGGTGAAGATGGAGATGATGATGGTGATAATGAAAGGGACGGGGAGTGAGGGAAAAGGATGGGAAAGAGTTTGGCCTCACTCACCCAAAAATCGCCTAATCCCTCTCTCTCTCACTGATTTTTTGAAATGAAATGAGAAAGAGGGAGGTAAACAGACAATACGTCTGGTGATGTAGTCAATCGATTGACAACGGATGTCAATCGATTGAATAGAATTCATGTCAATCGATTGACAAAACTATCAATCGATTGGATACCATTTCATACCAATCGATTGACAATAATAGCAATCGATTGATATTTAGAAATTCAAGGGATTCCAAATGGTTTACATGTAATCACCCCCAACGGTTTAAGAATGCATTTTCAAGACAGAAACAAGACTTTAAGCATTCAAACAGGAGTCAAACCCATCAATCACACAAGTAGGAAGAATTTATTCCAAACATCATCAATTCATGGTTCAAAATGGATTATTAACATCCAAAGAGTACAAGATCTTGGTCGGGAAACAAACAAACACAAAGAAAACAAGAAATGAAATTCTGTCTTATTCATCTGCCACAGGAATTATCAATTCTGCTCAGGTTCAGGAGAAGAAAAGTCTTCTCCTACAGCATAATCCACAGAGTACTCCACGACTTCCCCGTCTGAATCGATTTGAAGGTCTTCCAAAATTTCTCGAACTGCGCAAAGAAAATTCCAGGTATTTATATTGGCAACAACCGCAATAGGGGAATCTGGGCATGAACTGGAAAGTGGAGTAAAAATTGGCCTTTCTTGTTCCCTCTGTTCTGGGGTTCCTGGAGAATGGACCCCATGGTAGAGCAAATGTGGAAGGTAATGTAATGGATTCATTTGCCATGGATTCATCCTATAGCCAATCAAAAAGACAGAATGAGAACAAAAGGAAGCAGAAAATAGAGAAGCACACACAGAAAAGAAAACTATTATACAACAACACAAGGTTCTCAAATTTCAAGAAGAAGAATCAGGATCATCCAGGTGGATGGTCTCTGATTCTGGTTCAAACCTCTCCAAAAATGGTTTTAAACGTTGTCCATTGACTTTAAAAGCATTACCATTCTTTGGATTAACGATTTCTATTGCTCCGTGTGGAAACACTTCTTTGACAACAAAGGGTCCTATCTACCTCGACCTCAGCTTCCCGGGAAAGAAATGAAGCTTTGAATCATAAAGTAACACTTTCTGTCCCGGTTCAAGCTTCTTTCTCAGGATCGATCGATCATGCTTAGCTTTTAATTTTGACTTATAAGTTCGAGCACGATCATATGCATCATTCCTGATCTCTTCCAATTCATTGAGTTGTAGTTTCCTCAATGTACCACTTTCATGGATATCAAAATTTAGCAGTCTAGTGGCCCAATATGCCTTATGCTCTAATTCCACAGGCAAATGGCAAGCTTTTCCAAAAATCAGTCTGTAGGGAGACATCCCAAGGTTCGTCTTGTACGCCGTCCTGTATGCCCATAGAGCATCAGTAAAACGTTGTAGACACCCCATTTTGTCGGCTATCATATTTAGGAGACCCATAGCTTGGTGGTTCACAATGATCGTAAAAGACTCAAAAGGACTCCTGGAAGTCAGCTCTATCTCTCAGAATGCTCAGATTGACCAAAATGCCCCTGAAAGCCCGAAGACTCCCAGATTTGGTCCCGAAGTTCTGAAAACATGCTATGTCGTAAGAAAAATGATAAAATGAATTTTTAAGTAAAACTGGATGAAATCGTCAGCTCCCAGAGACCCCCGGAAGTCCCGGAAGTTCCCCGAAAGTCCCCGTTGACTGGTTTGACCAAGGTTTGACTAGGTTTGACCAAGGTTTGACCAGGTTTGACCAAATTTGACCAAGTTTGACCGAAATCTTCCGAATTCACCAGAATCATTAGAAAAGTATTAAAATGAGTTTTAAAAGAGAATCGAGCGAAAACATCAGCTCCTGGGAGCTCCCAGAGGTTCCCAGAACTTCCCGGGAATCCCAGGTTTGACCGGTTTGACCAAGATTTGACTTTGGAATCGGGGCACCGAAACAATTTTCAAATATTTTTCATGGATACTAGAGGTCAATAGCTTTCCGACGGTATATCGCACATAATTTTCGGATTTAAAACGAGTTTATTATGAATTTCCAAAGGCGAAAAAGGCGATCAAATCGGCTTTTATCGCGAATACCGTAAAACTTTTCAAAGTGACCTATCCCCGAACTATTTTTTATGTAAAGTAGACTCCATTACCTTTCCAACGGTATATCACAACCTCAATTTGGAGTTCGTATGCATTTTCTGTGAATTTCGGACGAAATAGGGCCTTTTCGCGAATACCGGAACCTCTGGGGGCCTAAACGTAATTTTCTGGGCTTCAGAGGAGCACTGCCGCCGCGGCACTGGCCCACTGCCGCCGCGGCACTGGCCCAGTGCCGCCGCGGCACTCATCCCTCGCAGAGTCCATTTTTGTAATTTTTTTGGGGGTCCAATTTGATTAATTGAAAGCCAAAACGACATAGTTTTATGTTCACAGTTGTTTGAGACCAATGGGAGTACTTCTAAAACCCCAAAACCACCCCAAATTGGCCTATTTAAACCCCCCATTGCTCTTCATTTTGGGGGGGCCAAGTGCAAAGCTTAAAAAGTTGTAGAGAAGAAGAGAGATAGAGATAGGTTTAGAAGAGAGAAAGGGAGCTTCTCCCATTGATTTTCCATAAGAAAGTGAGTTTTATTCTTGTTTTCTTCCATCATCCTTCTATATACTTCACATTCAAAGTCCACTCCAACCCTCATTCTTGAGCATTCATGAGATAGGAAGCTACTTCCATGTCCAAATGTCAAAATCTATGAGTGAAACACCAAGCTACAAGTCCAAAATCACATTGATTATCATCTATTGATTGCTATTTACTTGCTTTGATTATATATATGTTCATCTCTCCTTATCTCATTTCTTTTTCTTTTCTTTATTTACTTACTAGTTCATCATCATCTAAGTGATGACATGAAGTTTGGGGTGAGTGAATCCTTATGGATAGTAGCTCTTGACCTCAAAAACATGTTTGATAGATGATGATCATAACCTCAATACTTCCAAGGTATTCTTGGAATGTATTGAAGTTATGCCCAAAAATAAAATAAATCTCTCCAACAATCTTGGAAGTTCTTAAATGATGAGTTTGATGTAGGTATTCTAAGTGGCTATAATCCTTATTGAGTGTTGAAAACATGTTTTCAAAACATCTATTTCAAAACCCCCTCTCAATCCCTCTCATTTGATTTCAAGAAATAAAACTTTGTTTTCTTCAATATCTCTAAAACAATGACCCAAAACAGTGAGCTATTCAGATTCAGAGATTTGTTTTGAATTAAATACTCAAGTCATGATGATGAAACCACTTGGAAAACCTTCCTAATACATCATAGTTTGTCCCTAATTTTTCCCATCAATTATAGAAATATGAGAGTATTTGTTTTGGATGTGAGAAGTTCACATTCATAATCTGCCTCTGTTCTCACAGAATGTTCACCCAACTTCTTGCACTTATTCTGGGCATTTTCATCACTGTACATATACCTTTTCTATTTTTTTTATAAAACTTGGGTGTCTTAGGAAACTTTTGGTATATAATGGGTCATCATAAACCTTTTCTTTGATTTATGAAAAATCATACAAAATCAGTCAACAGTGCAGCTTTTGTTTCTGAGTCATGTGTACATTCTGATTTGTTTCTTTTAATCTGTGATAGCTATTGATGTTTGGCTTTTTGGGTTATTTTCTAGACACAATAAGAATGATCTCAGATTTTTCTCACATTTTTCTAGGCACGTTTGACCTCCCATTATAATGTTGCAAAGTGCCATATGCAGTCTGTCCACTATTCACAGCAAGCACATTTCAACTTTTATTCTTTGATTTGATGCTCATATGCATTCCAAATTAGCTCACATCTTAGGAAGTAGTTCATACTACATTTGTATATATCCCATGTTGATTTAATCCATTCATTCATGCACATTTTAGACTTCTAAGTCATTTTAGAAATCCATGAACACAAAACACACTACAACCTTTGCACATTTTTAGGTTCATACAATACATTCATGCAAGATTTGGGGTTTTTGTAACTCTTAATCCAAGAAGATTATAAGGAATGAACTTGATCACACGTTCATGCTTCCCCTCGATCTAATCATCCTTTCTCATCCGTCCCGGGGATTGAGAGATCTTCTTTTCTCAAAAAAATAACATGCATCATTCTAGTTTGCTAAGCATATTTTGATTTCTTTAATTATTTGCTTCAAGAACAATTTATGTCCCCTTTAGATTAGGAAAACTTGATTAATTGATATATGATTAGACGATTTTTCCTAGGTTTATTTGTGTGATTTTCACTTTACATTGTATGATATTTGACTTAGATTTTATGAATGATATCTTATCTTTTGATCTTCAAATTTCAAGATTTTTATGCAATGTAATATACTTATCATAAATATTAATTGCCGAACCATACATAGTATAAGATGATTATTTGGATGCTAATTGAGGCCCGTCGAAAGACGGGGCGAGTAGAGGGTGTTTTAGTCGCGACAAAGGCTCCTTCCTCTCTCGTACCAAAACCCCGAACCAAGTTCTTTGGTTATGAAGGGCCGGTGCCCTTATCCGCTTGGGTGAGTCAAAATTAGGTTTCTTGGTTCCTTAAAGACCAAGTGGCGACTCTGTATCTGTTTTCAACAGACCTTTCTTTCTTTGATTCAAATCAATTTCAAAACAATCTCAAACAAGAGAGAAGCGGTGGAATCCCGGTATCCACAATCTGGCGACTCCACTGGGGATTTTTATTTTCAAAACAAAATAATACAGAGGTTTGACTCATAAGAAGCATCCTTAAAATCATCTTTTTACTGTGTCTGGTTCACTGCATTGCACTCTTGCATTTTCCCCCTCCGACTGTGTCTGAAACGCGGCGCTGACATTGTTCAGGTCTTGCTGTGCCAGGGCACAAGTCACCGTTGATACTGTACCTTCCAAGGTATATCAAAAAGAGTAAAAACCTCCGTACTGTCTCTCTGACGGTATATTGGAACTCTCGTCAACGGACCCTCTTTGACTAAACCCAGCCTTTGCATATAGATTCCTGTAGAACCTTTCATAGGACTGTTCATTTATCTTTTCAGATAGGACAATGTGATATAACTGCTGTATGCCCTGATGGGATTACCTGAGCGGTGTAGACGCTTATGTAGCATAGAACAGAACCTCTTTCTTATGATTCCCAAGGCAATCACTCACATGTGATTACATTGAGTTGACCTGCCTAGGCACCATGACAGGAATGTCTGCTCCATGCTCACAAAGATATACACTGCAAACCTTGTTTATCGGTCCTAAGACATAGGAGTATGAAAACGTGCTAGACAGTATGATCACTATCACCACATATTAACCAGTTTCTTCCAGAAACTCTGTCCAGATACCCCAGATATAAACCTGTTTCTCCCAGAAACTCTGTCCAGATATCCCAGATATAAACCTGTTTCTCCCAGAAACTCTGTCCAGATATCCCAGATATAACCACATATTAACCTGTTTCTCCCAGAAACTCTGTCCAGATATCCCAGATATAAACCTGTTTCTCCCAGAAACTCTGTCCAGATACCCCAGATATAACCATATTAACCAGTTTCTCCCAGAAACTCTGTCCAAGATTACCCGAAGTATCCCAGAAATCCTTGTTATCCCTTGGTGGTCATACTGGAAAGTAAGGTTAGCACACTCTGTATGGTTAGGACCTTATTTGTTTAACTGCTGTCTGTTAGAAATAGAAGCATCATATAGATTAGGACTTACATCCGCATGCTTGTCCCATTTGCATGCACCATTCCCCATCAATCTGCACGCACTGTCTTGAGTCGGTTCACATCACTGTCTTTGTCTGTCAAGAGTCACCACTGTCAAGATCTAATCTAGTCCTCTCAAAATCTGTCAGGTTAGTATAGATTCCCAAGGTCAGCAGTCAGCGTCCTCTTCGTGGGTCAGGAGTTCGGATAATCGATTGATCAGAATCAGTCCGACAGCTTACTTCAGCATGAATCAAGAAGAATTAGAAAATAAGGTCACTGTGTTGGGAACAACCATAAGCCAGCAATCTGATCGCCTGGCCCAAGTTTTGAGCTTCATGGAAGAATTGAAACAGCAACGGCCGCAACCTCCGCCTGGGTTTGAACCACCCCCACCTGAGAATAATGGGGAGGAAAACTGGTTTCAAGGGGTCCCACCCTTTGCGTATGAGAAGAAGCTTCAAGAGAAAATGGATAAGGTTGACAAGTTGGAAAGCGTACTGAGGAAAAGCAAGGGGGTCGATGATTATATGTTAGACCTGGAAGGCCTCTTTGAGCCCATCAAGCTGAAACTGCCAGAGAATTTCAAGATGCCTGCCATCGACCGTTTTGACGGAACAGGGAATCCAAAAAGTCACATCAAGTTGTGCATGAGCATCTTCCAATCGATGGGCTGCACTCATGAGCACATTGCGATGCTGTTCCCGCAAACCCTTAAGAATGCCGCACTATCCTGGTTCCTAACCCTTGAAGCCTCCAAGACCCGAGTCTGGGAAGACGTTGCTAGAACTTTTATTGATCACTACTCTTACAACCAAGAGTTTGATATCACCATCCGGGATCTAGAGACTACCAGGCAGAACTTCAATGAGTCCTTCACTGCGTTCTTGAGCAGATGGAGGAATAAAGTGGCTCAAATGATCCACAGACCTGTTGAGAAAGAGCAAGTACGTATGCTGGTCAAGAACATGCAACCAGTATATCATGACAAGCTATTCTACCAATCCATCTCCACATTCGAAGAGCTATTTGAAATAGGCACCAGAATAGAGGATGCCATCAGAGAAGGAAAGTTCAAAAAGGATGAACCCCAACACCAGTCCAAGAGACCTAACTACTCCCTGGACTCCCCGGATATCAATGCACTTAGCAACCAATCAATGGCCTGCGCCCTTCGTCCATACCAGTCCATTCCGCCAAATCGCCCAAAAGGCCCTCGCGAATTCTCCAAACTTGATGTTCCTCTTTCCACAGCCTTGGACCACTTACTCAGAAAGGGCCACCTACAGCTCCTCCCTCACAAACCGCTACCGGATCCCATACCCTCCCACTACAACATGAGCCTACGATGTGCTTACCATCAAAATCTAGGCCATGCCACCGATCAATGCATCCGCCTCCGCCATGACATTCAGAACCTCATAGAGGATGTATCCCATCCTAATCCAATCCACTATCTTGGCTTGGACCAACCGATCGAATGATCCCTTCCGTCGATGCTAATGAATGTTGAAGCTACGCAGTAAAGTGATGGTGTTTGGAACTTCTGCTAAAAATTTAATAAATGGGTCGCAAAGACACTCCATTTGAGACCGGGTCGAATCAATTTGAGTCTGTTCTATGTTCCGAGTCCATTTCAATTCTAGTCTTGTGATCGAGTCTGTCTGTCATCGAGTTGTTAATAAGTCTGTAAACCTTCTCTATTGATGGAATAAAATCTCATTTTGCTTGATCTGATGTGCCTAGTCATAAATGCATGAATCACTAAACTGAAGTGTCACTTTTCAAATTACCATGGATATTACTCTGCTAATAATTTTTCTACAACAAAACAAAAAAGAATCCTAAAAGGTTAAAGTCGATTTCACGCTGACACTGATGAAGAGCTAGGAATTGATAGTCTTACTTTAAGAATTTAAAGATGCTCTTACCTCAATCTTGAAAAGACATACTTGAAACTGACTTGGGGCTTGCCCAACACCCTTTCCACCATTTCTACCATTTCAAAGCCTTGGGCCCAACCCAATTGATAGCCATGCGAACCTGTGCAGACTTGGTCCTTGATGGTAGCCAAACATTTCAATGAGTTTCATCTCCACTTTCAAAAAAAAAAAAAAAAAAAGGCTCGCTAGGTTGAAAACCCGAAAGGGCACCCAGGCAAAAGTTAGAGCTGAAAAAGGTATTGATTTCCAAAATCTGACCCTAGCCAGTCAAAATGTTGGAGAAAATTTTGATGAAACAAATAAGAGAATCATACGCTTCAAGATACATCTTAAGAACGTGCCAAGATCACATTTCAAAAGGCACGGAATGACCACAAATAAATTTCGAGAGCTGACATGCACATTCTGGAATTCTGAGATTGCGATTGAAGGATCTTGCAAGAATCAACTACATGAAAAGCAAGAATTGACTGGCTAGGCAAAAGTAAAAAGGATCAATCCTCAAAACAAAAGAAAAAGAAAAAGAAAAAGAAAAAGAAAAAGAAAAGAAAGGGAGATTGAAACTGAATCTTTTTTATTCAAAGCTACCACAAGTGGCTCAAGTTTGAACTTCTTTGACGATTGGTTTGAAAAACCCTCATACCTCAAACCCCTTATTTCAAGCCTTGCCTTGAACTACGCTCGACCTGATTCCCGCTCGGGGATACGTAGGCAACCACAACGGTTTGGTCAACCCACCTACCTAAAAATCAACCCGCTTCTTTCCGACCATGGCCCGAACTACGTTGGACCTGATCCCCACTTGGGGGTACGTAGGCAGACTTACAAAAAGAAAAAAAAAGATGACTCGCTAGGTCGAAAATCCGAAAGGACGCCTAGGCAAAATTAGAGTTAAATCAAAGGTGAGCAATAACAAAAGAGAGAAAAGAGCTTGCTAGGTCACCTCACTGGTGCCTAGGCAAAAGTTATGAGCATTTGAGAGATTAAAGTCACGGTCCATGCCTCAAGCCAGAAAATCACCTTCCACACTAGGGGCAAACATCGGCTACCCGCCTCGTTTGCCTGACTTTTACTATCTACCCTTCATACAAGGGGCAAACTTTGGTCACCTACCTCGTTTGCCCAAAACCTCCAATAAACCATCATCCAAACTAGGGGCAAACTTCGGTCACCCACCTCGTTTGCTTATGAATCCCACTTTGTACACCTCAAACTAGGGGCAAACTCCGTTTGCCTAACACAATCCCTTCACACCAAGGGCGAGTTTTCAAGTTACCAAGTTGTTTTGAAAATTTTGAAATAGAGCACCTTTTACTCTAAAAGCTAAGGCACTAATTCAAAGCACTTCCTGGAAGAAGCAGAAAATTGACTAGATCACTAAGGAGGAATTTTCAAAAATCAGATTTATCAGCAAAGTGCTACCATGTTAAGATGAGGGGTGAACACCAAAAGAGAAATGGTACATCGTTTATGACAAAAGCACATCAAGTTTTGACAAATATGTCATCCTCGTGCGTCAATGTCTGTCAAGTTTTTGAGTCTGTTGTAGCCTCAAATGTGTAAGTCAACAGCGGTTAATAAAATTTTCAAATCAAGTTATAAAGAGCATGCCAATACAAGTAGGAGTACCAAACACCATTACTGTACCGGTTAAGGCGTCAGCATGAGAAGCGTCCAAACTTAGGGCAAATGCGAATTTCATCCCTTTCCAAACCATCGAAAGTTGACCATCATCTCCTTGCAACATAAGTCCATGAGTGGCTGTTGATTACCTTCCCTCGTCCATGCAACATAAGTCCATGAGTGGCTATTGATGGATCCCGGTTCCGGGCCAGCAAGATTTGATCAACTATGAGAGATTCGAATTTGAATCCTGGTTCCCGGTCAAGAGAAGTAGTTGAAGAGAGATCCCAGAAAGAGTCGCTTCATCCCCAACAGATTCAGTTTAATCCCCAGCAGGCATCTCGATTCGTACATCATCAGTTCAATCTATAACAGTCATAGTAAGTTCACTATCGACTCGTCATCTCGATTCGTACATCGTCAGTTCAATCATGACAGTCACAGTAAGTTCACTGTCGACTCGTCTTCTCGATTCGTACATCGTTAGTTCAATCATGACAGTCACAGTAAGTTCACTGTCGACTCGTCTTCTCGATTCGTACATCGTCAGTTCAATCATGACAGTCATAGTAAGTTCACTATCGACTCGTCATCTCGATTCGTACATCGTTAGTTCAATCATGACAGTCACAGTAGTTCACTGTCGACTCGTCTTCTCGATTCGTACATCATCAGTTCAATCTATAACAGTCATAGTAAGTTCACTATCGACTCGTCATCTCGATTCGTACATCGTTAGTTCAATCTTGACAGTCACAGTAAGTTCACTGTCGACTCGTCTTCTCGATTCGTACATCGTCAGTTCAATCATGACAGTCACAGTAGTTCACTGTCGACTCGTCTTCTCGATTCGTACATCGTCAGTTCAATCACGACAGTCACAGTAAGTTCACTGTCGACTCGCCTTCTCGATTCGTACATCGTCAGTCCAATCACGACAGTCACATTAGTTCACTGTCGACTCGTCTTCTCGATTAGTTTGATCGTCAGTTCAATCTATGACAGTCACAGTAGTTCACTATTGACTCATCATCTTGATTCGTACATCGTCAGTTCTTCTAGTCACTGTTAGTACAACTTTTGATCCAATCCATGATAGTCACAGTAGTTCACTGTTGACTCATCCTCTCGATTCGTACATTGTCACTTCTTCTGGTCACGATTAGTCCAACTGTTGATCCAATCCATGATAGTCACAATAGTTCACTATTGACTCATCATCTCGATTCGTGCATCGTCACTTCTTCCGGTCACGGTTAGCCCAACTGTTGATCCAATCCATGATAGTCACAGTAGTTCATTATCGACTCATCAGCTCGATTCGTACATCGTCAGTTCATTAATCATCATTGGTTTATCATCACTCTCATTCAAAATATGCCGTGTTCATCATTCTCATTCAAAATCTTAGGCTTCTATGTCCATTAATGGGGCTTCCATGTTCATCGCTTGGCATCTCGGGATTTCATGTCCATCACTTGACGTCTCTTGACTTCTGTGTCCGTCTCTTAATTTCTAGGGCTTCCGTGTCCGTCGGTTAACTATCAAACGGCATCTCCGAATATAGTCCTCCGGGACCCCACATCCAATTACATTCGCTTGCGAAGCACACTTCCCAAAATTCAGAAGTTTGCTCCAAGACTTAGAGTATTCAAACCTTGATGTCCCTATTCGGGTCAATAACTGCATCATAGTTAGAAATACCAACACAACATAAGTCCACTTGGAGTGGCACACGCCCCACTACACCGGCTCATACTAGGGTCACAACACTAGGCATGATAGGACTCATGACATAATTCATATCACATCCATGCATTGCATATCATCCTCATAGCATAGCATCTGCATGTCTTGTTGTGCATATGTGATTTGTTTTTTTTGTGCCCTGAACTACGTCCTGGTCTGATTCTCCTTGGGATACGTAGGCAGCTCACACAGAGCACGACCAGCACTAGCCTCAACATCATCGCATCTTTTGCAACGTTTTTATCCTAAATCTATAGCCTCCAAAAGACCTGTCTCTTCAAAACTTTGGCACTCGCTTGCGACATGCGTTGCCTCGCAAGTTCCTGCCAAAGAGGGGCAAACTGTAGACACCCCATTTTGTCGGCTATCATATTTAGGAGACCCATAGCTTGGTGGTTCACAATGATCGTAAAAGACTCAAAAGGACTCCTGGAAGTCAGCTCTATCTCTCAGAATGCTCAGATTGACCAAAATGCCCCTGAAAGCCCGAAGACTCCCAGATTTGGTCCCGAAGTTCTGAAAACATGCTATGTCGTAAGAAAAATGATAAAATGAATTTTTAAGTAAAACTGGATGAAATCGTCAGCTCCCAGAGACCCCCGGAAGTCCCGGAAGTTCCCCGAAAGTCCCCGTTGACTGGTTTGACCAAGGTTTGACTAGGTTTGACCAAGGTTTGACCAGGTTTGACCAAATTTGACCAAGTTTGACCGAAATCTTCCGAATTCACCAGAATCATTAGAAAAGTATTAAAATGAGTTTTAAAAGAGAATCGAGCGAAAACATCAGCTCCTGGGAGCTCCCAGAGGTTCCCAAAACTTCCCGGGAATCCCAGGTTTGACCGGTTTGACCAAGATTTGACTTTGGAATCGGGGCACCGAAACAATTTTCAAATATTTTTCATGGATACTAGAGGTCAATAGCTTTCCGACGGTATATCGCACATAATTTTCGGATTTAAAACGAGTTTATTATGAATTTCCAAAGGCGAAAAAGGCGATCAAATCGGCTTTTATCGCGAATACCGTAAAACTTTTCAAAGTGACCTATCCCCGAACTATTTTTTATGTAAAGTAGACTCCATTACCTTTCCAACGGTATATCACAACCTCAATTTGGAGTTCGTATGCATTTTCTGTGAATTTCGGACGAAATAGGGCCTTTTCGCGAATACCGGAACCTCTGGGGGCCTAAACGTAATTTTCTGGGCTTCAGAGGAGCACTGCCGCCGCGGCACTGGCCCACTGCCGCCGCGGCACTGGCCCAGTGCCGCCGCGGCACTCATCCCTCGCAGAGTCCATTTTTGTAATTTTTTTGGGGGTCCAATTTGATTAATTGAAAGCCAAAACGACATAGTTTTATGTTCACAGTTGTTTGGGACCAATGGGAGTACTTCTAAAACCCCAAAACCACCCCAAATTGGCCTATTTAAACCCCCCATTGCTCTTCATTTTGGGGGGGCCAAGTGCAAAGCTTAAAAAGTTGTAGAGAAGAAGAGAGATAGAGATAGGTTTAGAAGAGAGAAAGGGAGCTTCTCCCATTGATTTTCCATAAGAAAGTGAGTTTTATTCTTGTTTTCTTCCATCATCCTTCTATATACTTCACATTCAAAGTCCACTCCAACCCTCATTCTTGAGCATTCATGAGATAGGAAGCTACTTCCATGTCCAAATGTCAAAATCTATGAGTGAAACACCAAGCTACAAGTCCAAAATCACATTGATTATCATCTATTGATTGCTATTTACTTGCTTTGATTATATATATGTTCATCTCTCCTTATCTCATTTCTTTTTCTTTTCTTTATTTACTTACTAGTTCATCATCATCTAAGTGATGACATGAAGTTTGGGGTGAGTGAATCCTTATGGATAGTAGCTCTTGACCTCAAAAACATGTTTGATAGATGATGATCATAACCTCAATACTTCCAAGGTATTCTTGGAATGTATTGAAGTTATGCCCAAAAATAAAATAAATCTCTCCAACAATCTTGGAAGTTCTTAAATGATGAGTTTGATGTAGGTATTCTAAGTGGCTATAATCCTTATTGAGTGTTGAAAACATGTTTTCAAAACATCTATTTCAAAACCCCCTCTCAATCCCTCTCATTTGATTTCAAGAAATAAAACTTTGTTTTCTTCAATATCTCTAAAACAATGACCCAAAACAGTGAGCTGTTCAGATTCAGAGATTTGTTTTGAATTAAATACTCAAGTTATGATGATGAAACCACTTGGAAAACCTTCCTAATACATCATAGTTTGTCCCTAATTTTTCCCATCAATTATAGAAATATGAGAGTATTTGTTTTGGATGTGAGAAGTTCACATTCATAATCTGCCTCTGTTCTCACAGAATGTTCACCCAACTTCTTGCACTTATTCTGGGCATTTTCATCACTGTACATATACCTTTTCTATTTTTTTTATAAAACTTGGGTGTCTTAGGAAACTTTTGGTATATAATGGGTCATCATAAACCTTTTCTTTGATTTATGAAAAATCATACAAAATCAGTCAACAGTGCAGCTTTTGTTTCTGAGTCATGTGTACATTCTGATTTTTTTCTTTTAATCTGTGATAGCTATTGATGTTTGGCTTTTTGGGTTATTTTCTAGACACAATAAGAATGATCTCAGATTTTTCTCACATTTTTCTAGGCACGTTTGACCTCCCATTATAATGTTGCAAAGTGCCATATGCAGTCTGTCCACTATTCACAGCAAGCACATTTCAACTTTTATTCTTTGATTTGATGCTCATATGCATTCCAAATTAGCTCACATCTTAGGAAGTAGTTCATACTACATTTGTATATATCCCATGTTGATTTAATCCATTCATTCATGCACATTTTAGACTTCTAAGTCATTTTAGAAATCCATGAACACAAAACACACTACAACCTTTGCACATTTTTAGGTTCATACAATACATTCATGCAAGATTTGGGGTTTTTGTAACTCTTAATCCAAGAAGATTATAAGGAATGAACTTGATCACACGTTCATGCTTCCCCTCGATCTAATCATCCTTTCTCATCCGTCCCGGGGATTGAGAGATCTTCTTTTCTCAAAAAAATAACATGCATCATTCTAGTTTGCTAAGCATATTTTGATTTCTTTAATTATTTGCTTCAAGAACAATTTATGTCCCCTTTAGATTAGGAAAACTTGATTAATTGATATATGATTAGACGATTTTTCCTAGGTTTATTTGTGTGATTTTCACTTTACATTGTATGATATTTGACTTAGATTTTATGAATGATATCTTATCTTTTGATTTTCAATTTCAAGATTCTTATGTGATGTAATATACTATCATAGTATTAATTGCCGAACCAAACCTAGTATAAGATGATTATTTGGATGCTAATTGAGGCCCGTCGAAAGACGGGGCGAGTAGAGGGTGTTTTAGTCGCGACAAAGGCTCCTTCCTCTCTCGTACCAAAACCCCGAACCAAATTCTTTGGTTATGAAGGGCCGGTGCCCTTATCCGCTTGGGTGAGTCAAAATTAGGTTTCTTGGTTCCTTAAAGACCAAGTGGCGACTCTGTATCTGTTTTCAACAGACCTTTCTTTCTTTGATTCAAATCAATTTCAAAACAATCTCAAACAAGAGAGAAGCGGTGGAATCCCGGTATCCACAAACGTGACGACCAATCCTTTCTATTGATGTTAACAGTTTTCTCCAGGATATGTTTAATCTCCCTATTGGCTAGCTCTGCTTGACCATTTGACTATGGGTGATATGATAGAGCAATCTTATGGTTAACCCCATATTTTTTCATCAGTGCCTCAAAAGGCTTATTGCATAAATGGGTTCCACGATCGTTAATCATGGCCTTTGGTGTTCCGAATTTTGAAAAAATATTCTCTTTTAAGAATGAGATCACTGTTCTGTGATCATTTCTCCTTGTCGGAATCGCCTCAACCCATTTGGACACATATTCGACTGCCAAAAGGATATATTCATAATGAGATGATGGCGGGAATGGTCCCATGAAATCGATACCCCAGCAATCGAAGATTTCGATAGTGATGATCGGGGTCATCGGCATTTCATTTCTTTTAGATAAACTCCCTAACATTTGGCATCTAGCACATGCTCTACAGAATGCATAACAGTCTTTGAAGACTGTCGGCCAGTAGAAACCGCTACTAAACACCTTTTGAGCAGTTTTCTGAGCTGAAAAATGGCCACCACAGGCCTCTGAGTGGCAAGAAGCTAAAATTTGAGAGATATCTTCCTCGGGGACACATCGCCTAATTACTTGATCCGCACAGTACTTAAACAAGTACGGATCATCAAAGTAAAACCATCGGGCGATGGATAGAAACCTTTTTCTGTCAGGGGTGGACCAATGAGATGGGGTCTCCCCTGTTGCCAGGTAATTGACAATGTCAGCATACCAGGGCAGACTAGTTGCAGCAAAAAGTTGCTCATCTGGGAAAGATTCACTGATCGGAATAGATTGTGAAGAATTGTCTTCAAACGTCAATCGTGAGAGGTGATCGGCTACAACATTCTCCACCCCCTTTTTATCTTTGATAACCAAATCAAATTCTTGGAGCAGGAGAATCCAGCGTATCAATCGCTGTTTTGTATCCTTTTTGGATAGCAGATACTTCAACGCAGCATGATCAGTGAAGCAAATGATCTGCGAACCAATAAGATATTGCCTGAATTTTTCCAATGCGAATACAATCGCCAGCACTCCTTTTCGGTAGTAGAGTAATTACGTTGAGCTCCATCAAGGGTTCTACTGGCGTAGTAGATCACAGTAGGCTTCTTGTCCTTCCTTTATCCTAATACAGCTCCGATCGCTGTGTCACTTGCATCACACATCAGCTCAAAAGAAAGATTCCAATCCGGAGATTGCATTATCGAAGCTGTTGTAAGGTGATGTTTGAGTTTATCAAAAGATTCCTGGCACTTGCTGTTCCACTCGAATGGTTGGTCCTTAACAAGGAGTTGACACAGTGGCCTAGATACAGCACTGAAATCTTTAATAAACCTTCGGTAAAAATCGGCGTGACCTAGAAACGATCGTATTTCTTTCACTGTAGTGGGAATAGGAAGATTGGAAATTATATCAATCTTTGCCTTGTCTACCTGTATTCCCTCAGCAGACACGATATGTCCTAAGACAATCCCTTTTGTCACCATAAAGTGACATTTTTCCCAGTTGAGGACCAAATTCTTTTCCTCACATCTTTTCAGGACTTTCTGGAGGTTCTCTAAGCAATTATCAAAGCTGCTTCCAAATACGGAGAAATCTTCCATAAAAACCTCCATAATCTTCTCCACCGTATCGCTGAAGATGCTCAGCATGCACCGCTGAAAAGTAGCAGGTGCGTTGCACAATCCGAATGGCATCCGGCGATATGTAAATGTTCCAAACGGGCAGGTAAAAGTGGTTTTCTCTTGATCAGCAGGATCAATTTCAATTTGGTTATAACCACTATAACCATCCAGGAAACAATAGAATTGGTGACCCGCTACCCTTTCGAGCATTTGATCCATAAAGGGCAATGGAAAATGATCTTTCCGAGTTACCGCATTCAACCTTCGATAGTCAATACACATGCGCCAGCTCGTGGTTACACGTGTGGGTACCAATTCTCCTGCTTTATTTTCTACCACTGTAATGCCAGCTTTCTTCGGCACTACTTGAGTCGGACTCACCCAAGGACTATCCGAAATTGGATAAATAACCCCAACATCCAGCAACTTCAGAACTTCCTTCTTCACTACCTCTTGCATGTTTGGGTTTAGACGCCTTTGCATTTGACGACAAGGTTTGGCATCTTCCTCAAGGTAAATCCTGTGGGTGCATATGGATGGACTAATTCCTCTTAAATCAGCAACGGTCCATCCTAACGCACTCCTGTGTTGCTTAAGCAGCTGGATCAGTTTACTTTTCTGTTCGTGATTTAAAACGGATGAGATTATCACAGGAAAGGTCTTCTCTTCTCCCAGGAATACATATTTCAATTCTTTTGGGAGCTCTTTCAATTCCAACTCTGGAAATTACAGGTTTGATGGCACAGCTAACTTGGTCTTTGGTGGTAGTTGCTCATATTGAGCCGTCCACATTGTTCTTGCAACTTCCTCTTCAACAACCTCCAATACGGCACATATCTGGCTCATCATTTCATCTTGTGGAGTGTATTTATCCAATTCATAGCATGAGTTAGTCATAATGGACTCCACAGGATCAGAGTGAGCAGTTGAATCAAAGCAATCTTGAATTACTGATTCTACCCAATTCACCTCCTCTTCCTCATCATCAAAATCTTCAATTTTGGGATTTGAAAAGATCTTGATATTCAATATCATGTTCCCAAAAACAACGGTTATAACTCCACTCCTTACTTTAATCGTCGCATCAATTGTTGCGAGGAAAGGGCGTCCAAAGATCACCGGAATCTGAGATTTAGCATTGTAACTTGGTTCAGTGTCCAGCACAACGAAATCAACAGGAAAGACAAAGGTGTCAATCTGGACTAAAACATCCTCCAGCACTCCTCGCGGGTATTTAATTGATCGATCTGCCAGTTGGAGAGTAATGCGAGTGGGCTTAAGTTCTCCTAACCCTAACTGTTGATAGACAGTGTAAGGTAAGAGATTAACACTCGATCCTAAATCGAGCAGAGCATTGTTCACTTTCTTCTGACCAATTATGCAAGAAACTGTTGGCGTACCTGGATCCTTGTATTTAGGAGGCAAATCGTGTTTTACAATCGCACTCGCCTGGCATGCCAAGTAAGCACTCTTCTTAACACTTTGCTTCCTTTTTACAGTGCACAAGTCTTTTAGGAACTTGGCATAGGAAGGCACTTGTTTAATTGCGTCTAGGAGTGGGAGATTGATCTTTACCTGTTTGAATAACTCCAGAAACTCCTGACTTTTCATTTCTTGTTGAGGTTTCTTCAACCTCTGAGGATATGGTGCCGGAAAAGGGCATTTGGTTGCCTCCTCAAGGAGGGGTTCTTTTCCAGGTGTTCTCTTTATTTCATTATCCTCAGGAATTGTTGTTTTGGGCTCAACTGTTTTGCCCTCTCTTTCTTCTTCCACCAATTCTTCTTCATTCTCTACCTCTTCTTCATCACTAACTACAGGTTGTGAGGGCAAAGAGATTTTCTCAATTTCTTTTCCACTTCTCAACACAGTTATCGCCTTGTCCTCCTCATGTGGTCCAGATCCCGAGGGTCCTGTACCCGAGTGTTGGCCTTTAGGATTTGGCTCTGGTTGTGCAGGGAACATGGTTCGTTCTCGATCACCTTGTTGGGCAGCTAACCTCTCTACACTTGTGTTGAGTTTACTCATTAGCTGCATCATCTGCTGCATCATGAGCGTATTAGGATCCTCTTGTGCCTTCTTATGGGGTGGCACATAAGTGTTTGATGAGGTTTGGTTGTTGCTCCCCTTATTGTAGTTAGATTGAGGTGAATGATTTTGATATTGGTTCTGGTGATACCCTTGATTTTGTTGATAAGTAGGAGGAGGGTGGTAACTTTGGTGGTACCCTTGGTTTTGAGGTCGGTATTGGTTTCCTTTATTCGGCTGCCACAGTTGAGATGGGTTTGCTGCAGCAACACTGTTTCTTTGATCAAAACCAGGATGACTCCACCTATCATTGGGGTTGAAACGACCAGGGGCATTTACAACATGTACCTCTACTGGACTCTGTTCTTGATAAACAGGGTATATTTGGCAATGTTGAGAGGTATGTCCCATCTGTAGACAACTAGAACATGACTCCTCAGAAGCGAACTGTATCACTGGATCCTTCTTTGCTTCTAAAACTTCCAACTTACGAGCCAGTTGCTCGTATTTTTCCATTAAGCCATCTTCCGCTTTCAGCTGATAAATACTCTTTTTTCTTGAACTTGAACTGGTTTGAGTTCTCGTCACCTGAGTTTCCCATTCCGGTGCATGTTCGGCTAACCATTCAAAATGAGCTTCTGCTTGGTCCGCATTTTTGCTCATGAACTCACCATCACTCGTAGTTTCTACGAGCTTTTTTGACTTTGGACTTAGGCCATCATAGAAGAAGCTTATTGTTCGCCACTTCTCGAAACCATGATGTGGGCAGAGCAGTAACAAATCCTTAAAACGCTCCCATGCCTCAGCGAAAGTTTCTTCCTCTTTTTGATTGTACATCTTGATCTGTCTCAAGATGTCATTCTTTAATCGATTAGGGAAAAACTTTTTGAGAAAGGCTTCATGTATTGCTGCCCAAGTTGAGATAGAGTTCGGTTTGAGTGACAACAACCATGACTTTTCTTTGTCCTTCAAGGTGAAGGGGAAAAGATTTAATCGGATTATGTCACTCGGGCAAGTCTGATCTGTGAAAGTGCCACAAAGGTCTTCGAAATCTCGAATGTGCAAGTACGCCTTCTCTTTATCCATCCCGTGAAATGTGGGTAGAAGTTTAATCATCCCATTACGAAAATGAAATGTACCCGTGTGTGGAGGAATGCGGATACAAGAAGGTGTGGCAGTGCGATCAGGAGCCAAGAATTCTCGTAGAGGTCGTTGACCGTCATCGATGAGGTCATGCCTAGTCTCTCCTTGTTGGCTCTCCATATCAGACATTGGGTTAGAAGTGGATGGAGTGAAAATAGGATTATCAGCACTATGGATGGAATCTTCAAATAAATTTGTGATGAAAGCTTCAGTGGAATCAAGGGACATAGAAGGACACAACAATACGGCTTGTGTTCTGAAGAACAAAAAGAAAAAGAAAGATAGAAATGAGATAAGAAAAGATTGGATCAATCCAAAGAATCTGGCCTTTGTTACCGTCCCCGGCAACGGCGCCAAAAACTTGACACGACTTGAAATGTGTTCTCCGAAGAGTACGTCCAAGTGTAGACGGTCGCGTCGCGTTAAAACCGGTAAGACCGGGTCGAATCCCAAAGGACGAAAAACAGAGGCAGAAAACTCTAGATTGAATCCTAAAATGAAATAAAAGATGATTTCTTTTAGATGGGGGTTGCTACCAGTCCTATAGAGTAAATAAAAGAAACAAGATAAAGTGAAGCGTTGACTTAACTAGATAGAATTAAAAACCGTGATATGAAATTAGATATGAAAAAAAAGTAGGGAACATGTGAGTCCACAAAGTACCAGCCACTACCATGATTTAACAAAAACAAACAGCTGGGGTTTTGTCCTTAGAGTATTCCTTATTTCGAAAAAATGATTAAGTTAAGCATTCTAGACACTAAGTATGTAAATCTTGCATACTTAGTGGTTCGTTTCCCCAACTTATTTATGAAGGACTGAAATAAAAAGTTAATTAAAGCCATGAACAATAACTGGCAAATTGAGTATGAAATATTCGATGTGTTTGTTATGAATGTTCATTGAGTTAATTAATCAAAAGAACTCTTATTTCAAAATCAGACTGCAATTTGGACTAAAAAGATCAATTTGGGTTCAATTTCTGAAACAAAAGTTACTGGAATACAAAAAGGAGTAAACCCAAGTTATAAACATACCAATCGATTGACATCATGTCAATCGATTGATAAGGAATGGCTTTCAATCGATTGACAAGTATATCAATCGATTGACATGGAATCTATGTCAATCGATTGGATTCTGTATCCAATCGATTGGCATTGACTCTTTCACAGAATCATGGCAGAGGGCTGGGAACAATGTTTCCTCACATTATTCCCAACCAGGATCTACTCAAGCATGTTTAATCTAATATAAACAGAAACATTTCGAAGGAAATTATAACTAATAGGCATGGATTAAACTTTGAAAACAAGAAATCTCAGAAATCTAATTCAAATCAAACCAAGGTTTAAAAACTTATTGTATCACAATTTCTAAAGTAGCACAACAAAAAGAGGAAATAGACCTGAACTTAAACTGAATTCGAAAATACAAATCCTCCAACTTGAGCTTTGTTTTTAATCCGAGAAGACCATGAAAAATCCTACAAAACAATACAAAATGAGCTAACCCCTTACCCTCTTCACTCTCCTCTATATATAATGTCAATTTTCCAGGTTAAAGGTGTCCAGGTTCACTCCATAACTGCTGGTCGTCGTCCTGATTGCTGAAATCTTGCTCCATTAACACAGACTGTTTCCAGTTTTATTCAATCGATTGACAAGATATCAATCGATTGATAATAAATTCAATCGATTGACAAAACACCAATCGATTGATCATAAAAAGATGTCAATCGATTGATATAATGGCAATCGATTGGTACCAAGACTTCATCCATTTGTTTCTTGAGTTATTCCTTTCAACTTGTTATTCATTTTAACTTCAGAACCTGCATTCAAAGAGCTAAACACAACAACATACCACGAAAAATACATCATTGTGTAAAGAAACGAATTAAAACACAAGTGCATGTACCACTAGAGAAATGGGGTTAAATCCAGTCAGTTCTTACTCCTTATCGAGCTAATATTAAGCTAATATCAGCTCTCATCACTCCATTCAAAAGTGACCCTTTTTCTCATCAACTTTGTCATAGTTAATGAAATCTTTAAAAAGTTCATGATAAAACGGCGGTAGTATCTGTAGACACCCCATTTTGTCGGCTATCAGATTTAGGAGACCCATAGCTTGGTGGTTCACAATGATCCAAAAAGACTCAAAAGGACTCCTGAAAGTTAATTCTATTTCTCAAAATGCTCAGAATGACCAAAATGCCCCTGAAAGCCCGAAAACTCCCAGATTTGGACCAAAAGTTCTGGAAACATGCTATGTCATAAGAAAAGTAAGAAAACGAGTTTTTAAGAAAAATCAGATGAAATCGTCAGCTCCCAGAGACCCCTGGAAGTCCCGGAAGTTCCCGGAAAGTCCCCGTTGACCGGTTTGACCAAGGTTTGACCAAGTTTGACCGAAATCGTCCAAATTCGCCGGGATCATTCTAGATCATGTGGAAAGTATTAAAATGAGTTTTAAAATAAAATCGAGCAAAAACGTCAGCTCCTGGGAACTCCCAGAGGTTTCCAGAACTTCCCGGGAATCCCAAGTTTGACCAGTTTGACCAAAATTTGACTTTAAAACCGAAGCACTGTAACAATTTTCAAGCATTTTTCATGGATACTAAAGGTTAATAGCTTTCCAATGGTATATCGCACATAATCTTTGGATTTAAAATGGGTTTATTATAAATTTTTGTGAAAGCGAAAAAGGCGATCAAATCGGCTTTTATTGCAAATACCGCAAAACTTTTCAAAGTGACCTATTCTCGAATTATTTTTTATGAAAAATAGACTCCATTACCTTTCCAACGGTATATCACAACCTCAATTTGGAGATCGTATGCATTTTCTATGAATTTCGGACGAAATAGGGCCTTTTCGCGAATATCGGAACCTCTAGGGGCCTAAACATAATTTTTTGGGCATCTGAGGAGCAGTGCCGCGGCGGCACTGGGCCACTACCGTGGCGGTACATGGCCAGTGTCACGGCGGCACTCTCCTCCAAAACAGTCCATTTTTGTAATTTTGATTGAGGTCCAATTTGATTAATTAAAAACCAAAACGATGTAGTTTGATGTTCACAGATGTTTGGGAGCAATGGGAGCACTTTCTAAATCTCAAAACCACCCCAAATAATCATTTTAGGGGGGCCAAGTGCAAAGCTTGACAAAGTTGTAAAGAGAAAGAGAGATAGAGATAGATTTAGAAGTGAGAAAGGAGTTTCCTCCTACTATTTTTCTATAGAAAGTGAGTTCCGATCTTGTTTTCCTCCACCATTCTTGTATATACTTCATCATCAATACACCTAATCACCATTTCTCTAAGAATTTTTGAGTTAGGAAGCTACTTCCATGTCCAAATGTCTATATCTATGAGTGAAACACCAAGCTACAAGTCCAATATCACATTGATTATCATCTATTGATTTGTTCATTTGCTTGCTTATATACAATGTTCATCTCTTCTTACCTCATTTCTTTTTTATTTTCTTTATTTACTTACTAGTTCATCATCATCTAGATGATGACATGAAGTTTGAGGTGAGTGAATCCTTATGGATAGTAGCTCTTAACCTCAAAAACATGTTTGATAGATGATGATTATAACTTCAAGGTATCCTTGAGGTTATGTTCAAATAAAAATAAATCTCTCCAATAATATTGGAGGTTCTTGATGATGAGTTTGATGTTGATATTCCAAGAGGTTATAATCTCTATTTGATGTTGAAAATATACTTTCAAAACCTCTATTTCAAAACCCCTCTCAATCCCTCTCATTTTGATTTCAAGAAAGAAAACTCAAGTTTTTCCCAAAATCTTCAAAACAGTGAGTCAAAACAGTGAGTGATCTGAGTTCAAAGATTTCTCTAGAACTCAATACTCAATGTATGGATGCAAGACAACTTGGAAAATCTTCCTAACTCATTATAGAACACCCATGATTTTTGGTTTGACTTGGAAATACTTGAAAATGGTCCATTTGGACCCAAACATTCTCTCCAGATATTCTATTTTTGCTGTCACAGCAGCTTGGTCTACTTTTAACTTGTTTTACAGAAAACTTTTCAAAAAGTGTGGTCTCAACTTATTTTTCCCTTGAACTTCAAAGTCTTAGGGAACTTTCTGTATAAAATGGGCCTCTAGATCTTTTTTTATTTTTCATTTTCTAAGAGTTTTCAACATTTCAGTCGACAGTACATATTCTATTTCTGAGTGACCTCTATTGTTTATATGATTTCTCTCAATCTGTAATATTTATTAAAGATTGGCTTTTTGGGTTGTGTTCTAGATACAATAAGGAAGATCTCCATAAAAAATCATGCCCTGAAAACATCTCTAACCCCTCTTTTCAAATTTCAAAAGATCATGTTACTGTACTATCCACTATTCACAGCAAGCATATTTTTACTTCCATCCGTTGATTTGATGCTTACATGCACTCCAAATTAGCTCATGCCTTAGGAAGTAGTTCATACTACATTTGTACATATCCCGTGATGATTTCATTCATTCATTCATATACATTCTAGACTTTTAAGTCATTCTAGGAATCCATGAATACAAAGCACACTACAATCTTGGCACATTCTAGATACATACATTGCATCCATGCAAAGATTTAGAGTTTTTGTAACTCCTAATCTAAGGAGATTATAAGGAATGAATTTGATCACACGTTCATGCTCCCCCTCGATCTAGTCTTCCTTTCTCATCTGTCCCGGGGATTGAGAAATCTTCTTTCCTCAAAGATTAACATGCATCATAATAGCTTGCTAAGCATTTTTTTGATTTATTTGATTATTTGCTTCAAGAACAATTCATGTCCCCTTTAGATTAGGGAAGCCTAATTACTTGATACATGATTAGACGATTTTTCCTAGGTTTATTTGTGTGATCTTTCACTTTACATTGTATGATATTTGACTTAGATCTTATGAATGATATCTTATCTTTAGATCTTCCATTTCAAGTTTCTTATGTGATGTAATATATTATCATAGTATTAATTGTCAAACCATACATAGTATAAGATGATTATTTGGAAGCTAATTGAGGCCCATCGAAAGACGGGGCGAGTTGAGGGTGTTTTAGTCGCGACAAAGGCTCCTTCATCTCTCGTACCAAAACCCCGAGCCAAGTTCTTTGGTTATGAAGGGTCGGTGCCCTTTATCCGTTTGGGTGAGTCAAAATTAGGTTTCTTGGTTCCTTAAAGACCAAGTGGCGACTCTGTATCTGTTTTCAACAGACCCTTTTCTCTCTTTTTCAAATCAATTTCAAAACAAAAAAAAAAAGTGGAATTCCGCGTGTGCACAGTATCCCGCTAAGCCTAAGACACTTTGAATTTCTAACACTAAAGTCGGTCTCTACCAATTAGACACAACTTCTACTTTGTGAGGATCAACTGATACTCCGTTCTTGTCAATCACGTGACCAAGAAAAGTTATACTAGGTAACCAGAATTCACACTTCTTTAATTTCCTGAATAGTTGCTTCTCTTACAGCCTTTGAAGTATAAGTCGCAAATGTTTCCGGTGCTCTATCTCACTTGACGAATAGATAAGAATATCGTCGATGAATATGATCACAAAGTCGTCCAAGTAGTCCTTGAAGACTCAGTTCGTAAGATCTATGGACGTGGTTGGTACATTTGTAACTTCAAATGGCATGACTGACAACTCGTAATGTCCGTAGCGTGTTCTGAAAGCTGTCTTCTCTACGTTTTCAGTCTTTACTTTCAACTTATGATAACATGATCTCAAATCTATCTTGGAAAATACTTGTGCCCTACGAAGTTGATCATATAGGCCATCGATTCTCGATAATGGATACTTATTCTTGATTGTTAGTTATTTTAAATCACGGTAGTCAACACACATGTGCATTGAACCGTCTTTCTTCTTCACAAACAATATATGAGATCCCCATGGTGATATACTAGGTCGAATGAAACCTTTGTTAAGTAGTTCTTGTAGTTGGATTTTCAATTCCTTCAACTCCACGGGTACCATTCTATATGGTACTTTCGATACGCATCGCATTTGACACTATCTTAATATTAAACTCAACTTCCCTCTCAATAAGAACATCTGGTAGGTCATCGGGAAACACATCTGGATACTCTTGTACTACTAGAATATCTTCTATTATCGATTCAGTCGCCAAAGTATCAGTTACTGAACACAGAAATCCCTGACATCCCTTTTTCAACAACTTACCTAATCGGATAGCTGAAATCAAGTACGACCACGATATAACCACATTCCCTTAAAAACAAAAGTTCCCAGACACCGATGATAAAAAATTAACTTCTTTCCGTTCATAATCTATCGTGGCTAGGTTATGAGATAGCCAATCCATTCCCAGTATCACGTCAAAATGGTTCACAACAATTGGTATAAGGTCTAAAGTCATCAACTTCTCGCCTAGTTAGATCTCATAGTTCTTATATACTGTGGACGTCACTATCGACTTACTAAGAGGTACCGTAACAGATAATTCATATCCTACAGGTGCTGACTTAACGTTCAAATGTCCAACAAAATTATGCGATACAAATGAATGCATAAATCCCGAATCAACGAGTATGCATGCTAAGTGCTAACATACAAGCACCATACCTGAGACCATTGTATCAGTAGCAACTATGTCTCTAGGGTTCATCTGAAATAATCTTCCCTGACATTGCTCTGTCCTTTGTCCCTCGTCATTAGACTGCTTAGGCTTTGAACCACGAGAAGCCATAGAACTTGTCCCTTGCTGAGGACGCTTCCTTGGACAATCCTTCGCTCGATGTCCCAAGGCACCACAATCAAAACACTTGAGTTGCTGATAGGGTGCAGAACTCGCACTATTTTCCTCTGTGGTTCTATTCTGGGAGTTAGTCAGAAAACATCAGCCCGTGTATGATTGGTTACAAAGCAGATACAATGGTATGTTACTGGGCATCCTTCTAGAATCACTGAAACTAGAGCCTCGCAAAAACGGCCTCTTAAAAGATCCACCTTGGTGCCGGTCACTACCCTTATAATCTCGCTTTTCTTGTTGATTCTGTCTCGATCGTTCCATCCCACTTTTGGCTACCAGCGCCGTTTATTGCACTGTTGCCACTGTTGAAAGTTTGTACGTCTCCACCCTTAAAAGAATGTTGTCTCTTAAACCTTCTTTAAATTTCCTTGCTCTATCCTCCCCCTCTGGTAATAAACCTTTGCCAAACCTTAGTAATGGATTATACTTGAAAGTATACTCAGTTACAGTCATATTTCCCTACCTAAGATTATCAAACTCTCTTTTTTCGCATTGTGAGCAGCCCATGGAAAGAATCGACGATTAAACTCTGCCTTGAACCCTCCCACATAATCGGTGCCCCTTGAACCAACACATTTACCCACCAATTATGGGCTTCTCCCCTCAGTACATCACTTGCAGTTTCAATCTTCTCTCTATCTGACATCAGAATAGATCAGAAAATTCGTTTCATGTCTATGACCTAATGCTCCGCCAGCGTTTTTTCAGCCGTTCCCTGAAATTTCATTAGTTTCTTCCTAGTAAACTGTTTGGACACTTATACCTCTATTCGTGGGTGCATGTACCATAGCTATTGGTGCTGGTTCGAATGGAGGTGTTGGAGGCAAACGCTCTACTATATTCCGTATCATATCTCCCATGTTCCCAATCATTTCTATCATTTCATTCATACGTCGGGTATATGGCGATAATTCTCGGTCATCACTCATGGTTACATTCCTTTTACTCTTGATGCATAAACACTATGCATAAATGGCAATAACAATATCATGTATGCACAATAACATACATATGCCCAAAATATCTCTATCATGTATGGATGCAATCGAGAATATGTGCCAAAACACTCAACACTCCACTCGACGTCGAACGTTCCCAAAATTTTGTTATCTCTAGCTCTAATACCACTAAATGTCATGACCCATCCCGCTACACGCAGAAATAGGACACAAAGCACGTCACCAAGGCTAATCCAATTCCATTAAAGTAAAATAGCAGTGGAAACATAAGCAAAATCCATTAAAATTTGAGTTATAAAAAGTTTTGTCCAATTGAAACATTCCAAAAGAATCCTTTTGAAAATATAGAGGTCCAATCGACTGCAGCGGGGCTCCTGTCGACTGGAGATCAAAAGCAGAAAGTATTAAAAGTTCAACAGCCCCATCCGGTCGACTGTGTCGGGGACTCAGTAAACTGGGGCCTCAATTTCTCAGTCGACTGGTGCTTTGTCCAGTCGACTGGACACTATGCATGTAGAATGTAATGTTTTCGAGTAAAAATCAGTCGACTGATGTTCACCCTTCAGTCGACTGATGCCTCCGAAAACTGAAGGAATCTCCTAGTAAAACAAGGGTCCAATCAACTATGCTATGGATCAGTCGACTGATTCCTAGCAGTTTGTTGAGAATTCTGCAGGAATCACACTTAGGGTCTCCAAACCAATTCCAATACCAAAACAATCAAAATACCATGATTGAAACCATAAATACTGAGGTCTTACTACTGGTTACAAGTACTAATCTAAGTCAAAGTGCTATTACAACATATTACAATTCCCAAATTCTTATTACAAGTTTGGAATAAAATAAAAGTATGGACAAACGGCGATTTCTCGGCATTCCTCGACCTCACTCCTCACGCTTCTTATTTCCTCATTTCTTATCACCTGTAATGAAGTAAATCTCCACTACTCAGCTATATGCTGAGTGTACAATTCTAAATATATGCTTATATGATAATTCATGTTTAAAACATCTAAAACACATCAAAATAGTCTCTAGGTTGAGTGATACACATTCATCCGGTAAATGGAATCGATCCGGTGGAAGGCACACCTTTCCCACACATCTCATATACTAGTAGGGCCTTTTCAATACCAGGTACCGTGTCCTGGTTGGGCCTTCCTCCATACCAAACACAACCACACTCAATATCACAATCCTCAAGGTTCAAGGAGCTTACCCCCAAATGAAATTGCACCAAACTCCCCTTTGACCCAAGTAGACACATAGCATGCACACATAAACAGTTATATATGCTTTTATCGTAGTTTTACGTGCATAACTAACGAGCCTAATTAATACATGAATTTCGCCCAGATGCAAATTATCAAAGTCGATATTCAAAACATGTAAATTCTATATATTTCATATATCTAGAATTCATACCTCGTGCGATTCTTCTAAAACTTTGAAGGATCGACTAGAGGCCCGAATAAACGTCGGACCTCAGTTTATACGCAATTCCTATAAGTTTTTTGGGGTTTTCCCCAAATTTCTAGAAATTAGATTTTTTAAAAAAGTTAGCCAAATGCGGCCTAAGAGGTATCAAATTGAAGCTCTTACCTCGAGGAGTTCAAATCTAAAATCTGGAGAAAAACTGACGGACGAACGATCGTCGATCGGCGTCGTTCGTCGATCGGCGTCGTGAAGCTCGTAGCAACCAAATCTCCCTTTTCTCTCTCCTCCATAGACATTTTTAGAAAGTTTTTAACTAACAAAATTTTATGCTTATCTATTTATAGGAACGACTTTTGTAAATTACATTTACCTCCCCACGAGTTTCAAAACTTCTAGTTATCTCCCGAAATGTCTTAAACGTTTACTTTATTATTTCACGAGTGAAAACTAAAATTTATAAAAGTCTCCGACTAAGTTCTGTTTAGGTCCAAAATAAGGATCCAAAACTAATCTCTGTGGAAGCTCTATACCACCTACCTTTTATACACGTATCACTCACGTTCTCACCATAGTATTCAAAACAATCCAGAACAATATCAAAACTACCAGATTTTATACAAAACAAGTATAATTACTATTCATAAAAAATACCAGATAAAGTAACTAACATTTAAATCACATAAATGTCATTTAATCATGCCAATGCATCATGTAGTACCAGATTCCCGTGTCTCCACTAGACATCTCACCGTTGACCCACGCCAACTCATCTCAATTATTAATAAACATTAATAATTTTACATGATACCACAATGTCATATTAAAATGCATGTAAATTCTGGAACGGGTGTGACAAATTATTATGAACTTAAATGTGCATTTGAGGAGTTACATGAGGAGTTGAAAAATTTGAGAATCAAATAAATTTCTCTTGAAAAGAACTTTTCAATGATTTCAAATGAGTTAATTATTTTGAAATCCCAAAATGAATCTTTGAAGATTGAAAATGAAAAACATGCTTCAAGAGCACAATCTTCAAATGAGCTTGAAAAAAAAATGTGGAGTTGAAAAAGAAATTGGAAGATTAAAATCTCAAAATGAAATTTTGAGGAAAAAAAACTTGTTTCAACCAATCAACCTTCAAGTGAGTTTATTGAAAAAGAAAAGGTTGAATTGAAAAAGGAGATTGAAGATTTATCAAAAATCTTAGCAAAATTTACCCAAGGTGAACAAAATTTGAATATCTTTTTGGGAAAACAAAAATGTGTTTTTGATAAAGTCGATTTGAGATTTAAGCCCACATGCAAGGAAAAGAAGTACAAAAGCTTCTTTGTAAAGTCCACATCTTCCACTTCAAATTCTCAAAATTATCACAAGAATTTCTTTGTTAAGGCATCAATCTCAAATGAGACCCTTCCCCATATAACTTGTCATTATTGCATGAAAAAGGGGCATGTTAATTACAAAAGTTCATTTCGTAAGAAAATTAACATGATTTGGATTGTGAAAGGATCTTTCCCTACCTCCTCGACAAATGTTGCATCCAAGAGGTGCTTGGACAATAGTTAAATCTCTCACCTTAAGCCTAGTAGGAGTAGGTTTGATTAACTTGTTTTGACATTTCTCTTGATTTTGATAGCATGCTAATCTTGTTTGATTTATCAAGTTATTTTGTTTTGATGTTCATAGCTATTCTATCCTCCTAAGGAGATTATGTATAGTTTTGATCTTACAATTGATATTTATTCATATATGCATATATTGAGGGGGAACATAGTTTTATGTTTACTTAAGTTGATTTAGTATCTTTTTGCTCCATGATATGTTTGCTTATCTTGAGGGGGAATTTTTAGTTCAAATCCCCAATATTTTTGTTGTTGTCAAAAGGGGGAAAATTGATAGAAATGTAAAAAATTAGGATAATGATAGGATAGAGATCTTTAAAAATAAAGGGAAAATGATAATAGAGATTTTTAGAAAGTTGTCATTCTTGGATTCATACTTTGTATATCTTGTTGGTTTGAATGACAACATGAAAATGACTCTTATTGTGCTTTAATTGTTATGTTTCCATTACATGTTTTGACATCATCAAAAAGGGGAAAATTAGTAGCCTTGAATTTCTTTAAGGCATTATTTATGTTTGTTTTGATGATGCCAAATCTAGTGATAATTGTATGTTCATAACAGTTCTATTTCAATCAATTATCAAGTCATTTTCATTGTGTTAATCACTTGATTTATGCATTTAAATGTTCTAACTTTGTTTGAGATCATGAGATAGCATATGGTGAAGTCTAAGAGTGATGGAGCTCAACAAGGATCAAGTTTGAAGACTTGAAGATTTTTCATCCTTGGTTGAAGACTAGGATTTATTTGTAAGCATTTTGATCAATCACTCATAGGGGCTCAAGTAACTTTAATTGAACTTTTGGATCCTTACTTTCATACTTTAAAATACTTTCAAGGACGTAAACATACTTAGACCACTTAATAAAATTCATTTCACAAAAGTTTTCAAGTGGCTAAGTCAGAATCAAGTACCCTTTGCAGATGGGTCATATTTAAAGTCAAACCTGACAGGACCGGCCCTAGACATAGGCGATGTAAGTGGTCGCCTAGGGCCCCCAATTTTTGGTGTTTAATTAGGGCCCAAATTTGATGAAGGAAAATTATAAGGTCTTAATTTTGAAAAAAAAAATTATGTGTAATATGTTGGTCCAAAAGACCATCCTATGGATATCGCATTTTTCTTACCCACAGCTTTTTTTAAAACTTCTTCAATTTTCAAAATACAAAACACGAGTCACCACTTAATTTTTAAAAGGAAAATTGAGAAACCGTTGGAAAGCAAACTGATCTTTTTTGGAAACCAGAGATTTCTAGGTTCGGAGTTATGGAATGAGAGGGGAAGGAGCCCAACGGGCTAAAACACCCCCTCTCATCCTATCTCGCGATAGGCCTCTACTCATCATCATTTTAATCGAATTATTAATCATAAATGTGCCCTCAACTAATACATAGATATAGATATACATTGCAAAAGCATGTCTAAAGGGTGTAAGATTGCTAATGGAAAAAATAACATTCAAAATCACATAATTCAATTAGCAAGCAATATGAAATGTAATCGGAAACAAGAGAACTTACCCGGAATCCAGCCGCAAATATAGAAACGTGCAATGCATACAAATAAATAAAAACCTAAAGGAGTCTCTAATCCATGTATACACATAAGGCAAGACCTAATTCTAAGGTGTCGCATATGAAGTCAAAAATCAATAAAATCAAGAAATAGTTAAACTAAAGAAGGGTTGAGAAATCATACCTCAATAGCGCTACAAAACAGAGGGTTAGTCCACAAGCCTTAATCAAGTTAGAGTATGAAATTCTAGATAACATCCTTAAAGTTCTAACTTAAATCTATCTAGTATGAAAGAATTGACATAATTATGAATTCCTTCTAATTGGTTGGAAATGCATCATTTCTATAGATATACAAGTCTCAACTAGGAGCCAATGTAATATCCATATAGAGATGATGTAGTCCCAACATGGTCACAAGGAACTCACAATTAGGTTCGATTAAGTGCAATTTAATCCCACCACAAAAATGGATCCTAATCATAAGTATCAACCCACATGGATGAATGCATATGAATACATGAACATGAACAAGGGTAAGCTATGAACTATTCTTTGATTTGGATCATTTAGCCTTTTAATTTAAGTTTAATTAATCACTATTAAAACATATTTCAAGCCTTAGGTTATAGGAAAGTCATTTGAACCATTATTTGCAAAGTTTGCCAAATCTGTCATAGAATTTTGAAAATTTCAGAGAGCAGACCAGAACTTCAAAAATAGAAAAAGCATGATTCCCATGGTTTGATGTCAATGATTTTGGGACACAAGATAAATCTGTGAGTCTAGTTTCTAACCCAAAATGAAAATCAAAGATCAACGGTTCAATCTCCAGGAATTAGACAAAAACCAAACATCACTAAGAAATTTACAATTCTCTGTCTAGAGATTTTGTTTGATTTTTTAAAAAATAGTAAAGAAATATGAATGACTCTAATCTTTTTAGGAGTTCTTATTAACACATTAACCTTTATAGAAAAAATTATTTGAGTCAAGAATACTTAATTAAGGCTCTGATTTACTCATTTCAAGAAAGTGTTACTGTTCTGAAATTCCGGACAGATTATGATTGCTTTACAAAACTCATGACCAAGCCATCTTAAACATGAAATCTTATCAAAACAAAAATCACAGTGGTAGATCTTTGCATAATGAATGATCTCCAAATGGTCTCATTCAATTCCAACAGTCAATTTTAACAAAAAAATTTTGATCAAAGGTGGTTTTTGAACTCACTTCACAAATGTCAAGTTCATCTTTTATTTGTTAACTCTTCCTACCAAGCCATGAAGATTGGCTTTACCCAAATTACTTCTCCTTCCACTTGATGGTCATTGGAGACTAAGGACACTTATAGATTCAACAGAGTATGAAGAAGCTTCATGAAATCTCAAATTAATGAACCTAAACCATGGAGATAGGTTTAGACTCATCGACCAAACATACTAATATCAAGCTTAACCCATTTATAAATCATTAGTTTACAAGAAGATTAAAGGATCCAAGTCAAGGGACTCAAGTAAGACATTGAAGGTCTCATAAATCCCAAGAGATGAACATAATCAAAAGAAAAAGAAGTTAAGGTTCAAATAATATCCAAGTTAACTTTTACTTCATGATTTATTTAATCTTAAACCTTAGGTTACTTTGATCCAAACTAATAAAATGAAAGTTCAATCACAATATTAGTGGTGTGTGATGAAATGAGGTGGGAAGGATGTTTTTGAAAATGTGTAAAGATCCTAAAGAATTCTATATATTGTGATTGAACTTGAATTAATAGACTAATTAATTTAGAGGCTACCTCCAATTATCCTCAAATTTTTTTTTTAAAGTCTTCCAAAAGTGGTTCAAGCTCTTCTTCTTCTAACTCATGTAACTTCTTAATTTCTTTAAACATATCTAAGACTCCTTCCTAATTGTATCAAAGAATTTTAAGAGATTTCAATATTCAAAAACCAAAGAGAGATTCAAGACAAGATTCAAGCCTAAAGTTGAGATCCTTTGTAATGGGATATTCATCCCCAATGCTTAGGCAAATTTTGGAGGGTTATTTTGGTAATTTTGGGAGTAAAACCCTAATCCCGGGTGTCCTTTGATGGTATAAAATATACTATTTCAAAGCAGACTGCTACAAAAATGCAGCATTTGGTGGAGTTGGAAGCGGTACTCGGTAAGTGTCGGAATGACACTCACTGATCGTCGACGCGACATTCACTGAATACCGATGCAGCACTCAATGAATGCCGCGGATAACTCCGTAGACTGCCATCTTTTTTGGATTTTTGATTTTTGTGGCATTTGGTGTATTTTGTGACTGTCAGTGAATGCCGATGCGGCACTTAATGACTGTCGGTCTGACAATCAGGGAGTGTCGCAGCGACACCGTGTGACTGCCGTAGACTAATCCATGTGCCGTTTTCTTCTACCCTTCTATTTTTCCTCTCTTTTCCTTCTTTCTTTCTTTTTGTTTGAATTAAAGAGTCTTTCAAAGAGCTTGAATCACCTTGGAAGCCTTAGGTTCATTCGGACTTTGTCATCATTAGACTTGGAGGTAATACTCCCCTAAATTCGACGGTTAGGTCAAAATCGGGGTGTCTACAGTTTGCCCCTCTTCGGCAGAGCTTGTAGAGCAACGCATTTCACAAGTGAATGTTGAAGCCTGTGTGAAGACAATTCTTTGACCAAACTGTCAGATTTAGGTAAAAACAAAATGTGTTGCAAAAGAAAACAGGCGCGCGGCAAAGTTCTAGTCGGTCGTGCTCAACGGTGAGCTTCCTACGTATCTATTCAGGAATCAGACCAAGACATAGTTCGGCCAAGGGTTAAACACACAAGCACAAGTAGTCATATGGATGAATGTACCTATCTTTCCGTAATGCACGTGCTCATGCAATGATGGCTGGAAATGCAACTTCATGCTCTATAAATGATGTGATTCGAGATCGTGCTATCTTGATGTATCTAGATGCAATCTGTGCCCTATGCTACTTAATGCTCATGGTTACTCCAACTTTAAGATGAGTTATTTGTTAGAATTCGGAGTTTCTATAACTAACGGGTTGATCCTCTTTAAGATACATGGCCATCTTGGCCAAACGGACGAACAGAATTGACTGGGCGGTGCTTCGCGGCTTAGACCTCGGTGTCAATGGGGGTTTGCTCTAAAAATTGGCAGCCCTTTGACCCCGTTGGATATATTTGCTCTGAAAATCCACAGTCTACGGTCCCTTTAGATATGTTTGCTCTGAAAATCTGCAACTCTTCAACCCCGTCGGATATGTTTGCTCTGAAAATCCGCAACCCTTCGGATATTCATTTCAATATTCATAATCAGGAGTCAAATCAGACTCAAATTCATTTCAATTTTCAAAATTAGGAGTCAATCAGACTCAAATTCTTTTCGAATTTAAAAAAAAAATCAGGAGTCAATCAAACTCAAAGAACCTATTATTTCTCAAGATATTCAGGCTCAATTCAAATTCTCAAAATTGGAGCCAATCCTATTCATTTCAAGTCAACTTTCTAAATCTGGAGTCATGATCCTCTTGATTTTACAAGTCAATTAGGCTTTAAAATTCCTTTATTTCAAAATTTGGGACCACGTGGATGTGGAAATCATTTTTGAGGAACATAGCAGATAAGGTGGGCAAACTCCGGTGGTTCAGATTCAAATTTCGGGACCCAATTTGAATTTCTGGGGGGGAAACTAAAGGCCTCTTAACCGCCTTATTGGCGGTACACGCTTAATAACGCAGTAGTCCATGACTGCCGTGTGGTACTCACAGAATACCACTGCAACACTCAGCGAGTGCCATACAACACTTCATAGAGTACCGCGTACGTTTCCCGAGTGCCGCTCGGGGCGAGCAGACTGCTTATTTGCAGCATTTTCTTTTCATTTTCATGCAATTCTCATAATCTCTCTAAGCGAATCCCTCTGGAGATTTTTTTCCTTTTTCTTGTATTGATCTAGAGGATCCATAGGTTAGTTCCTCTCAATCAAAATCTCATTATTCTCTTTATTTTTATTGTTGTTTTGAATTCTTTCAAAAGTTTGACATTCAGTTCTTTCCCTCTTGACAGGTTGAGCGTTATGGCTAGCGGCTTGGATAGCTCTAGCAGGAAGACAATGAGGTACAGGGCCACTCCTCACCCTGACCCTACCTTTCTACTCCAAGACCTGGACAAACACTTATCCACCAGGGCTTTCTGACGAGAGGTATTCATGCTTCCCCTCATTTTCTCTCTTTCAGTTATTTTCTTATGAACCTCATAACAACAAAACTTTACATGCATTCTTTACACGCCCCTTCATGAATGCCTATACCATGCTTGTAGGATTTTTGGGCATCCCAATTGCTTCTTTAACTTATTCATGTTTATTTTTATTATTATTATTATTACTCTTTATTTCATTATGTTCTTTTATTTATATACTTGCTGACATTAAACTCTTGTAACTTTTGCAGTTTCAGCCAAACACGCTGAAGGGTCATGGTAGCCTCGCCTACGGCTACGAGTGGTATCAGACCTTGAGCTAGACCGTACAGGGCTTTATTGTTGCCGTCGGCTTTGGGGATTTCGTCAAGCTCCTAACGAAGAGCTCAAATGACCCTTGACATTTTACTCTCTCTCAAAGCGATGGTGGGACACCACCAACATGTTCCATTTTGAGTTCAGGGAGATGACCATGACCCTGCTTGATTTTAGCATGATCACTGGGATCCCCTTCGGGGGGAGTACTTGCGGTACCTGGACACAGTAACGGAGTGGGACCAGGTGCTTCCGCTGCTAGGAGTAGTCCCTGAAGAGCCCTTGGTCACGACCAAGTGGTGCATGGACACATTCAAGGGCCAGGAGGGCTTTTCAGATGAGCAGATGGCTCGGGGGTTCATGATGTACATGCTTGGATGCTCTTTGTTGAGTACTAGGGGCGACCGGATCTCTGTTGCATTAGTGGCGTCCCTGTAGCACATGGATCGTATTTATGAGTACGATTCGGCTGGCGTCGAACTGGCCATTCTGTATTTGCATATGGGAGTGATTTCCCGAGATCACCCAACCTCTGGCTTCTAGAGAGCGTGGGAGGTACATTCTTTTATTTTCTTATTATATATTTTTTAACTAACTTTTCAAAAAAAATTTAAATTGTGAACCTTACACATTTTTTTTCTTATTACAGATTTGGTCTCACGAGTACCTCCATATGATGTCGCCTTTGACGCGACCTACTGACGACCTTATTATGCCCCAAGTGCTGAAGTGGTAGAAGGACCGTGTCGGGCGGAAGACTAGGGCTCATGACTTTACTACGTTCAAGAATTTCCTGACGAACTCGAGAGAGCCGCACATCCGATGGTAGCCCTGGGTTGATGTGCTTCTTACTATTTCTCCGGGGATATAGAGATCGGGGGGTTATGACCCGATGAGACTGTTATTGGACGACCCAGACGCTCGGGAGTGGTACCTGGGGGAGAGGGTGACCAGGCAGTTGCTGATGGCTCCTGCATACTTCGTGTCGTGTCCTCCACCCGATTCCATGAGGGCCATAGAGACGCTCAAGGGTAGTCCACTCATGGTCGCCCTGAATGGCCTAACTATTTAGGGTTTTTTAGAGCCTCTTGATGGATACGAGGCTTTCCATGGCACCAAGCTGATGAAGAACTTCCCTTTGATGGAAGTGGCATGAGTAAGTTTCTTTCAGTTTTTTTATTCTTTCTTTTAGTTCTTTATACTTTGTTTTCATACCGAATTCACTTTTTCTTCTTCGTAGCCTATTCATGTCGCATCTCGGGCTCCGGCTCTATCACCATGGGATTGGAGCCTTCAGACAGTCTTTCACGGCGAGCAGGGTACGACTATGTTTCCCGATATCATACGATGTTCCCACCATCCCACTCCAGTACGATCACGTCCCACGAGACTATGCAGAGGAGGGCATGCTCTACGCCCACAATGTGAGGGACTGGGTCCACGGACAAGAGTGGAGGGTAATCTTCTATCGATTTGCATTCTCACCCTGACTTCTTAATCTCTCTTTTTTGATTTTTTGACTCAGGCCAATGGTGGACGAATGACTACTGAGGCTCAGCTGAGAGTCATGGTAACTCTTATTACTCCTTTTATTTCAGCTCTTCCTATTTAGCATCTTATCTCAATTTTCAATTTTGCCTAATCAATTCTTGGGCTTGCTCTCTAACTTATTCAGGATGACTTAGGACGCTGACTGACACGACTAAATAGTTGTGCGCTCTTGTGCAACACCCAAGTGTAGGTGATCGTGCAAGTAATACTGGATAAGTCCAGGTCGATCCCACAGGGAAGGAATAGGAAGAATATGCACTAAGTTATGACCTAAAGAAGAAAAAAAATATGAATCTAGGGTTGAAAGTTCTAACGAATTCTAATTAATTAAATTAAACTAAGTAATAATCTAAAGCATAAAGAAACATAACTAATTAAATAAATTAACTAAAGGTGTTGGAAATACGTGAATCTACATTGATCCTAACCATCTACCATGCATATTCATTAACGTTCTATGGAGTTCATTCCTCTTCAGCATTCCGTATTTTTCTAAAGATAAAGAATCAGTAGCCCTTTCATGACCGGGACTACATCATCACAAGTGATTTAAAATACTTGGAAGACGGTTTAAAACAATGGTTATTACTTGCACTCTAAATGGTGTTAGCATTCAAAGTGGTTTTCAAAAGTCATTGAAGAAAAGGCCTTAAGGCTTTAAGTTCTAAAAACTGTTTTGACAAACTGAGCTTATTGGGACAATTTGATAACATATTTCAAAAACAGAAAGTCATTGAATACTTAAAAGAATCATCTCAGGAATTAGCAAGTTCGATCGATCGAAGCGCTCTCGATCGATCGGACAACATCATCCTTCAATCGATCGAAATGCCTTCGATCGCTTGACTATGGCTCTGGTTCGATCGATCGAAATATCTTTGATCGATCGAGCCCAAGGTTTCTAAAGATTGCATGGAAGAGGTTGGGAATCAATGTTTCATCACATATTCCCAACGTCTAAACTACGGAAACATAATAAAACTAGTGCAGAAATAACAAAACATAGCAATCATTAACATCTAAAGCAATAAACAATCAAATAAAGAAAAGGGAGAAGAAAAACCTGAAGATAATATGAATATAACTTGTAATCAACATCAATCTTGAGTTTAACAATGGAAAAAGAGGAAGAAAAAGATGAATCTAACCTAATCTAACCCTAAAACTACCCTAAACTGCTATTTTCTGCGTTCTGGAGCGTCATCCCTTCATCTGGCGTCAAAACGACTTATATATAGGGTTCCCGCAGAGTTTACGCAACTTTTGGGTGAATATAAAGTTTGATCGATCGAGCTTAGTTCGATCGATCGAAGGTTCGATCGATTGAACTCTCCTCAATCGCTTGAACTTCTCTGATTTTGACAACTCTGCGTACCGATGGGAGAATGGCCATAACGTTTCACTCGGACCTCGGATTGACCTCCCGTTTGCGGCCACGCGATCTTAACCCAAAGATATACATTTCATATCTCTGTGAAAATATTCCAAATCTGAAGTCTTCATTGTCAAAATTGGCGTTTTCTCAGCTGCTTCCGTTGTTCTATCCACCAGAATCACTTTCTTTAGCTCCACTTCATTGATTTACATCCTAATACCTATAAAACAATGCAAAAACATATATTTAAGCATTAACACAATAAAAAGAACATTGTTATTAGAATGCACCTTAATATAGGGACTTTGGGGATAAAAATATGCATAAATGACCATGTAATACGCTATAAACATGCACTTTTCACCTCGAATCACACCCCCCAACTAGCTCGTTGCTAGTCCCTAGCAATGAAGCGAACTACAACAGTGTTTATTTCACTCTAAAAATTAAAACCAAAATAAAGTAAAAATCCTAACTCACTTTCGCAGGAATCGCGATTGCATTTAGCATATGCAACAAGCCTTTAAACCCCTAGGTTCCCCCTAGTGGACGAGTGTTGTCTCGTGAGTGTTTACAGTGAATCTACCCACAAAATTCATGTTTATGGTAATGGTTCTCATTTAAATGTTTTCAAGAAATTTTCTTCCTCTCATTTAGCAATATAGTTAAGCTCAACAATCTCATGAAACTCTCTAGTATGCCATAGCCATGCAACAGTTAATCTACTATCAAAGTCATTAAAATATTCCATACTTGTTAATCTTCAAGTGTGTGTGTGAATAGACAACCAAAATACAAAACTTTAATTTCAAAGCTTGCATAACGTAAGATACTATCAAGACGTTCATTTTGACTCAACTCTTACCGGGATTACACTCTCAAGATGAAATCACTCCGAATTAGGTGTAATAATTATCACTCATGATATGGAAGCTATAAAGAGTAAATATAAATGGAATCTAATGATTCTCATATCTAAATTGAAAAACGGAAATTTTATAGTGCACAAAGTCTCATGAAAGGATACTTTTCACTTGAAGAGCGAGATACCGTGGAGAACTCTCTTATTGCCTTAACTTCAAATCCAATTTACTTAAAATCATCAGGACTTTGAAAAAGAGGTGTTCAATTAAGAAGAAAGAGGTTCGTAATATTCAATTGGGTTAAAGGATATGATTGGAATGTCTACTACAACTTTTCAAACTTCCCCACATCTCCAATCTCTCTTTCTGTCTCTCCTTTTTTTTTTTTTTTTGAATATTTTTTCTTTTGTAACAACCATTAACACTTTTTTTTCTTTTCATGCTTTTTTTTTTTCTTCTTCTTCTTTTTTTCATTTTTTTTTTCTTTTTCTTTTTTTTTTCTTTACCAACTTTCCCTTATTCACAGAACCAAACTTCTTGTCAATGTAACACATCCCAATCACTCCTAGATAAAGAAAAGAAACTCAAACTCGTAATATGGAGTTAGGTATGAACTTTTGGATTGTGAAGACAAGGCGATTATGATAAACTCAAGAGGTGAAGTAAAGGAATAGCACAGAAGTAGGCCAAGGTTGTATTATGCGTGTATGGTCAAAAGATAGCTTAAATCATCTTCTAAGTTAATAGGATTATTCATTTCAGTAAATTCAAGAGCTCTAAATTTTGGTAAATCCTGAATGTTCTCTTCTAGTGATCAGCCAAAATGAAGAAGGAAAATGAGACTTACAACGAATTACAACGCTTTTCAAAAAGTAAGAGTAATTTTATAAAAACCCTCAAAAACAAAAGAGTGGCACAAAAGCTCACTTGGGTTATTAGTCTCCACTACAGTCTCTCAAGACACTTAAACTATGCTTACTAATTCATTTTAGCTAAGTACAAGGTTGTCACAACGTGCTCAAAGTTCTTTGAAGATTAAAAAGCATAAAACATACTATAACTGAGATAGTAAACAAACTATCATAGTGTATCACATACTAATAACATACAGAAAATAACACTAATGCATCATAACTAACTACATTAACTAAGAGAGAAATACAAGAACCATTTTATTATCTTTAAAAAAAAATTGTCAAAAATTTTAAAATTTTTGACAATTTTTAATTTACTAAGTCTTGTGCTGCTAAGCAGGTATATGACACTGAAGCATAAAAAGAAAGAAACGAGGCATGCAATGACTCACTCCCCCCCAACTAATACTAAACATTGTCCCCAATGTTCTAAACTAAGCACATGGACATGTAAAGTAAAGCGAGAGAAGGAAGGATGTTACCTCGAGGCATTAATATCCAATTTTTTTTTTTTATTTTGATAAGTCACCTGGAAAATCATTAGTAGCAACAAGGAAAAATAGAGAATATGCTACAACTACTCAGTAACTAAATTCGGTTAATCAAGATATTTATCATAAAGTAACAACCAAAATTTTTGAGGATCTTCCCAATGAAATAATTTAACAATGAGAAGAACATTAGGATCCTCATAAAATTGCAACTCCCCCCAACTAATGTCAGGCTCAAGGTCAGAGGAGATGATGCTAAACTTATGGCTTCCGAATTTGTTGAGGACAATTAGAGGAGATATACCACGCTTTTTAGGAATTATATGCAAGAAACGATCTTTAGTGTTGGTATTTCCTATAATGGCCTCTATTTTAATACTACGAGGTGGCCACGGTTCAATGAAAGGGGCAGGGTCTAAGTGATGTTCTAATTTAGCTACATTACCCTCCTCTTGTTCTAGAACAGAATCTATGGAGATATGATCATAGGAATTGGATTTATGTTCTATATAAATAGTTTTGGACTGGACTTGGATAAAGCTATCTATTTGGGCCTCTATATCATTATTACTCAAGAAGGTCAAGCAGTCTAGCAGATCACTAACTTTTTGTTGAAGTTTAAGATCATCTAAAGTGGGCCTAGTATTTTCCAAGTCTTCTCTCAAAGAATTTTGAAAGTTAAAATTTTGTGAAAAACATGTGCTAGTATCCTTACCATCCTCTTCCACAACACATTCTATTTGTTCAATATTAGGGTACACATGATTTTCAAACTTGGGATGAGAGCATTGATTGATAGAGAGGATAGGTGATGGGCAACTTGGTGACACCACCTCTTCGGCCGAAAGAGGTGAAGGTTCATGAATATCACTTGAATCTAAATCGGATTTAGATTTTTCAATTATGTCCTCCCTAGGGTCACTATCAAAGTTAGGGAGAGAGTCAACAAGGGACTCATCCTTTCCTAGTTGTGTGCAATCGCGTAAACTCTCATCATCTTTAAAAACCTTATTCTCATCCTTGTAACACTCCTCACTACGTATGTCGTCTATTGAGGTACTCTGGACAAAGAGATTGTGCAATTTTATCAAGGCAGTGAAGGAGTTGATGTTTGGGGTTGTATATTGAGGAGAAGATGGTTCTACAACTTCATGCTCAATGGTTTGGTTTTGGAGTTCTTGTTGGGTTACCACTTTCTCAAGTGAGTTGTTAACCTCATTCGGTATAAACCCTTCATAGTCCTCTATATCCATTCCATTGCTAGTGTCTTGAAAGTCGGGTTGTAATGTTAAAGGATTGGTATAGTCTTCTAAAGGTTGGCTAGCATATGCTTGTTGATATCTAATTTCTAATTTATCAAGTGCACTATCTAGCCTTTTCATCTCACTAACCAGCAATGTTAACATACCATTATCCTCAACTTGGTTATTCTCCTCATTATTACTATATGAAGTTTCGTCCCATTGTTGTTGATAATAGTCCCCTTCCCATTGAGTTTGTGGACAAGACTCGCCAAAGGAAAAGTCTTGGTACGTTTGGTAATCGTGGGAATTACTACTATATCCTATATTATTATTTTGGTTATAGCCCCATTGCGGTTGATAGAACTCTCCATGTGGAGGTTCTTGATACGTTTAATAATATGGGAGACTACCACTATCATTTTCCCATTGTGGTGGTTGGTAGCACTCAGGTTGATAATCTGCGTCATATGTGGGTGCTTGCCAACTTGGGGGATAGTTTTCATTACCTAAAGTGTACCTATTCATGGTGTGTGTGTTGTATGGAGGGTAATATGGATAAGATATGTTTATCCAAAAATTTTAAACAATAGAATTTTTTATTTTTTTATTTTTTTATTTTTTTGGTACTTGTGAGAGAAAAAGTCCAAAGGTTTTTTTTTTTTTTTTAAGAAAAAGAAAAAAAAATGGAAATAACTTAGTAAAATCCTAACCTAGTTGCCTTCCCCGGCAACGGCGCCAAAAACTTGACACGACTAAATAGTTGTGCGCTCTTGTGAAACACCCAAGTGTAGGTGATCGTGCAAGTAATACTGGATAAGTCCAGGTCGATCCCACAGGGAAGGAATAGGAAGAATATGCACTAAGTTATGACCTAAAGAAGAAGAAAAATATGAATCTAGGGTTGAAAGTTCTAACGAATTCTAATTAATTAAATTAAACTAAGTAATAATCTAAAGCATAAAGAAACATAACTAATTAAATAAATTAACTAAAGGTGTTGGAAATACGTGAATCTACATTGATCCTAACCATCTACCATGCATATTCATTAACGTTCTATGGAGTTCATTCCTCTTCAGCATTCCGTATTTTTCTAAAGATAAAGAATCAGTAGCCCTTTCATGACCGGGACTACATCATCACAAGTGATTTAAAATACTTGGATGACGGTTTAAAACAATGGTTATTACTTGCACTCTAAATGGTGTTAGCATTCAAAGTGGTTTTCAAAAGTCATTGAAGAAAAGGCCTTAAGGCTTTAAGTTCTAAAAACTGTTTTGACAAACTGAGCTTATTGGGACAATTTGATAACATATTTCAAAAACAGAAAGTTATTGAATACTTAAAAGAATCATCTCAGGAATTAGCAAGTTCGATCGATCGAAGCGCTCTCGATCGATCGGACAGCATCATCCTTCAATCGATCGAAATGTGTTCGATCGCTTGACTATGGCTCTGGTTCGATCGATCGAAATATCTTCGATCGATCGAGCCCAAGGTTTCTAAAGATTGCATGGAAGAGGTTGAGAATCAATGTTTCATCACATATTCCCAACGTCTAAACTACGGAAACATAATAAAACTAGTGCAGAAATAACAAAACATAGCAATCATTAACATCTAAAGCAATAAACATTCAAATAAACAAAAGGGAGAAGAAAAACCTGAAGATTATATGAATATAACTTGTAATCAACATCAATCTTGAGTTTAACAATAGAAAAAGAGGAAGAAAAAGATGAATCTAACCTAATCTAACCCTAAAACTACCCTAAACTGCTATTTTCTGCGTTCTGGAGCGTCCTCCCTTCATCTGGCGTCAAAACAACTTATATATAGGGTTCCCGCAGAGTTTACGCAACTTTTGGGTGAATATAAAGTTTGATCGATCGAGCTTAGTTCGATCGATCGAAGGTTCGATCGATTGAACTCTCCTCAATCGCTTGAACTTCTCTGATTTTGACAACTCTGCGTACCGATGGGAGAATGGCCATAACGTTTCACTCGGACCTCGGATTGACCTCCCGTTTGCGGCCACGCGATCTTAACCCAAAGATCTACATTTCATATCTCTGTGAAAATATTCCAAATCTGAAGTCTTCATTGTCAAAATTGGCGTTTTCTTAGCTGCTTCCGTTGTTCTATCCACCAGAATCACTTTCTTTAGCTCCACTTCATTGATTTACATCCTAATACCTATAAAACAATGCAAAACCATATATTTAAGCATTAACACAATAAAAAGAACATTTTTATTAGAATGCACCTAAATATAGGGACTTTGGGGATAAAAATATGCATAAAGGACCATGTAATACGCTATAAACATGCATTTTTCACCTCGAATCACTGACCCAGCGGGTGAGAGACCCCAAGTGGAGCTCATAGGGGTGCTAGGTGAGGAGGAGGAAGAGGCAGAGGCAGGGGCCATGACACTAGGAGTGGTACGGAGTCAGAAGAGGAGCCTCTCTGACGCGTTACATGGCAGACTCGAGGTCGAGGCCGCGGTTGATCCCATCTTTATTTCATCTTTTTTTTTTCTGAGTGCTTTGGAGAGGATACACACACATTTGGATGACTGTATATATATACTTATTTTGATGACGGCTTTCGGATAGTCGGAATAGGATAGGCATTTGCCTACCTTATGATCATTTTTTATTTCTCTGCATGCATCTATTTTGATGATTGTGACCATGGCTTGGTCTTGCATTTTATTGCTTGTGAATGTGGCATTTTATGAATGTGACCATGGCTTGGTCTTGCATTTTATTTTCTGGGATCCTGCCTTTATTATTCATTTTTTATAAATGATGGATGTGACCATCATGGTCTGTTGTACGTGATGTGATCTGATGCACACATTTTATTGTATATTCAATTTATTTTTTGTAGGTTGGGTTGAAAATATTACAAACAGGTTCTGGCCAAAATTCAGCTCTGCGCGGCACTCGGTTAGGCCTTAGCAGCACTCAGCGAATGCCAGACGGCAGTCGGTGACTGCGGTGCGGCATTCACAAACTGCTGCACAACATTCTCTTGAGTGTCACTCGCATCTCGAGTGCCGCTCAGAGGTCTGGGCGGATCTACTTTTCCTTTTATACTCTCTTTTCCTTAAAACAAAAGAAAACTTCGCAAAACACTTCCCTCCCTTTACCAGTTTCTCTTTGGATGGCTCCCATTGATTCCCAAATTCTCTTCCCATGGATGGATACCCTCTCGGGTATCGATAGGCTGAACTTCGAGTGTTTCAGGCTGAATGACCTCTTCTCTTTTTCGACAGATGGCTTTAAATGAAGGCTTGCTTCGAGTTGCTATTCAATGTTGGGATCCCTAACTTCACGTCTTTCGCTTTAGCTTCCAGGAGGCATGTCCTTTGTTCGAGGAGTTCAGTGCTATTCTCTATACTGACCCATTTGCGGATCTAAAGTTCCTTTGGTGCAGGTCGGGTGTGTTCAAGACCTGGCTGTTCTTCTTCATACATCCCAAAATGCGACTGGCTCTTTCGTTCACAGCAGGTAGATCGATTGGCTTCAGGGGCTCTCTCTTGGTGATCTCTACTGGGTCTGCCCGCAGTGGACTTATTGCTCTATTGTAGTACGACTTCCCGGGTGGCCTGATATCTAGTTACCTGACTTACATGCTACTACTTTTTATGTTCCTAGCCGAGTGGTTCTTCAGTACAGACTTCTCCAAGATGTTACTGAGGACATTATTGCAGATTTCATGAGGAGTTCAGTCATGTGTTCTTCCACTGTGAAAGCTTTTGCTAAGGCTTGGCATGATAGGGTAGCGGCTCCCTTTCAGAGAATTTCGGCTTTAGTCGTGCCTACTACTGAGTACCTTTTGCAGATCCAGACCTTGGCTGAGAGACAGACTCCATAAACATACATAGATGAAAGCAACAGGACAGAGCTTTATTTTACAAAACTTCTGACAAGTCCTATCTACTTTCTTGTGCCTTTGAATATGATTTTCTTCTTTTTCTTTCCAAATAATGTTTTTATGTTTAGAAAATGTTCTATATGTTCAATCAATGTGTGCACTCTTTCAATCTATCTTTAGGTTGTAAAAATCCTCCTTTCAAAGTCTTTTCTTGGCTTTTCTTTACTTTGCTTTGAATCTTGCTTAGAACTTTAATCATTCTATACCATGAATTCTTATTTGTTCCTTTATAGTACTTATTTTGATAGCCAGGGGATCCAGAGATGGGTTTAAGGTAAATACCTGGGTTCTTCGGATAGTAAACAAAGTTTGTCCCTGGTTATGAGGCTCTAAAGTGGTTCTGGGTAAACACAAGTTTGCCCCTAGTTTAGCACAGGGATTTTCTTTAGGGTTTTCATGGACGAAGGCTTTTGAAGAGCCCGCCTACTTATCCTCGAGTGAGTATCAAGTCCATAGTAGTTTGGTTTAAGGCTTAACGGAAGGTGCCACTCAGGCAATTATTAATGACCAAACCTAGCAGGTTGCCTACGTATCCCCGAGTGGGAATCAGGTCAAGCATAGTTCATCTATGTAGGAGGTTTTGAAAGAAATGGTTTCAAGCAAAATACTTCTTGAGGTGATCGAGGTTAATTGGCTGTTTAAATTCAACCCCGTCTGGGTCCACAAGATAGGCAGCCCCTCCAAAAAGGAGAGTCTTAATGATGTATGGCCCAACCCAGTTGGGTTTAAATTTTTCTCTAGGGTTATAAACATGTACTTTCAGTTCTTTAAGGACCAGGTCACCCTCAGCAAGCTTCCTTGGGCGGACCTTTTTGTTGAAAACACGAGCTATCCTTTTCTGATATCCCCGAGTATGGTTTATTACGGCCAACCTTTTTTCATTAAGCAACATTAACTCCTCATATCTTTCCCATATCCATTCTAATTCGGTCATTTCACATTCGGCCCAAACCCAAAGAGAGGGTATCTCTACCTCAACTGGAAGGACCGCCTCTATCCCATAAACTAACGAATATGGTGTAGCTCCTGTAGAAGTTCTCACGGAGGTCCGGTATCCCTATAGTGCAAACGATAGTTTCTCGTGCCAATCCTTATACGTGTCTGTTATTTTCCCCAAGATTGCTTTGACATTCTTATTCGCTGCTTCCACTGCCCCATTCGTTTGCGGTCGATATAGGGATGACTGATGACGTGTTATCTTGTATTTCTCTAGGAGCGGGATGACTTCTCCTTGGAAATGACTGTCGTGATCCGAAATAAACTTATTTGGGACCCCATATCTGCAGATTGTGTTCTTCTTTATGAAGCTCACCACATCTTTAGCCTTCACAGTTGCATATGACGTGGCCTCCACCCACTTAGTAAAATAATCAATTACCACAATCATGTACTAATGTCCATTAGAGGCTTTTAGAACTATTTCGCCGATAATATCTACACCCGATACGGAAAACGGCCAATGCGTAGTCATGCTATAGAGTTGGGATGGCGGGGTATGCATCAGATTTGCATGGATCTGGCACTTGTGGCATCTTCTGACATACTCATAGCAATCTCTGTCTAAGGTTGTCCAGTAATAATCTTGCCAAATTATCTCTTCACCAACATATGCCTGTTCATGTGGGGACCACAAACTCCTTCATGCATTTCCTCCATCATTCTCTTAGCCTCATTTCTATATAAACATTCCAAATTATACCCTGTGTATGATTTCTTCCATAGCTTATCCGAGTAGATCACAGATTGGGCTGAGAATCTTCGAATCGACTTTCTGTCCTTCTCTGAAGCTCCTTCGGGGTACTCTCCTTTCTTAATGAAATTTCAAACATCCTCATACCAAGGTATTTCACCTTCATCTCTAGGGTTGCGATCATCTTAAATGAAGTTTGGTTCCTTATTTCTATAGATAGTGGGACCATGGTGATTCCTGAGGGGATGTGTATCATCGAGGCTAAAGTTGCTAGGGAATCAGCCAACTGGTTCTCGTCACGGGGAAGGTAATAGAATGATATCTTCTTGAACTGTACTTTTAAGCTCTCTAGATAGTCATGGTAAGGTCTCAATTCCTCATGTTTTACCCTCCAATCACCCCGTACTTGGGATATGATTAAGTTGGAATCTCCGAAAACATCGATCCTCTCAACTTTTAAGGCCAATGCTGCTTCCATCCCAATTATGCATGCTTCGTACTCCGCCGTGTTATTGGTTGAGTTGTACTTGAGCTTGACGGCTAATGGGGTAAGAGTTCCATCGGGTGCTACAAGGATGATTCCAACCCCGTAGCCTAATTGAATAGATGCCCCATCAAAATACATTTTCCACAAATCCTCCTCTATCCCCATCACTCCCTCATATGGAAATCGAAACTCACCCTTCTCCTTGGATTCTATCGCAAGATCGGCCAGGTATTCGACGACAGCTCTCCCTTTCACGGATTTGACAGTGACATACTTGACATCGAATTCAGCTAGCATTAGGGTCCACCAGGATATTAAGGTTACGGGAAAGGCTAATATGTAGTGCCTAAAGCGACGGGTGCACCAGACTAAGGCCCAACATGCTTTATCTAAGGGCGAATATTTTAGCTCATATTCGGTCATCCTTTTACTTAAACAATAAATGGCATTTTCCATGTGCCACTCTTCTTCTTCTTGGGCCATCATATACCCCATCGAATCTTCGGACACAGTAAGGTACAGTAACATAGGCCTTCCAGACGAGGGTGGTAATAGGACCGGTGGATTTCGGAGATAGGTTTTGATTTTATCGAAGGCTTGTTGGCATAGGGTATCCCACTCTAACTTCTCTCCTTTTCCCTTATGTTTCATCCATGATTAATAATGTTGAAAACTAATAATATTTAAAATATGAGTAATGCTATGCTTATCAAATTTTGTATCCTAAGTGGTTCTCAAACACACGGTAGTCACCTGATTTTGATTGGAGGATGTTGAAGTTGTCCCACCATTATTAAAGGTGGTCATGCCGCCACATGTATTTGGGAACCATTTGAGATACAAAATTTGGGATGCATTGCATTACTCATTCCTTCCTATTTTTTGTATGTTTCCTTATTAAATAACATAGTGTTTTTCTTACCAACACCAAATCTCACAACATTTAAAAAGATTGTAAAACATCACAAAACAAAATTGTAATATTTTTAATGCAGAAAATCTTGCCTCAAAAAATAGGTAAATAATTCAAAAAAAAAAAACCTTAGGGTCACTGCCGTGAACTCCCGTATTGGTTCGTTACATTGAAGAGCTCGCTTAGGGCCCCCAAATGTTCAGGGCCAGTCCTGAAACCTGATCTAATTGGTAAGAAACTAGATGTTGAATTTTATATGGTTGTAAATGTATTTGAAGCTACTTTTCGAATCTTTAAATGGATCGCAAAAATGAGTTTTTTTAGAGGGAGTTATGGTCGTTTTAGTAAAGAGGTGTCAGTCTGCGAAAAATAGGAAAAACCAGTCGATTGAAATATTTCATGTCCAGTCGACCGGAGATAATGTTTAGTCAATCGAAGGTACTGTTCAGTCGACTGAATTTCACACAAAATGTTTATTCTCTAGTATAAACTTTCCAGTCGACCAAACCTTCGATCCAGTCGACGGGGTCACGCAGAATTGTATAATGACTAGTTTTCTAAACTCTCCAAAAATTACTTTTACACCCCCCATACATTCCCAACAGCTATAATCTTTCAAAAGCTATATATAGGGATTTTTTTAAGGGTTAAAAACAAGAAGGAACGTCAACAAAAATCATTCAAACAACTTGGTTAATCACTATTTCTATTTTAGCCCTAGTTTGAGTGAAAAATCAATTTGTTCTACATTTCAATTGTAATTCTTGAGAGAGCAAATTGTAGTGAGCTTTCATTTGTATTAGCCACTCACTAAGGAATTGTGTGAGTTATAATTGTATCTATTCACTCTAAAGAGAGAGTTCAATTTGTAATTCAATTATTTGTAAAGAGTGAGGGTTTGTAACCCTTGTGTGCAAAGAAGAGGTATTCTTCTTTGGGAGAGTCGAAGGCTCTTGTAACGGTTTGGTCTACACCCGTGAAGTAGATCGATTAAAGGAATCCTCAAGAGGTGTTCTTAAGGGGTCGACGTAGGCCGCGGTGTGTGGATTTCCGAACCACTTGAAAACTCAGTTTGCAAGTGTCTCTTCCCTTTTCTCTTTTCATTATTATTTGTGATTATGTTTAATTTGCATTTAAGTTTTAAAAAGGTTTATTTTCCGCTAAAAACTTATTCACCTCCCCTCTAAGGTTTCTATTTCGGGCCAACAATTACATTAATCCATTATTCTTAATTATACTTATCTTTGTTGTCACATTATCCCGGATTAACCCATAATCGCATAATGAAAATCCGAATCGAGAATCGAACAATCGAACCCTTTTATATAATAACCAATGAAACAAATTCATGTTTTGTAAAGTTTGATCAATTGAAACCATTCACTCGATTGAGAAAAATAATGTTCAAGTGATCGAAGTCCTTTCGTTCGATTGAACTTTCAATCGATTGAACTCAGTTCAATCGCTCGAGAGTCATCTTCTCCAGTGGTTCTGAACAGTGAATGTCCAGAGGTGCTAGGGTGTTTTTGAGTCTATTTATTACGTCAAAAACTTATTAAAAAATCATATTAAAGGTACTAAGTGAGTTTAGAACTCACCGAACTTGCTAAGGACGCGTTTGGGAAGGCTTGGCTCCGAGCTTCTCCAATGGCTCCTCCTCCTCTCTACCTCTGTCTCTGTTCTCCCTCTCTGCCTCTGATCTTTTTCTTTTTCTCCTTATTCTCTGTCTGCTTCGCTTCTCTTTATCGCAGAGTATATATATAGATATGTGTGTATATATATATATGGATGCGTATGTATAAATATAAACACATACACACACATACACACACACACACACACACACACACACACTCTCTCTCTCTCTCTCTCTCTCTCTCTCTCTCTCTCTCTCAACTCTTCGTTTCAGCAACCAACACCCACACACGAAATACATATATATATAGGGAAAGGTAAAGGGCATGTGGCATTCCAGCGCACAAAATTGGGATAAGATTTGCAGACACGTTCGATCAATCAAAAATACTTTGATCGCTTGAGAGCAGATCGGCCAGTTTTAATTGATTGAAAGGGGATTGATTGATTGAAGTGGGGAACACGTAATAAATTCATGTCGGCAGAGTTTCGATCAATTGAAGAAATAAATTCTCGATCGCTTGAAATGACTTCGATCCATTGAAAGTGAAACTTCAAATATTGTCAAGGGAAGTATATAGAATCTTATGTATTATTAAATAATCCGAAAAATACAATGTATTACATTCATCACTAAAGGACTAATTGGAAACGAATTTGAAACTTTAAGAACCAATTTAATACAACTGAAACTTTAGGGTCATTATGATTCAGCGCTATTTCTCCAATTTGATTAATTACTATCGATCGAGACGCTCTTAGAGCTCGTTTGATAAACTGAAAATTAAGTGCTGAATTTTAAGTACTGAAAATTTTAAATAATTGAATTTGCAATATTGAAAACAATGTTTTAAGTAATGAAATAGATTGCATTCAGTGATTATTTTCAGTAGAAAATTTCACTTAAAGATTTCAGTGGATTTTTGCTATCTTTTTAATTAAGTGATATATTATCAAATGCAGCACTTAATTAGGTTATCAAACACAGTCTTAGTCAAAAGATTTTTGGTGTAGAGCCATTTTAGAGCAACTGATAGGCATGTGGAGGGAGCTGAAGTTCATACCAAACTAAATCCCTTCTTCTCTTTCAGCAAATAAATAAATAAATTCTTTCTTCTTCTTTCTTTTTTATTTATTTATTTATAATCTAATTGATCCGTTTGATAAAACAGAATATGAAGTACTAAAAATTATGTACTAGATTTTAAGTATTGAAAAGTTTTAAGCTATTGAAACTGAAAAAATTGTGTTTTAAATACAGAAATAGAGGACATTCATCGATTATTTTCAGCAAAAATTTTGTACTTAAAGTTTTCAGTTAGGTTTTAACTGATTTTTTTTAGTATTAAGTGGTACATTATCAAACGGGCTTATAAAAAACAAGTGCTAAAATTTTTATTTTCAATAATGGTTATCAAACACTACCTAAATCTCTCTTTGGTGTATGTCGGCTAACTTATTTTATTCTCTCTCATTCTTTTCTTTTCTTTTTTTTTTGTTTACAAATTATTTAGTGTTTAGTGCTGTGACATAAGTGTCAGGGCCGTTAAGGACTCGGAGGAGAGGGGTAATGTTTCGATATCAACGTGTCACGAAAAGTCTTTTAACCAAATGGAATAAGTCATTGCTAAACTTGTTTTATTCTCCCACCTCTGTTATTCAAGAAAAACAGATTAAAAAAAACAACCTGATGGGTGTTTTGGTCATTGCATGAATGTTGGGAATCTGGATTTGAAATTTGCAAGGGGGCCTCCACAATAATTATTAGAATAAGAAGAAAAGCAAAAGAAACAGTCCAACAAAATGATTATAAAAATGCTGCACCAGCCACATCAGATTGTACGGACATGGGGCCCTCTTCAAGTGGGAGTCTTGATGTAGAGAATCTACAACCAGATATTTCCCCCACCCCACACCATACCTTTATTTGTTTGGTAAATTACTGCACCACCTCCAGAATTACCACCGTCATTTATTAACATTACCTAAATTTTAAAATTGAGTAGACTCATTTCTTAAACTATTCAAAAATGAATAAATTCATCCCTGAAAAAAGAGTTTTAGTGTTAACAAAGAATAATTTAGGAGGTGAGTTTGTTCAATTTTAAAATTTTAAAAATGTTAGTGAAAAATAACCATAATTTAGGAGTGTTACTGTAATTTATCCTTTTTTTCTTTTCAGAAGGAAACGAATTTTTTAGCGAGAAATTCTATTCGCACCCACTTATTTTGTTTTATACACCCATCATTTATTGAATTTTTTTCATTACAATTATATCCCTGTGTAAAATTACATATTAAGACAAAATCAATTAAAAGAAGGGTGATACTTGGGACACACTCAAAGATACAACTTTTGGGACACAACCCAAGAAATGTGTCTATGACTCTATATCTCTCCTGTGTCACTTTGGGGTCTAATGATATCACAAGAGAGATACCCAAAGTGACATAGGAGAGATATAGACACATCTCTTGGGTTGTGTCCCAAAAGTTGTGTCTTTAAGTATGTCCCAATCCTTACTCTTAAAAGAATTCTAAAAAAGTTAGTCTTTACACCCATCTACCTCAACAAACCCTAACTTATATGTATACACATATACATATACATATATAGTTCCACAGATATGATTATACAGTCAGACTCTAGAGAGGGCTTCTCTCTTTATTAAAGAGAGGACCTCTATGTTGGCCGTCAGATCCAGTTTTGAGACACGATCCGACGGTCAAAACAGAAACCCTCTCTTTAATAAATAGAGTGCCCTCTCTGGAGAATTTTCGTATGATTCTATATATAAATACAAATATATGTATGTGTTCAATATATATATATATATATGCATATATTCTATTGTAGTGTATGTGTCTGTATGTACACTTCCATTGATATGTATTCTACTGGAGGTGGTGGTTTTTCACATTCATTGGACAATTTCAAAATTACCATTTTACTCCATTCTTTCAACTAGAATTGATTTATTTTCTTAATCGATATATATATATATATATATATTATGTCGAAACTAGTTTTTGTAGAACCTAGAGATGTGTTGATTTTGCTCAGATTTACATTCTAAAAAAAGATTAAAGATCATCTTAAGAGATAAAAGAGAAGTAAAATGGATAGAAGTCTAGAAGATGGTGGGAGTAGAAGATGAATGTTTGGGTTGAACAAGATGGTGGGTATAGAGAGATAGAGATTATGATTAATTTGGGGATGAAGGGTGGGTAGAGAGTAAATTATTTTAATTATATTAGAATGGAGGGTATAAAGAATAAGTGAGTGTAGAGAGTAAATTAGATGGATGTAGATAGAGTCACTCTATTTTGGCTCTCTGTTTAACCTTGTTAAATAATTTCAATATTAAAATTTAAATGACACCTATTAGGTTTAATTGTATATTTATATATCTATATAGACACATTTTTTTTTCCTGCTATCCAATGTTACATGTTTAGGGTATGATAATATTTGTACCAATGGTTAGGAAAATATTATAATAATAATAATAATAATAATAATAATAATAATAATGCTATGCTTTGCAAATTTTGTAACTAATTAGTAGTTCTAAACAAAAGTGCGCGTGGGGCCACCTTTAATAAAATGGTGACATCACTAAACATTCTCCAATTAAAATCAAATAGTCTCACTATCACATATGTATAAAAATCATTTATAAAGTTTAAGAAGCATAGCATTATTAAAAAAAAATTTGTTGATAATTGTCACCCTGCTAAAATGAGAATACTACTCCCTCTATCCCATTTTATGTCTCTTTTCTCATTTTTGGATGCACCAAAAATATTATCCCTTGAGAGTATTTAATACTACTTTTATTATACTTTCTATAATACTACTTTTATTTTTAAAGAGAAATGCTACACACACATTCTAAACCACACCCCAAACCACACCTTTGCTTTAAATACATGTACCCTGTGTTGTGTAAGTAGTGCACAGAAAAGTGTGAAAATTCAAACATCACAAGGTACATGCATTTAAAGCAAGGGGTGTGGTTGGGGGTGTGGTTTGGAATGTGTGTGTAGCATTTCTCTTTAAAAATACTCAACAAAAAGTATAAGAGGAAAAAGTAAGATGACACTTTTGAAATTTTGCTTTAAATTTTTTACATGGAGGATGCAATCATAATGTTCCTTAAAATTAGATTTTTTAAAGGGATACATAAAATAAATTTCACAATCATTATTTCAAAGCATCTTATTTTTATTCTAATTCTCTATTTGGACTAGAGGTAAAAGTAGTATCTTATTGCTTTCACAAAGAAAATAATTTAAGTTATTTTAAACTCAACACTGACTCCTACCAATCAATAATAACAACTGATCACATATTCCCGAAAAATGATAACAACTGACAAACAATAGAATTTATAGAAATGCTTTGCTCATTTTTATTTTTATTTGGTTTTTTTTTTATCTGCTCCGAAAACAAATCTCTTATTCTGTCATCCGCAAGTTTGGAATCCCTACCAATTTTAGTCAATAGTCATTGTAGTTTTATTAGAGTAGAACATGTGGTAAATCTCGGCTACATGCACCAACTCCACAGCACACGCATTAATTAAGTCAGAGAAGTAAGCTAACGATAAGACCCGAACACATTCATCTTGAGATTTGTCCCTCCCAACTATCTCACTTCAATCCCTAAGTGGTTTCGAAACTCTGATGTCCATAGGAAGCCTGAGGCTCCAACCACAAAAATGATTCACTCTTACACCACAAATACCATTTTTAATCTTTTCACACACAAGAAGTCCCACAGAAAATACTCAAAAGAGCTAGAATCGAAATTGGTGCAATGTTTAAATTTAGTCCTCCAATGGATTTGATTGTCCCACGCAACCCATGCATGACAAAGTAAGTAAATCTTCCATATGTACGACCGCCTTACACACTATTCCAGAGTCCAGTGTTCCTGACCTAAACATGAGCGGGCAAGTGACTGGTCCGCACTGCATGAGGACACCAACCTCGAGACCCAGTTCATAAAAAGAGCACTGTGTCCCAATGTAAAAGATACTAGCCTGCGTCCAGTCATTCGGTTTGGTCCGTTTTTAAGTTCGGGGTTATTTTTTAAAAATTAATCAAACTATTAATTTGGTTCAGTCGGCCGGCTCGGTCCATTGGTTTTTTCTTACACCTCTACAGTGCAGGCAATTAGATAAATATATGTTAAAAGAAAAGTGTCAAGTATACCAAATTTAAAACATCTTCACTTATCAAAAAAAAAAAAAAGAAGAAAAGAGATTTAGAATATCTTTGGCAATACTAGTACCCATTTTGACTAGTTATTTTAGCTAAAATTTGTACTTAATTCGTCATTTTAGTTTGTTCTCCAGCATTGCTCACCAAATTTTTTTTTTAATAAGTCAATTTTTTTTATTATAGTATTCGACAGTTGAAATTGTTTTCTAATCGATATTATGTGAATCGATATTATGTGAAATTTAATGGTGGTGATTTGGAGAGCCAAAATGGTAGTCAAATCTAGCTAGTTTCTTGAAGATTTTAGCAAGTTGGTCAAAATAATTAGTGATAGCTTGTTGGAGCTCAGAAAAATAACTATTGACTAGTTAACTACTTTAGCTGAGTATGCGATAGATGCTTCCTGAGTTTGATCCCAAATTTTATTCTCAAATACTTTAATAGTTGTACTACGTGTTCAGGGTGGGCCATGAGTATTTGAAGGTTCGGGACGAATTATTAAAAGAGTTATATTTGGGGCACTAACAATATCCACTAACACTTACTAACACACTCTATCTCACTCCTAGTGGCATTGTGGGTCCGCAGTGGACCCTGCAGTACCACTAGGAGAGAGATAGAGTGTGTTAGTAAGTGTTAGTGGATTTTGTTAGTGCCCTTAGCATTGCCCTAATTAAAATGGAGGCCCCTATGCAAGGGTTCAGGATAGCGCTGTTGAGGTAATTTTTTTAGGGACTACTTATATAAAATTGACAATTTTTTTTAGGGTCTACTTTTACGTAATTGGTAATTTATTTGGCATCTACAATCTATTTGTAAAACTTTTAATATTGTATGGTATCTTTCAAAATTTTAGGGGGCCTATCTCTATAACTCAAAAAATTCTTACACTAAAAGTGTAATTGTAGGGACCTTTGCTTTTAAGTTTTATATACATGTATATTAATATATATGTAGTTGATGACACTATATATAAGTTGGGGGGTGGGGGGTCTTAACGTAATTGAGGCGGGCTAAATGTAAATTACTAAAAAATCTTATGGTAAAAATGTAATTATGAAAATTTCACAAGTGCCCCCAAAATTTAATGAACTTTAGTGGCCCAGGGCGGTTGCCCCTCTTGCCCACCCCTTGGGCCGGCCATGTGCGTGTTGTGTCAGTGGTTAGTTTTGACGAGCTAGTTAACTATTTTAGCTGAGTAATGTGAGTGATGCTTCTCAAATTTGAATCCCGCATTTGGTTCTCAAATGGTTCAACAGATGTAAGACATGTTGTGCTAGTGGTAAGTACTTTTGATTAGTTAACTATTATATATTGAGTAATGCGATGTTGCCTAAATTTGATTCCCAAATACTATAACAGTTATAGCACATGATGTGACATTGATGAAACTAATAGAACAACAAAAAATAAGAAATCAAAAATATATGAACACGATTTTATTTGAAAGAGTTATGAAAAGATTAGTTTGTCTATAAATACTTATATCTTGCCCCTTAACCCCCGCTATATATGAAATACATAGAATTGCCTTATCAATTTATAAAACTCTAACAGTAAAAAAAAAAAAAAAAAAATCACAGTTTTTCTACTAAAACAAAAAAACTTGGGCCTAGGGCACTACCCCGAATTCCTTGTAAGTTTATGTGCTCCCAATAAAATCAAATCCCTGACTAGACCTCAGAATTAAGTAGTGTTCTCATACCTCAAGAATAACATTGAAGAGCAATATTTTAGGGGGTTTCAATCATAGCCCCTCAAATAAAATATGCCCAAGTTAAAATCTTATAAGTTACTATTCTTTAACTTATTAGGCCATTTTTTCTTATTTTGGTCAAAAAGTGCCATTTTATGCCTTAAAAACTCTAAATTCCTATAACAAAAACATAAATTTTTTTTTTTTTTTTTTGGTAACATTGGCACTATAGGTGCGTAGATCTCAAAAAAAAAACATGAAATAAAAAAGAACACACACACACAACACAAAGTCCGAAAAAGATGAAATTATCTATTTGCATACAGCTAAAATCCCAAAATCATGCTGCAAAATACTGGTTTTTGTAAAGTTTCCAAGTCGAGCATAGATCTCGAAAAAATAAAATAAAATAAAATCACCCAAAAAATCCAAGAATGGATAAAGTTATCATCGTTAATACATATTATTTGTCTGCAGACAAATAACATATAATACTCCCTCCGTCCCATAATAAGTGTCCACATTTCCTTTTTTGGATGTACCACAATAAGTGTCCACTTTCCTAAATTGGCATATAACTTTTACTTACTTTCCAAAACTACCCTTATAATAAAGACAAAGTAGCATTTATTTGTGGTCCCAAAATAAGCAAAAAGTCAAACACCCATCACATCTAAGGGTAAAATTGGAAAGTGACTCTTTAATGAACCAAAAAAATAAATATAATACAACTTTCTTAAACATTGTGCAAAAAGGAAGTGGACACTTATTATGGGACGGAGGGAGTATTACTTATTGCAGACTGATAAAATTTCAAAATCAGGCTGCAATTTTTATTTTTATTTTTTGTAAATTTTCAAGTCCAATGCGTAGATCTCGAGGAATTACATGAAATACGAAAATAAATAAATAAATAAAAATCATTCACAAAAGGCCCAAAAATGAGGAAATCATTGTTGTTTTCGTCAATATTATATGTCTGTCAACATATGATATTGTCTATTTCGACAGATAAAATCAAAAAATAGGGTTCCAAATTATATTTTCTTGTATAATTTTTAGCTCCAATACGTAGACTCAAACAAATACATGAAATAAAAAAAATAAAAAATAAAAAACTCACCCAAAAAGGCTAAAAAAAACGAGTAAGTTGTGGTGGTTTAAAGTTGATAGATAATATTAAGGCTCCGTTTGATAAAATTAAAAATTAAGTGCTGAATTCTAAGTACTGAAAATTTTAAGTGATTGGATTTTTAATACTGAAAATAGTGTTTGAAGTACTAAATTGGAATGCATTCAGTGATTATTTTCAGTAGAAAATTTTCAGTTTTTAAATTAAGTGGTATGTTATCAAAATAAATAAGTGCTAATTTCATTTTCACTACTTAATTAGGTTATTAAACACACCCTAAGTTAGCTCTTTTTCTTTGGGTAGCGAGGGCCTTTTTAAAAATGTCCAAATTGTGTGGGTTTTTGACTAATACACCTCATATTAAGGGGTCTATCACCTAATATCCCAATATTTTATGTAAGTAATTCCCTCTAAAATAGTTTTTTTTTAGTTTTAATTTTATTTTATGAGGAAACAAATCATGTAAATGGATTCAAACGTCAACAATCTCTGTAAGGCAAGAGACTGGATACACAAAGGTAAACAATCAAAGTGCACCAAATTAATTAGCCCTATGATATCTTTGGCATGCCGACTGCCAAGCAAGCTAAGGGCAACTGTAGAATATTCAAAGTCTATTCTATCAAAAAAAAAAAAAAGAGAAAAAAACAAAATTCAAAGTCTAAACTTTTGTAACACGCCCAAATCCAATCAAGTATTTCCGCGGAAGAACAATAGATCCGGAGTAAAGATTGGGATACATCTAAAGACACAATTTTTGGGACACAACTCAAGAGATGTGTCTATCTCTCTCCTGTTTTGGGACACAACTCAAGAAATGTGTCTATCTCTCTCGTGTACAAGAGAGAGATAGACACATCTCTTGAGTTGTATCCCAAAAATTGTGTCTTTGGGTATGTCCCAAGTACATAGATCAACGCCATCTGAGCCTCTGAGGTCATGGTTTAAAAAATTATAAGGGTAGGTAATTGGGTTTAGTCTATTTTATAGTACTTTTTAAGCATTGTGTCTTACAGTAAATTTTTTTTTTAGTGAAAAGCCTCTCAAATATAAATTGGCAAAAAATCCCGACCATTTTGTAAATTTCACAAAAACTTTCTCTAAAAATTGGCAGGAAAGTTATGTGAAATATCACAAAATCGTCAAAATTTTTGTTTAATTCTAACAAAAGATTTGGGTTGATAGGCTTTTTACTAAAAAAAAAAATTCATTGTGTATTTTATTTAATAACTTTTTCTAATGAGGATTTAACATCTATGAAGCACGGATACGAACACTCCGACACGTACGGATACGATACAACAAAATCCTAAAAAAAAAAAATTAAACGTCGACATTGTAGGAAAAGTGTTCATGAAGCGTTGTGTCCGTGTGTCGGACACGATACGACTCAACACGCGACACGTTACTTTCTTAAAAGTGTCAGTTCTTCCTAATTAAATTATATGATATCATGAAATGAAAATTGAAGTGCTGTTACATGTTTAATAACACATTCGCCTCAAGGCCAACAACAACATTTTTCAATTGAAATTTTAGCTAGAGTTAAGTTCTGTTGAAAGTAAATAATTATTTATGTTAGTTAGCTAGCTACTAGCTTATTTATGATTTTTCGGTGTTAATTACTAAGCAGTTCCTTTTCCTCCATATTATACTCCAAGCATTTATCAAATATTAAATGCAATATATAGGTCTAAAATCAATTTAATTTAGTATTACTAATTTATTATAAGAAGAAAAATATTAGCAAACAGCCGTGTCTTTGATATGTAGATCCAAAGGATTAATGATTTGGATCTCAATTCGAATGATGTGATAGTACTGGGACTATTAATTCACATGAGATGAAGGGAGTATTTTTACTCACTCATTTTTGGTTTATTATTGCACGATGATCACTCAGACTTTACTAGATGACACTTTTCCCATTTTATTCTCATTTTGTTCATGTACTATCAATATAATTACTAGAATGTGACATGTGTCACACAGTGAAGGCCTGTGTGAGCAATGGTTGTCCAAAAATAGGTGAGAAAAAAAATACTCTCTAAGATGAATGAGTAAAGATTAGGACACACCCAAAGACACAAATTTTATAACACAACCCAAGAGATATGTGTGTCCCAAATGTTACCAAAGATGAATAGAGAAATAGAGAGTTGAGAGAGAGAGAATGATAAATATTGAGAGAGATGAGGGAAATGCAAAACTTGGAAAAACTGTGGGGAGTTTGAATTTTTTTAAATTTAAATTTATGAAAGTGATGAAAAAAACTGATAATTTTAAATCCTTAAAAGATAATACACATCAAGGGCAATGCTAGGGGTACTAACAAATCTCACTAACACTTACTAACACACTCTATCTCTCTCCTAGTGGTACTGCGGGGGCCACTGCGGACCCCACAATGCCACTAGGAGAGAGATAGAGTGTGTTAGTAAGTGTTAGTGGAATTTATTAGTGCCCCAAATGTTACTCTACACATCAATAATCCACAGTGTTCTAGTCAACAAAAGCACTCCTCCTAAGAAGTGTTTTTACATTTAATATTAATTCAACATGGTGTAATGGACCTTATGATTTAATGCCTTCAGTTATAATGAAGTTTGTGAATCATTGAGTTAACAATATTTACATATAACTCTACGTACGTACTCCGGATATACTATGATTTAATGCTTTGAGTTACAACGAAGTTTCTAAATACTTAATAATTTTTACGTGTAATCTCACTTCGAACTGAATATAGAAAATATTTTTGTTCATCCAAAATATGGTTCATCAATGTTCATCCAAGCATTTCATTGGTCATTGCAGTGAGACTCATGATTAAACAATAAAGTCTCACTGCATTGGCCAATGAGATGCTTGATGTTTAATCATGAGTCTCACTGCATTGATTAATGGAATACTTGAATGAGCATTGATGAACCATATTTTGGTTGAGCAAACTGCTCTCCTGAATATATTAGGTGAGGGGTTATTCTCTGTATTGATCTCGTTAGGCTGCCAAATTAAATTTCATGAGATTAACCATCGCCAGACGAATTGATCAACTACTTACCGCGACACAAATTGATCACGTAGAAAGCTGAAAGCTTGATGCCCATTATAATTTATGCGCCAATTCTCTTCATACCCAATAAAAAATAAATAAATAAATTTGACTCACATTGTAATTTTATGAAACAAAAATTATGTGTATATAACACATTAATTATAATGTAGGTCTTTGATACACAATATTATCACAATGCGTCACTCAGCACACGCGTGCAGTATCAGTATCTCGCCTGTCAACATAAAATTTAGGGTTTGAGAGGAGAGACTATTGTGTGCTCGTAAAAATTTCAATAATGCTAGGCACACACTTCAAATCACACTCTAAATCACACCCTTGTTTTAAATATATATATCATGTGTTGTGTAAGTGGTGCACTAAAAAGTGTGAAAAATTCAAACAACATAGAGTACATGCATTTAAAGCATATGGTGTGGTTTGAGGTGTAATTCGGAATGTGTGCCTAACACTTCTCTAAAAATTTACGTTATGCACAAATTTTGAACCAATAATCAAATGCCACATGATAAAGATATCACCATGATAGCTTTATTGCACATAGCTTTCATGTCAGAAAGTTTTTTTTTTCTCCAAACATACCACTCCCTTCGTTCCTTAAAAATAGTTCACTATTGAGAGCTCAACTTTTTAAGAGACAAAAAAAATACATACTTAGGATGTGTTTGATAACTCAATTAAGTGGTGAAATTGAAAAGATTCAGCACTTATTATTTTTCAGTGCGTTTGATAATGTACCACTTAATTAAAAAATCAACCAAAAACCAATGAAAAATTTAAGTGAAAATTTTCTATTGAAAATAATCATTGAATGCATTTTTCTTCAGTAGTTGAAACACTGTTTTCAGTATTACAAATTCAATCACTTAAAATTTTCAGTGCTTAAAATTTAGCATTTAATTTTCAGTTTTATCAAACGCATCCTTACTTTCCACAATTGCCCTAATCATTACAACTACTATTTTAGTTTTGTCTTGACGTAGATTTCAAGGGAGGATAGTTTTATAAAGCGAGTAAAAATTGTACACTAATTTTGGAAGGTGAACAATAATTTTGGGCATTCACAAAATGAAATACAAAACTATTTGTAAGAGCATCTACAATGGGTACAATAAACTTAAGTTTGTTGTACAAGCTGAGTGCGCTTGCAATGGTGTAGCTCCCAAACAACACTCTCAAAGCCATTTGAGATGAAACGACAACGTTTTATGTGCAATGCAAACATTTACAGACACACTAAAATAAATATATATATATATATATGCCCCAAACGGCTCACACTGTGCCGTTTGGGAGTGGGCGGCACAGTGTGTGCCGTGTGGGAGATTGGGCGACTTTGTGTGTGCCGTTTGGACTCTCATAGCACAGTATGTGCCGTTTACCTTGTACAATAGTGAAACTTAAGCGAACAATAAACTTATGTTTCACTAAGTTTTGCCCCTTAAGTTTAATGTTCAGCCTGCACCATTGTAAATGTACACAGCTAATTTCGGCTGAATTTATTGTACAAAGACGCCCATTGCAGATGCTCCAAGGGAATGAATGAGTATAGCATTGTTTTAAAAATCGGACCGGACCGGCCGGTTGAACCGTTGATTAGTTCAAGAAACGGTCCAGTTTGAAGCGGAAAATACAAAAAAATCGGTCTATTTTGCAAAAATCGAAAAGCCCGGTTGTTGAATATTTTGTATTATTGTTAATATTTATTACATAATTATGACATCACGGTTCAATTTCGGTTGACTCAACGGTTGAACCAGTAATTTATGATCGGGTCATATTTCTAGTTCAATGACCGGTCCAATTTTCAAAACATTAGAATATAGTAATGTGTAGCGGTCCAGACTACCACCACATAAGTCGTCGTCTTAAACTACAGCATAATTTCTCCCTGAGAGAGATGGTGATGTGTAATTGCAGTCACATTGATATAGTACCATATACAGCTGCGCGTAGCTAAAAAAAAAAAAAAAAAAAATTACAGCTAAGCATTAGCCAATCAAATATTCAAATACAATAATATATGGTAAAGTCACCAATAACATAGCGTCATCTATGTGGGTGTATATATAGTCATCTCTCTCTCTCTTCCCAACACATCCCACCCCTACTGATACCATCTGTGTGAGTTCCCTAACTCTCTCTCTCTCTCTCTCTCTCTCTCTCTCGATTTCAGAAGTACGTATTCAGCTTTTTGGCCTGAAAGTTAGATCTCAGGCATATTTTCTGTCTATAATTGGTACTACTATATTTATTTCTTCATACCCTTTTCTCTCATCTGTGAATTTTATCTCTTTTATTTTATTTTAAATTCTCTTAGATATTTAATTTTTGATGTGAAATTTGATATGGATATATAATATAAATCTGCTGGATTTATATATCTGACCGGAATCTGAGATGGGTATTCTCTTTCTTTGCCGGAATCTGATCAGAGAATCCAATCCGGCAGATTCATTATATGCTTTTTCTTTTTTTTATTTAATTTTGTCAATTGTTTTTGGACTTGTTCAAGATTTGTGACATTTAACTGTTTTTTTTTTTTTTTTTTTTTTTTTTTTTAACGATAGGGTTTGTTTTTGTTTTCATCTGTTGTATGAAAACAGTTTCAAACGCAGTTTGATTATTCTTTTTTGTTAGCCTCACGTGAGCCCTTTCTGTTTTAACCAATGGTAAGTGGCCACATCAGCGCATAGTCGTGGCCTTACTGATGCTTAGCGCCTAATTAAGGTGCTCTTGAATCTCAATTTTCTCGATGCTTATATGCGTGTGTACATATACATAACAATCCCAACGCCTCGGCAGCTAGTATATATATAACGAGAGAGAGAGAGAGAGAGAGAGAGAGAGAGAGTATGTATGTATATAGTAATCTATACACTCTCTCTAGACGACGTTTACACATGGATTGATTGATTGAACAGTCGTTGTTTGCGGGTGTAGCATCATCAAGATTCACATGCAAATGGACGGTGGTGATTTTGCCAGAGCCTTTTTTTTTATGATGAGAATCTTGATGATGCTGCATCAGCAATAGAACGGCTATACACGCTATCAAAACCCAACAGGTATGCATATGTATATGTATGTTACCAACACTTTGCAATTCCCACATAAGATGATCATAATATTCCATTTTCTTTCACATTTCTGGCAGGTGGGGGATTTTACTCCCCTTTTTTTTTTTTCCTGGGAATACTTTAGTGCTATATATCAATCTTTCAATAGATTCTGGACACTTATTACATATGTATAGTATATAAATGTATCTGTATGTATATGTGTTTGTCTGAGTGCTGACTTTGTAGATCTATGATTATTCTTCTTAGCAAAGAGAGTTTGTCTGATGTAGATTGGGATCAGAAGCTGTCTCTAGAAGAGAGAAAGAGTTAGTTTTGCTGATTTCTGCATGAGCAATAAATTTCTACTATTACACAATCAACAAAGGTAAATTTTTTTTAAAAAAAGTTAATTTCTGTGGGTTATTGATGATTGTCATAAAATCTACCATAGACTCATACAACATGGTGGGTGTATATAAATATATATATATATATATATGCATGTATATATTCTGATTGCTTCAAGGAGATGATTATTAAGAGCTATTGGCATTTCTAAGGAAGGTCAAGTGTTCGAAATTCTCTGAGTCGATATAAGTGGGTTGGAAATACGGATCTCTGAGTAGTGAGACATACTGCATTTCGAACTTGGTGTGTTTGCCTCTCAGTCTTACCTAGTGTCTTACCTAATGCGTGTGTTGTAGCGTGGGTGCACGTGCCCCTTTTCTCTCTATCCTACTTTGATAAAAACGGCGTCGTCGATAAATTTGTCTGAAACAGGCAATGAATCGGGCCCACGGATGATAAGTGGAGAGATTATTGGTGGAGAGATTTATTATCGACAGCCAAAAAATAATATAGATTTTTGCTATTATGGGAAAAGAAACAATTCTAAAAGAAGCTAAAAAAACAAGGTGAGTGAAGTTTAGGTTTTCCTTTCTCCTCCTTTGTCTTCTTTAGAATACATTCAAAATATATTTGATTGTAGTGATGAAGGGTTTCCCAAAATTGTTTTCAAATTCTGTGTCAATTGTACCAAATTGCGTGGCATGTGGTACTACTAATCACTGACACAATAATAGCAAAAATCTATATTTGTTTTTTGGGTATCGATAATAAATCTCTTCACCTATAATCACTCCACTTATCATCCGTGGCCCGGATTCATTGTCATTTTCAAACATATTTATCGACGCAGTTTTTATCATAGTAAGGATGGAGGGAAAAACGGGCATGTGCACCGTCTTTACAACACACTGCTTCTCAATGGTCTGGTTTGATGCTGGTTGGAATAGTGGGGTTATTCTAATAGTCAGTTTGTCCAGCTTTGTCTGTGTGGTATTGCTTATCCTCTTCATTACATTACAACACTGGTTGGTTTTCATTTGGGGTAGTTTAGCTCCTTTTGGGGGGTAATTTTTTGTTGGTATGCCTATTTTGTTTTCGAACATATGGTTTGGTATAGAGGTTATTTCTGCAGAATTTGTGTAGTAGTGTGTTTTGTTTCTGCAGCTTTGGGTGAGTTTTGGCATTTTTGCAGAATTTGTTGTTTTGGCACGTTTAGAGTTTCTGTTCTTAGTTGGGAGCCTTAATTTTGGATTTGACAACTTTAATGGCTTGCCTTTTGATTGTAATGCTTATGGACTCTCTCCATTTTAATAATATTGTTAAGCTAAAAAAAAAAAAAATCAATCATTGACACATCATATGGTACAAGCGTTAAGTTGTTTTAAGTACCAAGCTCGGGATTCAAATTTGACAAGTATAGCTGCTTCTTCTTCTTTTATTTATTTTTTATTATTTTTTTGAGGAGGAAAGTATTTCTTATTCATTTGAATTATTATATAAGACATTCTTCCTAGTGGGTTTTGTCTGTTGAAGGAGTAAATCTTTGAAAATTGGAACTGCTCTAAGAACACTCATTGAAAAGCCAATCATGGTCACATTGTCACTTCAAATGGTTGTGTTTTGCTCTTACCATCTATGTGGACCAACCCTTAGAACCATCTTGTAACTTTGGTCCCCTTGACATGTACTCTCTCTCTCTCTCTCTCTCTCTCTCTCTCTCTCTCTCTCTCTCTCTCTCTCTCATACACACACTTACACTCAGTGCATCAAAATTTTCACGTCTTCAATGATAGTACAAAAAGATTCTCCCCCCAAAAAATCTTCAATTTTGCTTCATCATTCATGATAGTGATAATTCAGATGATTTCAAACATATAGATATCTGTGTGCCTCTATCACTGTCCAAATCTTGGTTCACAGATTCTGGTCTGGGTTCCAAAGGGGCATAAGCCCACAGTTCCATGTTGGCCTAATACTTTATTGATACTAAACAAGGCAAAAGAGATATATATATATATATATATATATGTTAAGACTTAAAGACTAATATCCTATGATTACTTAATTTGCTTTCCATCAAAAGTGGCATTGCTAGCTACCAGCAAAAAATAACTGTTATTGAAAATCAAGTGGGTCCCCTATCATTAAACCTCGTCCACTGCCATGTATGTGTATTGAGAATCATATTTGAAATAAAAATTTGGGAAAATAACACTATCCTATATGTTTGGCCACTCTTATTTACAAGGGTTTAACACACACACACACATATATATATATGTACATACATGCACACAACCTCTGTGTGTGTGTGTGCAGGTCCTTGTTTTGCTAGCTTAATGTGTTTGATTGTGTGTTTGAACCAATGTCTCCTACCCAATCAATCATAGATTCATAATTAAGTAACATAATTGTTCCTGAAGTTGGTTGAATATTGATCATCACAGTATAGAGTTGTACAGTCATTCAATTGTACTATTAAGATTTAGGGTAGTTCTGATCAGGGTTACAGGATCGTGGATCGATCGGTATGAGGAACGGGAATGGGAACATGAATCTCCACCGGCTATAGAATATGATACGGTAGGGGTACACTTCTACGGATCGCACTCATGGTAGATAGGACATATTATATGTTATATATATTGTTAAATTAAACTCTAAATTAAAGAAGAATTGATTTGAAATTTGTATGTTTACAATATCACAAGATTTTGGTAGCTTTATTACAACATCACATGATTTAAAGCTGGAATACCAGGAGAGGCGATCAAGTTCGCTAGCGTATCATGATTTGGAACGATCGATCCAAAACAGGAATGGGTAGGCGACTAGGCTAGTGAGTTCATTACCCATTTATTACTTCAATTCAGTGGCCAGAAACTTTATGGGTACATATAGGGTAAACTGTCTTTAACTATTTGGGTTTAGATGGGCTTTGGAGGGCTCAACAGTTAGCCTCTGAAGTGCCTTTCGATCGATCATTCAATAACCTGTTCAACCACTTGTGGAACCTCAAACTATGTTACATATTGATCATCATGATGTTTACATGTTATTCTAGTCCACTATTTTAACTGTCACTTACTTGGTATGAAGGAAGAGGAAAATAAGGAAAAGGAATGGATGAAGGGAGGAAAAAGTTGACAAATTCTTGTATGGTTGAATGGAAGAAGGGATGGAAAGGAAGGGAGGAGGGAAAGGAAATAGTTATTTGTGCGTTACCATTTCCTTCCGTCTAGAAGTGGATTTATTGGGAGTTGCAATAGGGTTTGTGATGCGCGTGGTACTCAGCCGAGACGCCTATTGTTCAGTCTATGATAGAAATTGTGAACATAATCTTTTGCTGGGTCTTCTGTTTTGTTCAAGCCACCACTCAAATCGAAACTATTTAAAAGCAACTTTCGAGCCCAAGAAAAAATGAGAAATATTTTCAACCTACCAATTTAGAAATTTTTATTTCTTTTCAATGGGTATCCTATTTGGATTCCTGTAAATTGTGTAGTTCTTATGAATAGAGTAAATTATTTAGTCAGGAATGATCTTGATTTTACCATTTTTTGGAATTTTTCTCACTTTTAGCATTCTATGTAATATTGTTGTGTCATCCAACAAATTTGTGGGAGGCCGAATTTCTATGTTTGCAATTCCTAGCCTGCGCTGCGTCAATTCCTTACTCTTGAGACTTTTTTGAGTTCGAGTTATAAAATTTAATGTCCTTTTTCTTTCACCATGTACGTCTTATCTACCAAACAAAGGGAGAGACTATCGCGTTACTTTTGATTGGAATACTTCTTCCGTTTCTTTCACTTTTCCATTCCCCCAATCAAAAGTTCTAAAGGTGCAACAATTTTCTATACAGGCAAACTTCACCGTAACCATCACAAACACTCGGAACTTTGTTTTAAGCGATCTTCTATATGGTAACGATCTTCTATATGGTAACGATCTTCTATATAGGCTAAATTCCAGTAAGCATCACTAAGAGGGACGAATGCTATTGCTCATGATCATACTTTTGCGAAAATGGACATTGTCCGAGAACAAGATCTGTTGGCCTGGTTTTAGGCCTACCGACATTATGGTGGGTATTCTGATCAGTAGCCGTTTTTGCTTAACATTGGAGAGCTTAGAAAGAGCACATCCTCAAAAAGTTTTTTTGTTTTTTGGTTTTGCTAAGTGATCATAATACTTTCTGTTTTGTCTTTTGGTAGAGACATGAAGACAGTGTTAGAGTGCTCTACGGACACAAACAATTGTTAATCTATACTTTGATGTACCAATGAATATATATCTTGTTGTCCGAAAAAAGATAAAACTTTGTTTAAATGGCTTGAACAATTGTTAATCCTCAAAGATCTCGTACGTAGCCGAGCTGTGCCTATGTATTAATTTGCAGTGCAAGGAACCAGATCGGAATGCCACTAATCATAGGCAGGTACAAATTTCAATAAAACTCAAAACCGTTTGTTCTTCAAATATATACTGTATATATTATGACTAAAATTACCATAACATGTTATTGTTATTTTGTTAGTTAGTACCATTTTCATCTGGTCTAGTTAATTAATTAGCCTAAAAACACCAAGAAGTTATCTGAGTTGGTAATTGATAAATCCTATAGAAACACCAATTCTTATGTTGGAAAGATTGTATGTTTTTATGTTTTTTCCGGTTCCAATTGCATTTAAATTGATTTTTCTTTCCAAAACACACACACACACACACACACACACACACATATCATATGCACAGTTGATGAGTAGATACAACATTAGTAACACAAATTCGCACACACCAAGCATGTTTACGATTGCATGAGATACATTGCATCTGTCTTGAACTTGAAACAAACTTACAAAATTGAAAATCATTTACAACAATGTGCATATCTGTCTTGAGAGCTTGATTCAATGGAATGCTTACATAAAATTACGTCAACAAGGAGAACTATGTTACTAAACCGACTAATTATGTTACTTGTGGCAACAAGGAGAATTCTCATCATAGTTTGGATACATTTCTCACACATACACACGCACAGAGATCTACACATGTAAATTTATGTATTTCTTTTCATCTTTTTTATATATAGAGATATCATGCAATCTTAAAAGCATCCCACGGGATCAGTAGTGGTAAAGAATTTCATCTCAACTTCAGGTGGTCCAGGTTCGAAGGCAAAGTCAAGAATTTTAGTTAGGGGGCAGATTTAACGGGCGTGCAATCAGTTACAGATCTATATGTGATTCGGGGCAGTACTCCCGATCGAGATTTTTTTTTTTTTTTTTTTTGGGGGGGACCGTTTGTTAATATTTTATACCATTGTTTTTTTTATAATAAGGGTTGACTGTGTATTTTACTTTGTAAAGTTGACTAATGGTACTAAAACATTTTAGGTTGGATTAAATTAAAAATTGGCATTAAAAAAAAAAGGTGATGATCGAGTTATCGAGGGATGACCCAGTGGTCAGGGATTCCATCTTACCTGGTTCGAGTATCATGGTGTGGAGGATTTATGGGTTGGGAGAGCACCACCACCTCCCCTTGCGTAGTGCATAATCAAAAAAGAAAAAGAAAAAGAAAAGGTGATGGGACATATATTTTATTTGAATTACAGTTAGACTAATATACTATACATAATTTATATATTTCAAAATTTGGGAGTGACAGATTATACATATTATATATATATATAATTTATTTATTTATATTACAAAAAAAAAAAAAAATTCTCAAAAAAATTGGGGGATGGCCTAGCCCACCCAAGCCCTCAAATGATTCTACAAGTTTGAGTATCATGAGATAGGGGGTTTATAAGTCGGGAGAGCATTATCTCTAAGTGTGTATGTAGTGCTTAATAAAAAAATAATAATAATAATAATAAAAAATAAAAATAAAATAAAATAAGAAAAAGTAAAAGCATCCTCCCCCATGATGGGCTAATATTGTCTTTTCCCAATCATTTCCTCATCAATTGGGGATTATGAAAGTCCAACATATAACAGAATCTCATTCTTCTCTATTTCATTGCTTAATCCCTAATTAGACATGATTAATGCAAGACAGCTCATGAATTGCCTATGCAGGAGTTTTGTACTGTGTAAGTTTGTGCAACTGACATACACCATGTGGGTTTGATCTCAGCAGTATATAAGGTACTCATTTAAAATTAGATTACTGTGTAAGAGCTTCTCCAATACATCTTCTATGCCTTTTGCTAAAGTGTATTATACCATGAATGCTAATCAAACCCCTCTGCAACACACTTTTTGTCCTAAAAAATAAAACTATGCTATACTTTGTGCCAAATTTGATACAACGGATATCATTGATATTTTTTTAATTAGAGGGATAGAAGCCCATTAGAGAGGGTTTCTTTCTTTCTTCCTTTTATTTTTTATTTTTTAATTTTGTGTTTTGCATTCATGTTTCAATTTAACTTTTACACTCATTTGAATAGTGTAGTGTACAAAATACACTATCTAATGTACAGTAAGACTAGATATTGCACCAAAAAAATGGCACTTTTTTGAAATAGATAAATAAATGCCAAAATATAGATTTGACTAGTTTAGAGAAAATGAGTGATGCGTTGTTTTCAAAATTTGCATCTTAAATGTAATTCATAAGGGGCAAATACACTTTAGTACCCTATACTTTCACCGAAATTTCATTTTGGGCCCTGTACTTCCAATTGTAACACTTAAGGCCCTGTAGTTTCAATTTCGTTGCAATGTCGGCCCTGCCACTAACACCGTTAGTGCACTTGGACGGAAAAATCACGTGCAATGCACATGTCTACTTATTAATTCCATATTGGTACCCTATAATTTTGGCGAAGTTTCACTTTGGGCCCTAGATTATTATTTCATACACTTTGGTCCCTGTAATTTAGATTTGTTGTAATGTGGGACCTACCTCTTACCAAATGATTGCTTTTATTTATTAAGAGATATTTAAAAAGTTGTTAGGTGTTTGATAATGCACTACTTAATTAAAAAACAGTCAAAAATTCACTAAAAACTGTAAGTGAATTTTTTTTTTACTCAAAAGTAGTTTATTTTATTACTTGAAATACTGTTTTTGGTATTGCGAATTCAATCTCTTAAAATTTTCCTTAAAATTTAACACTTGAAGTGATTGTTTGTTTCAAACAATCTACTTTTTCTATTTTACAAAATAGTCACTTTTATTTCTTAAAATCCGCAAATCGCTGAACAATTAAGCTAACCAAACACTTGCATTTTACAAAATAATCACTTTTATCTATTAAATTTTGCAATTCATTACTTAATTTGCGAAATTCAACTAACCCAGGTAGGCTTTTAATAATCTTTGGTCCATGTGAGAATCCTCACCCACACATACACATATGGATCACATGATACAAGAAAACATAAAAAAAAAATAAATAAATAAATAAAAGAAAAACAGATTAATATCACAATTACACTCCACATGAAACCACATATGAAAATTATATATCTATATATATAACATGAACCTCAACACAAGTAAGAAAAAGGATGACGAATCTTAAGAAGCCAGTTCTTGCGAAGCATCGCTTTTAACTGGCGGCGTGAACTTCCCATCTTATTCTTCTTCTTCCTTTCTCTCATCAAATCCCCAAACTTCTCACAGAGGACGAAGAGAGAGAGAGAGAGAGAGAGAGAGAGAGAGAGAGAGAGAGAGAGAGAGGGGGGAATTAAGAGTGAGAGAGTTTTAGAGAGAGAAAGAGAGTGAGAGGAGTTCCGAAAAAGGTACCTATCTAAGGTTGAGGAATATGTTGGTGACTATTTCCCTCGATATTCATCCTCAATTTCGCCATTTTGTCTTCTGAGTTGGGAGTTTTCACTTTTCACCATGACAAGCCCTAATTTTAGGTTAAAAAGGGAAAGTGATTAAGAAGCTGAGGTGATTTGGCGCCTAAATGGGCTCACGTTGTCCCCACGTGGGGTTTTCAGTCCATTTGGGCTAATGGTGTTAGCAATCGTCCTTGATTGAAACAAAAGTGAAACTATAGGGCCCTAAGTGTTACAATTGGCGCCTAAATGGGCTCACGTGGTCCCCACGTGGGGTTTTCCGTCCATTTGGGCTAACGGTGTTAGTAATCGTCCTTGATTGAAACAAAAGTGAAACTAGAGGGCCCTAAGTGTTACAATTGGAAGTACAGGGCCCAAAATAAAATTTCGGTGAAAGTATAGAGTACCAAAGTGTATTTGCCCCTAATTCATAACACATGTGTTATTGTGCCTACTTGATTTTCAGTAAAGTACGTTGAAGTGATCTTACTTCATGTGTTGAGAACCAACCACTTTTAGAATACAAAATTTATAAATCATACCACTACTCGGAGAAAATTGCATTTTAGATTGGAGCTGTTGGCGAGATTTTTTCTGTTGTTTCAGTTCTCAAAGGCAATAGTGATGTCCATGACAGTCATAGCACCCTGTTCGGTTATACACCTGAATGAATCAAACATTTGCTATTCAAAAAGAATATGCGTGTTATTTCATTATGTTAATAGCAGGGGTGTATATACGAGCTGAACCTATTTGCTAACTTTCTCACAAGTATTTTAACGAGCTTTTTAATAAGCTTTTTCGCGTACCCTTTTAAACTAGATAATTTAATAATAAAATAATTTTTTATCAAGCATATTTAATATGTCATATTTTTTCTAAAATGATATAGTTTTATAACATATATATATATATATATATATAAGACGCTATACAAACTCTTTATCAAACATATTAACGAGCTTTTTCACGAGTCTTAATCGATCGTATTCACGAGCTCAAATGAGTGAACCGAGCCTAACCTTTATCGAGCTGAACTTCGAGCTCTTGTTGAGTGGCTCAACTTGTTTACACCCCTAGCTAATGGGTTATAGCTCCATATACATGGAGCCATGCATGTTCAATTCTAATTTAGAAAACAAAGCTTCATGGCTTTGTTTGTTCTTGGATTTAGTGAGGAAAAAGAAATGAAAACATGAAGGTAAACCAGAGAATAAGTTAGAGAAATAAATTAAACATTGAATTGTGAGTCATTTTCCTTCCTTTAATTTACTCAGATTTTACTATTGTATGTTAGAAATTTCAACTTTTAATGTTACTCAAGCAAGAAGGAAAAAACAAGGTAAAATGCGAGAGAATTAGTTTTTTTTTTTTTTTTTTTTTCTTATTTTCATTCCACTCACCAAATCCATGAACCAAATAGAACTCGAGTGTTTTTGACAATATAATTGTAGTTACTTAACTCTATGATCCTTCACTGTGGATGAAAGGAAATTGATAGTGTGGATTTTTTTTAAGAACAATGGTAAGTGTGGATTATTATCTTCACTAATCCTCTATAAAATGTTTCTTAATTATGAGATCCAGCAATTACATTTCCCTTTCATCCACCACGCTAATCAAATTAATTTTTTTCTCAATTGGTTCTTTTGAATATTTGTCACATGATCATGCCAAATCAAACTGAAGCAGTATTTTTCATACTTTCTTTTTAAGAATTGTTATTCGCACTCCATGCATGAATCAATACATTCCATAGAATACATTGACCTGCATGTTGTGCCAAGAGTCACTCCATGGATGAATCAATACATTCCATAGAATACATTGACCTGCATGTTGTGTCAAGAGTCAGGGACGGATATAGAGAATTGGAGTTGGGGGGGCTTGGTAGCTAGGGTGATGTTTACAGAGTTTGGGGTCAACGCCCCCGCAGTGATTTTTTGGGTCTATTTATATATATTTTTTGGACGGAGATGGAATAAAAACACTTAATTACACTGATTGACACCAAATGTACAATAAATGACACATTGTTACTACAAATTAGGATTAAAAAAAAAGTTGAATGCTTCATACTTGGAAGGGGGCTTAAGTGTAAAATAGAAACAAAATTTAGGATAAATTGCACAAACCTCCCCTGAGGTTTGCCTTAATTACATGGGCTCCCCTGAGGTTTCGAAAATTACACGAACCTCCCTCAAGGTTTGTAATTTGGTAACAAAACGCCCCCTCTCCTAACGGTCTGTTAGTTTTTTTTTTACATTAGCCCCCCTGAAAATTACAATTAGCCCCCCCTAATATTATAAAATTGTCAAACCTACCCCCATTTCTCTTATATTTTTGTGCTAATTATAAAATCCCTCCTCCCTCCTATGTTTTTGGGTTAATTTTTTTAGCATTAATTTATATCTACACAAAATACATATAAATAGGTCCAAGAATATTTTTTCCCCCGAACAAACCTCTGTCAAACCCCCCTGTATTAATTTTCTAGATCCGCCCCTACCACTATGCTTCAAAATGATATTCTTTAACCCACCTATGTGTGGCTAATTTTGGGGTTAAGGATATTATTGCTCCCTTAAAGAGAGTTAACCCCAAAATTAACATCACAAAAGGGGTTATTTTTAACCAATTTTAGAATTTCGGTCAGGATTGAGTGAAATCATAACAGTTCCATTTTAGTCCACAATCACAGGGGGTTAAGTGTCCACTTTTGAAGCATAGGGGCATGGGCGAATCTAGAAAATTAATACAGGGGGGGCTTGATAGAGGTTTGTTCGGGGAAAAAAAAATTTAAACCTGTTTATATGTATTTTGTGTAGATATAAATTAATACTAAAAAAAATAACCCAAAAACATAGGAGGGAGGAAGGGTTTTATAATTAGCACAAAAATATAAGAGAAATGGGGCTTAATATGACAATTTTATAATATTAGGGGGAGCTAATTGTAATTTTTAGGGGGGGACTAATGTAAAAAAACTAACGGACCGTTAGGGAAGGGGGCGTTTTGTTACCAAATTACAAACCTCGAGGGAGGTCCGTGTAATTTTTGAAACCTCATGGGAGGTCTGTGTAATTAAGGCAAACCTTAGGGAAGGTTTGTGTAATTTATCCCAAATTTTAATTTGGAAGGGGGGTTTAAGTATAAAAATATACTTTTCTAAGGTTCATATATATGAAATTTTCAAAAATCAATGGAGGGGCTTGAGTCTCCACTTGTCTCCATATATGTCCGTTCATGTTAGTAGTATCATGAAGTGTATTAGTACAATTTTAGAGTGAGTGCTTTTTTTTTAAGAACCTTTTTTTTTGTTTTATTTTTATTATTTTTTTTTTTGTTGGGGGGGGGGGGGGGGGGGGGGGGGGGAGGGGGGGGGGAAGGGGGAGATCGGTGCTTGGAAGATCAATTCTAACACAAGATTAATCAAGGACGATGCTAGGAGTGATGTTATGGAGTGGGTATGTTCAAATGATCATGTTATAGGCTTTCTTTTTGCAAAGTGGATACGATGCTAGGAGTGATGCTATGGAGTGGGTATTATAAAAAGAGTAATGATTATGGAAATCCAAATGAAGTCTGGGAACGAGAGGTATGGTTCATGGACTAAGTGAGAAAAAAAAAACATAAAATATTATAATAAGAGTAATGATTCGTGCACATAAAATATGAATGGCCCAGATCTTTATGTGCACATTTTATGGGCACATAGCATTTTTATAATCGTACATAAATTACAATTTTTTGTATTTTTCGAGTTTCTTTTCTCCCTTTCCCCTGATTTATGGTAATATTTTAAAGATGTTTTGACTTCAAATATTATTCAAGCGTGTGAAAAAATACAAAGGAATTAGTTTTCCTTCTTATTTTTATTCTCGTTTTATTTTCTTCCAATGAATCTGTGAACCAAACAAAGCCCACATCGTCGATCGAAAGATTGTGTGATTACATAGCTTAATTAGTTGTCTTGTATGGCAAGTGATTTGTAGTGATAAGACTACTGTTGAGATATATATCATATGTGGGATAATCCCATTAATTTAGGGATTATAATTTGACTAGATTCCTATTGTAATTTGATTTCTTTTGTAATAGAGTTGTATTACTTAACTAACCAGTAATGGAGTCATAAACTCTATATAATGGGATGTTGTATAGGAATTTAGGAAGCCTTTGATATACCAAGTTGGGGGGTCTCCCCTCATGGGAGTGCATGGTCTAGGATGAGAGAGTGAGAGTTCTTTGTTTATTGAGAGTGTGTAATACCCTGTATTTTCAGATACATGGTTATATAAAAAAGGCCATGTATTCTTGTGTGAACACTTGTGAAGAATCTTTCTCAATCGATAGAAGTCTTCTCAACCAATCAAACCTTGTGCTTTCTCGAGCGATCGAACATACTTCGAGCGATCGAACTCTGCCGACCTGATTCTATGACGTGGACCTTTTTTCGAGCGATTGAACTTCTTTCAATCGATCGAACCTTGATCGACATGTTCTCAATTGATCAAACTCACTTCGATCGATCGAAAGTGTTATTATTCCTATCTTATGTGTTTGCTACCTGCACCTCTTTGCTCCCTATATATATGTTAGTTCTGTGTAGAGAGCTTATGTGTTTTATATATATATATATATAACCTTGTGTGTGTATGCATGTGTATATATATAAATGTGTATGCGTAGAGGAAGAAGAACGAGAAGAGGAGCAGAAGAAGAGAAAGAAGGAGGACAGAGAGAGACAGAGAAGGAGAGGAGAGAGAGAAAGCTCACCGCCACCATAGTCACCGCCGCGAAGCTCGGGAACGCCGTCACTGGACCGCCGGAGCAAGGTGAGTTCAATAACTCACTCGAGGGATAACTCTAGGATGATTTCTGTATGTTTAGAACGTGTATTTAGTGACCCCGAGACAGGGGCGGAGCCAGCTTTTTAACCTAGAGGGGGCACATATAAAAAATAGCAGCGAATCAAATTCATAACAAAAGTTTATAATTTCATTGATATTCATGTTAAGTACATTTTACAACTGTTCGCGGCGTTTTTTCATGTTTTGATAACGTTGCATAATTGCATCGTTATTAACTTCATTGAATTTCCTTTTTTCAATATATACAATCAAAGTATCATTTATAAAGTTATCTCCCATTCGATTGCGCAAACGTGTCTTCGTGATTTTCATAGCTGAAAATGCTCTCTCCACGGTAGCTGTTGCAACTGGCAGAAGTAACGCTAATTTCAAAAGTCGATATACTAACGGATATACTCTACTTCTCTTTGTGTGAACCAATTTTTCAGTCAATTCACCCAGTCCTTTTAAATCTAAAAACTCACCACTGTTCAGCATATCAAAGATATATGTAGTAAGTTAATCTTCAAGAACCATACACTCAACAGATGAAAAATCACTTGGATAGAAGGAAGCCAGGCGGATGAGTTTTTGCCTATCAAAAGCAGAAAATGAATTAACTGGATTTAAACATGCTACACAACGTAGTAACTCGGTAGTTGATTCAGTGAAGCGGTCATTTAACGCTTGAAGTTGCATATCTAACACACTATAAAATAGTTCAACTCGATAGTGATGTAGGTTTGTAATTTCTTGTTTTCCACGCCTCGATCGGCCTGCAGCTAGATATAAATCATTCATTTTTGGAACATCAATGCTGCGACTACAACAAAATGATGAAACTTTTTCCAAAAAGGCATCGCACCCACTCTTTCTCATCAAGTCTAGTCGTCTCACAGAAAGCTCAACTAATATCATAGTATTCACAATATCTTGATCTTTCCTTTGTAATGCCTGTGACAATTCATTTGTGATTGCCAAAATTGTTTTCATTAGGTGTAGATTGAATATGAAATCAAAGTGGTGCATTAAGAACAAAAGGCCACGTGCTACACCTTTTTGATCTCCTACACCATCGTCACGAATCATCTCAAGCACATTGATCACTGCTAAAAACATATTGATCAAGCTTATCAGAGTGGCATAATGTGATCCCCAACGTGTATCAGAAGCACGTGCAAGACAAGTCTCTTGATTTAAACCTCTTCCAGTAGGAAGTTCACCATGATTTAGTGCTTCAAACACATTTTTAGCTTGTATCTCAAGAAGAGTGTCATGTCGCCTACACGAGCCTCGAACAACATTTAATATACTAGAAACCGAGTTAAAAAACCATGAGACGTCAGAGTGATTTTTTTCCACAGCTACTAGAGCCAACTGGAGCTGGTGAGCAAAGCAATGGATATAATATGCACATTTGTTCTCTGCCAAGATCATTGCCTTTAATCCATTAAACTCTCATTTCATGTTACTAGCCCCATCATAACCTTGGCCACGTAACTTGGAAATGCTCAAACCATGTCTAGAAAACATTGCATCAATCGAGTCCTTAAGTGAGTTAGCAGTCGTACGAGTTACATGTTCAAGTCCCATAAAAGACTCTACTACATTCCCTTTGGCATTCACATAACGCAATACACCTGCCATTTGTTCCTTCATTGATACATCGCGAGATTCATCAACAAGAATTGAAAAATAATCATCCCCAATATCCTTAACAATTGCATTTACAGTTTCAACTGCACTAGCATTTATAATTTCCTTTTGAATATCTGGAGATGTTAATTTCATATTTTCCGGAGCATTGTTCAAAAACACGGCACGGACTTCCTCATTGTGATCAGCAAGAAAATGCAATAGTTCGAGAAAATTTCCCTAATTATCTGAATCGTCAGTTTCATCGTGTCCACGAAAGGGAAGGCCTTGGCGTAGAAGGAACCGAATGCAATCAATTGATGCATTCAAGCGTGTTCTATAATCAACACGAGCTTGGTTTGACTATTTGAAAAACACTGTCTCTATATGTTGATCTTGACACAAGAGATCTTTACATTTGCTCCAAGCTTGGTAATGTGTACCATTGACATGACCAACATGGTCATTCAACTTACCTTTCTTCTTCCAATTTCTAAAGCCTCCACCAACGAAGGAATCACCACCAGATCGTTGTCCAACATCTACCTTGAACAAATAGCAACAAAGGCAATATGCGGCATCTTTTGCTTCACTGTACTCCAACCAAGTTTTATGATCAGAGTACCAAGCAGGGTTAAATCGTCTTCCTTTCTCTCCAAACTGACTAGTTGGAAAGTTGTCCAGTTTTGGTTGACGTGGACCTTTAAGCCAATAAGCCCTACGAATTATCTCTTGATCGTTAGGATGGTAGCTTGTGATTTTTTTGCGTAGGCCTGGGTCAGCTTCTAGCTCATTCAAATCAATTTCTATCCGAGCTACCTTCGGTGGATCATCTCTTTTAAGAGGTAACATTTCTGACTTGGACTTTTTCTTAAAAAAACTCTCCATATCTGGTTGAAACAATTTCTTTTAATTAATTATACAATTTAAGTCTTAACCATAAAATTCCTAATTTTACAAAATCCTAACAAGAAAAACCTTAATTTAGGCCTGAGAACTTATGAATTAGAAAGAACAACTACAATCCAGCACATTCACAATAATATTAATGAATTTACTGTACAAGAGATAAGAAAAGGAAGAAGATAAAGAAGATTACCTCTAGTAAAGCTCTTTTTTTTTTTTGGCTGATCAGGTTCCCGCCTTTCGTAATCCAATCTTTGTTCTTGTTTTCTTTTTCTTTTTTTCCATGAGTTGCGTCCTTGTTCCTGATCAGTTCGTCATATGTAATAGGCTCTTTTTTTTTTTTTTTGGTTTTTGATAACCAGCAATAGGCTTTTTTGGTTACTCTGTTTTTGGGTCAACGTGATGGTGATGTTCCACAGCTGGCTTCTCTTCATGAACAAGCTAAGTCATTATTTTATTAATTTTTCTGATTTGTAATCATGCCTACACAAGTCTCCAGGTCTCTTTTACTTTTAGGCTTTGCCATTATTAAAATGAAACTCATTCATTTAGCCTGTAAATAAGTTGGGAAGTGGGAACATTACCAAAACAAGTATAAAAGTAGCATAGCATATTTTTTTCTTTCAAAAAATGAGGGGGGGCACGTGCCCCCTCTTGACTCCACATACTTCCGCCCCTGCCCCGAGACCTTTGTTTGTCTTTGCCAGTTTCTGGGTGGAAGATGATATTAAAGCGATCGAACGACCTTCGATTGATCAAACTTGCTGTTTCCTCAAGTGATCGAACAACCTTTGATCGATTGAAAATCGATCGAACTTACTTTGACTTCAATCGATCAAGAGGACCTCAATCGATCGAACCTCGCAGAAATGTTTATTTTCTGTTGATTATAATACATACTGTTTAGCTGTTTAAATATTGATTCATGCTTTCAATATGCGATATTGTTAATTTAAGAGATAATGCAACATTGTTATGAGATGAACTGTTTAACGGTTACATGTTGATACCGTTAAGCTGAATAGTAGAATGGAACACAATAGCATGCTAATAATCAGAAATGAGTAGATGTGATGAATACAGAGCATGTGGTAATTCTTGTATCTAGAGTAATTCATTTCACGACATATGGTCAGCATGCATAGGATATTGGTATGAAGAGATGAGAGGATATGATGAGAAATCGAAATTGTGATTTATATGGAATAATGAGATATGTGTACTTTGGATCCGTGGGATCAACGGTAGACGAGCCGGGTAGACGTGGGATGGTTAGAGTTCCTAGTGATCTTCTCACTGTTGAAGACATCCAGTGATGCGTATGCACTATTGAAGACGTCCAGTGTACCGTTGAAGATGTCCAGATAGTGCTCTAATGTATTCTCAGTTGTGTAGACGACCAGTGAGGATATACACATCGTTGAAGATGTCCGATGTGCCGCTCCCATTGTTTACAGATAGGTGGTACCGTGTAGACGATCGGTAACCCTATCAAGGGATCGTGGGACCTGCTAACTAGTCGGGTGATTTCGATTGGTATTTGTAACAACCTACATTTCATTTAAATTTTAAATTTGCATTTCCATATCTAAATTCAAAATTGTATTGTCTGCTCTTAATTATTTACAATTCTCATGTTTATAATTCTAATACTTGTTATAATTCATATTGAAATTCTTGTTGGGGTCAGACTGTAATTTTACAAATGTAGCAATGCCTGTGTTGAATTTTAAAACTGCATTTCAAAACGGTGGAAAAGTTTACTTTTGACTAAATCAGTATTTTTATAAAATCGGGAAATCGATTCTTACACTAAAATGCATTTTCTGTAGTTTTGTGGTGAACACCACACTGCAAAAATACCAGTTCATGTTCAAAAAACTGTCTGCGTCGCGTTGAACTTCCACAGATTTTGGAAGTGACCTAAAGTGTAATTGGACATTTGCTTTATTTTCCAATTATAGAAAGTAATCATTTGATATGGCTTTGTTTGGTTTTGCTTATTTGTTGTGTATTAGTTGTGCCCAAAAGTTGGATTACCCAAACAATCTTAATTGACCCCTACTAGTCTAAACTTGACTCTTGGCTAATCTAAGAGTTATACAATTTATACGTATCTATAATTTCTGTGTACATGAGCTGTGTATTTCAAATGTTATGTAATTAACAATCAAAATTCCTTTTGTTGAGTATATGAGAATGTTCTTGGCCACCAAACAATGAGATTTATTTATAACCCACTCCTTCACTTCACAATCTTCATTCTTCTTTAGTTTTTACAAACTGAAATTGAGAGAGAGTTTAGAGAGATCATAGAGAACTCCTACAGAAAATTTTGTAGAGAGAGAAGCTTCAATCCTAGATAGCCAAAGCTTGGATTAGATTATTATTTTGCTTATCTTTCTCAACACACACTACTCTCTTATCATTGTGAGTATTCTAAACTCACCTAGAATGTAATTTATATTGTATTTACTGTTTTGTGTAGCTTAATTTGTAATCACCATTTATGAATTTATGTTGAAGTTCCATGGCTTGAAAAATCATAACTTTTAAAACTTAACCAAAATCCATTTTTAGAGATAAAAATGAAAGATTATGCATCCCATATGCCATGTTTAAAGTTTTAGAGCTTAATCTGTTCATAGGAGAAAGTATATTAGAAATTAAGTTTTGTCATCTTGTAATCTTTCATAAAATTCTAAAGTTATAGATTGATTCATGTAAAATTGATTGTAGATTCATAATCCTTGCAAAAAATCAAAGAGATTCATATATTATAAGGCATGGTAACTTACGGATTCAAAAATGGGTCAAAAGACCACTTAAAACTGAAACAGGGGAACTCTGGGGAAGAAGACGAAGTTACTGCTCAACCTCGCGCGCGCGAGGTGGGTGATTCTAGGCAGAAAGAAAAGTTTTATAAGAGAAAATTTGAAAAAGGGCAAATCGCGTGAGCGGACCGCGCGCGCGATCTTCCTGTATTCTGGCAGTTGGAAAAGTTTTATAAAAGAAAACAAAAATTGGGCATGCCGGGCGAGCGACCCCTCGCGCGAGCGGCCCGCGCGCGCGACTTCTGACAGTTTCTAGTTTTTGCTTATTTCATGTGTAAGGAACTATTTCATGTGTAAGGAACTATTTAGGACCATGATACAACTGAAAATGTAAGTTTTCTCAACGTTTATTTTTTTGCTTGGGAGTCTAGATCTGATCTTTTCCAGTATAAAACTCCAAATGTTAGTCCTAAAACTCATCAAACCATTTTGCAGAAATCCTTTCAGGATCTGCTCAAGAAACAGGAAGGTGACAGGGCCACTTGGGAATACCCATTTGTTGTGGCTAGTGTGAACATCACATTCATGCTTATTCAGATGCTTGATGTTGAAGCAGGTTATGTATTTTAATAGTACATTTCTTGTTTTGAGTGATATGAAGAAGATTCATTACTCTAAACCATAGAATACAAGTGTTACCAAAGTTGTTTGAACTATTTATTATCACAACATGAGAATTAGAATTTCCATCTTCGATTCTCTTTTTGCAATTCTTGATGGCCCCGGTGTGATTTGCTATCAAGTACTTGTGCTTTTCACTAGCACTTTGGCACTTGTTTAAAATGGGGCTGTTTGGACTTTCCAGGGAGATGAGCCTTCAGTTCATTTTATATTTTGTAGCATTTCTACGAGTTCAATTTATATTTTTGGGGTGGCTTTCCAGAATAAGCTTTGATTCCCACAAGCAAGCCTCAACCATTATGTCCTGGCATGTTGGTCTACATCCATGTATGGTGTACCTCAAATAAAAAAAGATTGCTAATTCTGTGATTTACTTGTGCAGTAAAGCCACGGACATTGGTGGGGGCAACTTTCTTGAAGTTTCTTGCAGGTAATTCGGCCTTCTTTTTGGGGGGACACATAACAGTTTCCTCTTCACTTAATATTAATTTTTTTTTAAAATAATAAGAATGGGCATTGTAACATATATCTATGTATAAATATATACATATAATCTAGTTTATAATGAATATTCATAATTATTTTCATTCTAGCTTCAAATGTTTTTGCCTGCTGTCCTTGACAGAAAACGAATCAGCATTTGACCTTCTCTATTGCATCACATTCAAGCTGATGGATAATCAATGGCTTGCCGTGCATGCGTCATACATGGACTTCAATGTAAGTGTTCTGAATTAGAAAGATATTAGAGTGTGAGGAAGAATCCACAAATCCATTATTATTCCTCCGATCCTTGCTTGATCACTTGTTTCGAGTTAAATGCTCCTTAAGCCTCGAAAGTTTTTTTTGAAAGTCCTGGTTTACTATTCTGAATTCAGTTTCATTTGAATATGCAAGCTTGCTTATAAATATCATGTATTACTATGATTTTTGGGCTTAGTGGTTGCTGTAAAATATCATCTAGCCAGGTGAATGTAGATGCTTTCAATACCCAATCATATGTTTCATGTCGCATATTGACACAGTTTATGAATAGCAGCCCAAATCAGCCCCACCCCAACCAGAATTTAAGTGAGATGGAACTGCAGGAATAACCATAGTAGTTGCACTATTAGAAGCCCAAATCAGCCCCATTAGCAGCCCAAAATTTAAGGCTTGGTAATGTGGCCTTTAGATTCTTGTGTCATTGTAGATGTAGAAACTTTTGGGTATCCTGTATACCTTATGTCATTTCCTCTCAATTTAGATTCTTGTGTCACGACATGTTCCATAGTTGAGTATAAATTTAAATCTCAAATGTGTTCCCAAATATATTGTCAATTCTATCACATGCAGTGGTATGTAGTGCCATCGGCCACAGACTCAATATGTGATAAAAATCTTAAGCCATTTGGGTACTAATTTTGTGAAGTATAACATTATTCTTTTTGATTTATTAGAAAAAACAATATTGCTATGCTTCCAAACTATTAAATCCAAATTGGATCCAAAATGTTTTGTTAGTTGAACCATGTGGTACAATCTGATAAAGCATTTGGGAACCAATTTGGTACTCAAAATTTGGACGCACAACATTATTTTAAAAAAAATTGAACTCGGGTCTAATGAAACACAAATAATTTAGTTCTAAGCACAGGCTTTTAGTCTCACCAAAATCAATGTACCATTCATTGTGAAGTTCATTATTGCTTGTATTGTCACATTACTTCCCAATTATTGCTTTTATTACCAAATTACCCCTAAATAATCTCATTCATTTTTTTGCAGCTACCCAAGAAAAGGCAGCTACCCAAGAAAAGGCAGCAATCGCGTATGATGTGGCGGCGATTGAGTAACGTGGGCTTAATGCTGTCACAAATTTTGACCTTAGTCGTTACATAAAATGGCTGAGACCTAAGTCTTTAAATTTCAGACATGTTTTGTTAGTTAGTTTAGGTTTGGATGGATGAACTCTTTAAATTTTAGATTGAACTTGTTAGTATAGTGAGATCTTGTTGGTTAGACATGGATGAACGCTTTATTTGCTATAATTACTTTAGATTATTTTTGTTGTGTTGGATATAAATTAATCTTGTTATTTATTTGTGTTAGGTACAGATTAATATGCTTGCTAATTAATTAGGTGCAAAAAAAAAAATTGGGAAGCATACAAAATAAGTTTTTTTATTTTTTTTAGATTTATGCATATTTCTAATGGATATATCCGTTAGTAAATCTGTTAGTATTTTTTTCTTTAATTTTGGAAATTACTAACGGATATATCCATTAGAAATTGTAGGCTAACCGTTAGAATTCTATATAAATCTTTTAAAATCAGCTGTAAAAAACCGTTAGTAAGTAGCTTTCTAACGGATATATCCGTTAAAAATTCTTTAATTTACTAACGGATTTACTAACGGATATATCCGTTAGTAAAATTAATTTTTCTAACGGATATATCCGTTAGTAAATCCGTTAGTAATATTACTAACGGTAAAATACTAACGGATATATCTGTTAGAAAGACTTTTTCCAACGGAAATATCCGTTAGTAATGAGGCTATATGGTGTAGTGGTCTTTAAGGCTCTGTTTTCAAAAAATGTTAAAACATATTATATTTTGGGTATGATTGATCATTTAGGAACAATTATGAATCCAATTCTTTTCAAAGCATACCTTGTTATTATTCCTAGCACTACATATGTTCTGTGGGTGGTTTCATGACATTCATATGGTGTCAGTTGTACATGCATGGTGAGTGTGGGTATTGGTCAGTATGGAAAAGAGTAATGGTCAGTGTGGTATAGTGAGTGCGGTTGAGATTGTGTTGTGGACACTCCCTGGTAAGTGAGTACCAAAGTGTGTTGTGATTGAGATTGCGGCGAGGGTGTCTTTGAAATGTGACAGTGGCAAAATTGAACACTCCCTGACGACCATGGTAGCATCAAAGGGTGTGAAGCCGAACTTGGACATTCCCTGGCACCCATGGTAGTGCTAAAGTGTGGCCTACAGACACTCCCTGGTACCTGAGTCTGGATACTGCGTGAGGTTACCTCCGGTATTTGCGAGGCGGATTAGGTACTAAAGTGTGAGGCATTGGACACTCCCTGGTACCCCGGACCAAAGTGTGAGGCAAACTGGACAATCCCTGGCACCCCTGTGCTAAAGTGTGGCTATCGGAGTATTTCAAAGATACTAGTGTGAGAAAGTTGGGTTGTTGGGTGGGTTTTGTTGAGAGAAAAGAGTCGGTAAGATGAGATGGTGCATTGTTCTCATACACGGTCACATATATGAATTATATCTTTCATATGATATTGTGGTTGTTTTCTAAAATGAACCCCTTACTTTAATATAAACTTGTAGAATTAAATGGGAATTGGAAAATGGTAAATGAGTATGTGTTACATTCAAAGTTTTGTTTTTAATACTCACTGATCGGGAGAGAACAAATCCTAATTATACGCTTTAACTCACATTTGTTAGTCATTTTTATCCTGTTTTTGTGTAATTTTACTTTATTTTCTATTTTCTAGCAGGTTTTAGAAGAAAACAAGGAGATCGGGTTAAAATAGGTGAAAAAGCAGGAAGAAAGAAGCAGAAAAAGACACATCGCGCGCGCGGTCCGCGGGCGCGAAAATCTGAGAATCGCTCACGCGATCCGCGCGCGCGAGGTGCAAATGTCGCGCTCGCGCGACCCGCTCGTGCGATATGTGTAAAAACCAAAGTTGCGTATTTCAGTATTCTAAAGAGTCCTGTGCAGACGAAATTGCTTGAAGACGTCTATATTGCAAATAGCACCTGTTTTAATCCGTTTCGGGGGAGGAAAGCTTGGATAATCTCTTCTAAACTATATATATATCTAGTTTTTATGATTTTTGGGGGTTACACATCTAGAGATCCATTCACATACATTCATTGAAGGCAAGAGGAAAGGGAAGAGCAAGCTTGAAGGTTTCTAATGGCTTACATCAACTCCATCTTCATGCTTTCACCCATCACGAGGAACTAAACTCCTCATCTAGGGTTTCAATGAAACCCTAGCTATGTAAAGGGGGATTCTATGCTTTTCTATTTTAAGATTTTATGTTTATGGATAGTGATTGTATGTTGGTGGATTTTATATAATCAGTTTTTAATGTTAATAATCAATAGTATTTTGGATCTATTATTGTCTTAGATTTTTCCTTATGCTTATTGAACTCAATAGTCCTTGATTTCTGTGATTGATATGAATATTTACATACAATGGTGCTTATTTGATTGTGATGTTTACATCTTTTATAATCCATGCTTAGGAAAGATGAGTTATGCTACTCCCTAGTCATAGGTAGATAATTCATGTGAACCGTAGATGGATTATGTTTAGATTAAACTAACGATATCTTCTTGACGATACTACTGGGCTTGTAGCTACAATAGATCATAACTATCCAAACATAGAACTTAGAATAAGAAGTATAGACCCTCAATGCATAGTTAGTGGTGGATTTGTAATCCTAGATCTCATCTCCATATATTTAAACCAATTTCCAATTTTGCATTTAAGTATTACTTAGATTTAATTCTAGATCTCAATTCTAAAATTTCATAGTTTAAAGTAGTAGTGATAATAAAAACCTAAATCAATTCAACTTCCGATTTTCTTATAACTAGATAGATTAGATTTTAGTAATTAAAGGATTAAAAGTTAACGATCTCTGTGGGTTCGACCTTTACTTTCCACACTACAAATCTTTTGAAAGTAAAGCATAAATAAGCATACTTTTATATCTTGATTTTGACAAGATCAATTTTTGGCGCCGTTGCCGGGGATTGAAATAACTTTTGCCGTTAATTATTAGAATCGTAATTTACTTAGTTAGTAAATATTAGTTTCCTTTTTATTTTCTTTGTTTTAGTTTCATTTTAGAGTCGCTAAAATTATTCTTGTTCTACAGATCTCAAACCGTCAATTCTAGCAAGATCGAGTGGAGCAGCTGTGCACGTCAACGAAGCTTACGCGAACCTGAAAAGAAAATTGCAATAAAAATAAAAAAAAACAAGTAAATTCGCTAAGTTTTTAAATTTCGCATCAACCACTGTAAGTCAGGGCGCTGAGACGCAATACTTGCATTAGGGTAGGTGTGGAGTGAGCACTGCATTAGCTAGGAAACCCGGGGCGCTGGGCTTGACGCGGTCATTGCATTACAGGATAATTTCATGCATCATATTAGTCTTGTGTGCTTGCATGCTTGGTTATTAGCGTAGCTATTTTTGTTTTTATTGTTTTATTGAGTCAACCCTTAGTGTATGTTTGGAACTCGTTCAACTAAACCTAAATTGAATCCGCTTAATCTCGAACTTGAACGTACACTTAGAGGCTGTAGGTCATCAGCCCAAGCTTCGAGAGCTTGGTTGATGTTGGACGACGAGTCCACACCTGAACCGTCATCTTCATTTGAATTAGAAATCCGTAGTACGCGTAGTCGTTTAAGAAAAACTAAAACAATAAAAATTGAGCCTATTCCGATGGTCGATTTTGGAAATAACCAGAATAAGGGAATAATCGGAATGAGGGGGATAATCTGAACATACCCCCACCACCACCATTAAAGGACTATTTCACTCCTACGGCCTACACGCCACCATCGTGTATTGCATTGCCGGAAGTGACGGCAGCTCATTTTGAAATCAAATCCTCAACTATTGCGCTCCTGCCGTCATTTCACGGGCGTGTTAAGGAAGACCCTTATAACCATCTGGGCGAATTTCAGGGTATCTGTGCGACTTTAAAAATTCAGAACTTAACAGATGATGAGTTAAAAATGCGCCTATTCCCGTTTTCACTTAAAGATAAGGCGAAGTACTGGCTCCAATCGTTGGAGCCAAATTCAATAAGAACATGGGATGAGTTGCAAACTGTGTTCCTACAAAAATTCTTCCCCATAACTAGAACGAATCAGATTAGAAAGTCAATAACTAATTTTACAATGCAAGATGGGGAGACACTTTACGATACATGGGAACAATTTAAAGAACTTCTCCGTTCTTGCCCTCATCACCAGATACCCAAATGGCAGCTGGTGCAAGTCTTTTATGAAGGATTAATTCCTACCGTTCGAAATACCGTCGATGCTATTTGTGCGGGGACGTTCCTCCACAAAAGTGCCGATGAGGCATGGAAGATATTTGAAACATTAAGTGAAAACTCTATGCATCAAGCGGTATCCGTACGACCTGAAGGACACCTTCTACCTAATCCAAAGAGAGAGGCAAAAGTTGAGTCTAATCATTCGTATGAAATTCAAGAACTAAATAGAAAAATGGACCAACTTATGATGATGGGCCGCATGCAAGGCCCACCTCCTTCTGCTGAAGTATGCCAGTTATGCTCAGATTCGTCACATTCAACATTAGCATGTCCGTCCGCATCCCAGTTCCCGGAATTTATGGAACAACATATAAATGCGGTTCAACAGTTCCAACGACCGAATTATAACCCCACGGGTTATAAACCAAATACGACCTGGGGACCTCATTCGAACCTGTCATGGAACTCCAATAGTGAGAAGCCGTATTCGAAACCTGATACAACCAATTTTCCTAATGCGTATAAACCACAGTCTAATCAGTATCAGCAGCCTCCGAATCAACAAAGTCAATACCAACAGCCTCCCTTCCGTGCCAATCCTTCTAGGGATAAAACTTTTGAAGAGAGCGTGTTGGCATCATTAAAGACCTTAGAGGCCCAATCACAATCGCAGTCTCAACTGGTAAATTCTCATACGCAATCTATAGCAAAATTAGAGTCCCAAATGGGACAATTAGCTAATACATTGAATAGACGTAATGAGGGAAAATTACCAAGTTAACCTGTTCAAAATCCTAAAGGTCAGTATGAGGTGAGTTCGGCGAGTGATCAGGTTAACGCTGTCTCAACAAGGACAACTGAACGTCCCGAGGAGGTCGTACCTCCTCCCGAGGCTAGGAAAGATAAAGATAAAGAAAAGGAAAAGGGTGAAAAGGAAGAGAATTCTACTCCAGTTTCAAAAGACGCTAACCCTTTGTTATCAAATAAAACATCTAAAGCGGTAAACCCTTCCGATTATGTGCCTAGGATGCCATTTCCACCGAGCGGGGAAGCCCCGGCTCACTTCACTAGAAAAAGCACGAAACCGGAAGATATTCTTGAAATATTTAAAGAAGTAAAAATCAATATTCCACTACTGGATGCGATTAAACAGATACCCCCGTATGCTAAGTTCTTAAAGGATCTATGCACTCAGAAGAGGAAGTCTAGAAACCATTTATCTAAGAAAGTGTTCCTAACAGAAAAGGTTAGCTCCATGTTTAACACTAACACTCTCAAGTATAAAGACCCGGGTACTCCAACCATCGCTTGTCACATTGGTGATAAATACATTCATCGGGCTCTTCTTGATTTAGGTGCGAGTGTGAATTTGATACCCTATTCAGTTTATGAACATTTGGGTTTAGGAGAACTGAAACCGACTGCGGCCACCTTACAATTAGCCGTTAGGTCAATTAAAGTTCCACGGGGGGTAGTAGAGGATGTATTGGTCAAAGTTGATAGATGCTATTATCCGGTCGATTTCATCGTATTAGACACCGAACCTGTCCTAGATGCTAGTAAACAAGTTCCAGTCATTCTAGGACGCCCTTTCCTAGCTACGGCTGATTCGATTATTAACTGTAGGACTGGTGTGATGGATATAACTTTTGGTAACATGACTGTGCGTCTTAACGTCTTCAATGCATCTAATCAACCATATAGAGATGATGAAGAGGCAGACTGCTATGCCATAGACTTAATAGACGAATTAGTTGAAGAGGCAGCGCCTTTTATGTTAACTAAGGAAGCGTTGGAAGCATGCTTATCACATTTCAATTTTAATGATTTCAACATCGACACAAATATTGAAGATGTAAATACTCTATTGGAATCAGTAAATACGACTAATGCGCTTCCATGGAAACCTAAAGTAGAGGCTTTACCACCTCTTTCACATGAACTGGCATTACCATCCATTGAGTGTCCTCCGACACTCGAACTTAAGCCGTTGCCGGATTCTCTAAAATATGCATTCCTAGGAACGAACGCAACCCTTCCTGTTATAATCGCATCAAATTTAACTGAAAGTCAGGAAGTACAACTAATACAGGTTCTAGGTAATCATAAAAAGGCGATTGGATGGACGGTCGCTGATCTAAAAGGAATTGACCCGTCAGTTTGCATGCATAGAATAAATTTAGAAGAAAATGCTAAACCATCTAGGGAAATGCAACGACGTCTCAACCCTAACATGAAAGAAGTGGTTATGAAGGAAGTGATTAAACTCTTAGATGCCGGTATTATATACCCGATCTCCGATAGTAATTGGGTCAGCCCAACTCAGGTTGTCCCAAAGAAATCAGGTATCACGGTTGTACCCAACGAAAAGGGAGTCCTTATACCCACCCGTCAAACTACCGGTTGGCGGGTTTGCTTTGACTATAAAAAACTTAACATGATGACTCGTAAGGATCATTTCCCTCTACCATTTATTGATCAAATCCTAGAACGTCTGTCCGGTCAGAGTTATTATTGTTTCTTAGATGGATACTCTGGTTACAACCAGGTGCCCGTTTACCCCGATGACCAAGAAAAGACAACGTTCACCTGTCCTTTTAGAACCTTTGCTTACCGACGTATGCCGTTTGGCTTGTGCAATGCACCGGCAACCTTTCAACGGTGTATGATGGCAATTTTCTCGGACATGGTTGAGAAGTTTCTCGAGGTATTCATGGACGATTTCTCCGTTTTCGGACCCACATTCGATGAATGCCTCCAAAATCTGACAAAAGTCCTCGCCCGGTGCGAGGAAGCAAATTTGGTATTAAGTTGGGAGAAGAGCCATTTCATGGTTCAAGAGGGAATAGTCTTGGGTCACGTTGTTTCCAAGAGAGGTATAGAGGTAGATAAGGCGAAAATTGAACTAATTGATAAACTTCCATCGCCGTCGTCCATTCGTCAAATCCGGTCTTTCCTCGGTCATGCCGGCTTTTACCGACGATTTATAAAAGATTTTAGTAAGATCTCACGACCTTTATGCAATCTGCTCGCCAAGGATGTGCCTTTTGTATTTGATAATGAGTGCCTCAAGGCATTTGAAACGTTGCGAACATTACTATCCACGGCTCCGGTAATCCAATCCCCTGATTGGTCATTACCGTTTGAATTGATGTGTGATGCTTCCGATTATGCCGTTGGAGCGGTTTTAGGACAAAAAGTTAATAAAATCCCTCACGTAATTAATTATGCGAGTAAAACACTAAATGACGCGCAATTGAACTACACAACAACTGAAAAAGAATTACTTGCGGTTGTGTTTGCCCTTGACAAATTTCGTTCGTACTTATTAGGGTCAAAAGTTATAGTCTATACTGACCATGCGGCATTGCGTCATTTATTGAATAAGAAAGAAACGAAACCTAGGTTAATCCGATGGATTTTACTCCTGCAAGAGTTTAATTATGAAATACGGGATAAAAAGGGTTCTGAAAACGTTGTAGCTGACCACTTGTCACGAATTTATATAGAATCTAACGATATAACCCCTCTCCAGGATTCATTTCCGGACGATCAATTATTTGCATATTATCTGCCGTAAATCGTCCATGGTTCAGCGACATCGTTAATTTCTTAGCTACGGGATATATCCCGCATACGTGGTCTCGTTTAGACAAAGATCGGTTCTTTTCTCAAATTAAACATTATTACTGGGATGACCCATTGTTATTTAAACACTGTTCTGATCAAATTATACGACGTTGTGTTCCGGAGAGTGAGTTCAAATCCATATTAAATTTTTTTCATTCTCTAGAATGCGGAGGACACTTTGGTGGCCGTCGTACGGCCGCTAAAGTCCTCCAAAGTGGGTTATATTGGCCAACATTGTTTAAAGATGCACATGAATTCTCTCAGAACTGCGTACGTTGTCAACAAACAGGGAACATGTCACATCGTGATGCGATGCCCATGACCCCAATCCTTATTATAGAAATATTTGACGTTTGGGGCATCGACTTTATGGGTCCGTTTCCCTCGTCTTGTGGTTTCGAATATATTTTAGTCGCGGTCGACTATGTTTCTAAGTGGGTGGAGGCAGTGGCGACGAGAACCAATGACCATAAAGTTGTGGTTTCTTTTATTAAAGAGAATATATTTTGTCGATTCGGTACGCCACGAGCGATTATAAGCGACGGAGGTAAACATTTCTATAATCGTTATTTCGAAGCCCTCGTCCGAAAATATTCTGTCACCCATAAAGTAGGTACCGCATACCATCCGCAAACCCAAGGCCAAGTTGAAGTGACTAATAGAGAGGTCAAAAGTATATTAGAAAAAATGGTACGTCCAGACCGTAAAGATTGGTCACAACGACTGTCCGATGCGCTTTGGGCATATCGTACAGCGTTTAAAACTCCTATTGGGATGTCTTCGTACCGACTAGTATTTGGAAAAGCGTGTCACCTACCGGTGGAACTTGAACACAGATCATATTGGGCCATAAAAATGTTTAACCAATATTTAAAAGCGGCAGGATGTCACAGCAAACTTCAATTACAAGAACTGGACGAATTAAGAAATGAAGCATATGAAAATTCCAGAATCTACAAGGAACGTTCTAAAGCTTTCCATGACAAAATGATCATAAGAAAGAATTTCGAAGTTGGACAACGTGTATGGTTATTTAATTCAAAATTACGATTATTCCCGGGTAAGCTACGATCCCGATGGGACGGTCCGTTCATTGTAACGCAAGTGTTCCCGCATGGAGCAGTTGAAATACAAGATACAAACGGTGGGGCATCTTTTAAGGTAAACGGACAACGGCTTAAGCCGTATCGCACCGAGGAAACAGAAGAAAGAAAAATTGAATCTATAGATCTGGTAGATCCGGTCTATCTCGATTGAGCACATGCATCGGTCGAGCTAGCGACGTAAAACTTAGCGCTTCTTGGGAGGCAACCCAAGCGTTAGTTAGAATTTTCTTTAATTTTGTACACTAGTAGGTAGTTTTTGGCCTTTATCTGAGGTTGTAAATACCCAAAAGATGAAAAGTTTCAATTAAAGAACAGAGATACAAGAAAACAGAAAAGGAAAATGAGAAATTAGCATCTCGCGCGCGCGGCCCGCTCGCGCGAGAAGTCGCTCGCGCGGTCCGCTCGCGCGAGATTGGCCCTTGGACAAAAAATTTTAAGGCTTCTCAAAAGAAGCCTCAGCTTCTGTTCGCGCCAGGATTCGCGCCCGCGAAGACTCTCGCTGGAGCGAACCGCTCGAGCGACGTTTTGACTTGTAAATTTTTTCAAAAGCAAAGAAAATTGAGCCTTAGCTCTTTCCCGCGCCTCCAATCGCGCGAGCGAAGCCCTCGCTGGAGCGGCCCGCTCGAGCGATGTTGATACTTGGAGAAATTTTTAAAAGAAACCAGAGCCAAACCTCAGCTTTTCCTCGCGGAGGGATCCGGGCGCGCGAGGATCGCTCGCGCGGTCCGCTCCCGCGAGGTTGGCATCCTTTTAAATACAGGGCTGAGCCCTAATTTCTCAGAACACTCACTCTCTTTCTCTTCGTCTTTCTCTCTCACTCTCTCGCGATTTTCTCTCGCTCCAATCATCACCACTACCACTCACCACCGATCATCATCATCACCATCCATCACTACCACGCCGACGAATCAACCACGCCGCCGCCGCGGCATCATCAGCATACACCAAAGCCGAGGCTACAAAACCCCAATCTTGAACCCTTTTCACAGGTATATATATATATATATTCGTATATATAAATAGACACATACATATAGATCACAATTCCACACTAACACATAAATACATACTTATATCCATGTTTTTGGATGTATATACACACCCACTCATTAATCATTCCTAGAGGTAACTGATTAGGGTTCTTTGTGAATCTAATTATGTAGGTATATATATGTATATAATTATGGGTGTTGATACACCACCTGGTGTAATCAGGAGTAACACATAACCCTCGCCTTTGATTCGGATCAGTTGTGAAACCAAAATTTGGGGTTTTTAGAACCCCTAACAGTCAACTCACACAGTGTGTATATCTTTATATATATTTCTATATATATACCCACTACTTAGATTTAGGGGTTGAGATTATGGGGATTTCTTGACCTTAGTATACCTCCACATACACAGTTTTTCAGTCATGATCTCATAATCCCTATGTTTTAGTTTGTGCACTTACACATGGCAAATTGATGACTTTAGTGGGTGGAGAATTGAAACTTGGGTAATTGCATATGTATACTCATATGTGTGTATATATGCATACATAAACACCCTCACTAATTTAGGGTTAGAATTTGGGATTTTTTTTTTCTCTACCTAAGGATGTATAAACATGATCTACATATATTTCAAATCTTGATCATATTTTAACCGCCTGTGGGGCAACCGTAATGTCTCAATGATCAAAGTTCCAGGAGTTTCATGTAATTGACACACACATTAGAAGTCTAATCTGAAATTCCAAACAGTTTAAAGAATAAAGCAAAACGTTATCCAATTAGGCACATTATAATTCTCACATGCGAATAAGCTTTAATCACAATTCGAATTACACCACTATGCCTACGGATTTGGTTCACGTATGGATGTTACTTTGACGGATAATGCTCATATACTGTGTCATTCTAATTCTAGGATAATAATGAAAATTTAAGATCGAATGTAGAAGTTCATCTAGTATATCATTAATTCTTTCATCCATGAACGAAACAATTTCGCTGAGACCATTGGCGACCAACATTTTAACTCTCCAGCAATAACGGTCCATGTTTTAACATGGTCGCATACTCTAGTTCTTAAAATTCTTTGAACAAGTGTTAATCCAACGATTAAACCCTTAGGGTTTCAATTCACCATAGAATCCACGTTTATTCTTCAACTGTTTTTCCGACAACAAAGAATTGAAGGTTGAAATTTCTAGACTAAGTCCTGAACTTTATGAATTTGGCTAACAGGTTATAGACATGTCACATGTTTGTTTTGGAAAATGCATTGACTCATACGCATTGCTTATTTAACACGCGGCGAGTACCCCGTGACTCGGCCGCAAAGTGTGTGCCCTTGTCGGGACAGTGGGTGGGAAGGGATCGGCTCTTCTCACAGTTGCTGGGCGTTCCCCCGTGAACCCCAATTTCTTTGAAAACTGTAAATTATATTGATTGTGTCGGGATGTTTTTCATTTGCAGGTGACCCCTTTCCCCCTATCCCTTTCTCTTTTTTTTTTCTTTTATGGGCATATCCCTATTTTAAAGTCCACATTTTCAAAAATTTTCTAAAAACATCGTACCAACCTTTTCCAACAATGACAAAAAGAACCGTACGATCCGCTTCTTCTTCCCAACCACCTCAGAAAAAAGCCAAAGGAAAGGAAAAACAAACTGGCCCAACTCCACCACCTTCCCCAGACGACCCTAACCCCAACGACTTAGGCCCCAAATACGTAAACCGCGGTCTGAATCATGAGGCCGCAATAGACGCTGACTATTTCGCGTCTAATAAAGACGCCAAATGGGGCCATAACAACCTAGTAGCCCGTAAATTGGCGCCCCACAGCTATACTTTAGAAACCCCGACCTAATTAGTTACCCCCGCCTCGTGCGCCTATTTTACCAAAACCTACGCTACCATAAACAATCCCTCAGCCAACACGCCTTTATCTCCACTACCATAGATGGCCACGACATAACCCTAAACCTAGACAATATCGCCGAAATCCTTCACCTTCCCTCCCATTCTTACCACGTGCCTAAACTCAATGTCCTAACCAAAGCCCACTCCTTTATACACATTATGCAGGACATGTGTGCCGGTCGCTCTGGTTCGGGGCAATCTATACGACGATCTCATATGCCCCGCCAGATGTGGTTTGTCGACCATGTCTTTAAACGCAACCTGTACCCCCTAGGTCACGAGCAAGAACGGACCAAGGCAATCCACCACGCCCTCCATGCCGTTTACCGTAGTGATTGGTTCCATCCTGGCCTCGTTATTATGGATGGCATGCGCCACACTACTCAGGCCATTGATAATGCCATAGACCCTAAGACCCTTCTGCCTTATCCTCGCACCATCACGACCATTCTTCGGGCTAAGGCCTTTCCTATACCGTCCGATGAGCCTATCGATACCTGTATCCCGGAGTTCGCTTCTGCCGAGTGGAAGTTGAGCCTGGATCGTTTAGACTTGGAGGTTAGGAGGGCACGTGAGGCAGCCCAGGCCCGTCGCGAGCAGGCGGCACAGCGTCCCCCTCCCCCGGAGGATACTCCTTACGCTTAGACATACGGGGACGTCTGTGCTTTCCGTGGAGAGACCCTGCGGCTTCAGTCCTACATGCGTTCATATTTCCAGTTGGCTCATCCGGACCAGCTGGATGACATTCTAGCCCAGGGCGAGGCTGCATATCAGTCGGCTTTCCCGCGATCAGCACAGCAGGTGGCTGAGGAGGGAGTTGAGGAGCAGGGGGAGGTACAGGGCGAGGAGGAGGAGGCTGGGGATGCTGGTGATGATGACGATGGGAGTGACGGTGATGGGGATGGTGATGGTACTACTGGCCAGGGGAGTACGGGGTTGGAGCTGGTTTTGATTGAGGGTGGTGAGGACTTAGTAGGTTTTGGTTGGGGGATTAGACATTTATTTTTTTTTATTTTTTATTTTTTTTCTTCTTGTATTTGATGGGTGGTTTAGACATTTCAGACATTGTGGGCTTGTATATTATTTATTCCTGTTTTGCTTTCACTTTTTGTTATTTCTTTCTTTTATTTATTAGGATTTTACTGTACCCGGCTTCGACCGGTTTAGCTTAGTTATTCCTGTTTCATTTCCGTTGGGTCTGTAAATAATTTATTTTTGCATTTTTCTTTTGTTTTGTGGTTTGCTATATGTCTGGACCATTATATTCATTACACTGACTTCATTTCCTGCTTATGATGCTTTACTTCATTACTTATAACAACTTCACAGCAGTAAGTCAGTAATGAGTAATTATCAACCCTATTGCACGCTAACAGGAATTGCTTCGACTCAGGTTTGGGGGAAATTATGCTGAAATGTCCATTAACGATGCCGAACTATTAATTAACAGTGAATACGGTTTAATTTGGTTCCACATTAGCCTATTACTTACCGTTGATTTTCAGCACATGTAACTGATTAATAATTTAGGTTCATACATCCAAGTGTAGATCATTTTTGGTATATATTATTATAATCTTGATTGTCGCCTATGTTTTTCATGACTAATAACTTGCGCTAATGATACTTCAGTCGTGACGTTTTTTTTTTTTTTTTTTTAATTCTTTTTGGTTTCAGGACATATCGCTACCACATATACATATAGTTATCCAAGTCCTCCTTTCTCCTTATCATCTTTTCACTATGGATCACCCGATGTCTCCTCCTACGTCACCTGATAGGTCTCCCAGTCAGTCGAGTTACTATTCTGACTCTAGTTCATCTTCTGATACTTCTATACTTAGTCTTAGGATAGCCAAACCTGACGACCCAGTCGGTCGTCCCGGCTGGTGTCGTCGTCGTCCTCATAGGCCCATTATTAGCTGTTCCGATTCTTCTGGCGAGGATGACATGTTTGGCGATGACCCTACTTCTCTTGATGGCCCTTATGGCGCTCCTCCTACATCTTCTGAGTCGTCATCGTCTGAATCGGTCGATTCCTCGACTGATGATGACGATGAGGGTGTTGTCTCAGGATTCGCTGCTATTTCTTTATCTGACACTGTTGAGTCTAGTGTGCCTACACCAGAGGTTACCTATCCATATAGGAACCTACCTGGTTATGTGCCGGACGTTGTTCGACAGCGTCCGGGTCACCCTGACTGGTCCCCTGAGGACATTGCCTCGATATTTGTGCCGTATTCCGGTCCGGAGGATGATAGGGTGGATTTGGGTCCGAGTGTCGTTGAGGAGATTGTGGAGGGTCAGAGTTTGGATTTACATGATGATTTTGATGGGGTAGGTCCACCGTTCGACCCTGCGAAGCACCCAGAGTGGGAGCTTGTGGATTGGTACGTTCGATCTGGAGTACAGCCTCCGTCTGACATTTTTCGTGGAGTGGACATCCTGGTGATATTCTATGAGGACTACATCCATGTCATTGTCATGTTCCCCTCTGCATAGGGACATGCAGTGATTTGGGTTGGGGGGAGTATATGGATATTTCATTTTCATTTTAGTATTTTTGTTTAGTTTTATTAGTTTTATTCGTATAGTTTTTTGTTTTCGTACTTCAGAGTATTTTTTTTGTTAGTTTTCTTTTAGTTGTTATTTCATTCATTTGTAGTTCTTTTAATTCATTGTAAAACAGAAAAAAAAATAAAAATAATAATAACAATACAAAATAAAAGTATAATAATAATAGAGAAACAAACATTTTAGTAGTTCTGTAAATAAATAAAATAAGTTTCTTAATACTGTTCAACATTGCATTCCTTTTTATTATAATCAGATTTCATCGGAATTTTGAAAATTAAAAGAGTATATAATCAAATGTTTACCGAATCTATGAGAAGATGTTTTGAGAATTATATATTATTGGAATCATTGTTTTATATCTTATACTTGCATATATTGTCGCACTGCACGTAGTCATATGGATACATATTAACATGGAGCTGTAATATACCTTGGATTTCTAAATAGTAATATTGTGGAGACTAGAACCTGGTGAGCTTTAGAGCCTATCATCCTTTTGAGGGTTTTATTACGTTTATCGAATCTCTTTGACACATCGCACTCTCTCGTTGATTGGTCTCGTTATTTCTTCATTTTGATTGAAAGTCGAGTGAATATTAAAATTACCATGTTTAAAAAAATATTAAAAGTAGAGAAATTCTATTTCCTTTTATATCATAACATTGAAAAATCATGTAACCTTAGAAAATGACACTAGGCCGTTTGTTCTAATAAACCTTTTTGACCTTTGGCCTACCCATTATAAATATTTTTTTTTATATATATCCCTTGTTAACCCATTTGAGCCGTTTTTAAAAAAAAAAACCATTTCTTTGTTCATCTATTATCTTACCCACTCCGATATGGAGTTTACCACTATTAAATAGTACCTACCCTATGTCCGAAAGTAGTTAGAGAATAGTTTTCATAAAGAAATTGGGCTATTAAACGACTAGAAGAAAAACATGATGTATCGAGTAGTAAAAGAAAAGGATCTAAAAAAAAATTAATAGTTATTAAAAAAAAAAAAAAGAAAAAAAAAAAAGAAGGATATGATCCTCTTGGAAAAAGAAAAAAAAGTGATATAACTAGTCGTTGTAGTAAAGCCCTTGTGTTCCATGTTAAGGCGGCTATTTCTAGATACTTACGGACATTTTGAATCCCTTTTACCTTTCTTTTCTAAGCCTTAACCCTTGACCAATATTACAACCCGTGTAAAGTCCTAGTTGATTCTATAAAAACATGATTTGAATATGTGACCGATAAGGAAAAGGAAGTAAAAGCATGGTAGTGATGATATTTACTTGACGATCGATATCTATTCGTGAGACTATTTTATTTCTGTCGTGTCGTACGTTGTTGAGAGTCATATGCGAATTTATTTGTTTTGCACAATAATTCTTTCTCGCATATATATACACATATGAGTGTTTACACCTGTTTCAGAATGATTTCATGTTAGAGTGTAATAACAACGTGAGATTTGTAGTCGAAGCATCACTAGATAGTTATCTGAATTATATTCCAAGTTCATGGTTGCAGTGTATCCACTTGACTACTATTTCACACACATGCGAGTCTTCGATATATTCTATTGATTTTGGTGATATATGTTCTCGGATTATTTTTCATAATGTAGGAGGGCATCTGATTGTTTTACTCTTGATAGTTTTAGAATTTCATTTGAGGTCGATTTTATCTAAAAAAGGATGTGACATTGACATATTTAAATTTTGAATAAAATCTTTACGAGTTAATAACGATGGTTGTGGGTGACTTGTTGACGAGAACCCTCACGAGACTTCACTCGTCCGACTAGGGACACCTAGAGGTTTAAAAGGCTTGTTGCACAGGCTAAGTGCAATCGTTATCCATACGAAAATGGAGTAGAAATTTTATTATTCGTAGTTTTAGTTTCTTTTTGCTCGAGGACTAGCAAAATGTAGGTTTGGGGGTGTGATCGGGAGAGAACAAATCCTAATTATACGCTTTAACTCACATTTGTTAGTCATTTTTATCCTGTTTTTGTGTAATTTTACTTTATTTTCTATTTTCTAGCAGGTTTTAGAAGAAAACAAGGAGATCGGGTTAAAATAGGTGAAAAAGCAGGAAGAAAGAAGCAGAAAAAGACACATCGCGCGCGCGGTCCGCGGGCGCGAAAATCTGAGAATCGCTCGCGCGAAACTCCATAAATCGCTCGCGCGATCCGCGCGCGCGAGGTGCAAATGTCGCGCTCGCGCGACCCGCTCGCGCGATATGTGCAAAAACCAAAGTTGCGTATTTCAGTATTCTAAAGAGTCCTGTGCAGACGAAATTGCTTGAAGACGTCTATATTGCAAATAGCACCTGTTTTAATCCGTTTCGGGGGAGGAAAGCTTGGATAATCTCTTCTAAACTATATATATATATATATCTAGTTTTTATGATTTTTGGGGGTTACACATCTAGAGATCCATTCACATACATTCATTGAAGGCAAGAGGAAAGGGAAGAGCAAGCTTGAAGGTTTCTAATGGTTTACATCAACTCCATCTTCATGCTTTCACCCATCATGAGGAACTAAACTCCACATCTAGGGTTTCAATGAAACCCTAGCTATGTAAAGGGGGATTCTATGCTTTTCTATTTTAAGATTTTATGTTTATGGATAGTGATTGTATGTTGGTGGATTTTATATAATCAGTTTTTAATGTTAATAATCAATAGTATTTTGGATCTATTCTTGTCTTAGATTTTTCCTTATGCTTATTGAACTCAATAGTCCTTGATTTCTGTGATTGATATGAATATTTACATACAATGGTGCTTATTTGATTGTGATGTTTACATCTTTTATAATCCATGCTTAGGAAAGATGAGTTATGCTACACCCTAGTCATAGGTAGATAATTCATGTGAACCGTAGATGGATTATGTTTAGATTAAACTAACGATATCTTCTTGACGATACTACTGGGCTTGTAGCTACAATAGATCATAACTATCCAAACATAGAACTTAGAATAAGAAGTATAGACCCTCAATGCATAGTTAGTGGTGGATTTGTAATCCTAGATCTCATCTCCATATATTTAAACCAATTTCCAATTTTGCATTTAAGTATTACTTAGATTTAATTCTAGATCTCAATTCTAAAATTTCATAGTTTAAAGTAGTAGTGATAATAAAAACCTAAATCAATTCAACTTCCGATTTTCTTATAACTAGATAGATTAGATTTTAGTAATTAAAGGATTAAAAGTTAACAATCTCTGTGGGTTCGACCTTTACTTTCCACACTACAAATCTTTTGAAAGTAAAGCATAAATAAGCATACTTTTATATCTTGATTTTGACAAGATCACTCACCAACTTCTTGAAGCTGACGGCGTCGATGTGCCCTGGACATTCGTGTTCAGGCTTTTCAGGTTATGTCTATGCTGGGCCTTATGACTATGCAAACTGAGGACGGCTGCTTTGGAAGATAGAACTGTTATCAATATCCTATGTTTTAAGTTATAAACTATTTTGTAATAAGGATGACTGAAATAGACGATAGATATTGTTTTATCTTAAGGCGGCTTGTGCCTTAGTTGACCCCGTATTGTAATATGTAATAAGTTAGAAAATATTTGTAAGTCTTGATTGCTCTGCTCTGATTATTATGTTTTTGTTGTCCGACATTTGGGAAGGAATCGATCCTTCAAACTGTCGCGACCTACGGGTCCATAAAGGAAATTAAACGCTTTCCATATTTATGCTACGTCGGGGCGTAACAGGATTTAGTGGTATCAGAGCCAGGTTATCTAGTTTGACCAGGCTCGGTTATTCACGCCACAGATTAGTGACATATATTAACTTTAAGTTTTTACTAAGTCATACGATCAAGATTAAGTCGTGTCTGATTTACCCAATTTAGACTTACCGAACAATCAGGTTCCAGATTTTAGTTGATTAGCACCGATTGTTCATAATTCAAAACTCATGATCCAGGTTACTTTCATCATAGAGGCGATTGTACATATTTTATCACATCGACAACAATGTTAGCAGTCGACAAATAGCCTCGGGTGCATCCATTTAGAATTTAGCCAAGTTGGTTATGACATATGAAACCTATATAGGCAAATAGTAGTCGAGTTCCTAAGAAGTTGAGGAAAGCCAAAACCCTCATAAATAGCTTAGACACTGACAAACTTCCTGAGTCAAATCTCAGAACAGTCAGCATAGCCCATAGCCTAGAGTTTGGAAGGATATTAGGAATATGACCTCTTTGCTATTAGATAGTCCTAGTGCGAATACGTGTTTGGTGTAATATGTATACTTGGATTTTGCTATATGCTTATGTTGTAATAAGAGTATATTCCATAGTAATATTAACCCGTTAGGCTGGACCTGTGGGTAGGAGCATAGATGGCCAAGCCACCTCAGGCAACCGAGAACCAATCAAGCGGACAATTCCAGTTGTTATCCCCAGAAGTCGATCCCACTGGCTTGGTCGGGTCACTTACTCTGAGCTTTTGGGAGGTGGGTAATAGAATCACTGTAGGTCAATTAGGAGATCATCTGTACGAGAGTTTCCTTGCAAAATCATCTGAACTACAGCAAGGCAAGAGGAAGTTCCAAGAAATGGTGACTCCCGTTGAGAACAAGGGAACAAGCAGGCCAAGCGGCCTCTGTGCTAATTGCAACCTACCAGGTCACAGTTGGTATGATTGCAATGAGACTCAATGGATGAAACACGGCAGTTTGAGTCACCTCCGTAAGGAGAAGAATGCACCAAAAGCGGAGAAGAAGAAATGGAAAACCAAACTTCAGGTCTATTTTAACTGCCAGATACCCGGGCATTTTGCTAAAAGATGTGCTTTACCCAAGAGGGTGACACAATGCTTTAACTGCGGCACCCCCAGCCATTTGGCTCAAGATTGCAAGGCACCTAAGTGCATCGCTCATCAGAATATAGTCTATTACAACTATGGTGAACCGGGTCACATCAACAAGTTCTGCACTGCTCCCAAGCAGGTGACTTATGGTCAATAGGGACAGACTCGCGTGAATGGTAATACCACTGGATATGATGGGACTGTGTACGAAGAAGGGAACTATAAAGAATCTCAACCTGATCAGCAAGCGGTAGAAGGTAACTTGACTCTGTTTAACTCCTATGTTAAAGTGTTATTTGATATGGGTGCTGCACTTTCATTCATATCTGTTAATACTATTTAGAGATTGAGTATCTTACCTCATCGTTTAGAGAAAGCTTTGAGGGCTACCTCACCATTGGGAGCCGCAGTCAAGTTAGGACATGTGTGCAAGGATTGCCCTTTACGGCTAGGAGACCGAGAAATCCCTGCAAGGTTAATTGTCCTATCGATGAAGGAGTTTGACATAATCCTAGGAATGGATTGGCTCACTCAAAATCAAGTAAAGCTGGATTGTGTGAGGAAGAGAATTACATTCCCTGACAACGAGAATCAACCCTTTGATTTTCAATGTAACCCTTTGGGAGATATGTTCCTTACAAGATGCTTAGCAAACATCGAAGTCGTCAGTACAGAAGCGACAATGTTGTCTATACCTGTAGTCAAGGACTTCGAAGAAGTATTTCAAGACGTTTCTGGTTTGCCGCCCGAGAGAAGTATAGAGTTCTGTATTGAGCTTATACCGGGTACCCTACCGATCACCAAGGTTCCCTACAGAATGGCCCCCACCGAACTGTTGGAATTGAAGGAACAAGTTCAAGAGCTCGAGAACATAGGTTTTGTACATCTAAGTACATCGCCTTGGGGAGCACCAGTATTATTTGTGAAGAAGAAGGACGGAACACTTCGGTTGTGTATCGATTACAAGAATAAGTATCCCTTACCCCGGATCAAGGAGCTACGACATTTTCCAAAATAGACCTAAGGTCGGGATATCATCAGTTGAGGGTACGGAAGGAAGATATACCTAAGACTGCATTTAGAACCCGATATGGTCACTATGAATTTTTGGTAATGTCGTTTGGAATGACGAACACCCCGGCAGTGTTTATGGATCTGATGAACAGAGTGTTCAAGCCTTATTTGGTTCAGTTTGTCATCGTCTTCATTGATGATATTTTGATCTATTCTAAGTCAGAGGAAGAACATGAGCAACATCTACGGATTGCAATGCAGGCACTCAAGGACCACCACTTGTATGCCAAGTTCAGTAAGTGTGAGTTATGGTTACAAGAAGTGAAATTTTTGGGACACAATGTGTCATCTCAAGGAATTTCTGTGGATTCGTCCAAGACAGATGATGTGTCAAACTGGGTTAGGCCAAGCAACTCTACAGAGGTTTGGAGTTTCCATGGACTCGCAGGCTATTACAGAAGATTTGTTGAGGGATTCTCCAAAATAGTTGCACCATTAACTAGGTTGACGAAGAAGAATTTGAAATTCGAGTGGACGGAGAAACATGAGTGCGCCTTTCTAGAGTTGAAAGAGAGACTCACCACTACACCGGTACTAGCTATACCCAAGCCTGATGAGAAGTTCACTATCTTTAGTGGCGCGTCATATCAAGGACTAGGGTGTGTACTTATGCAAGATGGTAGAGTTATCGCTTATGGATCCAGACAGCTGAAGCCGAATGAGTTAAACTACCCCATTCATGATTTGGAATTGGTGGCAGTGGTATTCGCACTCAAGATTTAGAGACATTATCTCGACGGTGAGAAGTTTGACTTATTCTCCGATCACAAGAGTCTGAAATACTTGTTTACACAGAAAGAGTTGAACATGAGGCAACGCAGATGGATGGAGCTGATAAAAGATTATGACTTCACATTAGAGTACCACCCCGGTAAAGCTAATGTGGTCGCCGATGCTTTGAGTCGGCAGACTCGTGAGACGATCGCCTCCTTAATGGTTAGAGAATGGCGAGCATTGGAGACGTTGGCAGAGTTCGATGTACAGAGTGCCGAAGAAGGAGAAGGATAACTTTTCAGATGTCTTATCCTACAGCCTGTTCTTATTGACCGTATTATTGGAACTCAGAAGATGAGAAGTTTCAAGCATGGTTTGTGAAGATGTCAGAGAAAGATCCGACAGAATGGAAGGTGGGAAGTGACGGAGGGTATCGATGCAGAGGCAGATTATGTGTACCAGACTGTGGGAATTTGAGAAATGATATTCTGGCAGAAGCACATAAGTCAAAATATACAGTTCACCCAGGAGGAACGAAAATGTACAAAGATTTCTTTGGTCAAGGAAAGGATGAGAACCGCTCAAAGCAGGTATAAGAGTTATGCCGATCGACTCCGGAAAGATTTGGAATTTAGATTTGGAGATCACGTACTCCTTAAGATTTCACCGACTTGAGAAGTAGTACGCTTCGGTCTCAAGATAGGGAAATTGGCTCCGCGTTTCATCGGACCGTTCGAGATTTTAGAATGTGTCGGGAAAGTGGCATATCGACTGGCGCTACCACCGAAGATGTCTGGGTTCACAATGTATTTCATGTGAGTATGCTGAGAAAGTACATACACCCCTCGCATGTGGTTAGTTATGACAATATTGAGACGAGTCATAACGTTTCTTACAAGGAAAGACCTGTGAAGATTCTAGATCAGAGTATCAAGAAGTTGAGAAATAAGGACATTCCGTTGATGAAGGTTCAGTGGAATCACCATGATGAGAATGAAGCCTCATGGGGATTCAAAGCTGTTGAGGAAGAAGTACACGGAGTTGTTTCAGGACTAGTTAGTCTTGATTTTGGGGACGAAATCCTGTTTAAGGGAGGAAAGGTATAACAACCTACATTTCATTTAAATTTTAAATTTGCATTTCCATATCTAAATTCAAAATTGTATTGTCTGCTCTTAATTATTTACAATTCTCATGTTTATAATTCTAATACTTGCTATAATTCATATTGAAATTCTTGTTGGGGTCAGACTGTAATTTTACAAATGTAGCAATACCTGTGTTGAATTTTAAAACTGCATTTCAAAACGGTGGAAAAGTTTACTTTTGACTAAATTAGTATTTTTATAAAATCGGGAAATCGATTCTTACACTAAAATGCATTTTCTATAGTTTTGTGGTGAACACTGCACCGCGAAAATACCAGTTCATGTTCAAAAAACTGTCTGCGCCGCGTTGAACTTCCACAGATTTTGGAAGTGACGTAAAGTGTAATTGGACATTTGCTTTATTTTCCAATTATGGAAAGTAATCATTTGATAGGGCTTTGTTTGGTTTTGCTTATTTGTTGTGTATTAGTTGTGCCCATAAGTTGGATTACCCAAACAATCTTAATTGACCCCTACTAGTCTAAACTTGACTCTTGGCTAATCTGAGAGTTATGCAATTTATACGTATCTATAATTTCTGTGTACATGAGCTGTGTATTTCAAATGTTATGTAATTAACAATCAAAATTCTTTTTGTTGAGTATATGAGAATGTTCTTGGCCACCAAGCAATGAGATTTATTTATAACCCACTCCTTCACTTCACAACCTGCATTCTTCTTTAGTTTTTACAAACTAAAATTGAGAGAGAGTTTAGAGAGATAACAGAGAACTCCTACAGAAAATTTTGTAGAGAGAGAAGCTTCAATCCTCCATAGCCAAAGCTTGGTTTAGATTCTTATTTTGCTTATCTTTCTCAACACACTACTCTCTTATCTCTGTGAGTATTCTAAACTCACCTAGAATGTAATTTATATTGTATTTACTGTCTTGTGTAGCTTAATTTGTAATCACCATTTATGAATTTACGTTGAAGTTCCATGGCTTGAAAAATCATAACTTTTCAAACTTAACCAAAATCCATTTTTAGAGATAAAAATGAAAGATTATACATCCCATATGTCATGTTTAAAGTTTTAGAGCTTAATTTGTTCATAGGAGAAAGTATATTAGAAATTAAATTTTGTCATCTTGTAATATTTCATAAAATTCTAAAGTTATAGATTGATTCATGTAACATTGATTGTAGATTCATAATCCTTGTGAAAAACCGAAGAGATTCATATATTATAAGGCATGGTAACTTACGGATTCAAAAATGGGTCAAAAGACCCCTTGAAACTGAAACAGGGGAATTCTGAGGAAGAAGACGAAGTTACTACTCAACCTCGCGCGCGCGAGCGAGGGTCGTGCGAGCGGCCCGCGCGCGCGAGGTGGGTGATTCTAGGCAGAAAGAAAAGTTTTATAAGAAAAAATTTAAAAAAAGGGCAAATCGCGCGAGCGGCCCGCGCGAGCGGATTGCGCGCGCGATCTTCCTGTATTTAGGCAGTTGGAAAAGTTTTATAAAAGAAAACAAAAATTGGACATGCCGCGCGAGCGTCCCGCGCGAGCGGCCCGTGCGCGCGACTTCTGACAGTTTCTAGTTTTTGCTTATTTCATGTTAAGGAACTGTTTGGTTGTTACCTTGTGGGTCTTTAAGGCTCTGTTTGTAAAAAATGTTAAAACATATTTTATTTTGGGTATGATTGGTCATTTAGGAACAATTATGAATCCAATTCTTTTCAAAACATACCTTGTTATTATTCCTAGCATAACATATGTTCTGTGGGTGGTTTCATGACATTCATATGGTGTCAGTTGTACATGCATGGTGAGTGTGGGTATTGGTCAGTATGGAAAAGAGTAATGGTAAGTGTGGTATAGTGAGTACGATTGAGATTGTGTTGTGGACACTCCCTGGTAAGTGAGTACCAAAGTGTGTTGTGATTGAGATTGCGGTGAGTGTGTCTTTGAAATGCGACGGTGGCAAAATTGAACACTCCCTGACGACCATGGTAGCATCAAAGTGTGTGAAGCCGAACTTGGACATTCCCTGGCACCCATGGTAGTGCTAAAGTGTGGCCTACAGACACTCCCTGGTACCCGAGTCTGGATACTGCGTGAGGTTACCTCCGGTATTTGCGAGGCGGATTAGGTACTAAAGTGTGAGGCATTGGACACTCCCTGGTACCCCGGACCAAAGTGTGAGGCAAACTAGACAATCCCTGGCACCCCTGTGCTAAAGTGTGGCTATCGGAGTATTTCAAAGATACTAGTGTGAGAAAGTTGGGTTGTTGGGTGGGTTTTGTTGAGAGAAAAGAGTCGGTAAGATGAGATGGTGCATTGTTCTCATACACGGTCACATATATGAATTATATCTTTCATATGATATTGTGGTTGTTTTCTAAAATGAACCCCTTACTTTAATATAAACTTGTAGAATTAAATGGGAATTAGAAAATGGTAAATGAGTATGTGTTACATTCAAAGTTATGTTTTTAATACTCACCAACTTCTTGAAGCTGACGGCGTCGATGCGCCCTGGACATTCGTGTTCAGGCTTTTCAGGTTATGTCTATGCTGGGCCTTATGACTATGCAAACTGAGGACGGCTGCTTTGGAAGATAGAACTGTTATCAATATCCTATGTTTTAAGTTATAAACTGTTTTGTAATAAGGATGACTGAAATAGACGATAGATATTGTTTTATCTTAAGGCGGCTTGTGCCTTAGTTGACCCCGTATTGTAATATATAATAAGTTAGAAAATATTTGTAAGTCTTGATTGCTCTGCTCTGATTATTATGTTTTTGTTGTCCGACGTTAGGGACAAAATCGATCCTTCAAACTGTCGCGACCTACGGGTCCATAAAGGAAATTAAACGCTTTCCATATTTATGCTACGTCGGGGCGTGACAGTATTATTGTATCAACGTATGGATATCAGATTAGTATTATGGTATCGACGTGTGGATATCAAAATTGGTATTATTGTATCGACGTATGGATATCAGATGGGTATTATTGTATCGACGTGTGGATGTCAGATTGGTATTATTGTATCGACGTATAGATACGGATGAGAATAAGAACATGGATACGAGTATGAATATGGATATGTGTATGGATAGAATAGATGATGGTTTAGTCGTGGATTCAGCGTCCCGATGTTAAGGTATATGCATGAGATGGATGCATGGGTTGCATGCATGGATTTGGTGAATATGTGATAAGATGTTATACCATGATCCTTATCTTTGTAATTACTATACTCCCTATGATTTGTGTTATCATTGAGTTAATGTATAGTTTAATGAGACCTCTGCTATGTCCGTGAGTGACGTCATTTTTAAGAGATTAACCGTATTTTAAGATGCTGAACAATAACGGTGAGGACTGTTGTTTAGTGTACTCACTCAGCTTTGTATTCAAAGCTGATGGCGTTTGTGCCCTGGACATTCCAATGTCTAGAGCTTGGCAGGTCTTGGGGACAGAGACTGATGTTTCGCCAGACTTGGAACTGAAGGCTTGAAGACGAAGGCGTGCTGCTTTTAATAGTTAGTTGGTATATATGTTGTACTTTTGTTAATTATTGTTATAGGCCTCAGACTCTAAGTCAACTGTTGTAATAGATTTAGTAGACTTTTATAATTGGTACTTGGGCATATGTTTCCAAACCTTTTATATTTCCGTTGTAGCCTCTGATTATGTTAATAATATATGTTTTATGAATAGCATCCTCCCTATCGTTGTATTTGTTGGTTTGTATAGGTGATAATGCGGTTATTCACCAGTTACGAACCTAGGGGACCAAAAAGGAACTTGTTTTTATCTATTTTTGCTTCTCCCGGGTGTGATAGGATTTTTGGTATCAAAATCCTAGGTTTTAGTTGCTAACCGCTTTTCTTTTGTGATTAGAACCCAAGTTCTAAGTTAGCGTCGATAGCATGAGGATTAGCTGAGATGAGACAGAGCTGTTATCTTGTCACTTAGATGAGAAGTTAGATGAATTCATCTGAGGGTGTTTCTTTGGAAGGTAGTAACTGTTGAAGCTGATAAGGAATCCTTAGAGCTGTTGATAGTTGAGTTCACAAAGAATAAGGCATCTAGAGTTAGTTGGGGTTGTGGAGATCATAAATATAGAACCGTTGGATTTTGGACACTGACAAATTCCTAGGCGATCGTGGAACAGTCAGTATGACCTAGAAGTAGAACGAGGTGATGGATAATAATATCCTATTACCTTGAGCCACATATTAGTTGAGTGGTCTCGCATGTTAGTTGAGCAGGATTCGTAGTCTGGAACCTGAGAATAGAAATAGAATGTTTATGATTTAACGTTACGCTTAGAAATAGAAATAGAATGTTTATGTTTAGATTTGACGTTATACATAGAACCTGTAGTTTCGTAACTTTTTTTTAGCATAGATACCTTTGAGAATACCTGGTAGATAGTCTGACCTCTGTGGTTAATATTATTGTTTATGTGAGGTATTCGTATTGCTTGGTATGATCGTATTATATAGTGGTATTGTATATTTACCGCATGTTCTTGCTTGAGCTGTAAGATAGAATGTGTCTGACCGAATAGTTTTTCATTTGTAGGTAGCGACACTGAACATTACCAGAACTCGTTATGGTTAGAACGACTCGAGGAAACCCGGGCCAGCTGAATGGAGTACCTAATGTAGTACCTCCCGAGATAGATCCCATAGGAATGGTCGGAGTTTTCATCCGTCGCCTGGAACAAGTTATCAATCGTGCTGATTGTGTCATTGGCAATGAAGCAACAGTACGTCAAATGAGAGTCAAGATGCTAAAGGAATTTCGTGCTCTTCAACCAGAGACCTTTATAGGACTAACTGGAGCATGGCAAGCTGAGCAATGGATTCGCCAGATAGAATTGATATTTGCGACACTCGAATGTACTAACAGTGAGAAAAGACATTTGGCAGTATTTCAACTGACATTCTCAGCAGCAGATTGGTGGGATGCAATGAAAGCTACGATAGGTAAAGAAGCTGTTGAAAGAATGACTTGGGAATCATTCAAGACTCGATTTCTAGAGAAGTACTTCCCAGAATCCGAGAAGAACAAAAGGGAAATGAAATTCATACAATTAATCTAAGGTAGTTTTACAATGCTAGAATATACAACGCAATTCGAGAGATTATCATGATTTGCACCACATATGATCGATACACCAAGAAGGAAGATCAAAAGATATCATCAGGGACTAGTTCCACATATCCGTCATATGACTATAGGACATTTAGATCAATCTTTTACCATTTGTATTACATATGATCCCGATATTGCAAGAAGTTGGCATTCTTTTGATTGATCGTAAGAGAATTATCTTACACCGTAAATGGTAGGTACCTAAGCAATTCGTTTGACACTGATCGACAGTAGTTATCCAAGTATAGATATAACATCAATTGCATCCCATATGACATTTTTTGCATCCCCATAAGACATCAATTGCATCCCTATCTAACATCATTAGCCTCTCTACACGAAAGACTATGCCAACCATTGGTATGTTGGAAAGAGATGAGGAATGTCAATTTTCTTGAGATGCAGACTTGACAAGAAAGGACAAACTAGAAGATTGCAAGTCTACAAGAGAGGATACGAGTAACGCGAAGACGACACCTGAATTTCAAATAGTACCACAGAGGCTCACTTTTTAATACTGATCGTATGTTGCTTCCATCTAGTCGAGATGTTACACAGTAGGTTGACTCACGATATCAGTGTATAGCCCTCTACCTAACCTAATTAGTTGGTACATGGAAGCAGAACAAGCATTCAACAGATTGTACGACCTCAAAGAGATGATTATATCAATAGTACATGAGAATTTGGAGACGTGGGGAAGTTTAAATCACCAACTACAATGTCGGAGTCAAAATGCTTTTAGATCAACATATTGAAGGACGACGACAACCAGGGAGTTAACAAGGACGTCGTGTACAACAAAATATTTACTAAGGACGCTGACAATCTTAACAAGGAGTCCAGAGATGGGAGACATCCAACTGATGATACAGTAGACACATCGTTAGCACAGTTCGAAGCATCATTGAAGACAAGAGTAGACGACAATGCTTCGCTACAACTTAGATGAGATTAGAACACTTGATCAATAGAATCCTCACACCGTAGAGTTTGACTTGAGGAAGGAGCCTTCTGTGTTTGGGAACTAGTTGTTTCAGATTTTGTAAGATGGTTAGATTGTGCTACTTAGAACCCTTTCTCGAAGTTCGACATACGAATTTCATATATCTAAACCTGAGATTGGTAGTTGTCATCCTAGTATTCGTAGATCAGTGATATCTTTATATAGCATGTTTAGAACTTAACCCTTTGGTCGCTGATGTGATCATTTATGTAAACGAGAACTTGAGCATTTTAGAGTATATCTTGCGAGATGGTTTCCTTTTCGTTTTAGGACTACTGCTTCAGATTTTGAGGATGAAATCTGTTGATATGTGGTGGATATTGTAATACCTTGTATTTTCGGATACATGGTTATATAAATAAGACCATGTATGCTTGTGTGAACCCTTGGTGAAGAATCTTTCTCGATCGATCGAAGTCTTCTCAACCGATCGAACCTTGTGCTTTCTCGAGCGATCGAACATACTTTGAACGATCGAACTCTGTCGACCTGATTCTGTGACTTGGACCTTTTCTCGAGCGATGGAACTTCTTTCAATCGATCGAACCTTGACCGACCTGTTCTTAATTGATCAAACTCACTTCGATCGATCAAAAGTGTTATTATTCCTATCTTACATGTTTGCCACCTTTACCTCTTTCTTTCCTATATATACGTTAGTTGCAAGTATGTGTGGGGTTTTTGGCAGTTTAGAGAGAAAGAGAGCTTTGTGTGTGTTATATACGTATATAACCTTGTATGTGTGTATATGTGTATATATATGTGCATAGGCAGAGGAAGAAGAAGAGAAGAACGAGAAGAGGAGCAGAAAAAGAAGAAGAAGGAGGACAGATAGAGACAGAGAAGGAGAGGGGAAAGAAAGCTCGCCGCCACAATAGTCACAGCCACGAAGCTCGGGAACGTCGTCACCGGACCGCCGGAGCAAGGTTAGTTCATTAACTCACTCGAGGGATAACTCTAGGATGATTTATGTATGTTTAGAACTTGTATTTAGTGACCCCGATACCTTTGTTCATCTCTGCCAGTTTCTAGGTGAAAGATGATGTTCGAGCATCGAACGACCTTCAATCGATCGAGCTTGCTGTTTCCTCAAGCGATCGAACGACCTTCAATCGATCGAACTAACTTTGACAACAATCGATCGAAAGGACCTCAATCGATTGAACCTCGCAGAATATGTTTATTTTTTGTTGATTATAATACATATTGTTTAGCTGTTTAAATATTGATTCATGCTTTCAATATGCGATATTGTTAATTTAAGAGATAATGCAACACTATTAAGAGGTGAACTGTTTAACGGTAACATGTTGATAACGTTAAACTGAATAGTAGAATGGAACACAACTGCATGCTAATAATAAAAAAATGAGTAGATGTGATGAATACAGAACATGTGGTAATTCTTGTATCTAGAGTAATGCATTCACGACATATGGTCAGCATGCATGGGATATTGGTATGAAGAGATGAGAGGATCTGATGAGAAATGAAAATTATGATTTATGTGGAATAATGAGATATGTGTACTTTGCATCCTTGGGATCAACGGCTGACGAGTCGGGTGGACGTGGAATGGATAGAGTTCCTAGTGCACCTCTCGCTATTGAAGACGTCTAGTGATGCATATGCACTGTTAAAGATGTCCAGTTTACCGTTGAAGATGTTCGGCTAGTGCTATAATGTGTTCTCAGCTGTGTAGACGACCAGTGAGGATATACACATCGTTGAAGACGTCCGATGTGCCGCTCCCATTGTTTACAGATAGGTGGTACCGTGTAGAAGATTGATAACCCTATCAAGGGATTGTGGGACCTACTGACTAGTCAGGTGATTCCGATTGGTATTATTGTTGTATCAACGTATGGATATCAGATTGGTATTATGGTATCGACGTGTGAATATCAAAATTGGTATTATTGTATCGACGTATGGATATCAGATGGGTATTATGGTATCGACGTGTGGATGTCAGATTGGTATTATTGTATCGACGTATGGATACAGATGAGAATAAGAACATGGATATGAGTATGAATATGGATATGTGTATGGATAGAACAGATGGTGGTTTAGTCATGGATTCAGCGTCCCGATGTTAAGGTATATACATGGGATGGATGCATGGGTTGCATGCAATGAGTTGGTGAATATGTGATAAGATGTTATACCATCATGATCCTTATCTTTATTATTACTATGCTCCTTATGATTTCTGTTATCATTGTAATAGTTAATTGGTATATCTGTTGTATTTTTGTTAATTATTGTTATAGGCCTCAGACTCTAAATCAACTGTTGTAATAGATTTAGTAGACTTTTATAATTGGTACTTGGGCATATGTTGCTTCCAAACCTTTTATATTTCCGTTGTAGCCTCTGATTATGTTAATAAGATATGTTTTATGAATAACATCCTCCCTATCGTTGTATTTGTTGGTTTGTATAGATGACAACGCGGTTATTCACCAGTCACGAACCTACGGGACCAAAAAGGAACTTGTTTTTATCTATTTTTGCTTCTCCGGGGTGTGACAGAATGGGTGTACAAAGTGTTTGGGATAGGGTTATGGGATTTAATCCAAGTGTTTTCTTGGTCCAATTGTGTATTCTCAATAATAAAGAATGGTTTCTCGGGTGTGGACGTAGGCATGATTTTGCCGAACCACGTAGAAATCTGTCTTTTCTTTGGTGTGCATGTTTAATTACTACTCATACATGTGTGTGTGAATATTTAGGAGAATTTGGTTTTACGTGTTAAATTCCCAATAAGTGGTATTAGAGCCATGGCTGTCAGAACTATGGTAAGCAGAGCACATAGTTGCAATTGGATTGTGGCACGGTGATAAGACAACATAAGATGAAGAAAAAAAATTGGAAAATCCGATGAGATGTTCGGCGCGATAGCTTGCGACTTGAGAAGCAGGATGGGAACGATATGATTTTAGATGCAAAGCTAGGATATGGAACTTATCCGATGTGGCAAGGACATATTAAATCAAAGCACTTTGATTGGTTAGAATTTCAAAGAGCTTGAGAAACAAGTTATGTTGATTGGTTAGAATTTTTGGGTGCTGCATATTCATTTGTGAGTGCAAATTTATGAAATCCTGCACGGATTGGAATTTATTTTTCTTGGTGATAGATCCTATATATATTGCAGCAGGTTGGGATCTAGGGCAGAAAAAAATAATTTTGATGCTACTGTGATTGTAGTAGGTTGTGTATGGTGGAGGGGTTTTCACATTCCACTCATATGGGCATTTCTCTTTGGTTGTTAGATTTCGGGTACGGTAAGTATGTGCATCTGGAGAAAATAATTTGATGGGTTCCAAGAAGACTGGGGTAGACACAGGCGCAGTTACCCAACAGAGTTAATTGTTAATATACTGCACGTAGGAACGTTGTTGGAGCAAGTTCGCTATTTGGGTGGTGTGAATTGATCCCAAAGTTGCTGAGGAATCGAATATTGTTGCTGAAATCACACACAACAGTTGAGAGAATTGTGGATGATTTGTGTCGTCTAGTTGGTAGAGTTGAACTCCCAAGTTCTCGATGAAAAAGTTCTTGCAAGTTGGTGAATGATTTATTTCATGGTTCAGACGATGGTAAGGGGAAAACCTGTTGGGGGAGAAAGAGGGATCGAGGTTCTTCTCTGGTGGAGTTAATGGATATAATTAACTTTGGGAAGTTGCAAATGTATTGGTCGTAGTTTGACAAATCAGAAGTGTTGATGCTAGATTAATTCGGGGTGTGCATGCTGGTACGAAAGATGGTAAATAGTAAATGGTTGCAAAGCGGTCAGCTTTGTGGGTGCTCCAATTGAGGGGTGCTAGTCATGTGTTATATATTGATTGAGGAGTTGTCACACATATTATATGAGGGGTGATTGTTGAGATATATATCACATGTGGGATAATCTCATTAATTTACAGATTATGATTTAGCTAGATTCCTATTGTAATTTGGTATATCCTTTGTGATAGAGTTGTATTACTTATCCAACACGTAATGGTTCATGAACTTTATATATAAAGGGATGTTGTATAGGAATTTAGGAAGCCCTTGGTGTACCAAGTTGGGGGGTCTCCTCTTATGGAAGTGTATGGTCTAGGGTGAGAGAGTGAAAGTTCTTTGTTTATTGAGAGTGTGTGTACAAAGTGTGTGGGGTAGGGTTATGTGATTTAATCCAAGTGTTTTCTTATACCATGGCCCATTGTTTATTCTCAATAATAAAGAATGTCTCTCGGGTGTAGACGTAGGCATGATTTTGCCGAACCACGTAGAAATCTGTGTCTTTTTTTTGGTGTGCATGTTTAAATATTGATCACGTGTATGTGTTTAGTTGGAGGAATTTGATTCCGCGTGTTAAATTCCCAACAGTTTCCACCATTCTCGGTTGGTTTTTGGTGGGTCATTAGCACATCGATCTTTCTTCTTTACTAATTAATTTGAACTAAGTGAGATCAATAAGAATTGAAGTTTGTGGATCCCACAATTAGCCATATATATATATATATATATCCTATCCAAAACTAGACACATCGATCTTTCAAAGGTTTGTCAAAAGTTAAGAGTGTGATTTTATATTGCATCACCTCCACTCTTTATAGATACTGCATTTATTAGAGCACCTTTCATACATCTATCAAGAATTATTGATGTACGTTTTCTTTTCAAATGATAAAATACAATGACAATGTTGGAACTTACAATTATTGGTTTCGATCTTTAGTGTTTTTTTTGGTTTATTGATTTAGTGAGAAAAATGAAAGAAAATTTTCTTTTCTTTCTTCGGTTATTAGAAAAAAAAAACGAGAAGAAAATAGCAAAGAAAAGAAAAAAATTAATGTGAAAAATAAATTAGAACTTCTGAATGTTGTGAGTCACTTTTCTCCCTTTCTTCTTCTTTACAATAATGAAAGATTTTTACTTTTAATATTGCTTAAACATGGAAGAAAACACAAGGGAATAAATATTCCTTCTAATTTTTGTTTCCTTCAATAAATCTATAAACTCAACAAAGCCTGAAGGAAAGATCCATTTTGGTAATTTGTAATGATAAGTTAATTTGTATGAACTCGATATATAAGAGGGAACTAAAATTCATTTGTAAATTAAAATTGCATCTATCAGATTACTTGCTAAAAAACGTAACAAGCAATCAAGCACAAATACAATTTCAACTGCGGAAAGAAGTAGATTTTATTGAGAAAAAATAAATAATATTCTCGCAACAACATCATGCATGCACGACTGTCTCAAGACAATATGACGCCTAAAGTTACAATTTTAAACGGGGCCTTTTGTTTTCTAATATTATTATTAAGTAAAACAAATTCAAATACTACTTTCTGACCTTTATTTATTTATTTATTTATGCAAAATCACTAATTAAGTTTCTAAAGTCAAGTTTTGAAAAAGTTAAGGAGAGAGGGGAAGCAAAAAAAAAAAGAAGAAGAGAATTTCTGTCAAAAGGGAAAGACAGAGAGAGACACACACAGTAAAGTAGAATTAGATGGCTTTTACCATATTTTTTTCTTTTTATAGTTTTTTAGTAGTTTTTCTTAGTGATTAACAAGTGAAAAACCAACGATGATAGATTTTTTCTTTCAAAATCATACATGGCCTTTTCTTTTTCTATTTTCTTTTGGGAATTGATTTTGGCACTCTAAAACTCACCATTGACACTTCATACAGTGCATTAACTGTATGATACTATATGTAATAAATGTGATACAATAGAGTGCCAATAATAATTTTTAGAGTACTAAAATCAATTCCCTTTCTTTTTCAAATAAATTGTGTTGAATTAAAGACTTTCTATAGAGCACTCTAAATCGCTTACGACTATGATTAAGATCGTAAGACTGTACATGCATGTATACAGTTGGTAACTATTTTCCATCATGAAAAAATCTGCATGCATATATATATATATATCATATATGGTATATATTTCTACATAAAATAATTTAGAAACGTGGCCACTTCTTTTTCTTACATTATTGAGACGTCAAAATTGATTAGCTATTTGACTAAAAGTGATTGTAGATTCCAAATTTCTCTCTCCTGAAGTTCTTTCTAACTTTTTTTCCCTTCATCTACACACACAGAGAGAGGGAGAATACCTGTGGTCACCATAATTATAAGAACATTGAGACCATGCAGACCCATTGGAGTACGAAAGGGGAGGCATACATGGAAAATAGGGCTACACTCGGGTCGGGCCTGGCCGGGTCTAGACGAAACCAAAATCGATCCAACTATGAATGGTTCTGTTGTTTTGAGACTCCGACCCAATCTAATAAAATTTGGACTCAACCTAGTAAATTTGGTTCGGATCGGATCGGATCGGGTCTGGTTTACGATCCAAAATTTTATTTTTATTTTGTAAAAACAAACTTTTTATTTTATTTTATATATATAATTAATTATACTAACCCTTAAAAGAACAGGAAAAAGATAAATCAAAAATCAAAAGACGCCAAACATTAAGACCAATCGTAGCTGAACAATAGGTAAATATATATAGCTAGGAAAAGAAATCAAATCTATGAAGCACCGACACTTCAAAAACTGAAGCGTACTAGTCTCAGACACGTGTTAGATGCAGACGCGGCCGACACGTGTCCGACACGCCAAAAGTGTGTCCAACTTTGTGTAATTGAGTTTTAACCCCCAGACACATCCCTGACACGCAAGGGACACTCACAGGACACGCATTGGTCAACTATATATATTTTTTAAATCCTAACTCTATTTGTGTAATTGAGTTTTAACCCCCAGACACGTCCCCGACACGCAAGGGACAAGCACGGACACTCACGGGACACTCAGTCTGGGGGATTTCTGCTTTTGCCTTGGGCTTTATTTTTTTATTTGGTTTGCTTTTCCTTTGTTTAATTAATTGGTGTTTCACTGTTTCTTTTTCTTTGAAAGTGATAACCGAAAGTAGCTAGTAAATGAGTACTTAATTTAATAATTTCAGTATTTAATTGAATAAAATTTAGGTACAATTTTTTTAAAATATAATAGTGCCTAGTGGGTATTTTTTAAATTTGATAACTGATATTGTGTAGGTATGAGTTCTCATTAATTTTAATTGGTGTTGCTTTCTATTGGTAATGGGAGATTAGTTTTATTGGTTATTTGTTCAAATTTATGCAAATTTTTTTTTTTAAATCCAACAGTGCCAAGAACTAGACTAGTGGGTATTTTAAACTTGTAAGTAAAAAAAATGGCAGCCCAGTACACGAGGCTTTTGTCATTGCGGGGTCTAAAGAATGTGAGATGTATGTAACCTTACCCCTGCAAGCAGAGAGGTTGTTTCCATATTTGAACACGTGCTTGTAATGCTATGATTGTAAGTACATAGCATTAAAATATATTTTTAAAAAATATTTAAAAATAAACGTATCCCTGGCGTGTCGTGTCCTTGTTTTTTAGAATTTGACGTGTCGGCGTGGCGGTGTCGTATCGTGTCACGTGTCCGTGTCCGTGCTTCCTAGAATCAAATAGACCAAAGAAAAAGGCGTTTAACCTCCAGAAAATCAAAAGAGACCACAAAGCACTTACCCAAATTTGAATGAGTAATTCTTGGGACACAACTTTCACACAACCTCTTAAAAGATGCGTCTATCTCTCTCTTGTGTCACTTACCCAAATTTGAATGAGTAATTCTTGGGACACAACTTTCATACAACTTTCACACAACCTCTTAAAAGATGCGTCTATCTCTCTCCTGTGTCATGAGAGAGATAGACGCATCTTTTAAGAGGTTGTGTGAAAGTTGTATGAAAGTTGTGTCCCAAGAATTACCCAATTCCAATACATCAAATAGTTTAAAATATTAATAAATAAAAAAAAGCCCTCAAAAGAGTCAAAACCCACAATTCCAACCCACACAGAATTAAAAATTCCCTACAAAAAAGTGCTTATGTCTCTGTCTGATGAAAGAGATAGCAAGAGCACCCTCACTCCCAAGCCCATCTTCACCCAAGAATTAAAAATTTTGTAAATTCCATAGCACACCCAGAAAGTAGAAATAGATATTGTGTGTGCGTGTGTGTGTATGAGTGAGAGAGAGAGAGAGAAGCACCAAAAAAGATAATTTCACACCATTATCACAGATCAAACCAAAATGCATTTCAATCTCTTCAATAAGTAGATCAACAAACAGAAAGATGCCCAAAAATGGTGGGACGTCTTCGATGAAGAAACCCCCGATCGTCTTCGATGAACAAGTGTCTTCATACACACCCTCTCTTGATCGTCCTCTATAAACAGAGATCGTACACAAAATACAAAGATTGGCACAAACCTCTTCGATCGTCTTCTCAGAGAGAGAGAGAGAAGGGTTCTTTGTGAATCTGTGATAACGATTGGATTTTGTTCAGATCAAATAAAAGTGTGGTTCTTGGGTCTAGTTTGGTTACCCGAATTTTGGACCCAAATCGACCCAACCCCCCCCCCCCCCCCCAAACCCGAACTGTTACATCCACATACCCGAATCAACCGGGTCGGGTCGGGTCGGGTCTACGGAACTTGGGTATTTTGTGCAGCCCTAAATTAGAAAGTGAACATGACCATCTTGGTCATGATTTAATTACCAATAATGCTAGATCCACGCAACATTTCACAAAAAATTTCACACAAAACAATCTTGACCCTTGAGTCCAGTTAGCCTCATGTGGGGAATACATGGGTCCCACACAGGACCCACCGAAATCAAGGAATAGGATTGCTTTGTGTGAAATTTTGTGTGGAATATTGTATGGGTGTAGCATTACTCATTAATTACCTATATATTGTGGTTCTTTTTTATAATAATATATATATATATATATACATATTTTTTGATTGTTAGTTCTTTTTTATAATATTTTTTTATAATATATATATACAGTGAGGCTCTAAAGAGGGCGCCTTTTTTTTCTTAAAGAGAGTGCCTCTGTTTTGGCCGTCAGATCGTGTTTTCATTAATGACAGTTTTGTCATTTCACAGTTTTTAAATACAATCCGAAGGTCAAAACAGATGCCCTCTCTTTAATAAAGAGAGGGTGCCATCTTTAGAGAATCTTTGTATATATATATTCACAATGTGTTTATAAATGACAAATACACAATATTGGAAATAGCAAATGACAAATACACAGTATTGGAAATAGAATAAGATACCTCCACTCATTTTGCTATCAGATTTTTATGAAAATTAATGCCATGTTATAGTTTGACAAACAAAAAAAAAAAAAAATTTGTTTCAAGAATTAAGCATTATATGTTGAAAATTTGAAGGCATGCGGAAGCGCTTTAAAAGAGTGAGGAGAAAACACAAGAACCTCACAAACACTCTTGAAGTCACTCATTGCTTGACTTGATTCATGAATGGGTAGATTTTATGGGAATATATAGCTTGTGGTCGATAGATCTAGAATTTCTGTACTTAATTACAAGAAGAATTTTTGTACTTAATTACAAGAAGAGTATTTGTGTGTTTCCTAACTCTCATGCATGAACAGATCACTAAATATATACATACATATACTGTTGGAATATTTTAATAAAAATATCATTTTTATCTAAATTCTTTTGGGAGTTTTATACTTATCATTGAGTGCTTTATTACATTATTTTGTAACATTAGTTTAGTCATTATTTGATGAACTAATGAGACTTATTAGTGGGTGTTATACACCATTATGCACAAAAGTTATTGGATTGGTTTATTAGCCCATATGTTACACATGTGATATTGAGGCTAGATTAATTGGGCTTAAACTTCAATTACTATGGGTTTTCCAACAACTATATTCTTGAGCCTATAAATATAAGACTTGGGGCCTATTCTCTATACAATAATGTAATATGACTATAAGTCCATGAGATGGAAGTGGAATTGTGTTAGTATGATATCTACCTCTTTTATTATGTGAGTATATATATATATTGTATTTTATATTTGGGCAAAGAAAGGTGTTGGGAGAAGTTTCGGTCTTCCTTAAATTGTGTAGATTATGGATGATCACAGCCTAGAGCTGGGTTGTAGTATCCTGGAGGCGACGTGTTATTCTTCTACACCGGTGACTACCGTGAGAGGCGCGAATCGTCTTAAAGAGAGCGACCTAGTCCGCACTCAACCCAACTATGTGACTTTTTTGTGGTATGATATTCCAAGCGATGTCATACCATTTCGAGGTAACATTATGCGATTCGCGATTTGGTAAGAAGATTTATTTTTCTGTTGTTATTTAATTATTATTTTATTTAATGATTATTTGTGTTTTGGAGGTAAATCCCCATCAATTTTAAGACGATTCATCTCTCGTATTTTTATTTGTCTCCAATTGGATTTGATGAGTTTGTTGAGATGTGTAAAGAGACAAATTTAAGTATTGGGAAAAAGTGAAACATGGTGATCGATGACTTCCTTCGATATGGACGGTAGATCGATGGTATGGTTCTAACTTTATTGGTTAATCTATCTCCATATCAGAGGTATGTTTCTAAATTTGCTTTTTGAGATATATGTAATTTGAATAGTGGGGGTTTAAAGTTTTATTATTCTTGACGAGCTTTTAGTCTTGTGAAAAGAAGGAAATTGAACTATAGCTTGATAAGAAAAAAAATCCGTGATTGATAAACTTTTGTTTCACGAATAATTACTTTTTATTTTTTGTAAAGTACATAAAAGATTAGTGGGTTCAATTATTTTGCTTGAAGTTAATTTATATGAAGGACATGTGTTAGCAATATATATTATTGATTGTTTTGCCAAACTTATAGCTTTGGTGATTTTCCATACAAATTACAACACTCTAAGGAACTCAATTTATGATCGTTTTTGTTCATTTGACATTAACATATTGAGTATGTTGTTTTGAAAATGTTTACTGCTTTTACACTTTTAAGAAGTTGCAATGGCTAATGCACACATATTGGTTATAGATTAGAAAAACAAATTTTTAGTGCCCAAGTGCTTGGAAAAATAAATTCAGGAATTTATTTAAAGTCATGTGGTGTACATACCTAAAATTATTTGTTCCATACATTTATGTTGATCTGGTGTATATGGTGATCCTTGTTTGGTTTTTGAACCATTGCTTTATGGAGCAGAGTATATGTAAATGTAATATTCTTTGGATGTGGGTTTTTGGGTCTTTTTGAAAATGAAAGATATAGTGCCTTTCTTATTTTGAGAATAAGTTTTGGTACTTAAAAGAGATGTAAATTGAGATGAGGTTTTGAGTTACCGAAACTTCCAAAAAATTTTATTAGACTTTAATATTTTGTTTATTTGGAATTGAGACACTCAAGGAAAAATTAATTTACAAATGTGTTCATTCAGTACACATTATTTTTGAGAAACTCACTTGTGAGAAGTTCCACTAATTATTCATAAGTCTCAATTATATCTCTGTGAAGGAGGAATAGTAGTGTGTTATAAAAGAAAAATCTTGAGAATTGAGATTATGAGATTTTTTGCAAAATATATTTTTCAAGATTTTTAGAAAATTTTGGAGACCTATGTACGAGTATATGTGGAGTTTCTAGTCAATAGAAATTTTTTGAAGGAGATATGAGTCTTCGTGAGAATGAAGAGCTTATGAATTTTGAAAAATAGGTTACAAGTTTGTTTCTTTTGATTAGATGAGCATTAACGTAGCTTACCATAATACAAAACTATTAGAGATATTATTTGACACAATAATCTCCATATTGAGAATTTGAGATTATGAAAACTATAATTTTTTGGAGATTACATGTATGAGCACACATGTTATATATTTTTTGAGGAACTTGAAATTTTATTTTAAATGGAGATAATAGTTTTTGTGATATGGCGATGTTTGAAGTTTTATTTGAAAGAGTGGTAAGGACTTTTGGAGAATCGTTGAGGCTTGAACATTGTTTTAGCTTCCAAATATTTTGGGTAATGACCCATATCTATCTAATGGGTCCTAATTGTGAGTTCTTCAACTATAGTGGTGAAGTGAAAAAAAAAATGACTCTATATTTCATTTTAAAAAGTTACTCAATGATTCAATCACTTCAAGTGATCTTTCGGTGTACCTTGAGGGTAAAGCATAATTGAGAAAATAATTTATATTCTCAAAATTATTAGTTTAATTTTATTGTGAATGGTGGAGTCTTGAGAAATTATACAATGGTTATTAAAACCCACCATATGACATGTACATGTAACATGTTGGTGATTAAATGTACCTACGGGTGAAAATGAATTATCTATGTGGTAGCACCCTCCATTGAGGCATAGTGCTGAAATCCAAACCTTTGTTATATGTTATACATACGTGTGAAATAAATTGAGTTATGAAGAGCTCTAGCTAGCTAAGAGGCAAATGTTTGATGTACATCGAGGGGGATGAGACTTAAGCCCAAAATTGTAATAAACTACCTATGAGGATACCCTACCTAGGGACTGGTGATCCCAAGAACTAGGTTTAAGGGGACAAACGAATCATAGAGTGGTTTGAATGTGGATATGTACTCTTAAAGTCTCAATGACATTTTATCCATCCCTATGGTGTAAGTACATATGATCCTGTAGCGTTCATGGGAGGTTGAGATTTATCTCTTAATGAGTTCTATATCCCTTATGGGTGGGATGTCTCAGTTACAGGAGCATTCTTGATAGACTTACCTATATGAGTGTGGAAGTGGGGCCGCTTCCTATGAGATTAGGCTAATCTCTAGAGCACTCATGAAAACTGGGATAAAGCACAAGGCCGAATAATGTGCTGGCTTATGAAGCTTAGAGAACACCTGGAGTGTCATGTGTGTGACGTGCTTCTACGTATCCTCAAGTAGTCATTGTTTAAAGGCTAAGCCACTCTGACTCTAATACGGGAACACTGAAACACTAAGTGAAGGTTTAAAGGCAATGCCACTTTCATGATGCATGACATTCTATCTTTGCCCTAATATATTGTTTTTTATTTTTATTAAAATAAGTGGGGGATTGTTGGAATATTTTAATAAAAATATCATTTTTATCTAAATTCTTTTGGGAGTTTTATACTTATCATTGAGTTTTTTATTACATTATTTTATAACATTAGTTTAGTCATTATTTGATGAACTAATGAGACTTATTAGTGGGTATTATACACCATTATGCACAAAAGTTATTGGATTGGTTTATTAGCCCATATGTTACACATGTGGTATTGAGACTAGATTAATTGGGCTTAAACTTCAATTACTATGGGTTTTCCAACAACTATATTCTTGAGCCTATAAATACAAGACTTGGGGCCTATTCTCTATACAAAAATGTAATATGACTATAAGTCCATGAGATGGAAGTGGAATTGTGTTAGTATGATATCTACCTCTTTTATTATGTGAGTATATATATATATATTGTATTTTATATTTGGGCAAAGAAAGATGTTGAGAGAAGTTTCGGTCTTCCTTAAATTGTGTAGATTATGGATGATCACAGCCTAGAGCTGGGTTGTAGTATCCTGGAGGCGACGTGTTATTCTTCTACACCGGTGACTACCGTGAGAGGCGCGAATCGTCTTAAAGAGAGCGACCTAGTCCGCACTCAACCCAACTATGTGACTTTTTTGTGGTATGATATTCCAAGCGATGTCATACCATTTCGAGGTAACATTATGCGATTCGCGATTTGGTAAGAAGATTTATTTTTCTGTTGTTATTTAATTATTATTTTATTTAATGATTATTTGTGTTTTGGAGGTAAATCCCCATCATATACAATCTACAAACGTACTTCATACAACATATATTTCAGAAACATGTGTCCAATGTACTCATGAACCAAATTAAGTTTATTCCTCCAACATTATTATAGAAACGGTAGTGTTTACTCAAAAACATACACAAACATGATCTCGCAAGCAATGTGGTGTAGGTTCTCTTGCCTCAATTAAGAGTACGACAACCAATTTGTAAAGAAATGATTAAGAAGATGAGAGGATTCAAGATTCAAGAAAGACTCAAATAAAAGGCTAACACTACAATTAAACTATCACTGTAATGACTAACTAAGAAAGAAAAAGATGAAAGAAATGCATTAAAGAGAAACTAATAACCAAACTAAACTTTTCCTCTTTACATCCATCCAGACGGTGACCCTTTTGCCCGGATTTGTTGATATTTTGGGATTCCAAGTGGGCTGTTGTTTTGACTGTTTATGTCACGCCCCGACGTAGCATAATTCAGGAAAGCATTTAATTTCCTTTATGGACTCGTAGGTCGTGACAAGTGAGTATGACCAATTGTCCCTGCAACAAATAACTTAACAACATTTTTAAGAGAAAGGGATACTAATAAACATAAGCTCCGAAATTTAAAACTTACTAAACTATTACATAAGTCAATGTCTTAGGCACAAAATGCCCTTATTCAAAAGCTATTCTCCAGTCTATTACAACTTCAGAAAATGAAAGACATAGGAAATGATAAGCAGCCTCCTGGAAAGTTCCCTGCCTCTAACTAGCGTAGTCGAAGTACCCTGGCTGCTCCTGCCCCTGAAAATATGGACATACAGTCCAGGACGCATCAACGCCGTCAGCTTATGAAAGCTGGTGAGTAAAATAAACAAGTGCTCGCAATGTATATATAAGCAAATAAACAACGGTACCATTTAACTTTAACAGTAATATATTCAAGGTTCCAATTCCAACATAATTCACGGGGGAATATAGTAAGAATTAAAATACGAAATTGTACATGAATAGTGAAACATCTTATTTTGCCAATTCTTTCCTTTAGAACAATCCAATTATATCAACACATCATTTCAGCTACCAGAAGTAATAAGTATTCAGTCATCCAATTCATACGCTACACTATCGCCTCCAATACCAGGAATACTATCCGATCGGTATTGAAGTCACACACCACACTACTGTCTCAGATACCAGGAATACTTTCCGATCGATATCTAGACCAAAACACAACCAACCATCGCTCCGGATATCAGGAATACTATCCGATCAATATCCGAAAACGCGCGCCTTAGATACCAGGAATACTATCCGATCGATATCTAAGTCGTACACAACACTATTACCATCGCTTCGGATATCAGGAATACTATCCGATCAATATCCGAAACACGCGCCTTAGATACCAGGAATACTATCCGATCGATATCTAAGTCGTACACAACACTGTCGCCTCCAATACCAGGAATACTATGCGATCGATATTGAGGTCGCACACCAAAACGCCACCCTTTATTCTTTTCACGCTTTCTCACACACATGCATGTCGACACAACCTTGACCCAAATATGTATGTTAATGTTCATAGTTTTGCAGTATCGGTTAATAATCTCAAAGCTGAATATACGTTCAACATAAATCTCGATCTTAATCGTTCTTACAAGTCCAAAGTCTAACAGTGAGCCTTTAAAACAGTGTACTTGTCAAACAGTTCTTTAAAATTTCCCAAAACATTTTCCAAACAGTCCCTTAACAAAAATTATACAAACTGCCAAAACTGCCACCTCGCGCGAGCGGGTCGCGCGAGCGAGGGGGAGGGGGTGTCGCGCGAGCGAGGGGGAAGGCCAGATCGCGCGAGTGGGTCGCGCGCGCGAAAGGGCAGAACAGGTCGCGCGAGCGGATCGCGCGCGCGAAGGGGGGGAAGGGTCCGCGCGAGCGAGCCTCGCGCGAGCAGGTCGCGCGCGCGAGTTCTTGCAGAATGTCATCTTCTTCGTCTTCTCCCCTGTTTCTGGTTTTAAAACTGAAATTTACCCATTTTCAGAATCTGTTCGTACTAGGACTTGTGATATATGGTTCTCTTCAGTTTTCCGCGTAGATTAAGAATACGCGATCAATTTTAACTAATACGGATTATATCTCTAGATATTCGCGATTAAAGTGAGGGTGTCAAAACTTAAAATCAACGGTACGTCGCGATACGGATGAATTAAGTCGTAGGATTCGAACCGTAGCCTATTGGGATCGATATCTTTCATTTCCAATTTACAGAATTGATTTTGGTTACGATTTCTAAAACTTCAATTTCCAAGCTTTAATGGTGTATTGATATATATACACATATACACACATATATATACTGAAATTGACATATATAGACATTGAGAGTGAGTTTAAAATACTCACAAGGCTAATTAGACTGAGAATTTGAGACCGAGAAATCCGCCGTAATATCCGTCGTTAAGAATTTTCCTCCGTTCTCTCCTCTTGATCTTGAGATGAAAATATATATAGCTATGTATGTGTGTATGAGTATATGTATATGGTATATAATCTGTATGTGTGTGTATTGTGAGAGAGTTCTTGAGAGGAAGAGAGAAATGGAGGGAGATTGAGAGAGACACAGTGAGTGAGAGAGAGACACACTGTTACATATATATAAACTGATATGTTTGGGCTCCAAGTTAGGGGAAGAATTCTCCCGGTGAGGTTGAGCTCACGTGCTCCCTCACCCAAGACGCGGTATAAGGCGCAAATTTGAAATTAAAACTGGTATTTTACGGTTGAAAATAAAATGCAGAAAATTATATAAACATAGGAATTAAATTCCCGGTTTATACAAAATTATAGATATCGATTTTGAAACCACAGAAAATATTTTGGAAATTACGGTTTGACCCCAGATAAATGTATTAAAAAGAAATTAAAATAGATGCTCATGGAGATGAAATGCCGTATTTATTTATTAATGATAATAAAATACAGGGCGTTACACCCTACCCACCTTAACAGAGATTTCGCCCCGAAATCTGAGCTAACTAATCCTGAAACAACTCGGGGTATCTAGTCCTCATGTCTGACTCTAACTCCCACGACGCCTCTCCTTCGTCATGATGCCTCCACTGAACCTTAACCAAAGGAACGTCTCTTCTTCTCAACCTCTTGATACTCTGGTCAAGAATCCTCACAGGTCTATCCTTGTAGATAACATTCTGACTCGTCTCAATATCATCAAAATTTACCACATGTGAAGGATCCCGTATGTATTTCCTTAACATACTGACATGGAACACATTATGAACACCAGACATCTTCGGTGGCAACGCGAGCCGATAAGCCACTTTCCCAACACGCTCCAATATCTCAAATGGCCCGATAAAACGAGGTGCCAACTTCTCTCTTTTCTGACCAAAACGCACTACTCCCCGAACAGGTGAAACCTTTAGGAGTACGTGGTCTCCAACACTGAACTCCAAGTCCTTTCGACGTCGATCCGCATAACTCTTGTGTCTGCTCTGTGCAGTTGTCATCCTTTCCTTGACCAGTGAAATCTTCTCATTGGTCTCTCTCACCAAATCTGGTCCCAAAAGTTCCGTGTCTCCCACTTCAGCCCAACACAATGGAGATCGACAAGGTCGTCCGTACAAAGCTTCGAACGGCGCCATTCCAATGCTCGAGTGATAACTGTTGTTATACGCAAATTCAACCAACGGTAAGTGCGTCTCCCAAGACTCTTCAAAGTCAATTGCACAAGCTCTCAGCATATCTTCCATAATCTGATTAACACGCTCGGTCTGTCCATCGGTCTGAGGATGGAAAGCAGTACTCATCTTAAGCGAAGTTCCCATAGCCTTCTGCAGACTTTCCCAAAATCCCGAGGTAAAACGTGCATCGCGGTCTGATACAATCGACACAGGTGCACCGTGCAGTCGCACCACTTGTTGTAGGTACATTCGACTCATCCTTTCTACTGGGTAAGTCATATTGTACGCGATAAAGTGTGCAGACTTCGTCAAACGATCCACAATCACCCAAATCGCGTCATGATTCTGTTGTGACCGGGGTAATCCAACCACGAAATCCATAGTTATGTGCTCCCACTTCCATCCTGGAACAGGTAAGGGTTGCAACAATCCCGAGGGTCTCTGATGTTCGGCCTTCACTTGTTGACAAGTCAAACATTTAGACACAAACTCGGCTACTTCTCGTTTCATCCCTTCCCACCAGAAGTTTCTCTTCAGGTCTTTATACATCTTCGTTCCTCCTGGGTGTACTGTCAGTCTCGATTTATGTGCTTCTTCGAGAATATCTTTTCTCAAACCTCCCAAATCTGGCACACACAATCTATCTCGACATCTGTACCCTCCATCGGCCCCAACCTTCCATTCTGTCGGGTCCTTTTCTGATATCTTGGCGAACCATGCTTGAAATTTCTCGTCTTCCTTTTGGGCTTCGATGATTCGACTCACAAGTGTTGGTTGTACCATGAGGCATCCAAAGTGATGTCCGTCACTTCCTTCAGAAATCTGCATATCAAATTCTGCGATTGACTCTAAAGCTTTCCATTCCCTCAACATCAATGAAGCAATCATTCCTCGAGGTTTCCGGCTTAGGGCGTCAGCGACTACGTTAGCCTTACCGGGGCGGTACTCTAATGTGAAGTCATAGTCCTTGATCAGTTCCATCCACCGACGTTGCCTCATGTTCAACTCCTTCTGAGTAAACAAATACTTAAGGCTTTTGTGGTCTGAGAACAAATCAAACTTCTCCCCGTAGAGGTAATGTCTCCAGGTCTTGAGCGCAAACACTACTGCTGCCAGTTCCAAATCATGAGTTGGGTAGTTCAATTCATTCGGCTTCAATTGTCGCGAACCATAGGCGATAACCTTTCCGTCTTGCATAAGGACACATCCCAATCCTTGATACGAGGCGTCACTAAAAATAGTGAACTTCTCACCATCCCTTGGTATCGCAAGCACTGGCGCTGTTGTCAATCTCTCTTTCAATTTCAGAAAAGCGCGTTCATGCTTATCAGTCCATTCAAACTTCAAGTCTTTCTTAGTTAAACCAGTTAATGGGGCTGCTATCTTGGAGAAACCTTCTACAAATCTCCGATAGTAACCAGCTAGTCCCAGAAAACTTCTGACTTCTGTAGCATTGGTCGGCCGTGTCCAATTCGCCACTGCATCGGTCTTTGATGAGTCAACCGCGATTCCTTGTTGAGAGATCACATGCCCGAGAAACTTAACTTCCTGAAGCCAGAATTCACACTTGCTGAATTTAGCATACAGGCGGTGATCCTTGAGAGTCTGCAACGCGATCCTCAGGTGTTGTTCATGCTCTTCCTCTGACTTGGAATAGATCAAAATATCATCAATAAAGACAATAACGAATTGATCTAAGTATGGCTTGAATACTCTGTTCATCAAGTCCATAAACACAGCTGGAGCATTCGTCATCCCAAACGGCATCACTAAAAATTCATAGTGTCCGTATCTCGTCCTGAAAGCAGTCTTAGGTATGTCTTCCTTCCGCACCCTCAACTGGTGATACCCTGACCGTAGATCAATCTTAGAAAAGGTCGTGGCTCCTTGCAACTGATCAAACAGATCGTCTATCCGAGGTAAAGGATACTTATTCTTGATAGTAACCTTATTCAGTTCTCGGTAGTCAATACACAACCGCATCGTCCCATCCTTCTTCTTCACAAACAACACTGGTGCTCCCCAGGGTGAAGTACTTGGACGAACAAAACCCAACTTCTCAAGTTCTTGAACTTGTTCCTTCAGCTCTAACAACTCTGTAGGGGCCATCCTGTAGGGAACCTTGGTTATAGGTCGAGTACCTGGCACCAATTCCACACAGAATTCTATGTCCCTTTCCGGCGGTAATCCTGAAATATCTCGGAATACTTCCTCGAACTCTTTGATTACCGGTATTGATGATACTGTCACCTCTGCACTGACAACCTCAATGTTTGCTAGGCATCTAGTGAGGAACATATCACCCGAAGGGTTACATTGGAAATCGAAGAGTTGATTCCCCTTGTCCGCAAATATGATCTTCTTCTTTGCACAATCCAACTTCGCATGATTCTTCTCGAGCCAATCCATTCCCAGGATTATATCGAACTCCTTCATCGACAGAACCACCAATCTTGCCAAAAGTTCGCGGTCTCCTAACCGTAGAGGACAATCCTTACACACATGTAATAACTTGACTATGGTCCCTAAGGGTGAGACAGCACTCAAAGCTTCCTCTAAACGATGCGGTACGATACCCAACTTCTGAACGATCTTAACAGATATAAAAGAATGTGTAGCACCCGTGTCAAATAAAACTTTAACATGAGAGTTAAACAAGGTTAGAGTACCTTCCACTGCTCGTTGCTCAGGCAGTCCTTCCTCATAAGCACCTTCTTCATACCCTGTTTCTTCATAACCAGCAGCCTCGGGAATAACAGCATTCAGGCGGGCCTGTCCTTGCTGACCATAGTTGCCTTTCCTAGGAGCCTTGCATTCCGGACTTACGTGACCTGGCATGCCACAATTATAGCACACAACTCCTGGACGATCCGCACGCCTAGGTGCTCTGCAATCTTTAGCTCGGTGACCGGGAACTCCACAATTGAAGCAGTTATTGTTTTTGGCCCCTTCTATTGCTAGAGGCTGATATTGCTGAACTGCTTGTGTCTGCTGTGGTTTCTTTCCTCCATCCCAGGTCCTTTTCTGTCCTTGAGGGTACCCAGGTTTCTGTCCTGAATAACCCTTCTGCGGAGGTCGATTTCCAAGCGGCTTCGAATTCTGACACCCATCATTTTCCAACCCCGTAGCCAATCTCACCAGAGCTTCAAATGACTGGCCCAAATGCCCCATAGTCAGATGTCGGAGAGACAAGTTGAGGCCCCGGAGATACTTCTTGATTTTCTTCTGGGGTGTGTCCACCATATGTGGAGCAAAGCGAGACAGACGCTCAAATCGAGTAGTGTACTCTCGGACAGTCAGATTCCCTTGAGTCAACTCCATAAACTCTTTCTCTCTCTTGTCCTTCTCTTCTTCGGGGAAATACTTCTCAAGAAACCTTTCCTTGAACACCACCCATGGCATTCTCCTTACAGCTTCTTCCCCTATCGTCGCCTTTTCTGCATCCCACCAATCAGCCGCTGCATAAGACAGCTGAAAGATAGCTAGACGCTTCTTCTCCAGATCAGTGCACTCTATGGTCTCAAAGATACGCTCCATCTGACGTAGCCACTGTTCCGCTTACCAGGGTTCATCAGTTCCCGCAAAATACTCAGGTCGCAGGGCGCGAAACTCTTTAAGAAGCTTGTCTCCAGTCTGGTGGGCTTGCCTCCCATTCCCGTTGTAATTCCCATTCTGATTATTGTTCCTTGCGTTCTGATCACTAACCCTCTCCAACCTCCTTACAAAAGCTTCGAACATCCCGGTTGGATCTACTACCGACGGTGCATCTTCAATAGCGGGACGATTCCTGAGATTTCTTCCAGCCATTGGATCGAGAGAACGGTACCTATCCATCAATCAACGGAATACGGTCAAACTCTCGGAAAGAAAGAAAACTCTAAACGATAGAAAGCGACTAAACACGGAACGAAGTCGAACTATCTTATCTCAATTCTATCTTAACGGCAGATCCTATGTGTCTGGACAATTGGTCGAGCCATAACCTGGCTCTGATACCAAAAAGCCTGTCACGCCCCGACGTAGCATAATTCAGGAAAGCATTTAATTTCCTTTATGGACTCGTAGGTCGTGACAAGTGAGTATGACCAATTGTCCCTGCAACAAATAACTTAACAACATTTCTAAGAGAAAGGGATACTAATAAACATAAGCTCCGAAATTTAAAACTTACTAAACTATTACATAAGTCAATGTCTTAGGCACAAAACGCCCTTATTCAAAAGCTATTCTCCAGTCTATTACAACTTCAGAAAATGAAAGACATAGGAAATGATAAGCAGCCTCCTGGAAAGTTCCCTGCCTCTAACTAGCGTAGTCGAAGTACCCTGGCTGCTCCTGCCCCTGAAAATCTGGACATACAGTCCAGGACGCATCAACGCCGTCAGCTTATGAAAGCTGGTGAGTAAAATAAACAAGTGCTCGCAATGTATATATAAGCAAATAAACAACGGTACCATTTAACTTTAACAGTAATATATTCAAGGTTCCAATTCCAACATAATTCACGGGGGAATATAGTAAGAATTAAAATACGAAATTGTACATGAATTGTGAAACATCTTATTTTGCCAATTCTTTCCTTTAGAACAATCCAATTATATCAACACATCATTTCAGCTACCAGAAGTAATAAGTATTCAGCCATCCAATTCATACGCTACACTATCGCCTCCAATACCAGGAATACTATCCGATCGGTATTGAAGTCACACACCACACTACTGTCTCAGATACCAGGAATACTTTCCGATCGATATCTAGACCAAAACACAACCAACCATCGCTCCGGATATCAGGAATACTGTCCGATCAATATCCGAAAACGCGCGCCTTAGATACCAGGAATACTATCCGATCGATATCTAAGTCGTACACAACACTATTACCATCGCTTCGGATATCAGGAATACTATCCGATCAATATCCGAAACACGCGCCTTAGATACCAGGAATACTATCCGATCGATATCTAAGTCGTACACAACACTGTCGCCTCCAATACCAGGAATACTATCCGATCGATATTGAGGTCGCACACCAAAACGTCACCCTTTATTCTTTTCACGCTTTCTCACACACATGCATGTCGACACAACCTTGACCCAAATATGTATGTTAATGTTCATAGTTTTGCAGTATCGGTTAATAATCTCAAAGCTGAATATACGTTCAACATAAATCTCGATCTTAATCGTTCTTACAAGTCCAAAGTCTAACAGTGAGCCTTTAAAACAGTGTACTTGTCAAACAGTTCTTTAAAATTTCCCAAAACATTTTCCAAACAGTCCCTTAACAAAAATTATACAAACTGCCAAAACTGCCACCTCGCGCGAGCGGGTCGCGTGAGCGAGGGGGAGGGGGTGTCGCGCGAGCGAGGGGGAAGGCCAGATCGCGCGAGTGGGTCGCGCGCGCGAAAGGGCAGAACAGGTCGCGCGAGCGGATCGCGCGCGCGAAGGGGGGGAAGGGTCCGCGCGAGCGAGCCTCGCGCGAGCAGGTCGCGCGCGCAAGTTCTTGCAGAATGTCATCTTCTTCGTCTTCTCCCCTGTTTCTGGTTTTAAAACTGAAATTTACCCATTTTCAGAATCTGTTCGTACTAGGACTTGTGATATATGGTTCTCTTCAGTTTTCCGCGTAGATTAAGAATACGCGATCAATTTTAACTAATACGGATTATATCTCTAGATATTCGCGATTAAAGTGAGGGTGTCAAAACTTAAAATCAACGGTACGTCGCGATACGGATGAATTAAGTCGTAGGATTCGAACCGTAGCCTATTGGGATCGATATCTTTCATTTCCAATTTACAGAATTGATTTTGGTTACGATTTCTAAAACTTCAATTTCCAAGCTTTAATGGTGTATTGATATATATACACATATACACACATATATATACTGAAATTGACATATATAGACATTGAGAGTGAGTTTAAAATACTCACAAGGCTAATTAGACTGAGAATTTGAGACCGAGAAATCCGCCGTAATATCCGTCGTTAAGAATTTTCCTCCGTTCTCTCCTCTTGATCTTGAGATGAAAATATATATAGCTATGTATGTGTGTATGAGTATATGTATATGGTATATAATCTGTATGTGTGTGTATTGTGAGAGAGTTCTTGAGAGGAAGAGAGAAATGGAGGGAGATTGAGAGAGACACAGTGAGTGAGAGAGAGACACACTGTTACATATATATAAACTGATATGTTTGGGCTCCAAGTTAGGGGAAGAATTCTCCCGGTGAGGTTGAGCTCACGTGCTCCCTCACCCAAGACGCGGTATAAGGCGCAAATTTGAAATTAAAACTGGTATTTTACGGTTGAAAATAAAATGCAGAAAATTATATTAACATAGGAATTAAATTCCCGGTTTATACAAAATTATAGATATCGATTTTGAAACCACAGAAAATATTTTGGAAATTACGGTTTGACCCCAGATAAATGTATTAAAAAGAAATTAAAACAGATGCTCATGGAGATGAAATGCCGTATTTATTTATTAATGATAATAAAATACAGGGCGTTACAGTTTAAGGGAGTAACTCATGAAGTTTTCTTGTATGGTCAGTCTTAGGATAGTCTTTTGGAGTCCTATGGGGGTTGTTTGTTTGTTATCTTTTTGAATCTTTGGGAGCCAAATGTCACAATCCAGTCTCGGTTATTAAGATATTGTCTGCTTTGGGTTTAAGTTCTCACAGTTTTGTTTTTGGGCAACTGACCAAAAGGCCACTCACTAGGGAGACTTGGAACCACACATGTATAGCACATTACTTTTCCATACCCAGACGATGTGGGACGAATTTTTCACAATGTGTAGCGTGCCAACACTTACTGTAACCACAAATTACCTATAGCCCGCCCACAACACCATAGGGTCGTTACATTCCACCCCCCTTAGGGCTTAATGTCCGCGTTGGCACACTTTCGACAGGGTCTAGCTCTGATACCATTCTGTCATGACCCAGTCTCACTCAGTAAGATATTGTCTGCTTTGGGTTCAAGCCCTCACAATTTTGTTCTTAGGTCACTGCCCAAAAGGTCTCTTACTAGAGAGACTTGGAACCACACATATATAGCACATTATTTTTCCACACCCAGGCGATGTGGGACGAACTTCCCATAATGAGTAGCCTGCCAACACCTACTGCAGCCACAAATGCACCTATAGTAACCCACCCACAATACCAGGGTCGTTACACCTAACTTTGGCTTAATTTCATTGTAATTGTCGGATTTTGTCCATTAATATAATCTGATTTTGTTGAGCCAAAAAAAAAAAGTTGAACCCAACTAAGGGCAGGTTTGGTAAGCAAAGATGGAATAAGGCAGTAATGGAATAAACTTAGGAATTGAATAACAATAGTTAATAGTTATTCCATTCCTAAGTTTGGCTAAGTTTCTAGGAGTGAAATGTCAATTACATTCCACTTTTGATTTTAACAATCAATTAGTGGAATAAAATCAAATTGAAGCTAAATATTTTATATTTGTGCAAAATATTTATGGTATAAACATTCAGTATTATTTATCTATAACATACTGAATTTTTTTTTAAGAAACTAATTTTTTTTATGAAAATTTATTTTTAGAGAAGTGTTTTATGGAATATCTTGGATTAATTTTTTTTTTTCCGAATAGGTAATCTCTCTCTCTCTTGTTTTTTTTTTTTTGTAAGTCCAATCTAATATTGGATATTCTTCTGAAATATTTTGAAAAGTGCAATTTTCTTAATATTTTTTTTTCTTGAACAACAATTTGTTTTTGATGAAATAATATAACATTTTTAACAATTTTAGTCCACCTGATTATTTAATCTATTTGTAAAATCTCTTTAAAATAATATATTTGATAATTCTAGTTAGGTAATTCCCCCGTTCCTTTTTTTGAGTCCTATATTCTATTTTGAGATGTCCCAAAATTAGTGTCCATTTTCTTAAATTGGTATACAATTTTTACTTTCTTTTCAAAATTACCCTTCCTTGAAATCTACACAAAGATAAAACTAAAAAAATTATTGTAATGGTTAGGGGCAATTGTGGAAAGTAGGTGTAGATTTTTTTTTGTCCCCTTAAAAAGTTGAGTTCCCAAAGGTGGACTCAAAAAAAAGGATGGAGGGAGTATTTAATTCAATATTAAATTTAATATCTTACTATTATTTTTTGTATGAATAATGTTTAATCCAAATATTTAATATTTTATAAAAAATAATTTAAAGGAAAGTTGCATATTTTATAATGATAGTCATTCAGGTAGGAATGGAATCGGCATTTCTTAGGTTTTGACAATGAATGCCCAAGTAATAGGAATGGTCATTCTAAAAGTAGTGCACATTCAACTGGTCATATCAACACACATGAGTGGAATGCACTCAGGAATGACCACTTCATTCCAAGGTTCATTCTTGCTTACCAAACATGCCCTAAATGGTAAAAAAAAAAATGAAAGAAATGCATTAAAGAGAAACTAATGAATAAACTAAACTAAACTAAAGTGGCCATGGTGGCCTAGAGAAAGTAAGAACAATATAAAGTACAGGTATTGATGTGATTGATTGGTCAATGAACATTTGCCAGGAGTAATTTATATCTATTTATAAATCAAGTCTATAGCCACTAATAACTACTAAAAACATTCATCCTAACCCATTAATGACATTGATCTTTATGTAACAACTTTTGATCTTCCCCTATAATGCCAAGTGTCCTTCAAGTAACTTCTAACATACTTTAACTTTTTTCAAACTCTAACTTGTAGAAAATTACATTAACCACTTTTGGCCCTCTCTTGCATTTCTAAGGCTTAGTTTGGCCGCCACGTGGTTTTTTAAAAGGAGCTTATGAAATTAATTACTAAGTTCTTTGATAATTTTATACAAGTGACACACTACTCTTCAGAAAGACATCATGAAACCAAAAAGCCACCTTGAGTTTTTAAAAGCTCCATTCTAGAGCTTTTAAAAGCTTCCTCCAAAAAAGCCCTAAGTTTAATTTTTGCAAACCTCATAAACTAGTTACCAAATGAATTTAACATGAAATGTGCTTTAAATTAGGAGAAGCACCACATGAGGGCCAAACTAAGCTTAAGTGTCATTTAAGTAATTTTTAAATAGTTTCCATGGCAAGCCAAAATAACTTAATGCAATAAAATGCAAAAATATAATTTTGTGGTACAAACGGGTAGAAACTCATTTGCATAAAAGAACATCTACCAAAAATCCATACATAATCACAGAATCAATTTTGAGCTCTCCCAAACAAACCATAGGCAAGAGTGGAGTTCCCCATTTTGTCCTATGTACACCTTAGGTCCTTAACAATAAACAAACTGGGTGGCTCATGCAGGAAATCCCATCCTCCTAACAATATCTAATTTTTCATGTAAACTAATAGGCTTGATATTTCCCAAAAACATGAAAAATGAAAAGATTTCATGGGAGGGTTTGACCTTTCAATTGGGCCTGAAACCATAAAAAAGAGTAATTGGTAATTCTAATTTGGGCCAGCCCATTCTACAGCCCAAGAACACCCGACAGCCCCCAACCAAGATCTCAATACACATACATAAAACAACAAAAGAAGATCTTAGCCGAGGGGAAAAAAAAAAAAAGGGTAAATTACTTTTTACCCCCTTGTGGTTTGCCTCTATGGCATTTTGGCCCCCTGTAGTTTGAAATGTAACACATAATCCCCCTGTAGTTTGCCTCTGTGGCACTTTACCCCCTGTAGTTTGAAATGTAACACATAACCCCCCTGTAATTTGCTTATGTGACACTTTACCCCCCTATAGCCAAAACAAATTGTTTAAATGACCAACAATTACAGGGGGGTAAAGTGTCACAGAGGCAAACTACAGGGGGGTTATGTGTTACATTTCAAACTACAGGGGGGTAAAGTGCCACAGAGGCAAACTACAGGGGAGTTATGTGTTACATTTTAAACTACAGGGGGCCAAAGTGCCATAGAGGCAAACTACAGGGGGGTAAAAGGTAATTTACCCAAAAAAAAAAAAAGCTGTCTCACCCAATTCAATCCGCATTCCCCAAATGTCACTGCAAAAGTTCCTCCAAAACCTCAAAACTGTCAAAAAATGTCAACTCATAAAGCCCTCCCATAACCCTTCTCAAAAAGCTTCAGAAACCATCTTCTCCACAGCCCTAAGCACCTCATTATCTTCCCAAACAGTCCCTAACACCACCACCCTCCTCGACCTCACCCCAAGCATGGTCCACCTCATTCTCTCTAACCCAAATCTCAAAACCCCCAAATGTCTTGATTTCTTCAATCTCCTCATAAAAAACCAATCTTTGATCTCCTTCAAGATTGACCTTCAAGCCCACTTCACTATGGTTTGCAGGCTAATCAAGGCAAGAAAGTTCTCAGAAGCTGAAAATGTGTTGAATTCTCCGTCGAATGATGAAAATCTCAGGTACCCATTTTCTCTTATAGCTTCATTCATTGATGGTCAATGCTATGAACCCAAATTGATTGCTAAATTATTGAATTTAATGCTTAAAGTTTATTCGGATAGTCAAAAATTCGAAGAGGCCTCAGATACATTTGATTACATGAAAAACAATGGAATTGAGATCAATGAGAGGACTTGTACTGTTCATTTGATTGCCTTTGTGAGAAATGATCAAGTGGGGTTGGGTCTAGAGTTCTTTTATAGAATGCTTGAATCAGGAATTGAGGTTTCAGTGTTTTCACTGACAGTTGTGGTTGATGGGTTGTGCAAATGTGGAGAAATCAAGAGAGCTAGGGAATTGGTGGATGAGATGGCAAGTAGAGGAATTAAACCCAATATTATTACATGTAATACATTGGTAGATGCTTGTGCTAAGAGATGGAATTTTGGGGAGTTAGATTTGATCTTAGTCTTGATGGAAAGGGAAGGAGTGGAATTCAATGTGGAGACCTATAAATTTTTGGTTGACGGGTTTTCGAGCTCGGGAAAGATTGAAGAGACTGTGAAAATGGTTTCTGAGATGCATAGTAGAAGTTTGAAAGTAGATACATATATGTATAATGTGGTTATAAGTGGGTATTGTAGATTAGGGGATTTGGAAAGTGCATTCTTGTTGTTTGGCAAAATGCCTGAGAGAGGCGTTGGACCGAACACCGATACGTATTGGACTTTGGTTAGTGGCCTTTGTAGGACAGGTCAGATGGAGGAAGCTAAGGAATTAGTAGATGAAATGGTGAACAAAGGAATTGAGATGGACCAGGCCATGTTTGATACTCTCATAAATGCCTATACCAAGAAAGGTATGATAAGTGAAGCTTATGAATTGAAAGTTGAAATGGAGAAGAAGGGATTTTTTGCAGATGTATACGCATGTGACATGATAGCAAGATGGTTGTGTGAGTTGGGTCGAACTGAGGAGGCAAAGGGGCTGTTGAACACTATGGTGAAAAAGGGTGTGAACCCCAACACATTAAGCTTCACTGCTTTGCTTGATTCAGTGGAATTTTCAGGAAGTCGTGAGGTTTTTCCCCGGGACACACAAACGGTATATAGTCGTAATGTTGATTCGTACTCTGATATTATAAATGAATATTGTGATTTACGGGGCGTTAGAAATGATCTAAAGCTACACGACAATATTCAAGATTTGGAATACATTACGGACAGATAGATTTCACTTACTTGTGGTGCTAGCGGTATGTGATGATAGGCGTTGTGGAGCCCCGTATGCTATTCTTTCGTGGGGTATTTTGGTACTTCCTGAACTTGTGCAAAGTTGAAGCAGCACTGTAACTACGCTAAAATTGCATGATATGGGTGTGCGGTGTGCCTCACAATGCAGGCTCATACATGGCAATATTTCCAGGCACGTTGAAAGATAGGTCAGAAAAATCTTTGGATTCTACGAGGTGATGTTGCCACAGGACCGTACCCCAAAAGAAACAAACATTCTGGGTGGTCTTGACACTAGAGACTTGGTACCTGAGTAAAAGAAGGGTAAAGACAAACAAATGAAAAATATATTGGTGTAGGACCAACTTAACATTCACTATAGTAACGAGCCCGTGGGTCTAACTATGAATTAGTCAAAGAATTAAAACTTGGACAGACTAATAAAGTGTAGAACTCAAGTTGGAACTTTCTCTGCCGTAGGGTTGAAGGTCTTATGTTTTCTGCTTTTTAAGGAAATCAGATATGCTTATTTTATGGTTCAGGGTTTGCATAGGAGGTAACAAAGAGCAGTCATGCTTCGCTTTGCGGAAAGGACTGTTATCTATACCTCAATAAGTCTGGTAAGATTTGAATTTGGCTTGTTCGGTATATTATCTTGCATGAATGATGACTTGGTATCGTTATGAGAATCTCATTATCATTACTAACCTTCTGGGTTGGTATCATTGTGGTCATTGTGACGGTAACTTATTAATCCGAGTTAATTATTTTATCTTTAAAGGGCAGATTAATTTTTTGTAGTTTCAATTTTTAAGTCTACTGTTGTTTAATAGCACTATTTATATTTAGAGAGAGAGAGAGAGAGAGAGAGAGAGACTACTGTTACTTAATACATGAGCTGTGTTAGTAACGAATAAGCTTAAGAACACGCTGATCAAGTTGATGAATTTTCAACCTTGAAATGGTAATAGATCCTTACAGACTTGTTACAGACTGCAATTTTAGTGCAGTGCATTCTTTGCTTGATTCTGGCTCACTGTGAGTTGATTTTCTCTTTTTTCAATCATTCCCTTAATGTATTTTTGATGATCTTGCCTCCTCTCTCAACGGTTAAAATTATAAAATAACGTTCTATTTACTTATTCATTTTTAAATCATCCTGACAAAACCTCAAATTGGTCTAGCTAGTGAGCAAGAAGCAAGTATGAAAACCCTTTTCTTTCCCTTGTCTTGTACCCCCAAAATGTTGTTGCTATTGGCTGCAGTTAATCCTGAATTAAAAGGTGTGAGCTAAATAATGAGAGATTTTTCTTTCACTTCAAATATCGATCTGCCATATGCTTTGACTCTCTGTGAAAATTTGAATAGTTGATCGAAACTGTTTGTGATTAATTTAATAGCTACAATACCTCATTCTTATCCCCCCATTATCATCCTCAACATTCGTTGCTCTTTCTTCATCCCCGTATTTGTGATTATGTTTAAGTTGAAACATTGCAAACTCTTCCATGGAGGTTTTCAAAGATCTGGCGATCAGTCCCTTTGTCAGCTAGATTCAACCAAAGTGTACTTTTTTGGCTGATCTTCTTCTGTCCAACTTTTTTTTTGAACTTACATGGTTGAGACGCTTGAGCCAATATATTCACAAATTTATTTCTAACTAGGAACCATGAGGGGCATAATAGTTTCGGTTTCAGGTAAAACGCGCAAAAATCCTCTCTTTCTGATTGGTAGGTTTTCATAAAAATGTGATGGGAACATGCCATGGTGAGTGTATCAGTAGCCATGTTTGAATGACAATTGGTCATATAACTTTGTCACAATTTTTTAAGACATTGATTTTGAGAGAAGGGCATTTTGTAGGGTGAGTTAATTCTCACCAAAATAAGGCATAATGATAATGTTTTGATTTGGGAACTCTAAGCTAATATGGTAGTATACTAGTATATAATTTTAAGCATGACTTCAGTTTGAATTATTGAGATATTAGGGGAAATTAAAATAAAGGGTAAAAAGCCTTTTGCACTCCAAATGTATACACCGTTTTGGACTTTGCACCCTGATGTTTCAATTTTCTCAAACTGGTCCTTAATGTATATAGCGAGTTGCAATGTGGCCCTTCTGTTAGCAAATTTGGTTAAAACTAACGGTTCAAGAGCATGTGTTCCTCACATGGGGTAGTTTTGTCATTTAACAACTGATTTGACTTTATGACTTCATCCATTTTCATTACAAAATAAAAGAGCCTATTGGCTTCCCAAACAAAATACTTCACCAAACCAAAACAGACTATCGGCTTCCTACATACTACAAAATACAACCCCTCCTGCCATTTCTTACACCTTCAACTTCACTCCAATGCATACCACTCCTTACCTTCGGTTACCTTGCCATTTCTCTTCTCACTCATCATGTTCATCAGACATACTATCAAAACAATCCATGTAGCATTCACAAAAACCCACAGAAGCTTTTCTCTTACACGACAAACTCTTTCAGCTTCTTCCATCTTGTTCAATGGCTTCAACAAACCCGAGATCACTTTCTTCGATCGAGAACACATACCATTGGAAGAATCCACATCCATTAGGACCACAACCAAGAAATCTTTGTCCTGGGTTTGCATCGGTCTAGGAGTTCAGCCGAGTCGCGGCTCCACAGTATTAGTCACGCATTTGTTGGGTAGATTGGGTAGACATTCTTCCTTTTCTTCTCTTCATTTCTCTTTCTTTCTCTTCTTTTCTCTTCCTTTTTTTCTTTGCTGGTTTATTTTCCAGTCTAGTTTATGCATCGGTCCAGGATGTCTTCAACCGAGTCATAGCTCCACTGTAGCAGTCACACATTTGTTGGGTAGATTGAGTTGGCATTCTTCATTTTCTTCTCTTCCTTTTCTTCTGTATATATAGTAGACTATAAGGGGTGAGAAAGCTAGGATTTTTCCCCCCAAGTCGAATCAGCTGTTAAATGTCAAAACTACCCCTTTAAGTGGGTCATATGAGAAGCACATGCTCTCGAACTGTTAGTTTTAACCATATTTGCTTACAAAAGGGCCACATTGCAACTTGCTATATACATTAAAGACCAGTTTGAGAAAATTGAAACATCAGGGTGCAAAGTCCAAAATGGTGTATACATTAGGGGTGCAAAATACTTTTTACCCTAAAATAAAATACATTGATTTGTTGCCTTTGGAAGCATTTGACAGAAGATAGTCTAATACAATTTTACCCTTTCTATATATAGATGATTCAATGAGAATTATTTTTCAGATAATACATGTTGATAATAGCAAGACTTTGGTGGCATGTAGGATCTGTTTGGAATGCATTATCGAGGGTTCAACTATGACATATTGTTTTGTTTATATGCTAATCATTTCCTTTTGGGGGGAAATCTTCATAAATCATAATAGAGTGTAGATTTGGAATACCAAAAGTCCTAGTTCTTGACAATGGAAAGCAGTTTGAAGGGGCAGTCCTCAGGGAGATGTGCGATCAACATCAGATAAAACATTACTTTTTGTCCCCTGCCCATCCTCAAGCCAATGGGCAGGCTGAGGTGACAAACATATCTATTCTCGAAGCGCTAAAGAAAAGGCTCCAAAGTACCAATGGAAAGTTGGTTGAAGAACTCCCAATGGTCGTCTGGTCGTACTGAACGACCAAGAGGGTTCCTAAGGAAGAATCACGCATATGGAACCGAGGCCATCATTCCAGTCGAAATAGGGCTGCCAACACCTATAATTCAACTTCATGAACCCAAGTTGAACAATCAGGTATTACTGGAAAACTTGGGCTTGCTAGAAGCCAGGAGGGAAGAAGCTCAAGTAAAGATTGAGGCCAATCAACAGAGGATGGCAAAGAACTTAAATAAGGGGCTCAAGAAATTAGTATTCAAGCCCGATGACTTGGTTTTGAGGCGAGTCTTCCCAAACATAAAAGAATCAGGAGTGGGCAAGCTGGTTCTTAATTGGGAAGGACCTTACAAGGCCACTATCATGAACAGACCAAGCGCGTGCTAGTAAGAGCAAATGGATGGGACCCGGCTTCCTATACCTTGGAACACTTTAGTAAATATTACTAGTATGGATTTAATTCATGTTAAAAGTAGCGAGTAGTTAGTTTCTGATACGTACAAAAGTATTCGTCTAATCAGAATGAGACTCGGTGGGCACATTGAGGAATGCCCAGTCAGGGGGGCACAATCATCCTGACCGGTCCACCAACCCGGCCTACGGATCGGGAATGCCGCCTGGGCCCAGCTCCTCGCAAGACAGTTCAGGCCAGCCTGGAGGCGCAATCCAGACTCATCCATAGAGTTTCCTATATAAGTTAGAAGACTAATGGAAAGTGAAGATTATTTCCTAATCCAATTAGGAAACTCGCATACTTTGTGGTAATCACTCCTAATCAGATTGTATTACCTTATCAAACACAATGTCCATGTATGAGGGACTCTTGCAACTATAAAAGAGGCCTCTGGCCCCCTGCTTAGAGGAGATCAATTGGACGATCAATCACTCTTTTGCACAATACTCACCATAGCTTTGTATAGACTGCCGGGCCGACCTCTGGTAGCTCCAGTTTATTGTTGGTTGACCAAAGGTCCCCGGTTATTTCGTAACATAGTGAAAGTGCACAGACACACCACGTGGACGTCGGTCTCTTCATTAACAGAGTCGAACCACATACAATTCCTCTTGTCTTCTTCTTCTTATCTATTACTCAAAATTTGGCATCATCAATTTGGCGCTGTTTGTGGGAAACGACAGGTTTCCATCAACAAATCTCTTGACTGATCATCATGCCGTCGAAAAAGAGCAAGAAGACTGCTTAGCCAACAGGTCAGGCGGATCCACCGGTCATGCAACCGGCAGCTCCCATGGCTCAAGAGAAAATCACTGCGGCTCTTGCACAACTTCTGGAGGGTCAACGTCAAATCTAGCAACAAATTGAAGCCATGTTGGCCCAACAGATCAAGCCTCCGCAGACTGAGTTACAGCTCGGGAATGATGAGCGTGGTTGGGTGCCTATATGGACCCGACGACGTGCCCAAACTGCACCAAAATTGACCCAGGCCGTGGTACAATTCAGGAACGATGAGCATGGTCGGGATCCCATACGCGGCAACGTGCCCGGGCCAACCCAAACTACATGGGGGACTCCAGAAACATCATCAATGATAAGCGCGTGGCCAGAGCGAAAGGGCAAGAGCGCTTGACCCAGGAATCTACCCAGGATCGCCTGGCCAGGAGCCAAAGCGACCTCAGGCACACGATCAACAGGAGTCAAATCCGAGCCTTATCCCTAAGGACATCGCACTTTAAGGAGGAAGCTTCTTCCTCCGACCAGACCTACCATACTGATACTAGGCAAGACACCGGCCGCGATGACGTGGAAGCCCACATCAATGACTTGGAGAAACAGATCTAGAAGTTAGGTCGAAAACCAAGTTGCAATTATACCAACACAGAGACTGAGTTGCCGTTCACTGACCGCGTCACGGGATTTGCCATTTCATGTAAATTCAAACAACCTCATCTCGACTCTTATGACGGTTCGGGAAGTCCGGTCGACTACATCCGGATCTACAAAGCTCATATGGCACTAGCAACCAATGCGAATGAACTGCACTGCTTGGCCTTTCCTAGAGTGACGAGATCATGCGATAGTATATGGTGAAGTCCAAGAGTGATAGAGCTCAACAAGGATCAAGCTTGAAGACTTGAAGATTTTTCATCCTTGATTGAAGACTAGGATTTACTTATAAGCATTTTGATCAATCACTCATAGGGGCTCAAGTAACTTTAATTGGACTTTAGCATCCTTGCTCTCATACTTTAAAATACTTTCAAGAACCTAAACATACTTAGACCACTCAATAAAATTCATTTCACAAAAGTTTTGAAGTGGCTAAGTCAAAATCAAGTACCCTTTGCAGATGAGTCATATTTAAAGTCAAACCTGATCTAATTGGTAAGGAACTAGATGTTGAGTCTTATATAGTTGGAAAGATATTTGAAACTAGTTTCCGAATCTTCAAACGGATCGCAAAAACGAGTTTTTTAGAGGGAGTTATGGTCGTTTTGGTAAAGAGTTGCCAGTCTGCTAAAAATAAGAAAAACCAGTCGATTAGAGGTAATGTTCAGTTAACCGAAGGTGGTACTGTTCAGTCGACTGGATTTCACACAAAATGTCTATTCTCTGGTATAAACTTTCCAGTCGACCGAACCTTCAATCCAGTCGACTGGATCGCACAGAACTGCATAACGGCTAGTTTTTTAAATTCTCCAAAAATTACTTTTACACCCCCCATTCATTCCCAACGGCTATAATCTTTCAAAAACTATATATATAGGGATGTTTTTAAGGGTTAATAACAAGAATGAACATCAACAAAATCATTCAAACAACTTACAATCATTATTTCTATTTGAGCCCTAGTTTGAGTGAAAAATCAATTGCTCTAGATTTCAATTGTAATTCTTGAGAGAGCATATTGTAGTGAGCTTTCATTTGTATTATCCACTCACTAAGGAGTTGTTGTGTGAGCTATAATTTTATCCATCCACTCTAGAGAGAGTTCAATTTGTAATTCAATTATTTATAAAGAGTGAGGGTTAATAACTCTTGTGTGCAAAGAAGAGGTATTCTTCTTTGGGAGAGTTGAAGGCTCTTGTAACGGTTTGGTCTACACCCGTGAAGTAGATCGATTAAAGGAATCCTCAAGAGATGTTCTTGAGGGGTGGACGTATGCCGCGGTGTATGGATTGCTGAACCACTTGAAAACTCGATTTGCAAGTGTCTCTTCCCTTCTCTCTTTCCATTATTATTTGTGATTGTGCTTAATTTGCAATGAAGTTTTAATTTGTGATTGTGTTCCATTCCCTTGAGCTCCGATCGGTTGATGATTTCAAGGAACTCAGTAAGTTGTTCGTCAGCCAGTTCGTGGGTATGATTGGTCGATCGCAGCCCGACACCCAGGTACTTGCTGTCAAGCAGCGAAATGGAGAATCCTTGAAGGATTACGTTGATCGGTTCAACCAGCAAAAGCTTTAAATTCATGACCTAAATGAGATGGTCGCAATCACAGCCTTCTGCTTGGGGGTTCAAAATACCAAGGTTGTCACGTCGCTCCACCGACAACGACCGGCAACCTTGGTTGAACTCTCGAAGAGGGTCGGGAAATACATCAACACCGAAGAGTTCTTGAAGTCCAAACGTTCAATCTTCGCGGAAGATGAGTCGCCAAGAAACAAACGAAAATGTGAAGATTCCGAGGAGAAGGGCTCGAGAAAGAAGCAGAAACAGGATCAGCAAAAGGATGGTCGGGATCAGACCCCGATCGCCTTCACGCCACTTTCCTAGCCTATTCAAGAAGTCATGGTAGCCGCCGAGGCTCGGAAACTGCTAAAAAAAAATTCATAGTGATGTGTGTGATTCTAGTAGACATTAAACATAAGTGTGAAATATGTGTACAAGCCAAGCAACCTAGGAAACCTTTTAAAAGTGTAGAAAGGAACTCCCAACTCTTAGAATTAATTCATAGTGATGTGTGTGATTCTAATAGACCACCAACTAGAGCTGGAAACAAATATTTTGTGACTTTTATGGATGATTGTTCTAAATATTGTTATATCTATCTTATCAAGACCAAAGATGATATCTTTAATAGGTTTAAGGTATATAATACCGAGGTAGAAAATCAATTAGAGAAGAAAATCAAAATCCTTAGACCTGATAGAGGAGGTGAATACTCGCCAGATGAACTTTGTACCTTTTGTGAAGAACATGGAATTGTACATGAGGTAACTCCTCCCTATTGTCCTCAATCTAATGGCGTGGCTGAAAGAAAAAATAGAACCTTGATGGATATGGTTAACTCTTTGTTGATTAGTTCTGGACTACCTGAATATTGGTGGGGGTAAGCTATTCTTAGTGCTTGTTTCATCTTAAATCGAATCACTGTGAAAGATAATGATAAAACCCCTTATGATATTTGGAAGAAAAGAGTACCTAACCTTAACATCTTGAAAGTGTGGGGGTGTTTAGCTGAGGTTGCCATACCAGCTCATAAGAGAAAGAAGATAGGACCTAAGACCGTAAGCACTGTCTTTTTAGGATATGCACAAAATAGCAATTCGAATAGGTTCATAGTAATAAATTTTGAGATTAGGGATATTTCCAACACAATAATTGAGTCTAGAGATGCCACATATTTTGAAGATATTTATCCTTTTAAAGAGAGAGTTGCTAATCTAATTAGTAATAAATCTGCTAGTGATAGACCTTCTTCTAGTAATATACAAGGACAAAATATAGACTATCAAGAAGAACCTAGAAGGAGTAAGAGAACTAGGGTAGAAAAGAACTTAGGAGATGAGTTTTATACCTTTTTAGTAGAAGAAGAGCCTACATCTTATAAGGAAACTATGTCCTCAGTAGATGCACCTTTTTGGAAAGAGGCTATAAATAGTGAAATGGAATCTATTATACTTAATAACACTTGGGAGATAGTTGCTTTACCTCTTGGGAATAATCTTAATAGGATGCAAATGGATACTTAAGAGGAAATTGAAACTTGATGGAAGTATAGAAAAATATAAGGCTAGATTAGTGGCTAAAGGATTTACACAAAAGAAAGGAGTTGACTACTTTGACACATACTCTCCTCTCTAGTATTACCACCATTAGAGTGCTAATAGCCTTAGCTTCTATTCACAATCTAGTTATTCATCAAATTGATGTAATGACCGCATTCTTAAATGGAGATTTAGAAGAAGAAATATACATGGATCAACCTGAGGGATTTATAGTACAAGGACAAGAACATAAGGTGTGTAAGTTAGTGAAATCTTTATATTGTCTCAAGCAAGCTCCTAAGCAGTGGCATGAGAAGTTTGACAATGTGATCTTATGATTTGGTTTTAAATTCAATGAGCATGATAAGTATCTATATTACAAAGAGAATAATGGAAGTCATGTGATACTTTGTCTTTATGTGGATGATATATTGATATTTGGGACAAACATAGAAATAGTAGAAGAGACTAAATCTTATCTCTCTGAGAAGTTTGACATGAAAGATTTGGGAGAGGCCAGTGTAATCTTAGGAATGAAATTTGATAAACTGTCTTAAGGATTTACTCTTAGTCAATCTCTTACAATAGAAAAGATGTTGAAAAAGTTTGGTTATTATGATTGTAAACCTGTCTCAACCCCTTATGATCCAAACTTACACTTAAAGAAAAACAATGGACAACCTGTCTCACAATTGAGTTATTCACAGCTAATAGGATCTCTATTGTACATAGCAAATAAGTCTAGGCCAGATATAACTTATTCTGTTGGGAGACTCAGTAGATATACTCATAACCCTAGTAAGGAACGTTGGCAAGCTTTAGAGAGAGTCTTTAAGTATCTTAGAGGGACCGTAGAGTATTCTTTGTGGTATAGAGGATTTCCTACTACTGTTGAGGGTTATAGTGATGCAAATTGGATTACAGACAATGTAGAAATCAAGTCTACTACTGTCTATGTTTTTGTATTGGGAGGAGCTGCTATATCTTGGGGATCAAAGAAACAAACTACAATATCTAGGAGTACTATGGAGGCAGAGCTTATAGCCATAGATTCTACTTGTTCAGAGGCCGAGTGGATTAAGAACTTATTGCATGATATACCCTTAGTGAGTAAACCTATTTCTACCATCTCAGTACATTGTGATAGTAAGGCAGTGATTGAATTAGTGAGACAAGCTCATACAAATAAGAAGATGAATAGATATATACAAGTGAGATTGAAGTCTGTGAAAAGTATGTTGACTAAGAGTATCGTGTCCTTGGATTTTGTGAAATCGGAGCTCAAAATTGCTGATCAGTTGACTAAAGGTTTATCTAGGAATGCAGTCCTAGATCTGTCGAGGGGGATTGGCCTAAGCCCATAAGGGAGTCACCTAGGCAAGTAACCCAACTTTCTGTGATTGGAGATCCCATGAAGGGGGTTCAATGGGTAGGAACAATCCGTATTGCGTGACTCATATTCAGCGCATTATATATGAGGAGACCTTTACATACTCTCCTACTCATCCCTATGACAGTAGTGCTGTGAATTGTGACGTTAAGGAAAGGTTTTACCTTGAATGAGTCCAAGGCGGGCATTCTCCCGCAGGGTACAGGTCACATGTACTCTTGGAGGATTCACCTAAGCGAGAGGAGTTGTGAGGCCGCGACTATGAGAATTGGGCTAATTTAATGACCATTAATTCCACTAAACCTGCGAACTGAGTCTAATGTCGAATATTGTGTGTGACAAGTTGAATTTTGATTCAAAGGGTCTAGTTCAAGTCATAGTTCACTATGATCCTTCAGAGGAAATTGTTAACTCTAAGTGAGGTTCAAACCCAAAAGGTACCTACACCCATTGCACAGTATAATAGTTGCCCAAATCTGCTAATTTACATTTTGTATAGATTTGCTTCCAAAGTTTTGAAACTTATGGGGGATTGTTGAAATTTTACGATTTTAAAAGTTTCAAAGCTTTATTTGTTTTATATATTTATTTATTCATTTTGACTTAGTCTTATTTGTTATATTATTAACGTTAGTGGGCTTTATTATTTCCTTGGTTTAAGGGTTGTTGGAGATTGGGTTGTATGGCTATATAAGAAGCCTAACCTAAACACAAGTCTGATGCAAGACTCTCTATCACTAACAATCTCTATTATCATCTTCTATCTCCACTCTCTGATATTTATATCTACAGTATTTCTCCATTAAGTTTACATATCTATATTTTCTGGGCAACTAAGACACAGACTCTTCTCATCTCCTGGAGTGCGTGACCTCTGGATGAGATTGCTTGTGAAGCACTGGGTTGTATCTTGGGATCGTAGGAAGCCGATTGAACCTCACGCAGGGAGGAACTACGATCTTAGGGCAGTGATAACATGCCTCTCAATGATTCACAGGCCAGCTTTTCCTTTACCTTTTAATTGTTCTATTAATTTAATATATATATATATATATATATAGTCAGTATGTTTTTAAAACAATTTGAATAACCAATAATTTGAAACGAAGCTGTAAATTGAAAACAACTTACAAATGGGGAGTTTGTTTGGGCTAAAACTAAAAGGAATTGGGGGAAATGAGAAACACCTAATTTTCTTGCATTTTTTCGGTACACTGATTTTTTAAAAAGTGTATCATACTATGAGTTAAAAACTGATTTTTCAATAGTCTTATTCTCTCCAGCAAAAAAAATGAGAGCATTTTTGCTCACCCAATTTTTGGTGCACCAATGCTCACCTAAGTCTCCCATTGGTCAATGCAGTGGGACCCAGGATTAAACACCATTAATTAAATCCTGGGTTCCACTGCATTGACAATGGAAGGCTTGGGTGAGCATTGGTGCACCAAAAATTGGGTGAGCAAAAGTATTTTCCAAAAAAATAGTCTTATTCTAGAGGGTTTGTATGGGCTTAGCTTTGTAGTTTTATATTTGAAAGTTTTGGGTTATTTTAGTTTGGGTTGGCGCCTTTATAAGGCTAGGTTATAGTAAGTTTTTTTTTTATGAGGGTCCAATATAGAAATACAAAGTTAGTATAAAAAATGGGGCCCTTAAATTAGCTAAATATCTAGGGGCCCAAAGTTGCCGCTTTGCCGACTTTCCCCCAAGGCCGAACCTGACTATTAGTTAGATGGTGGTTTTTTTTTTGGGTATGTCGAGCCACCTGGCTTGTCAGCTAGATTCACCCAAAGTGAGCGTTGCTTGATCTACTTTTGTCCAACAGTTTTGCTTTTTTACTTGGCTTAATTACATTTTACCCCTACGCGCATGGTTGTGCCCTATTACTTCAAAGTGGACACTTAACTCTATGATTTCGGACTAAAACGAAACTGAAAATTAATGAAAATTCCATAACAGTTTCGCTGTGGGGGCATAACAGTTTCGCTTTCAGGTAAAAGGGGAAGCTCTTTCTGATTGGTAGGTTTTCACAAAAAAAAAAAAAAAAATTGTGATTGGAACATGCCATATACATGCTGTGTGTATTAGTCAGTATGTTTGTATGACAAATGCTCATATAATTTGTTACAAATTTTAAAGAGATTGATTATATGTGAGAAGGGTAATTTGTTCGGTGAGTATTCTCTCTCACCAACGTAAGGCGTAGTGATCAAAATTAAATATGATATAATAGTACAGAATTTGTTAAGTGTGACATCAATTTAAAGTGTTGAGCTATTAGTGGAAATTAAAAAGAGAACATACAAAAAGGGTAATTGCATTTTACTTTGTGTGGTTGGTTAAGTCTATTTTCACCTATAGATTAAATTTAATAAGGATCATCCTATTGCAGCAGCCAATTACATAAAGCCACAGAGAAAATTTTGGCCAAAATTTAGCAAACTGTTTCAAACCTTTGATTGTTTAGTTTCAAATCAACAACAACTCATCAATTAAGTGGGGCTCAGCTTAACCATGGTTACCGATATACTTAGGGGTTATTAGAAATTAATTCTATTCCATCACAGAAGTTAAAAGATCGACTCCCGTACCATTGAATGTTCAATCAATTACAGTTAGTTCGTGAAATCCAACTTTGACTATAGAGGAAAGGGATCTTGTTTGCTCTGTATGTGCCTCTATCTCACTATTTTCTCCTTTTACATTCTTCCTTCTATGTAAATGTGTGCATATATATATATATATATATACACGTGTGTGTCAACCCTAAGAAGTCAATATCTGTAGTGTTTCTTCATCACCATCTCAAACTGGGGATGTTAAATTCACAATTGTTGCAACCACGGAAAAAAGATGGTACAAAAGTTTAGTGGTGGTGAGTGTTTCTTGGCTGCTCTAGAAGATGGATCAGAAGTGGCTTTACGGCTAATTGAGATATCAGAATTGATATGCTTTGGGCTGTGCATGGCTTCTAGAATATGTTGTCTAGGTTTAGCAGTATGTGTGGGTTCCTCTGGTTTTGCTTGTGATAAGTCACTGAAAATTGGTGCTGTATTGTTGTATTGGTAAGGCAACTTCTGGTTTTGGCTTTTGATTTGTAAGGGTTTTATCTCATTGTTCCATGGACAATTCCATGACGAATAAAAAATAAATTTTGCTGAGCAAAAAGGAAAAAATGTATTTATGTCTCAATTTTGTATGTACAAGTATAATGGTATCCATACAAGAACAATGCATTCCTAACCTCACTCTGTGGAATCAAAGACATAACATTAGATTTTTTTTTTTTTTTGAAATGTGTTTATAAGTGTCTCAATTTTTGTATGTGTAAGTATAATGGTATCCATACAAGAACAATGCATTCCTAGCATCACTCTGTCTAAAATAGAAGTAGAGGCAGCAAAAGTATATACAAAAAAAAAAAAATTATTTAAGTTATTTCAAGAAGAGTAATTCTCAAGTCAGAAATGTAGATCATGCAGGAACCATGAGGATGGTCCAACAAAGATATACAAAGTGATGCCTAATGAGAATTACCCCTGTCTCTCTCTTTCTCTCTCTTCTCTTTTTGTTAGAGCTTTGATTGTTTCAAGATAAGCCTCTGGAGGATTTTTTGGTCGTATTTTCTATTCAATGGATGTATTTTTGTTATCATAAGTCTTTATATTTTAGCATTTTTGGATGACTATTTTCTTTGGTCTTATTCATAAGTTTTGGATGTACATGTCATAGGCAAATTGTTTTCAAAAATGATACATACAAATACCAAACTACCCACTAAATGATCCTCAGGCCTTTTTAAGCAAAATTTTAAAAACTTATGTGTGACCCACACCCAAATACACCCTAAATTGCTTTTCAAAAATGATGCATACACTGAATGACCCTCAAGCCCTTGTAAGCAAAATTTTAAAAATTTCTGTGGGACCCACACCCAAATACACCCTAAATCATTTTTCCCTCCATACAACCCCACCCCTAAATCAGTCCCACAAATGGAGAACCCCCCCGGCAAACCCCTGCCCCCCTCACGAGTCACGGCCCGACGCCTTGCCCGGACCGTCGTCGGAATGCCATCCACAACAGGTCGCCGACGACTGCTTCTTGGTAAGTCTTCTCTCTCTCCATAGAAAGAACTACATTTGGCTGGAGTAAGGTTTTTTTTTTATGCCATTTATTTTTTTCCTTTTCTCTCTCTCTCTCTCTCTCTCTCTCTCTAAAGAATATGGTGTCCACTAGGGTATTCCCATGGAATTAAATGGAATTATTTGATTTTCCATGGGAATAACATTCTGTTAGGAAACTGCAAAAAAATTTGCTGAGGAAAAAAAAAAAAAAAAGGATGACCCATTTGGCTATGATTTTGACCCATTTTGATTGAAGTTAGGTTTGAAAATTACATATTTTTTCACACAAATTAGCTTTACAACTTGCAGAGTTGACTCAGTTTGGTTGAAAATTTCATAATTTTCACACTAACTATTTCAAGTTCATGTATGGATATTAGTTTTTTTGCCGAAGAATTGATATCCATACATGAACTTGAAATAATTAGTGTGAAAATTATGAAATTTTCAACCAAACTGAGTTAACTCTGCAACTTGTAAGCTAATTTGTGTGAAAAAAATATGTAATTTTTAAACCTAACTTGAACCAAAATGGGTCAAAATTAGAGCAAAATGGGTCATCTTTTTTTTTTTTTTTTTTCTCAGCAATATTTTTTTTCCTCAGCAATTTTTATTGTAGGTTCCTAAGGGCCTGTTTGGTTGTCCCTTCAAATTGAATGGTTCCATTCAAATTTTGTATAGAGGGTAAAGGCAAAATTCATCACCATGAATGAATCCATTTACAAATATGGGAGATTTCACCATATTTCTTCTTATGATGCAATTTGTTCATTTTTTTATAATGCCAAAATTCATGATTGCAAGCCTCATTTTTGAGACGAGCATCCGTTTTCTAAATGAAACCATTCATGCTCTTCATCTTTTTATATAAAATTGTGTACAGAAACATGAATGGAATTATTTCATTCAAGGACAACCAAACAGACCCTAATAGAATGTAATGCAGATGCAAAGTTACTTCCATGGGAAATCCGATATCCTAGTGGACTCCATATTCCTTAGAGAGAGAGAGAAAGAGACTAAAAAATGTTATAAAAAAAAAAAACTTACTCCAGCCAAATGCAATTCTTTCTATGGAGAGAGAGAAGACTTACCAAGAAGTAGCCATCGGCAACCTGCTGTGGACGGCGCTTCAGCGACGGTCCAAGCAAGGCGTCGGGCCGTGAGGGGGCCAGGGGTTTGCGAGGGGGGGTGGGGGGCTGGGTTCTCCAACTGTGGGACTGATTTGGGGGTGGGGGTGGGAGTGTATGGAAGGAAAATGGATTTAGGGTGTATTTGGGTGTGAGTTCCACATACTTTTTAAAAATTTTACTTAGGACCTGAGGGTCATTCAATGGATGGTCTGGTTTGTGTATGTATCATTTTTGTTGCACAATATGATTTCGGTATTTTATGTTATACTCAGTGACTCAGTGAGCAATCACTTGTTTTTGGAGTAGGCATATACATATATGGGTTTGGTATTGTAAATTCAGTCCATTGTACAGCTTGGGATCAACAGCACTGGATAGGACAAATTGCTTTCAGACGTATTCATAAAGAGTAATACTATGGTTATTAAATCTAAACTCTAAATTTTTATCTGAAATGATGTAACATCAATTAAAATTTAGTGGTCCAACTGATAATTATGGGGTCAATTCAATATCATTCAATTAAAATTCAGTGGATCCACTATCACTCATTTGGAGTGAAAATTTGGGATTTGGATTTGAAAAGCATAGCATTACTCATTCATAATAAGGCCTTCTCATGGATATTGTTTACGGTTAATTACATTTTACTCTCTTGTAGTTAGACTCATTTTCACTTTATCCCCTGTGCTTCAAAAGTAGACACTTAATTCCCTTGTGATTTCGGTCTAAAGTGAAACTGTTAAAATTTTCTTCAAAACTAATAAAAATTCTAAAATTGGCCAAAAATATTAACACTAAACCCCCGCTGTGAGATTAATTTTGGGATTAACCTCCTATGTGGCAATAATTTTATCATTTAACTCACCTATGTGGGGATAATTTTTAATACTTAACCCCTTGTGGTACTAATTTTGGGGTTAACTATTTATGTGGGGTTAATTTTGGTGTGAGGATCCTCCGCCGCGCATGCCCTGGGCAGCGCCTGCTAGCCGGAGCTGGTATGACCACACGATGGTTTTGTTTTTTTTGTTTTTTTTTTTTAATCTTTAAAATTTGTAAAAAAAAATAAAATAAAATAAAAATCATCGTGTGGTCCTGGCAGCGCCACAGCTGCCCCTTGGCTTTGCGACCGAGGATCCTAACCCTTAATTTTGACACTTAAAACTCCATATAGGCTCATTTTAACACTTAATCCCCATGTGCGGCTATTTTAAGAGAAATTTTAATAGTTTATTTTAGTCCGTAACCATAGGGTATAAAGGTGTAAGCGTTCAATTTTAAAGTACGGGGAGGTAAAGTAAAAATGGACATAACCACAAAGGGTAAAATATAATTAACCTTACACTTACATGGGGTTATTTGTATTGGATGTTGTTAATTGGATTTGCGTGACAACTCTAATATTAATTTTAGAAATATACAATTTGGTCCTTAATTATGGCCATTAATAGGAATTGATCCTAACTTGATTTGGTGTATAGAAATTAATCATTAATTTGCAACAGAAATCAATAATTAGTCCATATTCCTAAATGGTTAGTATAAATTCGGACAATTATACCCTTGTCAGACATATATACATAATTGTATTGTATACACATATATATGACACATGTGAAATTCAAATAAAGTTATATAAGGTAGTTAATAAATGGAACATATTGTAAGGAGATCATGGATAATGATTTTTATTCCAAAAATTATGTTGACTTGTGGTTCAAAACAATGCCTTTTTTTAAAATCTGTATGTCATATGTTTATAGTAGAAAATGATTTGTATGTTTTATTGATTCGAATCATAGAAATAATAGATAATTTTGTGTGGAAGATTGAAGGTTGCTGATAAAAAGGTGAGAAATTCTCACAACATAGTGCGAAATTTATAACTGTAATTCATAGCATAGTGCGAAATCATGCTGGAATTCATAATTTGAGAATTTGGTGATAATCTTGTTAGAAGAAGTGACTTAGTTGTGAGAAATTTCATATTATATCCATTCATGAGAAATTTGTATTACTAAGTGAGAAATTTGTTATTAGAGCATTCGAAATTGGCCATATGATTAGATGTATATATGTATATATGTACCACCAGCACAAATAAGGCGTGTGAATGACGGGTATGACAAGTATAATCCATGGAGATCATGGATAAGAGAATAAATATTGGTAAAATCAAGTAGTTTCCTTATTTTACTCAACTTTCAAATTTGTTTGCTAAAATCAAGTAATTTACTCACTCTGATAAAATGATTTGTATGTAATACGTTTATAGTAGAAAATGATCTATATATTTTATATTGATTTGAATCACAGAAATAAGATTATTTTGTGTGGAAGATTGAAGGTTTCTGATAAAAATATGAGAAATTCTCTTAATATAGTGCGAAATTCATACATATATATATATAGAGAGAGAGAGAGATGTGTATATTCAAAATACTTTCAAAATCGTGATATATTCAGTTATGGGAAATGAATTTTTAGGAGATCATGAATAAGGGGATTAATATCCCTAATATCAAGGGATTTCGGTTTAAAAGAGTAATGTGAGAATTTCTCACCTTATATATATATATATATATATACAGCTGTGTATATTCAAAATACTTCCAAATTTGTGTTCTATATAGTTATGGAAAGCGTATTTTTAGGAGATCATGGATAATGAAATATCCCTAAAATCAACGAATAATTTTCTTAGTATTTAGTGAGAATTTCTCACTTAATATGTAAGAATATTTTCTCATTATTAAGTAAAAAACTTCTCAGTATGTTTGCATGTCTTTCTTTTAAAAATAATCATAGTTGTGTTATGTATATGCGTAATGGTATTAGCAAAGGTTTTTTTTTTTTTTTTTTTTTCGAGTTTTTAATGTAAGGTGAGAAATTTGTGGTTATTTAGTGAGAATTTCTCACCTTTTGTTTAAATATATACACACATGCAGACCATATGTATCAGAAATTTATCACTTCTCATTAACAAAGTGAGAAGTTCTCACTAAATAACCACAAATTTGATGAGAAATTTCCACTTCTGTTCAAAAACAAAAACTTTAATAAGACGAATTCTTTGCGAAACTTCCATTCAAATATATATATATATACACACAAACAAATTTCTCACTATTATTCTCTTAGAAATCATGAAATTTTTCACATCACTAAAAAACTACAAACAAAACAAATATAATGTATAAAAAATATGAAAAGATTATAGAGGTTAAACGAAAGACTCAAGTTAGTATTTTAGCCATTGCTGTCATGCAGTCTTCCATTCGTCGTCGCCGAATCGAAAAACTTTTAGTGTGAAGCCAAGCCCTAATCAAAACAATAACCATTTTTCTCAAAAAAACTCCAATGTTTGAATCGAAGCTACTTGTTCCAAAATTGTGAGAAATTTATACCAAAATTCTTAGAATACGTAGTCGATAATGAATCAAGCTTCTGTGTCGACGATCTTCATGAATCACCTATGACGGAAAGTGGTGGACATGGTGTTGCGAAGTCTTCTTTCTTTCTCTCCTTCAACTTTTGTTTCTCTATCTTTCTCTCTCTCTCTCTCTCTCTCTATATATATATAGTTAATATGGGTTTTGAATTTTAAAACCTTGATTGTGGGAAGTAAATATTATATATGTGTATCGATATATTTCTACATATAATTATATAGGGGTATTTTAGTCCTCAAAATAAATTAGGGACCTATTTCTAGTTTCATTTTAAAAAGGGTTTAATTTCAAGTTAGGTGTATATATTAGGACTATATATTAAGTTACCCTATTAATTTTTGGTCGTATGGCTAAAGGCTCCTAAAATGGTCAAAAATAAAGGATTAGTCCACGCATGTTTTTTTTAATGCCAAAGGCCTTCAAATTTTCTTTGGACCAAAATTACCCCCAAAATGCTATTAATGTGAGTGTTCCTTAAATTTAGCTAACAAACCAACAAAATAGTTTTTTTTTCCTTAATTTTCAATCTTTAAAATACTATAACTTTCAAACTACAAATCGGTTTTCAATCAATTCTATATATCCGTGATCTACAAAATAAGATCTGCAAAACAAGATCCATAGTGCCTATAAATTTCTTCAAAAAATCAAAATCAAAATTTTGTAGCTCACAAACGGATATTAACAAATTAATTTTCTTTTTGTAAAACCGACACTTCCTTTCTGTAGAACTCGAAAAATTACACCAACTAAAAATAAAAAATGAAAAATCATCCAAAACGGCTACAAAATGGCAAAGTTATGGTCATTTTAGACCATGTTACTGTCTTTGAGTGCTGCCTAGGTAAAGACAATAATATGATATTGTCGATAGTAACATTTCTTCAAATTAACTAAATAATTGCAAAATTATGGTTATTTTATCAGATGATACCGTCTTTACAATACTTTCCAGGTAAATACAGTACACACATTATCAAAGACTAAACGTTTTTACAAAGATAGTTACAACATTGTTGCAAAAAGTTGCAAAATTAGGGTTAGTTAGTAGATGTTACTGTTTTTAAAAACTATCCTCATGCAAAAAAAAAATTGACATACCATTAAATATTAGCAACATGGTATTGAACAAAGAAACAGTAACATGTTGTTAATAGAAATATTTTTTCAAATTGACCTAATAATCACAAAATTGTGGTCAATTTTCAGATGCTACTATCCAATTAAAGACAATAATATATCAACTGCCAAAAAAAAAATGAAAAGTATTATCATGTCACTAACGCAAAAGAGACAGTGATATTACATTATAGTGGTCCGACAGTAACATTTTTTTTTATATCACTATAGATCTTGTTTGATATATTTTTCCTTCTAGATTACAAATATATAAAGTTTATTCAAAATAAAATTGTAGTTTGAAAGTTATGGCCTTTTAAAGTTTGAAAAAAAAATAAAAAAAAATTATTTTGGGATGCGTGTTGAGGTGACATAGTTTACCTACATGTTCCACGTGTGAAAATGAGGGTAAATTTGTCAATAACCTTATTCTCAGCGGATATTTGATAATGCTGAAGTTGCAATCACAGCAGATGTTGAAGGGGTTTTTTTGTCCATAAAATAGTATAGTTTAGGCGAGATTGAAATTTTTTCATAGATCTAATTAGTTATCGTTTATTGGTTAGAGACCTTAGACCAAGCGTCCCTTAATACAATTAGGCACTTAAGGCGTAAGCACACTTGAAGATGTGAAATGATTTGAAATCCTCAACAGTCAATATGGGAGCTGCCAATTCGGCATCACTCATGCGGCTTTGCCATGATCACAATTTTTTTTTTGTTTGCCAAAAATAAAGAAAAAAAAAATTTGTGGTCCCTAGCAAAGCCACATTGGTGCTAGCGGATTGACAACCCTCAAATGGTTGCCGAGGATCCACAGGCCTTTGAGTGTGGTCCAACTCCAAACATTGCTCGGGATCCTACTTTATGATACAATTTACCGGATATATGTATATCACAAATCTACAACATTTGGTTCTCTTTCGCCCAAACAATTTGCTTTATTAATAATTACAGAATGTAGCATCGTTTGTAAAAATGTTTTGCGCATTTGATGCCAGATGTATGATTGCAAATTTGCAACATTGGTTTGCAGTGTACAAATTTGATAGCCTTAGGCTTAGTTTGACCCCGTTGTGGTGCTTTTCCTTTTTTAAAGTACAATTTCATGTTAATTCATTTGGTAACTAGTTTATGAGCTTTTTAAAAATTGAACTTTAAGGCTTTTTTGGGGAGAGTTTTTAAAAACTCTAGAATGAAGCTTTTAAAATCTCAAGGTTGCTTTTTGTTTTCATGATATCCTTTTGAAGAGAAGTGTGTCACTTGTATAAAATTATCAAACAACTTAGTAATAAATTTCATAAGTACCTTTTAAAAAGGCAAATGAGGACCAAACTAAGCCTTAGACCTCAAAAACTTCTAGGAGCTTTTATAGTACTGGACACTTTTTACTGATTGTTGATGCGAATCAGGTGAATATGAGCATTAGTTAGCCTCTAAGATTTTGTTTGGTTCAAGCCTAATTAGTTCTTCGATGTGATGAAAAAAAAAAAAGGAAGAAAGAAAAGAAAACGTTGAGGAAAAAATTTTCCTTCATTTGGTTAATAAATAAAACGAAGATAAAAATAGAAAAGAAAAGAGATTAGGCTAAAATATAATAAACAATTTAAACTTGGTAAGTCATTTCCCCTTCATTTTTCTTATCCGGAGTATTACAATTGTATTTTAAATTTTTTAATGTTATTCAAACATTAAAAAAAAAAAGCGCAAATTACACTTTAGTCCATTAAACTATAACATGTTTTCAATTGGGTCCATAAACTTTTTTTTTTTTTTGCAATTGGGTCCTTGAACTTCAAAAATTCATTCAATCAGACCCAAATTCTGACACTCTTAGCTTAAACTATTAGAAATTGACACGTACGTTTGTGCGTAATGCTTACCTGTCACATGTTAGGTTAAGACAAACACGGGAGATTGTGAACAGTGTAAAAAATTGCATTCAATCAGATCCGAAATCGCGTTCAATCAAATTTGAAAACACATTCAACTAGATCCAAAATTGCATTCAATTATACCCAAAATCACATAATTTTTTAGCCATTCACAGTCTCCCGTGTTTGTCTTAACCTAGCGTGTGACAGGTAAGCATTACGTGTAACGTATGTGACAATTTCTAATAATTTAAGCTAACAGTGTCAGAATTTGGGTTTGATTGAATGAATTTTTGAAGTTCATGGACCCAATTGCAAAAAAAAAAAGTTTATGGACCCAATTGAAAACAGGTCTATAGTTTAATGGACTAAAGTGTAATTTGGGCAAAAAAAAAAACACCAGGGGACTTGTTCTCCTTATTTTCCCTACCCTTCCCTTCCCTTCCCTTCCCTTCCCTTCCCTTCCCTTTCTTTGTTTGATTCAGGGATTTCATGAGGGAAAAGAGAAAGGGAAAGGAAAACAAGGTGGAAAACTAGTCTCATTCATAAGGTAAAAGGAACTAATTTTCCACCTTGTTTTCCCTTTTCTTTTCTGTCACTAAATCTAAGAACCAAACAAAGCCTAATAGAATATTTTTTCCTTTCCCAGTAATTAGCTTCACTAAATCCACTCACACCCACATATACGAGAATAGGGATTCAAAAAATAATAATAATAATAATAATAATAATAATTTACTTTTCACTTTCTACCCACTAATTCTTTAGTTTAACTGCATATACAACTAATTGTCAAGCAGCTCAACACTATGAAAGTGAGAACCTAACCAAACAGTCTTAAGAACTGGGCAGTACATAAACAACTCTTCTTTTGCCATGGTCATATTGGGATGCCTCAAATGTTAAATCATCTGTGCCCAACATTTTTTTTTTGTTTACAAAAATAACAAGAAAATACATATTAGAATGAACTAAACAAAATTGTGTGCTACCTCAGGTGGGCCCCGGAAACCACGGGGCTCTTGGTCACTGACCCACCATGCTTTCCGAAAGCCGGAATGCTTTGAGAACGTTTTCTCATTCTTCGTTTACCAGGCAACGGCACGTTCTTCTCGTTGTTCTCCTTATGCGATGGAGAATAAGGTAATAGTGGATCTGACATCGGTTCACTATTAGTTCTCAAGAACCGGTCAAGATTTTGTCCGTACTTACCTCCGCGGATATGCGCACCCTCATGGGTTGGTTGGTTTAGATTTTCAGTGAACCCCTCATCATCGTCCAACCGGTAGCCATTATCTTCCATATCTTGCATGGCCAGATCATCATACTCTTCATCAGATTTTGTTGACTCCTCATCCACCGAGCCCTCCATCTGTAAAATAGAGAGAAAATGACATTTATGTTTTGAAAAAATAAAATAAAATCGAAAGCTATGTAACGCCTCTAAGGCTTTGTTTGGTTCATGGATTTTGTGAGGGAAAAGAGAGGGAAAAGGAAAACAACATGGAAAACCAGTCACATCCGTAAGGTAAAATGAACTAGTTTTTTGTCTTGTTTTCCTTCCCCCTCTGTTTTCCCTCATGGAATCCATGAACCAAACAAAGCCGAAGTAGAATTATAAGGATGTGTAGATAATGTAGTGTCCCAACTACCACCCTTAAATACTAATACAAGTCTGCCATTGTACACTGAAAGTGAAAGTAGGGAAAAAAAAAAAAATACACATCATTCACAAAATGTTAAGTCTGGTAAAAACAGATACCTCTTCATGAATGTGTTTTCGACCATCATCACTAAGATCCTCATCGCTGTCTACCTCAGGTGGATCATCAACCTCTTCATCACTACCGTGCACAGATTGTTCCTCCTTGAGCTGCAAGTAAAAGGGAAAAATAATCAAAGAAAGCCAACGGTAAAAGTAGAAAACCAACCAAGCCCACATGGTTTTATTCACCAACTTCATTTCAACTGGAACCACCCCCCACCTCCACACACACACACACACACACACACACAATGGCTTTATTTGGTTCATGATTTCGAGACGGAAAGGATAAGAAAACAATGAGGAGAACACTTTTCTTGTTTGGTTGATAAGGAAAACACTGATTGAAATAAGAAGGAAAAGAAATTATGGTGAAAATTAAATTACAACTTCTGAAATTTGTGAGTTCCCTTCCTCTTTTCATGAATTCTTATATAATTTGAGACTTTTTCAACTTATCATGGAACTTGTGCATGGAAGAACACAATAGGGAAATAAATTTCCTTTTTGTGTTCCTTCCACTTATTTTTCCCTTATCCAAATCCGCCAACCAAACAGAGCCTAAAAGGAGAATTTAGGAAGACAATCATCATTGGGGAAATACCTCCTTGGCTGGTCCATCAGACATCCTTGGGGAGCTGCAGCAAGAAGAGTAATATCTACTACCATTATCAGTCACGTCACCTCTCGACTCATCAACACTGCTAGCATGACTCGTGCCACCAGTATCACTGGGCCAAGCACTGATCCCAAAGTGACCAAACTGAAGATTAATGGATTCAGCCCTACCAATCTGCAACGGCCCATACATTGGGATTCCAATCCCATTCTCAGACCAGTGGCCCCTGATAGGCTTGCCATTACCATCTATTGAGTCCATGGGCCATGCCTTTGCCACCGAGCCATCAGTATTCAGAAGAGCCATAAGATGCCTAGAAGAACCTTGTCTTTGAATCAGTTGAAACATTCCCTTCGAGCTCAAAGAATTTGCAGTACATTGATTCCTGTACTCCTCGTCAATCACAGTGACAGTGTTTGTGGTGGGATCATATAGTTGCTCACCTGTTTCACGCCTACGAAGGCAGCTGAAGACAGTTGCGTGAATGGCCGCAACACTCTTGTCGACATTGGTATTGTTTATCTTTGGGACAAGATGCTTGTCGGCTCGGTTACATAGATATTCTTGAATCGTTCTGATGTTTCGTATATATTTTACGTATTTATTTTTAGCAGGATCCAGTGTCATGTATTTCGCCCGGACTGCAAATCGTTCCAAGTGCTTGTCCTCATTTGTGATGTATATCATGAATGGTATGATTGAAGGGTGCTTCTTCATTAGCCCCATCTGCATATCAGATCAAGTATGTAAACGAAACTGACCACTATTAGAAAACGAATCATCTTGCTGTCAGAAGGTAACTTCTAAGGGCCCGTTTGGTATTGTTTTCAGCATAAGAGATTTTTCCTTTAATAGATTTTTTTAAAAGCAAATTGCTACTTCTGAATTTAAGCTGTTTTTCCAGCTTTAATTAAAGTGGATTCAAATCTTGAAAAAGATGTGAAAATTTTTTTGCCAATCGGATTCAAATCTCTTAATAATCCCAAACAAGTGATTGTTGGTCCAAGATAAGATAATCCAAATTCCAAGCGGGTTCTACATGGTGAGTTCACATTTGATTTTTTTTTTCCTTACCACGAAATTAAGGCTCAAGTGGACACCCTCAACAACAACTGATTCTTTGCGCTCTTCCCAGGCAGTGATCAGCCGGTCAAGACTGTCAATGACCATCTCACTTTGTGCCTTAAATCCCTCAATTGCCATCTGTCTTCTACCGATTAGTTCAATAGTAGTATTTGGAGATTGGGTATCAGATTTTCCAGTTGTGGAGCCATCAAGTACATCATCCTTGGCCGGTGGGTGTGAAATGCCAGCTAACTTTTTTGCTTTCCTTTTGGCCTTTGCTTCTGCAACAGCCACTGGATCTAAATGTTCCCCAGCATGGTATGTTGAAGACCAAAGAAGGGGGTTCTGCTTTTCATCTACAAAGCTCCTCATCATATGTCGAACTGAGTCCGTGGATATGACAGTAGTAATTCCCAATCTACTACCCTGAGAGAGAGAGAGAGAGAGAGAGAGAGAGAGAGAGAGAGAGAACACGTCTCCAGAATGAGTAGGTATACTAATACTAACATCTTTTGAATGCACAGAAACATTAAATCTACTATCCTCTAATTAGCAGGGAAAGCAAAACTCCTTTTGGAGGAAAACTTCCATCCCAACCTTTTTCCAATTCAGATAACCTCTCTGCCTCTTGCATGAGAGAGAGAGAGAGTGAGAGAGAGAGAGAGAGAGAGAGAGAGAGAGAGAGAGAGAGAGAGAGAGGAGATTTGACTGTGCCGAAAAGAATTTGCCTGCAGTTAAATTGGAATATTCTCCCCCAAAAAAGATGGTTTTTCCTTTCGATGAATATATGTTTTTAAGTACATCACTAAAGAGTAGTAATCACCAAATATTCTAGTAATAGACAGAATAATATTGAAGTTCCAAAAGACAATACTACAAAAGTAAATTAGTGCAGGAGAATAGATTTACCAGCAATGCAGATAACGTGGATTTTCCACAGCCACTTGTGCCACACAGTAGCACCGTCACAGATTCCTTCCTCTCTCGGATTCTGAAACAGTAAAACAATTTCTCATCACACGCACACACACATATATGTAATATATGTATATATAGTTTTTACATATACAGCATTGTTACTGGATGAGACTAGAGTAACATATTTAAGCAAAAAAAAAAAGACTAGAGTAACATAAACAATATAATATCTTAAGTTTCCACATTTATGAAAACCCCACATCTTCTGAAAAATACCCCAAGCGAATTAATAACACTTTGAAAAACATAGTACCAAAGCTAGTTCACAAGTTCAAAGCACTCTCCGAACAGTAAATAAACATACGTTAAAAATGATACCAGTCCTATCCTATCCTCTTAAGTAACACAAACACAGATTCTCAAATGATTGGAAAGTACTAATTACTAACTCTCCGTAGCTTGTCCTAGGTACTCCCTAGCGCTGATGAACAATGTGCAAAACCTTTTCCACATCGCACGATCGCATTGGTTATCCTCACAACTAAAGCGGGATCTTCATGATTCAGAAATTGGCTTCTGGACACTTCTCAAATTACATTGAAGCATTTCCATTTACACTTCATAATAATAAACTTCCCTTTACTGTTGAACTTAAAAAATGCACCAACCTCACAAAGAAAAAGGTAGTACAATCGAGACCTGTGGAGATATGATTAAATATACAACACATAAGTTGAAAATAACTTCTGGAGCCACCAAAGGTTGTTTGAGCACATATGGAACACCAAGTTAGGTACAACATGCAGTCCAGGTACCATCGTACGAAAGGCTGAGATAGTGAAATCGATAACATGAGATGACTATTGTTTAGCAATAAACATCAAATCTAGGATAAATTTCACAAGCTTCCCTCCTAATTTCCACACAACAGAGCTTAGAAATGCAATTTCCACGAAATATTCATTTTGGGTAATGATCCAACAGTTATAATGCCACTTCAAGAGCAATAACTTGGGCAGGAAGTATTATCAAAAGGCAGGTCTATGGCTCTCCACTATATCTCTATCACAACCCTGTCATAGGGAGTTAGGGACTAGGTAATGGTCCTTCTGGCATAAACATTTCGATGATAAATAGGAGGCACAAAAAACAAATTAAAAGAAAAGTTTGAAAATGACTCAATCAATGTTGGCAATCACATTTGAGAATGTAATACCATACCTGCAAGCTAAAACCAAATCCGCCCTCTGGTTGGGACCCACATACTTGTATTCTGTAAGAGCTTCACAAACAACTTCTAGGAAAGTTTTCCTTCTAACAACTACAGTTGTGCGTCTTTTGTACAGTTCAAATGGTTTACTCTTACTCGCACCTTCTTTCTCCTGAACCAAAAGATTGCCAACATTATCCGAGCCACTCCCACCAGTGGAACAATCAGTCTCTTTTCGAGAAACCCTTTTGGAAGAATCCGGTCCTAATATTTCCATTCCATCTGAAACCAAACATTCCCCATTGCATTCACTTCTCATCAATTCAAAAACCCGTTTGCTAATCTGATCAGGACAAAAGAGGGTTTTAAGCACAAGTTTCTGACAAATTTACACGAGCTCACAAACAATCTAATGTGATGGAAACAACACAACCTACCATGAATTGAAAAGTAAGTACATCATAAGCATTACGGAGTAATAAGACAAAGAACTTTCAATGCAACAGTAAGTTTTGTAAATTAAGCTTCACAATAATAGCCTAGTGGAACATTGGAGGATGGTTAGAACTTGAGTCTCAAAACAAATGACATGCAGTCTAAGTGTATGCATAAGAAAGACTCCCCATGAACACACACAACAATGCAGGATGCAATATGTTTGCAATTTTGTTTTCAGTTAGAGGTTGCAATTCAAAATGCTAATATTCAGGCAAAAAGCAGGACCCATCACATGGATCGATACATATCAATGAATTTACATAAAGTATAATAGAATGCACCAACAATGCAAGATGCAATATATTTAGCATTTCGATTTATAAACTGTCAATGATCAAAAGAGGGGATAAGCTTTTGAATCAATGATAAAAATGCAAATGACGTGATAGACATTGCCAAGATATTCATTTATAAGGGCATGGAAAGGGCAGACAATAGGACAGGGACAATGATTTTGAGACATGAAAAAGGATGGATCCACAAGATCCATCAAACCAGTGAAACAACCGATACTAAATTGAACATTTTCAACAACACTCGAGAGTTCCACAAGACACAAAATCGAAGAAAATTTGAAAATCAGTTACGTGCAATACCCATCTACCACTACTAAATTGTCCAGATAAAAACATAATTAAGATCTGAAAATCAACATGAAGCAACGAACTTTAGCTCATTAATTTTAACTTTACAAGCCACTAATAAAACAATAACGCTCAGGGACACCTATATTAAATCACCAGCTACCTTAAACTGTTAGAGAATGGCCCGACAACATATAACAAGCTTCGACAATGCATATTTAACAAAAATTATGAATTTAAATAGCTCAAAAAGTAGCAATACCTTAAACGCATGTCGCGCCTTGCATCCCATGAGCTGCAGAGTGCTCTGCAGAACAGGGCGCGTATACCGAAACGTCTCTTTCCCTTTCTCTCTCTTCTCTTCATCGTCCACAACAACAATATACAAAAGCTTCGTCAACTCCGACATTTCTACACAACAACAAACAACAAATATTCATCAACTTCACATATTAATTAACCAAAAAAAAAAATTCATTCTCGTGCTGATCCGACAATAGCTTCGCGCAATAGAAGCGAATTTATGCACGAATAATCACGAAATTTCAAAGAAAAATCAGAGAGGATAAGAAATCGATGAAATTGAGGAGAGAGAAAGAGAAGAGAAGGGCAATGTAGGATTGAAAGTTGAATGAATCTGAAGAAAACGTACCTGTGAGATCGAGAGATCGATTAGATTTGAGAGGGTGAATCGATTATCAGAGAGAATGTTAAGGATCGCTAGGAGTTAGAATTCGCCATTTCAAAAGCTCGTTCCAAAACGATCTCGCCATTATTATTTTTATTTTTATTTTTTTTTTAATCTCTCTATCTCTGTCACCTGGTTCCACGCATCACACGCCCCAAGGCGCCACGAGTCGTTTTCTTCTCTCTCTCTCTCTCTCTCTCTAAAAAAACAACACTACTCGGTCTTCACCCACGGCCCCCTCTCTCTCTCTCTGTCTCTCTCTCTCTCTCTCTAGACGGAATGAATTGACCGGTTTCGCCTTCGAATTGGATGCGAATTTCAACTGCCCATCCGAAAACCCTAGTGGCCCGATATTTATAGGGGATGATAAACCGCGGCAACCGGAAATAGAGGAATGGCATATCGTAATTTTACGGGATTTTAAGGGTTAATTGTACGAACTCATTGAACAAACTTTCTTTTTGTCCAAGATTTGAAAGAGGAGAAATTATTCTATGTGATCATCATATCATGTGACGTGCATTAAGATTTTTTTAATTGTAAAAGGATTTATATGGGATGGCTCAACTCCCAAGGATTCTTTTGCCACACTACCGGGGGCAGTACAGTACTTGTGTGGCACTAGACTGTACTGCCTCCCGACAGGACTACACGATTTTTTTTTTTTTTTTTTATAATTGTTTAAGATGTCAAAAAAAAAATTCATTGTATGATCCTATCAATGCCATGTAGGCGCTGCCTCGAGCCGTGCGGCTGAGGATCTGAACTCTGTGGAATGTACAAGAATATCACAGTGAAAGTCACACAGATTTAAGTTTTAACAGTCACATGGAGAAAATTTCTTATTAAAGAGAGCTACTAAATACATTCCACCATAATCTAATTATACGCTAATTATAGGCTCCCAATTTTTCACCATACTCTAATTATACGCTAAATAGGATTACATACAGCATCTAATATTGTACATTTGTGTGTGTTTAATAACTCTCTCATATTAAGTAACTTCTCAGAGGGAGCGAGGGATGGCCAAAAAAAAAACGACTTGACCCATTTGCCTACCAATTAAAAAAAGACTTACTTACAGTGAAAGGAAAAAGACTTGGTCCAATTATTAGGTTAGAATTACATGAAGAAAAGAAAGAAGTCTCTGCTTCCATTTTAAGTAATAAATTTGACATTTAATCAAAAGTAATGTTAGTGGTGTCAAACGGGCCGGGCCGGGCCGGGCCGGGCTCGGTCAAAGCGGGCTTGACCGGGCTTCGCTTAAAATCGGGCCGGGCTTGGGAAGGGAGGGGGGATGTCCGCCCCGGACCGGTGGCCCGGGCCTAGCGGGCCGGACATCGGGCCGGGCCGGACGGGCTAGCGGGCTTCCTTCGACTTTTGGCCTTAAAAGTGGTGGGCTTCGGGCCGGGCCGGGCCGGGCCGGGCATTTTCTTCATTTCGGGCCGGGCCATGGACGGGAGAATGTGTGTCCACCCCGGCCCGGGGTATGTGAACCGGGCCTAGCGGGCCGGGCCTTGTGGCGGGCCGGGCCGGGCTTTTAGCCCGAAAAAAGCGGGCCGGGCCGGGCCAACCCGGCCCGTTTGACACCTCTAAGTAATGTTATGCTTTTCAAATATTTTTTTAAAAAGTGTTTTTTTAATACATGTGGCAGTTAGTTCAGTTGATTTTAATTAGTTGCTGTTAAAGTGGTCTCATTATTATTGAATAGGATCCTACTATCACATGTGTTAGAAACACATTTTGGGAAAAATTTTGGTAAAATGGGAAATTACTTTTAAATGAAACCATGACAAGTGGGAAAATGGGAAATTACTTTGTTTGGCCATACTAGAAGGTGGGTGGTATTTTAATACATCCTTTTTTAGACTTATTTTGGTGACCGGATAATATTTCACAACTGAAATAGATTAAATTATACAATTAATTAAGTACATCCCTAACTACATGATAAAGAAATAGGCCTTTAACCCGGAGCACTACTACACCCACATACTTTTCTACACACTTTTTGACACCCAGCTTTAAATCCATGTATCTTGTGTTGTGTAAGTGATGCACAGAAAAATGTGAAAAATTCAAACAATACAAGGTACATGTATTTAATGCACAGAGTGTCAAAAAATGTGTAGAAAAGTATGTATACATAACATCATTGTTTAACCCGTGAAGCCCAACAATCCATACTATCTGTAACATTCAAATTCGGGTCGTCTAAACATCTGATTGACAATCTCTTATCTAGGGTCGGGTATGATATCAATTCTATCATTAATCGATTTTTCTTGCATATTAAATATGTCTAACATATTAAACATGCCAAACATGACATTGGTGCACATTATACAAAGCCTAATAAAGCCCACCAAACAATACCACTTCAATCATATTTGGTGTATACTATTGTAGCAGTGAGGAATAAAGGTCTTGTGTTAATGTTGTGCCCATAGGCGGATCGAGAAATAACTCTTACTCTTGGTCCTGGTCCTGGGGGAGGCCATGTAAAAATCATACAATTGGGGGGACCAATCTTAATAAACATTTGACATTTTTAAAAATATTTGGCGATCATGACCCTCACATGTCCCCCCTATATATGTAAGCCTCGTCTTGTGCTCACCAGATGCAACATTGCAACATATTTGGTTTGCAATTCAGAATTAGACAATTAGTTCACTCAAATTTTACCTCTTGAGATAGGAACTAAAATTTAGAAGAAGTTGTTCGCTTATAAATAAGAGTTAATATACCTCCTCTTAGGTTTTGCCTTAATACATATGTCTTCCCTCACGTTTTATAAATTTCATTCATCTCTCCAACTTTTAAATTTTCTAATTTAGTATCAGATTTTATTAAATTTTCTAGTGATTTGTTAAAAGGAGTGGAGAATCGGTCTGTTGTAAGGGAGGTAAGTAATATTTCTAAAAAATGAGAAGAGGTATATATATATATGTATATATATTAAGGTCAAACCTTAGAAGTAGATGATATTTACCCTATAAATAAACATTAAACATTAATTAATAGTATTATAAGTTGTTACTCCACTTCTTTAACTTTTGATGCATCACTAAAGATAGGAGTACTAGATGGTTAACTTGGAAATGATGTTCTTAATTCAATAACATCAAAATGTGGTAGTTCCCAAGGCTTTGATCAATTTGAAGAAACCTAAATGGACCCACTCAACCATACAATAGTGATTATCCCATGATACCGTGAACTTGTTATAGTTAGTTATTTAGATGCTTTGACAAATAAGACCGCCACTATATATATATGCTCTTTTGCTTGATTGACTTGAGTTATGTCTTTGTTGTTTTGTGACTCTCTTAGGTTTCTTCCTTATAAATAGTTTAATTAAGAAGGCTTTCAATGCGACATGTGCAAATGATTTTGAAAACTTAGGAGGACTTCAATGCCCACATTACACGGCAGTATTATAACGAGTACTCAACGACTTCAACTAGTTTTAAGTATAATATACAATTAAAAATTGTCAATGAATCTATGCAAATAATCCGGGTTGCAGGCAGGAATATTAGTAGGGGGCAAGGTTATATGGGGGTTTCAGAGGCAGTGCCTTTCGAGTCAATTTTTTTTGGATCTATTTATATATAATTGGCTATTTTTTTTAAGGTATAATTGTATGCAATTGCGATTTTTTTGGGGATATGCTTATAATATGAGTTTTTTTTTTTTTTTTTTTGGCTCAGATAATATGAGTCTATTTGATGACACATAAATGTTATATAGTGTCTTTCAAAATTTTAGGAGGGCATATTTCTAAAATGCATAAAATTCTCGCACTAAAAGTGTAATTTTCAAAATTCTAGGTGCCTTTCCTTTTGAGTTGCATGTACATATATATATATCAATATATCTGTAGTTGATGGCACTAAATTGGTCCTTGAACCCCTTTGGGCGGCCTAAACATAAGTTGAAGGGGTCTTAAATATAAATTAAGAGGAACCTAAATATAAAATACTAAAAATATTTAAAATAAAATTTTAATTCTCACAATCTCACTCAGAGGACGCCTCAGCCTCCCGATTCCATGCTGCCTCTGCCATTGCAAATAATGCATGTGACCAACCTATAAAAGTCCGGAGTTTATTTTAAGAACAATAAAGTTAATGGAAGGTAAAAAAAAAAATACTAGTATAAAAAAATTAAAAGAGGTGGTAATTATAAGAAAATAACATATGAGGGATTTTGTGTTCGGCATATTGTTTCTGGATAATTGTTGTTCTTACTCTAAAATTGAATTAATGCACTCTATGGTACTACTGACTACACCATGTAGTATCATGTAGTTAATGCATTAATGTATGCATTGGCTCATCCATGGAGTGCGGATAGCAATTTCCAAAAAAAGATGGTACTACTGCACTCTATGGTAGTACTGACACACCATACAGTCAATGCATTCTATGCATTAAGGTTCATCCATAGAGTGCTGATAGCAATTCCCAAAAAGGAATGGTACGCACTAAAAGTAGTTTTCAAGGAACTAATTCAGTTTCTAGCTTAATATAACATGCACACATGCATACAAGTTAGGTATAGGTGTCTTATCTAGCAGAATAACCCAACTGATCATCGATGATACGGCGTTGTTGCGAACCCGAATAAACCACACGAACTTGTTGCTCCTTTTTCGCTTCTGTGTACTCTCTTGTGCTTCTTATCGGTCGTAGAATGCACTATTAGAATAATCTACGTTACGATCACGCGCTAAATCCTAAGACACTATAGTGATGGCCTTAGACAGAGAAGAGTGAGAGGGTGAGCCGAATAGGGAGAGAGAGTAGTCAGAGGGTTTGTGTGTGTGTATATATATATATATATATATACACAAACCCCGCTCTAGAATTCTAAAGCTCATCCTAATGGATTGCTTGGTGCCTAAGCAATGCCTTATTGGACCCGGTCACACATTATTTCTTACACTAGCAAATAATTAACAATTTGATTATTTAGTTTTAGTAAATCTATTTCTTAAAAATCTAAATGCAGAAGCAATCTAATTCTAAAAATATATATAGTTGTGTTGATGATTAGTAAACCCAATATCTTCCAACTATATATAAATCTGTGCTTTTTCAATGTGAACTACTGGAAAGTAAATCGTTATATGTGGTGATCTTTTTCTCCTCTCATTCAAAAAAGAACATATATGGTGATTACTTAAGTAACCAACTTAACCGTAATTGACAAGTCTATAAGATAAGAAAGTGGGTTACATATGCATCTTACAAGAAGTATAGTTGCGCCTAAGCATCACGAAAGTAAATTTTCTTCATTAGGTACATGTGTTAATGTTATTATACTTTAGATATACCAACAAGAAAACAACCAAAAAAAATAAAAATAATTTAAAAGAACCCAACTTTAACTATTTTTAACTCGTTTAGGGGCACAAGTTAATACAACCCAACTTTAAATATTTTCAAGCAGACCCTTGGTGTGGGAAACCGAGCAAAATAAATATTTTCATATGAGAAGGATAACGTGAAAAACAAGGCTGCCGAAGGAATTCATTGGGCACGCAATTTAGGATTCTGACATCTGATTCATCTTTAAATTGGACGGTTGTGATCAGCTACTCTAACCTTTCCACCTTACTGGGCATACTTCTTCTCGGTCTGACTCTGACTGAGTCAGACCAGTCAAATTTGGCAAAATTATTTGCCATCTCTTTCTTTGCTTATGACTATGAGAAGGAGTGTAGATGAGCCCAGCTGAGCTGAGCTTAACGGGTTCAATTTGGTAAGAGTTTTTTATTATTTGGCTCGATCTCGTATAAAGCCTTAATGAAAAAGCTTGAGCTTGACTCGTAAAAAAATAGTCAAGATCAAGTTTGGCTCAAGCTCACTCAATTAAGCTTAACAAACCAAGCTCGAGCTCAAAGCTCGATTATGAGCTCGGCTCGAATGCAACAATTTAAGTTTCAATATTTCAGCTAGAAAAATGGACTTTCAATACTAAAAAAAACCAGGAGTTCCAAGCCTGGCCTCTTAGCAAGATTCACAGCAAGGGCTTTAGCGCAAAAAAATAAAATAAATACAAGTTAACTTAAAAGGACAAAAATTTTAAACATTCTAAATATTACAACTCCATAATGTAAAAAAAGAAAAATAAAAACAAAGAACAACAGCTCCATAATAACTTCCTCTCCTCTTTCTTTCTCCACTTGTTTCATCATACATTTAGGTAAAGTGTAATCTTTCATGTCTTCTTCTAGTTCTTTATGTAAATGAATAAAAAACAAGAGATATCATTAACATAAAGGGAATTGTTATTACCACTCCATCATTGAACCAAGGCACTCTATGGGACCACTCTCAGAGCATGTGGTATCATGTATGTCATACATGGTACCACATGCTCTGAGAGTGGTCTATAGAGTGCATTGATTCAATGATGGAGTGACAATAGCATGCATCACCCTAAATAAATTCATGAATAACCAAAAAATATAGAAGAACAGTAAATGGAAAAAAAAAAAAAAAGTTTACCTTTGAAACTTATTTTATCCCACGAGAATGACGTGCCCAATCAGCTTCATATAACAAAACTTGCACAGTATTCACCTTTAAAGACGCACGATATGAGTCAATAACCCTGCCACCATCACTAAAATCTGACTCAGAAGCAACTTAAGTAATAGGAATAGACAGAGTATCGTTTGTCATCTTCAATAAAATGCGAAACTTATGCTGGTATATTTTCCACCATTCAAGATCATTGAAATGATCAGTCGCGTTACCATTACATATATAACATTTTCTTCTAAGTGTACATCCAATTCTGACTTTGTTGGTTGAACAATATCAACTTGCCTAAAATAAGAATCATTCCTTAACTTACCTGAAAATTTTCCATGGATAGTAGTGCTATTAGAAGACCCAACCTATTGATCACTCCCAAGTGTATATGCTGCAATATTACTTGTTAAATGGTTAGAAGCATATTCATTGTAAAGCTCAAATAAAGCATCTTTAACTCTACTAACTATTGGGATTTCTAAAACGCGGAACCAAATTCCCCCAATAAACATATAGAAGCACATCAACAGTAACTGACAAACACACCAAAGAAAAACAAATTTCTACGTGGTTCAGCAAAACTACCTACATCCACACCCGAGAGACCAGTATTTTCACTATTGAGAATAAAAAAAATTGATACAAAACACTTTAGATTAAATCTCATAACCCAACCCTCAAACCCTTTGTACGTCCACTCTTAATACCCAAAGAACTTGACACAATCACTGTAACATAGAAAAACCATAGAGATAAAGAAATATCCATCTCTACATCACATCCTATCATTGTGAACAACCCTCACAGAAAACCCCAGTGATTAATATCCCTCTCACCCTGGACCATGCACCCCCATGATGGAAGACCCCCAACTTGGTACACCAAGGGCTTACCAAAATTTCTATACATCGTCCCCTTTTATAGAGTTTACAAACAATTCTTTGTCCAAGCAGAAACCAAAGTTTCACTCTTAATAAAACTCTATCACAAAAAGTGTTGGAAAATTGGATTTTACATAACTAGTTTTATGTAAACTTTGGCTCCAATTTAAGGTGGGTCCCACACATCCTTTGGGGCAGGACCACATTGGAATCCGTTCTCCTCCGTGAGGAGATGAACACCGTGTATATACATATTGAAATCCAATAAGGGATGAATGAGAAATTGTCATCCAAAGTGGCCCATGTGAAACATTGGTGAAGGAGGAAAAATGTGGGAAACCTTGGTTGTCCCGCATAGGAAAAATAACAAAGAACTAAAGGGTATATTTAAGAGGGAAATCTCCTAAGGAGCATGCCCCTTTGGGGTACCCAATTTTGTTAAGGGGGGAGGACCTAGGCCTTTGTGGGATTTATCCCACGCACGCGCCGCCGCCGCCGACCGACTGAGCTGGGCTTGGGCGCGGGTCGTGGGTCCGTGGTCCTGGGCTTGGGCTTCTTTGAATTAACTAATCTTTTTGGAGAAAATTCATTTGAATTTTCCTCCAGTTTTTTTTTCAAACAATCATGTCCTTCCAGAATAATAAGGCCCTGTTGGTTGTGTTGTTTTCGTATAGTCACCACACCACTTTCAACAGTTGCAATGCTCTGTTTGGATGTGTTGATTCGTATAGTCACCAGACTGTCTATATATTTTCCTTTAGTTTCATTTCATAACAACGAAATTAATCTCTCTCTCACTACATATCATATAATTGTTATTCGAGTATTATACTGTTTTGTGTTCGCTGTATTCTGGAGATTGAAGTACAACTTCTGCAGAATTGAAAATCCATTCTATTTTGGGAGACGATTGTTCATCAACCTTGTGCACCGAGAGGGAGCAAATTCGCCTTAAGGAAACAGTTCGCTGGGCTCAGATTCTTTCTCAAATTTTGTTTCTGTTCATATTAATTACTGTGAGTTTGATTTAATTAAAGTTTTGTTTATACATAATGTTTATTAGGAGAACAATCTTAAGACAAACTTATTTTCCTTTTGTTAATCTGTTTTTGTAAATTGTTTTCTTTATTCTGAAACTGTGTTTTTAATTAAAACTGTTTCAATATTGTTTGATTATAAAAATTGCTATTTTGTAAAAACTATTTTAAACTGCTATATAAAACTGTGTTATAAATCTGCTATAAAAAACTTTTTTGATTAAATTTGTTACGAACTGTTTTAATTTTAATTTAATTAAAACTGTTTTATTATCCATTTGATTAAATTATTTTAATAATTTGTTTATTAAAACTGTTTTTATCAAACTATTTTGCGTTTCCAAATTAGACATTAAATTTATCTTTCTTAAGTTTATGATAATAAACAAACAAATCTCATTAAAAATTTTCAGAATGGCAACTACTTCATCTATTCATGTTCCTACCGTGAATCTGTCTCATGGGGAAAAATCGAAAAAGTTCAATAGAACCAATTTCAAATGTTGGCAACAAAAAATGCTCTTTTATATAACCACATTGAATTTGGCTAAGTTTCTCTGCGAGGATCCTCTGGAACTCGTAGAAGGAGGAACCAATAGTGCCGTTGTTGATTCATGGAAGAATTCTGATTTCTTGTGTCGAAACTACATTCTAAATGGATTAGACAATACTCTTTACAATGTATACTGTAAAATGGAATCAGTAAAGGCACTTTGGGATTCTTTAGACAATAAATATAAAATCGAGGACGCCGACATGAAGAAATTCATAGTTGGTAAATTTCTTGACTATAAGATGATAGATGCAAAATCGTGATTAGCCAAATTCAAGATCTTCAAGTAATCCTACATGATATTCATGCCGAAGGGATGTCTCTAAGTAACTCTTTCCAAGTGGCTGCGATTATTGAAAATTGCCACCTACTTGGAAAGACTTCAAGAAGTATCTCAAGCATAAACGCAAAAAGATGAATCTTGAAGAGTTAATTGTGAGACTAAGGATTGAAGAAGATAATCAAGGTTTCGAAAATAAGAGTGTAAGTTCCTCTCTAGGAGCAAAGGCCAATGCTATGGAACAAGGTCCAAAGAAAAGGAAGCATGATGGCGGAGGTCCAAGTCAAGGAACTCATGGTCCTAAGAAGTTTAAAGGCTAGTGCTACAACTGTGGCAAAAATGGACATCGTGCGAAGGACTGTCGTAAGCCAAAGAGGAAGCCAAATCAACAAGCTAATGTGGCCGAGGTGGAGACACTTTCCAACGATGTTTCCGACATCAACCTCTTCGCGGTTGTTTCTGAATGCAATCTAGTTGGTAATACCAAAGAATGGTAGGTGGATACTGGGGCTACGTGCCATATTTGTTCAAACAAATGGATGTTCTCTACTTACAAGCCTGTGACTCACGAAGAACAACTCTATATGGGTAATGCTTCAAGCTCTAAGGTGGAAGGACATGGGAAAGTGATTCTGAAAATGACCTCGGGCAAAGAACTAACTCTCAATGATGTGCTTCATGTGCCCGACATTTGCAAGAATTTGGTTTCGGGGTCATTGCTTACCAAGAATGGCTTTAAATTGGTGTTTGTTTCTGACAAGTTTGTACTCACTAAGAATAAGATGTATATAGGAAAGGGCTACCTTAGTGATGGGCTCTTTAAGATGAATGTAATGACTGTTGTACACAAAGCAATTAATAATAATAATAATAATGCTTCTTCTTACTTGCTTGAGTCTTCTAATATTTGGCATGCTAGATTAGGCCATGTTATATATGATACTTTGTGGAGATTAAGTAATCTATATTTTTGCCAAAATTTGATATTGATAATATGCATAAATGTGAGATATATGTTAAATCTAAAATGACAAGACCTCCTTTTAAATCTATTGATCGTGACACTAAACCTTTAGATTTAATACATAGTGACATTTGTGATTTAAAGTTTGTACAAACTAAAGAGGGTAAAAAGTATTTTATAACTTTTGTGGATGATTACACTAGATATAGTTATGTATATTTGTTAAGAAGCAATAGAAATGTTTAAACATTATAAAAATGAAGTTGAGAATCAACTTAGCATAAAGATTAAGGCAATAAGAAGCGATAGAGGTGGTGAATATGAATCACCCTTTGAGGAGTTCTGTGGAGAACATGGAATCATTCATCAAACTACCGCTCCTTATTCACCTCAATCTAATGGTATTGCTGAATGCAAGAACCGAACATTGAAAGAAATGAAGAATGCTATGTTGTTAAGTTCTGGACTATCCCAAAATTTGTGGGGGGGGGGGGGGGGGGGGCGATACTCTCCGCAAATCATATTCTCAATAAACTGCTTAACAAGAAAACCGGAAAGACACCTTATGAATTATGGAAAGGGCATAGACCTTATTACAAATTCTTAAGAGTGTGGGGGTGCTTAGCAAAAGTGACGGTCCCTAAACCTAAAAGGGTGAAAATAGGACCCAAAACCTTTGACTGTGTATTCATTGGTTATGCCAATAACAGTAGTGCATATCGCTTTTTGGTGTACAAATCTGATATTCCCGATATTCATGTCAATTTATAGAATCAAGGGATGCCACATTCTTTGAGGATATATTCCCTTATAAGAATGCACCAAAGTCGAGAATGTCCAAAAGACCTCTAGATAGTACAAATGATACTCCAATATAGATCAAGACCCTTCGGACTTGGAACCTAGACGGAGTAAGAGGGCAAGAGTGGCAACATCCTTTGGCCCTGATTTTCTAACAAATCAGGTAGAAGATGAACCTCGAACGTTCAAGAAAGCAATGTCCTCTTCGGAAGCTTCATATTGGAAAGAAGCTACCAATAGTGAAATTGAATCTATTATGTAAAACCATACTTGGGAATTGGTGGATCTTTCATTTGGCTCAAAATCTCTGGGTTATAAATGGATCTTCAAAAAGGAGATGAAAGTAGATGGATCAACAGATAAGTATAAAGCTAGACTTGTAGTCAAGGGCTATAAGCAAAAGGAAGGACTGGATTATTTCGATACTTATTCTCCCGTTACAAGAATAACGTCTATTCGGATGCTTATTGCTATAGCATCACTGAACAATCTTTAAATCCACCAAATGGATGTAAAGACAGCATTCTTGAATGGCGAATTAGAAGAAGAAATATATATGGAACAACCCGAAGGGTTTGTAGCTCCTAAACAAGATAATAAAGTGTGCAAGCATGTTAAGTCCTTGTATGGCCTAAAACAAGCACCGAAACAATGGCATGGGAAATTTGATAATGCAATATTATCAAATGGGTTCAAATCAATGAGTGTGACAAATGTGTGTATGTGAAGAGCACTCTAAAAGGATATGTCATTGTATGTCTCTACGTTGATGATATGCTTATTATAGGTAGCAATACTGAGATGATAAGAATTAATAAACAATTCTAATCTAATAGGTTTGACATGAAATACATGGGTGTTGCAAATGTTATATTAGGAATTAAAATTTCTAAAACATCGGAAGGACTAGTATTGTATCAATCTCATTACATTGACAAGGTACTTGAAAAATTTAAGAAGTATGAGATCAAACCTAAAAAGACACCAATCGATATGAGTCTTCACTTAGCTAAGAATAAAGGAATAAGCATTTCTCAACTAGAATATTCACGTATCCTAGGTAGTCTAATGTACATTATGAACTGCACTCGACCAGACATAGCCTACTCAGTGAGTAAATTAAGTCGATTTACAATTAATCCTGGAGAAACTCACTGGAAGGCTATACTAAGAGTTTTGGGATATTTAAAGGAGACTCAAAACTATGGACTGCACTTTACCAGATATCCACACGTACTCGAAAGTTACTGTGACGCAAATTGGATATCTGATTCTAAAGACTCAAAGTCCACAAGTGGATATGTCTTTACCCTTGGAGGTGCAGCCGTATCTTGGAAATCCTCAAAACAAACGTGTATTGCAAGATCTATAATGGAATCCGAATTCATTTCCTTACATAAAAAGCTGGGGAAGAGGCCGAATGGCTTCGTAACTTCCTAGAGGATATTCCAAATTGGTCAAGACTTGTGCCTGCTATATGTATACATTGTGATAGCCAATCTGCGATTGGTAGAGCATAGAGTCACATGTATAACGGTAAGTCTTGTCATATTCATCGACGACATAATACCGTTTAACAATTGCTCTCAAATGAGATCATATCCATTGACTATGTAAAGTCAAAGGAAAACATAGCGGATCCACTTACAAAAGGCCTAACGATAGAGCAAATGGAAAGTTCATCGAGGGGAATGGGTTTAAAGCCTATGCATTAAACAAGAGTCGTCATCGTGGCAACCCAACCTAGTTGACTGGAGATCCCAAGATCTAGGTTCAACGGGCAAACCGAACTATGTAGTACTCGGAATACACTGAGAAGAATTATATCTTCCTTCTCCCATTTCAAAGATGAGTCAGTGTCTATCTGCTATGAGAAATAGGATAACATATGCTTTTAATGGTCTCTATACCTTGATAACGTCCAAGTGGGGTATTGCAGGATACTCTTCATAGATGCCACCTACGTGAGTAAGGGGTCGCTTCTATGGGAATTTGAAGGCTGAATTCTCTAAAACACTCACGTAACCAAGATTTTTTCAAGGCCAAAACGAACATAAACGTGAGAACCAAATCTGTAAGAATAATTGCTGTGTGAATTCTATTGTCTAGGTTTACACAAATGGATAGGAGTTTAAAGATAATCTCATCTACTCACTGGTTAGTAAATCTGATAGATTTACACTAGGGCAAGTTCAAAGCCAAGGCTACTCAGTCTGAAGCAGTAATTCTTCGTCAATACTCGAACTGTGTCATCATTTTCATTTACATTAGGTTGCCAATTTCATTCATGTGGGGGATTGTTAGATAATTGGATTTTATATAACTAGTTTTATGTTAACTTTGGCTCCAATTTAAGGTGGGTCCCACACATCCTTTGGGGCGGCACCACATTAGAATCCGTTCTCCTCCATAAGGAGATGAACACCGTATATTTACATGTTGAAATCCAATAAGGGATGAATGAGAAATTGTCATCCAAAGTGACCCATGTGAAACATTGGTGAAGGAGGAAAAATGTGGAAAACCTTGGTTGTCCCACATAGAAAAAACAACAAAGAACTAAAGGGTGTATTTAAGAGGGAAATCTCCTAAGGGGCATGCCCCTTTGGGGTAGCCACTTTTGTTAAGGGGGGAGGACATAGGCCTTTGTGAGATTCACCCCACGCTCGCGCGCGCACATATACATACACGCGCGTGCCGCCGTCGACCGACCGGCTGGGCTAGGCTTGGGTGTGGGACGTGGGTCCGTGGTCCTGGGCTTGGGCTTCTTTGAAATTAACTAATCTTTTTGGAGAAAATTTATTTGAATTTTCCTCCAGTTTTTTTCAAACAGTCATGTCCTTCCAGAATAATAAGGCCCTGTTTGGTTATGTTGTTTTCGTATAGTCACCACACCACTTTCAACAGTTGCAATGCTCTGTTTGGATGTGTTGATTCGTACAGTCACCAGACTGTCTATATATTCTCCTTTAGTTTCATTTCATAACAACGAAATTAATCTCTCTCTCACTACATATCATATAATTGTTGTTCGAGTATTATACTATTTTGTGTTCGCTGTATTTTGGAGATTGAAGTACAACTTCTGCAGAATTGAAAATCCATTCTATCTTGGGAGACGATTGTTCATCAACCTTGTGCACCGAGAGGGCGCAAATTCGCCTTAAGTAAACAGTTCGCTGGGCTCAGATTCCTTCTCAAATTTTGTTTCTGTTCATATTAATTACTGTGAGTTTGATTTAATTAAAGTTTTGTTTATACAGATTGTTTATTAGGAGAACAAAAAGAAACTTATCAAGATAAGAATATAGCCAAATCAACAATCCCTAAATTAGTGGGATTGTCCCACATGTGATATTATCCCAATAATCATTACTTGTGGGGAAACTGTTCAATGATTATATCACATATGATCAGCAACCCCTCAACTGGAGCACCCTCAGAGCAAACCGTTTTGCCACCGCTTGCCAAACCACAAACGAATCCATTGGCCATCATCATACTCGTCTGCACACTTTCGAATCAATACAATCTCGACAGATTTCCCCTCACCATCGTCTGAACCATGAAAATAATCATTCACGCACTTGCAAGAATTCATCCATCAAGGAACAATATGACGATAAAACCATCCACACTTCTCTCTCTGTCGAGAAACTCTGCCATGTGTGATTTTCATGACTCTACCCCTCAGCTCCAACACCAAGCCTGCACCCGTAGAGATCATTTGGCAACACAGATTATAGATTCCTTCGCAAATTTGGGACCAAAGTCACACATCCCACATAGCAAACATGTCCAACAAAATATTTTGAAATTCTCGTTCCATCCCGCGACAATTACCATCACATCCGGACAATCGACAGCCCTCCTGGAACCCGTCAACATATTTTTCCATGGCAACATACGTTGTCACACACCAACCCACCACACGCGGATTAGGACAATGTAACAAAGGAATTACTCAAGTCAACACATCAACTAATAATGCGGTTAAGTGAATCTCCCATTATTTCCTAAGTAAAAACACCATTTTCAAAAGTATCCAGATCTAGTCGACTGATCGGGAGTCTAGTCGACTGGTTTATGGCCTATAGAGATCATGTTCTGAAGGAACCCCAATCCCATCGACTGACCCGGACATAGTCGACTAAGTTTGCAAAATAGGGCGCCAAACTCGATGGATTGGTCCTAGTCCAGTCGACTGTATTGAATGTTCCAGTGAGCCCCATCTAAAATAATGATCCAGTCAACTACTTTTAAAAACTAGGAAAAAGTGTTTGTCCAATTAATGAATCCAGTCAATACTTTCGAAACCAGCCGACTGTTTTTGCAACAGCAGAACATTCTGCTGAAAACCTTGTTCTAAAGATTACCAATTCCGAACTAAAGGCAGATTACACATCCTAAACTTATTCCAAATTAATCTAATTGAGATACAAACATGTTCGTAGCATCTCGAAGGATAGAAAGATCATATACAAGATTATTACAAGATTCAAATACCAACTAGTCTCACTTCTCCCACACACTTACATAAGTTCTAACTACAAGAGTTAGATCCAAACTCCCACCCAACTGAGTACGCCCATTAAACAACATATAAAACAAAAGAAACATATATTCAAGCTATCCGTAACCCCGTAGTTCAACACTTCTCACTGTTGATACTTGTCTGATCCTGTGTGGTCACAAACCATAAATATATCTAAGCTTTCTGTAATACCCTGTATTTTGGGATATATATTAATAAATAAGACATGATATTGTTTCCTATATACTTGTTTGACCCTTACCCTTCTGTTGGTCAATTTTGTTTACCAATCGATTGTCTTAAACTTTGAATCGATTGCCCAATTTCCTAATCGATTGCCACCCTACCGACCTGAATTCATGACGTGTCCCCATCCCAATAGATTGCCTTTTCATTCTAATTGATTGCCTTAAAATATATAATGTCAATCAATTGCCATTTATACCAGTCGACTAGGGTGTTAAACTTCTAGTCGACTAGTACTGTCTGGTCGACTGAACTCCAGCCTGGACAAAAAGATCTAATTTCTGAATTACCGTCCAATCGACTGTGTCGGGGGACCCAGTCCACTGTTTTTCCATAATTGATGCAGTGTCTAAATGACAAAGAGTTCCAGTTGACTGGACTTGGTCCGGTCGACTGGTTTCCCCCATAGCAGAACATTCTGCATAAATCCCAAGTTCTAAAGCTTGTCTGAAATTATCCAGGGATTAAACACGCACTCCTAACTCATACCAAAACGATCCCAACTAGATTATAACATTACCAAAGCATAATTACAAAGGATTACTAACTATTACAACGTCACAAATTCATTCTACGATTCTAAATTAAACATAGAGTAAAGGTTATAAATCCTCATTACAACATTTCTAATTCAAAACTACGAGATGGGCATGATAAGTTGCCTTTTACAAGAACTCCTAACCCACGTACTCACTTCTACGATTCCTCGCCAGCATTAACACCGTAAAATGGTTATTTGAATAACCACACATATTCAATTTGTTTAACCTAATGCTCAGTGAATAAAACAACAAATACACATGAATGATAAACATGCTCGCATTCACATCTCTACATTTCATACTAGTCTCCAGAGTCCCACGTGTACGTTCCATACCCTAATCCGTAACTCCTCGCCAATAAGTCCACGTAAAAAGGTAAGACCCACGTTTCTTCTCTTCAAACGTGCGACCTTATGCCTATAACGGCTCCACAGCGATGGCTTGATACTTGCATTCCTTTGACCCAAATAACAACTAAACATGCTCAAATCACATGTCACCGTGCTTTCAACATAATCAAAACATTTCACCGTACAACTGGGCCTATTTATCAATATAGACGCCCAATATGAACTACACAATATATAGCTATGAACTAACACATGCTTTTCATACAAATATGCATACATGTTAAGAAATCATTCCAAAACACATAGTTGAATCAATCACCTCTAATTTACGCTCTTAAAGTTCGATCCAAGGAAAACCTGAGCACAAAAAATGTGCAGTATTCCTTCTAGTACAATTCCTATCAATCAAAAATACGATTATTAACTTTTTAGAAAATTCTAGAAAATGAGTTTTTGGAAAACTTAGCCAAACAAGCCCTAGTGGATATCAAAATGAAGCTTTTACCTCTAGGAGTTCAAATATGAAATCTGGGAAAAAACAAACAGACGAACGGTCGTCGTTGGCATCGTGAAGATCGAAGCTTCCAAATCCCCCTTTTTGGCCTCTCTAGAGTTTTAGATTAAAACTTCATAAAATGAAAATATCTCATCTCTATCTATATATAGGCACAACTTTCAGAATTTGTGTTTAACTCCCCGCGAGTTTTTCCAATCTTCCGATTGTCTCTCAAAACGTCTTAAACGTCCAAGCTATAACTTCACTAATGGAATCTCAAATTTGTAAAAGTTTTCATCTAAGTTCTCTTTGGTTGCTAAAACGCAGTCTCACATGAATTTATAAAATTGCTAATTAGCCTACCAAATTAGTAGCGTGTTAATCCGTCCTCACAAGGATACTAAAATTAACATCATAAATATATTCTAAACCAGAAAATAATACAGATAGTGAAATACACAGGTAAATATTTTTTTCAGATAAACATTTAAGGTATTCCACAATGAACGTCTCATACTCGAAGAGACTTCACAACATCCAAACACTCATTCAACACGGTCTCAGAGGGTTCTCTTACACATATACCCAAATCGACTTGTGAGTCAAAGCTCACTCACACATGTGTCAAAATGCACAACACATCACAATATCATACATGACAATACAATGAAAATGAAAGAACACAAATAATGGTGTTATAATTCTCCCCCCCCCCCCTAAAAAGAAGTTTGTCCCCAAACTTGTACCTCATTGTGGATATCGCATTTTTCTTACCCACAACTTTTTAAAATTCTTTTTCAATTTCAAAATACAAAACACGAGTCGCCACTTAATTTTTAAAAAGAAAAATTAAAAAACTATTTTAAAGCAAACTGGTCTTTTAGGAAATTAGAGATTTCTATGTCCGGGGATTATAAAATGAGAGTGGAAGGAGCCCGGCGGACTAATCACCCCCTCTCATCCTATCTCACAATAGACCTCTACTCAACATCTTTTTAATTGAATTTATTAATCTAAATGCGCCCTCAACTAATACATAGATATATGTATATATTACAAAAGCATGTCCAAAGGTCCTAAAGAACTCTATATATTGTGATTGAACTTGAATTAGAGACTAATTATAACACCCGTATTTGTGTTATTGCTTTTGCATTACATTGTCATGCATGATAATGTGATGTGGCGTGTCTTATGACACATGTTTGGGTGAGTTTTGACTCACGAGTTGATTTGGGTGTCTGTATTAGAGAACCCTTTGAAACTGTGGTGATTGAGGATTTGTTGTTGCGACGTCTCTCCGAGTGTGAGACGGTCACTATGGAATACTTTAAATGTTTATCTAAAAATAAATGTTTACCTGTGTATTTCAATATCTGTATTATTTTCTGTTTTAGAATTTATATCTGTCGTTAGTTTTAGTATCCTGGTGAGAACGAATTAACACGCTATTAATTTTGTAGGCTAATTAGCAACTTCGGAAACGTCATGTAGAAATTCGCGTTTTAGCAACCAAACGAAACTTAGTCAAAAACTTTTATAATTTTGAGGTTTCACTTGTAAAGCTATGAATAAGCTGTATAGAAAGTTTCAGAGACTGATTAGGAGTTTTGAAAACTCGTGGGGAGGTAAACGTAATTCCCGAGAGTTTTTCCTATATATAGATAGAGATGGCTGAGATATTTTTATAAGTCTTAACCTAAATTCCAAAAAGGGGGCCATAGGGAGATTTTGGAGCTTAGAGCTTTGCGACGCCAAACGACGACCTTCTGTCAGTCTGTTTTCTCCCATATTTCATATTCGAGCTCCTCGAGGTAAGAGCTTCGTTTTGATATATGTTAGGGCTTGTTTGGCCAAGTTTTCTGAAAAGTTGTTTTCTAGAATTTTTCATAAAAGTTGATAAATGGAATTTTGATCCATAGGAATTGTACTAGACGGACTTCTACACGTTCTTTGTACACGGGTTTTCTTTGGATTGAAGTTTAAGAGCGTAAATTAGAGGTGAGTGATCCAACTATATTTTGGGATGATTTCTTGACGTGCATTCATGTTATGTTTGAATAACATGTATTAATTCATAGATATATACTGTGTAGTTCATGTTGGGCATTTGTATTGATAAGTAGGCCCAATAGCACGATGAAATGTTTGATTCCGCGAGCATGGTGATATGTATTTTGAGCATGTTAAGTTGCTTATGTGGGTCAGAAGGAGCACGTGGTCTCCGTGTCATTTTGTGGAGCCGATATAGGCATTAAGGTCACACGATTGAAGAGAAGAATCATGGGTCTTGCCCTTTCGCGTGGACTTATTGGCGAGGAGTCACGGATTGGGAGTATGGACGGGCACATGAGTCTCCCGCGACTAGTATAAAATGTAGAGATGTGAATGCGGACATGTTTGTCATTCATGTGCATATGTTATTTTATTCACTAAGCGTTAGCTTAAACAAATCGAATATCTGTGGTTATTCAAATAACCATTTCAGGTGTTAATGTTGGCGAGGAATCGAAGAAGTGAGCACGTGGGTTTAGAGTTCACTTAGAAGGCAACCTAAATGTTGATCTTATAGTTTTGGAACAATAGAAATGTTGTAATAAAGATTTGAATGTTTTAACTTATGTTTAACTTAGTATGTTAGAATGGACCTAAAGCATGGTAATAGTTAGTAACATGTTGAAATTATACTTTGGTAATGTTTTAATAGAACTAGGATTACTTTGATGTGAGGTTGGAGTGTGTGGTTAACACTTGGTTATTTTAAAAAGCTTTTGAAACTTGTTTTTCTATAGAATTGGGCTGCTGCCAGGAGAGCAGTCGACTGGTCCAGTGTTCAGCCGACCGACTGCTGGTCCAATGTTCAGCCGACTGGACCCTTGTGCCTGCTAGCTATTACTTTTTAATATGGCAAAAGCAATCGACTGGGCCCTGCCTCAGTCGACTGGACCTCTGAAGGTTTATGTGATTTTTTGGTTTTGCTTACTTCAGTCGACTGGAAGGGCTGTAAACAATTTTTGAAAACTCTCTGCTCTCTTCAGTCGATTGAGGTCCCGACGCAGTCGACTGGACCCCTAGTTTTAAAATGTGTTTTGTTTTTCCGCTGCGTGTGTTCTTCAAACTAAATTTTGAGAACATTAATGAATTGGTTTAGCCTCGATGGCGTGCCACGGGCTCCGGTTCCGCTATTGTGGGACTGGGCTGTGACACTAATCTACTAGAGGTTACCTCCAATTATCCTCAACTTTTAGATCTTTGAAGGTCTTTCAAAGGTGGTTCAGCTCTTTTTCCTCTAACTCATGCAACTCCTCCTTTAAACTCCTCTAAACTTTTCTCCTAATTGTGTTAGAGAATTTGAACAGATTTAAAACAAAGAGAACTAAGATAAGGTTTTAAACTTCAAGTTGAGATTCAAGAATAAAAACTAAGATCCCTTGTAATGGGATATTCACTCCCTATATATAGGCAAATTTTGGAGGGTTATTTCAGTAAATTCACAGTGAAAACCCTAATTTCGAATGTCTTTTTTGTAGGTACAAAATGTAGTATATTAAAGCAGACTTTTGAAAACCACAACACTCAACAGAGATGGAAGCAGCAGTTAGTGAATGCCGCAACGACACTCAACGAATGCCGCGGACTGCCGTCTTTTTTGGAATTCTGATTTTCGCTACATTTGGTATATTTGTGCGGCGATCAGAGAGTGCCGCAGCGGCGATCAGAGAGTGCCGCAGCGGCATCCGGTGACTGCCGCATCCTATATCCTATGCAGTTTTCCCCTATCCTTCCTTTTTTCTCTCTCTTTTTTTCTTTCCTTCCTTTTTTGTTTGAATTAAAGAGCCTTTTGAAGAGCTTGAATCACCTGGGAAGTCTTATTTTTGTTCAGTCGTTGGCATCATCAGACTTGGAGGTAACACTCTTCTTAATTTGGCGTTTGGTCAAAATTGGGGTGTCTATAGTTTGCCCCTCTCCGATAGAGCTTGTGGAGTAACGTGTGTCACAAGTGAATGTCAAAGCCTATGTAAAGACAAGCCTTTGACCAAACTGGTGAATTTAGGTAAAAACAAAATGCGTTGCGAAAACAGTCGCACCAATGGTTCAAGCTGGTCGTGCTCAACGGTGAGCTGCCTACGCATCCATTCAGGAATCAGACGAAAACATAGTTTGGGCAAGGATCAAATGCAGAAGCACAGGTAATCATACGGATTAATGCACCTATCTTGTCGTGATGCACGTACTCATGTAATGATGGCTACCAATGCAATTTCATGCTCTGTAAACAATGTGATTCAAGATCATGATGTCTTGACGTATCTAGATGCAATCCATGCCATATGCTTACTTAATGCTCGTGTTTTTATTTTTAGAATTCATAATTTTTAAAACTAACAAGTTGAACCTCTTCAAGACACATGGCCATCCTGGCCAAGCGGACGAATGCAATTGACTGGGCGATGCTTCGCGACTTATGCCCTAGTGTCATTGCGGGTTTGCTCTAAAAATTTCCAGCCCTTCGGCCCCAGCGAATATTTTTGCTCTAAAAATCCGCAGCCCTTCAGCCCCGTCAGATATGTTTGCTCTAAAAATCCGCAGCCCTTCAGCCCCGTTGGATATTCATTCCAAAATTCATAATCTGGAGTCGAATCAGACTAAATTCTTTTCAAATTTTCAAAAATCGAGAGTCAATCGGACTCAAATTATTTTCAAATTTCAAACTCATGAGTCAATCAGACTCAATTTTCAAAATTAGGAGTCAATCAGACTCAAGTTCTTTCAAATTTAAAATCAAGAGTCAATCGGACTCAATTTCTTTCAAATTTTAAAATCAAGAGTCAATCAGACTCAATTTTCAAAATCAGGAGTCAATCAGACTCAATTTCTTTCAAATTTAAAATCAAGAGTCAATCAGACTTAAATTCTTTTCAAATTTTCAAAAAATTAGGAGTCAATCAAACTCAATTTCTTTCAAATTTTAAAATCAGGAGTCAATAAGACTCAATTTAAAAAATTAGGAGTCAAACGTACTTAAAGGACTTATTATTTCTCAAAAATATTCGTGTTAAATTCAAATCCTCAAAATTGGAACCAACCCTATACATCTCAAATCAACTTTCCACATCTGAGTCAAAATCCTCTTGATTTTAAGAGTTAAAAATTCATGTTTTCAAATTTTGGGACCACGTGGACTTAGAAATCATTTCGGGGACCAAAACGTACAAGGTAGGCAGACTTCGGGGGTTTAAATTCAAATTCAGGGACCTAATTTGAATTTTGGGGGGAAAACCAAAGGCCCCTTAACCTTCCCAAAAGCGGCACACACTAAATAACGCGGTAGTCAGTGACTGCCGTGCGACACTCACTGATTGCCGTTGCGGCACTCAGCGAGTGTCGCACGACACTCCACCAACTGCCATGCACGTTTTTCGAGAGCCATTCTAAGTAGGCAGACTGCTTATACGCGACTTCACTTCACTTTTCATTCATTTCTCTCAATTTCTTTAAGCCGAACTTCTCTGGAGATTTTTTTTCTTGCATTGATCTAAGAGATCCACATGTTAGTTTCTCTCGATCAAAATCTCATTATTCTCTTTATTTTTATTATTTTCTTAAGTTTTTTCAAAAGTTGAATGCTCAGTTCTCTCTCCCCTTTACATGTTGACCATCTATGGCTAGCGGCTCAGGTAGTAGGAAGAAGGCAAAGTACAGGGCTACTCCACACCCTGATCCCACCTTTTTACTCTAGGATCCGGACAAGCACTTGTCCGCCTGAGCGTTCCAACGAGAGGTATACTTTCGGCTCAAAATTCTAATGAACACAATGTATGATATCATGCTTCCCCTTTTGATTTATTTAAATGTACTTTTTTGAATGTATATGCCTTGCTTTTCGAGCTCCTAAGTGCTTTGGTTGCTTTTCTCATACTTATTCAATTTTTGTGTTCTTTATTCCATTCCTTTCAAATTTTTCTCATAAACCTTTGAATGTATGATGACAAAACTTTACATGAATATGAATGCTATTCTTGTGTAATTTTTTGAGCATTCCAACTTCTCTTTTATTCATTTATTATTCACTTTCATTATTACTATATTTTTTCATTTCTATTCTTTTCTGTTATTTTCCTTCTCTTTGGTTCATTCACTGATATTAAACTCTCGTATATATTTTTTTGCAGCTCCAGCCCGACGTACTAAAGGGGCATGGTAGCCTGGCTCACGTCTTCACGTGGTACGAGATGTTGAATGAGACTGTTTAGGGATTTATTGACGATGCGGGCTTTGGGTACTTCGTCAGACTCTTGACGAAGAGCTCCAACGATTTGAGGCAAATACACGCTCTCTCAGAGCGATGGTGGAACACCATCAACTTGTTCCACTTCGAGTTCTGGGAGATGACGATGACCCCGCTCGACTTTTCGATGATCACTGGGATCCCTTTCTGGGGAAGTGGTTGTAGTACCTGAATACGGTGACAGAGTGGGACCAGGTGCTGCCGCTGCTTGGAATAGTCCCTGAGGAGCCCTTGGTTACGGCTAAGTGGTTTCTTGACACCTTCAATGGCCAACAGGGCTTCTTAGATGAGCAAATGGCTCGAGGGTTTATGATGTATATGCTTGGATGCTCCCTGCTGAGTACTAAGGGCGACCGGATCTCTGTGGCATTGGTGGCGTCCCTGGAGCACATGGACTGTATTTATCAGTATGATTGGGCTGGTGCGGGATTGACTATCCTGTACAAGCATATGGGAGACATTTCTCAAAATCTACCAGCTTCCATGGGCGGCTTCTGGAGGCCGTGGGAGGTATACATCCCCCTTTTATTTTTCTATTGATTTTCGAATTTTAAACCTTGCACTTCTGTTTTAATTTCCTTATTTACGAATCTTGAATCTTATGTTCTTTTTTTTTTTTTTCTTTTTCTTTCTTGCAGATTTGGTCCCATGAGTATTTTCGTATGATGTCGCCCTCCACACATCTAGCAGATGCCCTTATCATGCCTCAAGGGTTGAAGTGGCAGAAGGAGCATGTTGGGCTGAAGACTGGGGCCCACGATTTTATAGCATTCAAAAATTTCCTGACGAATTTGAGGGAGCCGCAGGTCCGATAGCAGCCCTGGGTGGATGTGCTTACTACCGCCTCTCAGGGGATACGAAGATGAGGGGGTTATGACCCGATGAAATTGCTGTTGGATGGCCCGGATGCTCGGAAGTGGTACTTAGGAGAGAGGGTGACCAGGCAGTCGCTGATGGCTCTTGGATAGTTCGTGCCACGTCCTCTACCCGATTCTATAAGAGCTACGGAGACCCTTCGTGGTAGTCCACTTACAGCCGCCCTGAACGGGTTCTCAATCCAGGAGTTTCTGGAGCCTCCTGATGGGTACGAGGCTTTCCGCGCCACCAAGATGATGAAGAACTTCCCTTTGATGGAAGAGACTCGGGTGAGTTTCTTTTAACTTTTTATTCTTTCTTTCAATTCTTTACATTTTATTTTCTTACTGAATTCACCTTTTTTCTTTATAGCCTGTTCACACCGCACCTCAGGCTCCGGAACTACCACCGTGGGATTGCAGCCTTCGAACAATCCCCTATGGCAAGCAGGGCATGACCATGGTTCCCCGATACTACACGGGTGCCCCCACTATCCCACTCCAGTATGACCATATCCCGCGGGACTATGTCGAGGAGGGCCAACTCTATGCCCACAGCGTGAGGGAGTGGGTCCACAGACGAGAGTGGAGGGTAATCTTCTAAAACCTGACTTTGATTTTTTGCATTCTCATTCTGACTTCCTAATCTTTCTTTTTTACGATTTTCTAATTTAGGTTGATGGAGCGCGGGTGACTACTGAGGCTCAGGTGAGAGCCAGGGTAAAACTCTTACTAACCCTTTTTTTTATTCATATTTTTACCTTCTTAGCACTTTCATTCCAATTTTGTCAATTAAACTCGGTTATTCAATTTCTTTCCTTGCTCAGGAGGAAGAGAACAGGGCTTTGGTCCTGCGAGTGAGAGAGCTCGAGCAGTAGCTCCAGAAGTTTGGAGTGGGTCCCAACAGAGCTTATAGAGGTGATGGGCATGGTGGAGGTAGAGGTAGAGACAGAGGCGGAGGCGGAGGTGGCGGGAGTGGCACGGAGTCAGAGAGGAGCCTCTTAGACGCGTCACGCGCCAGACCCAAGGCCGGGGCCGGGGTTGATATTGCTTTTCTTTTTTGACTTTCTGAGATATTCACGCACTTGGATGACTGTATATATACATATTTATTTTTTATGACGGCTCTTAGATAGCCGGGATAGGATAGGCATCTGCATACTTCTTCATCATGATCATCTTGTATCTTTTCTGTTTGCTTTTATTGCCTATAACTTACTGCATATCGTGGATGCGATCATAGCTTTGTCCTGTATTTTATTACTTGTGAATGTTGCTTTTCTTCCCTTTTTTTGTGATTGTGACCATGGCTTGGTTTTTTTTATTTTAATTTTCTGTGACTGGTGAATGCTTGTAACTACGATTCTACCTTTATTATTTTATTTTTATAAATGAATTGAAGCGACCATGGCTTGGTCTTCTTGTACATGATGCGATCTGATACACACGTTTTATTACATATTCAGTTTTTTGTTTGCAGGTGGACTGAAGACATTACAAATGGACCCTGGCCAAAAATAGCTTTGTGCGGCACTCAGTAAGGCCTGCGCGGCACTCAGCGAGTGCCGCAACACCAGTCAGTGAATGACGTACGTCATTTATGGATTGCTGCGTGGCACTTTCTAGAGTGTTGTTCACTTTTTCGAGTGTCGCCCTTAGCCTGGGCAGATCTATTTCTCTATTTAGACCCTCTTTTTCCAAAACTCCGCAAAACACTCTTCTCTTCCAAATTGGTCTCATTAACTTATCATAAGACATAATAATATCTTTAAACATTTAAACAAGTACTCATATATACACATAATGACATCAAAATGCAAATGCTTTTAATTAGACCATCATTGGGCCCCACCCTTATGCCAGTCCTGCCTTTCACAGAACTTTCATCTGTGTTCGCATTTGAACACCTTTTTACCTGTGGGTTCATAACCCCACCTCAAATTATCTCACACATTAAATATCTTTAATTAACACATATTAATATAACATTAATCTTTTTTTCGGGTACGGGTGTTACACATGTCTAGTAGACTGGGGTGTTAAGCTTCTAGTCGACTGGTACTGTCCGGTCGACTGAACTCCAACCTGAAAAAAAAAAAAAAAAAAAAAAAAAAAAAGATCTAATTTCTGAAATACCGTCTAGTCGACTATGTCGGGGGACCCAGTCAACTGTTTTTCAAATAATTGATGCAATGTCTGAATGACAGTTGACTGGACCTGGTCCGATCGACTGGTTTCCCCCCGCAGCAGAACATTCTTCAGAAATCCTAAGTTTAAAAGCTTTTCTAAAATTATCCAGGGTTAAACACGCACTCCTAACCCATACCAAAACGATCCCAACTAGATTATAACATTATCAAAGCATAATTACAAATGATTACTAACTATTACAACATCACAAATTCGTTCTATGATTCCAAATTAAACATAGAGTAAAGGTCATAAATCCTCATTACAACATTTCTAATTCAAAACTACGAGATAGGCATGATAAGTCGCCTTCTACAAGAACTCCCAACCCACGTGCTCACTTCTACGATTCCTCGCCAATATTAACACCTGAAATGGTTATTTGAATAACCACACATATTCGATTTGTTTTACCTAACGTTTAGTGAATAAAACAACAAATACACATAAATGATAAGCATGCTCGCATTCACATCTCTACATTTCATACTAGTCTCTAGAGTCCCACGTGTACGTTCCATACTTCCTAATCTGCGACTCCTCGCCAATAAGTCCACGAAAAAAGGTAAGATCCACGATTCTTCTCTTTAAATGTGCGACCTTATGCCTATAACGGCTCCACAACGATGGCTTGATACACGCATTCCTTTGACCCAAATAACAACTAAACATGCTCAAATCTCATGTCACCGTGCTTTCGACATAATCAAAACATTTCACCATACAATTGGGTCTGCTTATCAATATAGACGCCCAATATGAACTACACAATATATAGCTATGAACTAACACATGCTTTTCATACAAAATATGAATCCGGGTCAAGAAATAATCCCAAAACACATAGTTGAATTACTCACCTCCGATTTAAACCCTTAAAGTTCGATCCAAGGAAAACCCGATCACAACGAACGTGCAGTAATCCTTCTAGTACAGTTCCTATCGATCAAAAATCCGATTATTAACTTTTTAGAAAAATTCTTGAAAATGAGTTTTTAGAAAATTTAGCCGAACAAGCCCTAGTAGAGATCAAAACGAAGCTCTTACCACTAGGAGTTCAAATATAAAATTTGGGAAACAACAAACGGACGAACGGTCGTCATTTGGGGTCGTGAAGATCGAAACTTCTAAATCCCCCTTTTTGGCCTCTTTAGAGTTTTAGGTTAAAACTTTTTAAAATAAAAATAATTCATCTCTGTCTATATATAGGCACAACTTTCAGAATTTGTGTTTAACTCCCCGCGAGTTTCTCCAATCTTCCGATTATCTCTCAAAACGCCTTAAACGTCCAAGTTATGACTGCTCTAGTGGAATCTCAAATTCGTAAAAGTTTTCGTCTAAATTCCGTTTGGTTGCTAAAATGCAGTCTCACATGATTATACGAAATTACTAATTAGCCTACCAAATTATTAGCATGTTAATTCGTCCTCACAAGGATACTAAAATTAATATCAGAAATATATTCTAAAATAGAAAATAATACAGATAGTGAAATACACAGGTAAACATTTATTTTCAGATAAACATTTAAGGTATTCCACAATGAACGTCTCATACTTGGAGAGACTTCACAACATCCAAACACTCATTCAACACGGTCTCAGAGGGTTCTCTTACACAGATAGCCAAATCGACTCGTGAGTCAAAACTCACTCACACATGTGCCAAAATGCACAACACATCACATTATCTACATGCCAATGTAATGAAAATGAAATAACACAAATACGGGTGTTATAATAGCCAAATCAACAATCCCTAAATTAATGTAATTGTCCCACATATGAAATAATCCCAACACTAACATTGTAAGATGCTTCCTCCTCGAGATAGACTTCATAAAAAGCATAACTCACCATCATCTTCTTATACCTTGGATCCACAAAAGTACCTATTGCCATCAACAAGTTACATTCACCCACTTCTTGTCAAACTTCACATCCATCCTCAAAGCCATTGCTTTTATAAAATCATTAACATCCACTATCTTATCGTTTACTACTTCTTTTATCCTCCATACTTTTGTAAGAGACAAATTTGAAGTAGGATAAACTGAACCTGAAATAATATTTGTCACGTCATACTTCTATGAGTTGCAAATTACAAGCCTCTATTTGGGTGACGTCTCATTTCAGTAATAATGTTAATAGCACAGGGGTGAAATACAAATGGAATGGGATACATGTCACTCAGTGGAGATTTAGGTAAACAATAACTAAGCAAAAATGCTCTCATCAATATAAATGCAATTTATATTTTTTTTTAAACAAGTTAATAATAATAATAATAAAATAATATTAATAAACTAGTACTAGACTTTGTGATAATGCATTCAAAAATTGTCATTCCATGCTTTCCACATCCATGCCCTAAAAGTCGGCAAATTTAACGGTCCAATAAAAATAAGAACAGTGGTTGTGAATGATCACACACATATCCTATTTCAATCTGAGTTAAGTCCAATTAAGACTCAACTGTAGTCAAGTAGTCGACCCCTACTTTTACCCCTTCCCCTTAACAATACTCATTTGTATCTATGCATTCGGATTGCAATGTTAACCAAGAGACTCAGTTATAATGGTGAGAAATCATTCTAAGCCAAAAAAATCAAAGCCATGTACTGTAAAAATAAAATCTTGAATTGATTATACAGTGGTGGACCCACTATGGGGTGAGCGGGACAATTGCTCCCACTTAATTTTTGAAAGAAAAAAAAAAGGAAATATACATCTGTTTTAAAAAATATTTGAGCATTAGTGAACTATTTGTTAATATGGAGCTCTTTACAAAATTATAAACTTTATCTTAAGTAACAAAAGTTAATCTCATTTACACCAGAAGTTCCATGAGACCGTCACACCCAGCGTGCTAATGTGCTGTGAATTTTTAACCCATACAATACATGTGCCTCCTATTTCTAAGGGGCCATGACAACAAGTTGACAAATTTGAAATTGTACTAACCATTTGTTATGATCCCCTGAAAATAGGGGCAGGTGTATGACCTAGATTATAAAATAAAAATAAGAAAAACAGTAGCAGTTGCAGCTCCTCACGGCCTCACCCAGACATCCTCTTGACATTACGCGAAAAACCCTAGTTCAATGTTATCATGTTATTCAACTTTTTCAATGAAGATATTACTTAATGTTTTCAAAATATAAAGAATCGAATAATAGCAGTATTGTATTAAGTTAGCATGTTATTTTAACGTTTTATTGTGTTAAAAATATTAGATATTTATATATAATATTTTGAATTTTGTCAAATTTTAATACTTGAAAAAAAATTGTCTTTCTAAGTTATCAGTTTTGTCCCCAGTGGATAAATTCTCTGGGTCTGCAACTATTTATAATCTTGATTAATGGCCATGATGTGTATATATATACACACACATGAAATAGGTACAATAAAAAGATATGATGATACCCTTGTAGCCTGTCTGACCCTAATTTTGTTGCAACAAGGAATCACAAACTTGTGTAACTTGTACACAGAAAAGCTTCAACACTTGAAGACCAAAGATAAAGCTAGAGAGATGTTGAACTTTCAATCAACTCTTTACAATGTGAGTAATGCTATGTTTAAAAAAAAAAAATCAAAAGTATTTTCTAACACATCTAGTACGGGCCCCAATTGATTCTGACTGGTTAATGTTATAGTGGTCTCATCATTATTGAAGAAGGTCCCGCTGTCACATGTGTTAGAAAACACTTTGTGGGGAAAAAAAAATTTAGGAAGCATAACATTACTCTTACTCTTATAATATTTCATGTATTTATTTATACTGATTTATACTATAAAAAAAAAATGTACTCTCACTCCTTTGGTATTTAAGACCTATAAAAAACTATGAATACTTAATTACAATGTGAACACGCTATATTTTTCAAAGAGTAATGCTTGAGGCACTAACAAATTCCACTAACACTATATATTAATATGTACCCAATGATCGCACATAGTAGGCGATATGTAATTTGAAAAACAACAATGCTTGAGGCACTAACAAACATGGAATTTGTTAGTGCCTCAAGCATTGTTGTTTTTCAAATTACATTTCGCCTACTATGTGCGATCATTGGGTACATATTAATATATAAATTACATAAAAGTATTGCCAATTTGAACTGTTAATTTAATTTGAATTTTAACTCCTGCAATAATCCATTAATGGAACAAAAAAAAATTTTGATTAGCAATATTTACTTATCGTCTAGGCTTATACAACGCTTAAGTTACGCCTACTATCATGGCTATCTCCCAAATAATAGGAATTTAGGTATAAGTGGTTCGAGTTAACCTGTAATTCAATTATATAACAAATAATCTCGTTGTATGATGTTTCTATCTCCAGCTCTATTCCTCTTTTGATTATTTTTTTTTCTATTTCTATATCTATAGTATATCAATATATAATGATACCTTTATTATAAAAATAATAATAATAATAATAATAATAATAATAATAATAATAATAATATTAATAATAATAAAAGCTGTTACTCTCGTACCAAATGCAGCATGAAATAAAATGAAAAGCTTGAAGTAGGGTGATGGGTCACCCTCAATTCTTTTTATGATCGTTCATTATGGACAGTTAGATTCCAAAAATCACCATCCAACAAAGATGATTGATGTAAAAGAACTAGGGTAGGATGAGAAAAACAACCAAATGGAATCTAGAAATGGGACCATGCATGGAAACGGAGAGCTTTCTTCACAAAAAGACCCACTCTCGAAGATGTGAAGGAAAACTCTTTGGTACACTCAATTAGTTTAGGTGTATTTACAATATTGTGATTTTAGGTGGTAAATAATTGTGTCTGATAAGAAATATTTTTTTCGATTGAAATTAATGTTTTTTTTAATCTTAGAACAAATATTCTTTATTAAAAATAATCATTTTTGACCAAAACTACTATATTGTAGGTGCATCAAAACCACTTGAGTGTTAGCTTTCTTTCTTTTGACACTGACCTCGACTCCAATAATTTTGAGCCCCCACAAGATCAATCAATACATTCACAATTGATTTGAAGGGCCCAATAAAAATAAATATAAATAAATAAAGTCAAAATTGGATTGTGATTGACAGGGTTGATTTATCATGATAAATTAAGTTAATTTGGTTTAGGGGCATTGCATGGGTAATTATTCCAGCACTTTTTTATATTCGTTGGGCTTGAAAGAAACTCTTATACCATGAATGAAAATGGATCTAATTTGTTAATTTTTCAAAATGCAGTTGGCCTACTATTTTCATCACTTAATTTGAAGTTTCAGGTGAGAGGGTCAGTGGACCACTAAATGTCAAATTTTCAATTTATATTCTGAAAACGTTTTTCATACTGCACAAGTGGTGTATTGAATAGACATTAATGAATATTAGGTTCAAGTCTCTATATCGAAATTATGGAGATGATGATAAATCTCTCCACAGTTCTCCGTTACCCCGATTGAATAGATTCCTGATTAAGGAATATTGGGTTCAAGGTAAATAAAACCTGACCCGATGGACAATGCTAAGTCCATCAATTTTTTTTTTTTTTTTTTTTTTTTTTTTTTTTTTTTTTGCCGAAGCTCAACCCAATTTGCTCACGAAGCTCGATCAGTTCTATTAACCCATTCCTGTCCAAGCACTTTCAGAATTTTAGATACATCCTAAGCCTAGCCTTCGTAATATGGCCTTCAAAGTAACGTGAACGTTACACTTTGAAATATGAAAACAGTATATGTGTATTTCAAAGAATATGTCATATAATCGTATTGTTTACAAGACACAAATTAAGGTAAATTATTGGTTTAAAAAAAATGTAAATTATTGCATTCAGGATTAAATTTTATAGTCTCCCTATATTGGAAAATTTCATTCCATATGCATGATAATCATGACTTAATTTCTTCTCTCGTTTGTCGCATTTCGTGACCAACAAGCGTCGCTATAACAAAGTAGGTTTATTGCATGAAAAAGCATCTCATAATTACTTAGTCAAATGAATTAATGTAGTTGGCCTACTATTTTCATAACTTGGAAGTTCAATTAAGGTGAGAAAGTCAAGTGGACAACTATTTGTCAAAAGTTCAATTTATATTCTGAAAGTGTTTTTCTCTGACCTTTGTACTCCAAAAGTGGTGTATTGAATAGACTCACGATTAATAGAATTTATATTCTGAAAGTGTTTTTCTCTGACCTTTGTACTCCAAAAATGGTGTATTGAATAAACTCACGATTAATAGGGGTTAAGTCCCTGTCTCGAAATTATGGAGACGATGGCAAACTTCTTCACCTGTCCTCCAAAGGTCTGGATTGAATACTTCCGATTAAGGAAATTTTGCTTCAAGACTTTCTATCAAAAATAAGCATGTAAATAAAGCATGATCCGACTGACAACCCGAAGCCCATCAAAAACAAAAAAAATAAATAAATAAATTAGTATCCAAGCACAACCCACACCTGCCAACGGAGTGTTCTTAGAATGCGTCAAAGTAATCTAAATGTTACAGTTGGCTTTGAAATGCAAAATATAATGTGTATTTCAGGAATATGTCGGATAATCATATGGGTAAATATCATCTATCTTTTTTAAGATTTGACCAGAATACAGTCGCCACCCCTATTTCAAACTAACCTCCCTTGTTCGGTCACGTTTGTTTCACGGGATTGGGGACGGAATTAGGAGGGATTGGACTAATAATAGTCTACTTTAATTTAATAGTTCGGTATTTTGGATGCCCTTAAAAAGAGGGTATTAATAATCATTTTTAACTAAACAGTCCCCCATATAGGGGACTATCTAATCCCGAGGGGGTGGTATAAATAGTCCTAGGACTAACAATTAAAATAGACTAATTGCCCACTCCTCTCCTTGGCAGCCAAACGTGACCAATAGGTATTAGATACCTCCCTCCCATTATACTTCTGTTAGTTTGATTGACAGATTTTTGTTCACCTCATTTAAAAAAAATGTTAATGCCAAAACTACTCGTCTTTTTTTTTTTTTTTTTTTTATATAGGATTAATTACACTTACCCTCATGTAGTTTGGCTTGAAATCACTTTACCCCCATGTGATTTATAAGTGACCACTTAACCTCCATATACGTTCTGGTAAAATGTCACCGCTAAAATTAGTGTCAACACTTTATCTCGAAAGCACGTGGGAGGTTAAAGTGTCATCGGACCAAATCATAGGAGGTAAAGTGTCATTAGACCAAATCACAGGGGAATAAAGTAGTCACTTTTAAACTACAAAGGGTAAAATGACATCGAGCCAAACCACAGTGATTAAGTGTAATTAACCATTTTTTTTTTATAAATGTCTCAAATACCAATTGTTAATGGACAAAAATACCATTGTCAATCCCCAGTTTCTTCAGCTTTTCACTGTTCTTCTTCTAACAACTCTTGTTTTTACTAAATTATATACATATATGTATATGTATATGTATATATATATATAAATATATGACTGTGTGTGGTAATACAACAAGGGTTTTGTTAATATGTGCCCTTAGGGCATATGTTAAGATTTTAAAAGCAAAAATAAACAAGGAAGACAAATACTGAATACCACATCGGACACTCAAACTTACAGTGTAGCCCTTTGTTTATTTCTCTACTTTTAACAAAACCCATTCAAGAATATCTTTTCCAATCCCCATACGCAAAGGTGATTTAATGATCTTATTCCCTCTTAGTTCAACACATCTCAAGCAATCCAAAAGACCCATTTACATAAAGAAGTTAGGGTTTTCAAAAAATCCATGAGAGTTGCAATGACCCATTTTTTTGCGAGGAAAAAAAATCCATTACTAGATCTGAGTTTGAGAAATAGGGTGGCAACCATTTTGGGGGTGTTGATTTAATTTTACTTCACTTAACTTCACTTCATCAATCCTGAGCTCAAACCATGGATTTCCCTTTCTACGAATTACTTTGCTTTGCAAGTGTATTTCAATCAATCCTCCAATCAATGAAGTCAACACCCAAAGCACTTCTCCTCTTCTCTGTGTATATGTATAGGGCAATGCTATAGTGAGCAGCTTCTTAGATGAGAAAGCGGGTTTTAACCGTTAAATGAGCATCTAGTCATAAGATTCTCAGGAATCTGGAGAAGCATTTAATGCTAGATGTTAATTCAACGGTTAAAATCCGCATTCTCATATGAGAAGTTTCTCATAATAGACTTACCCAGATGTATATAGATTCCTTCCGTCTCATTTTATGCCATTTTTGGAGAATCCAACTATTTAATGGGACAAAAAAATCTATACCTACTTTTTACAATTGTCCATAATCATTGGACTTTCTTTTTTTGTTTGGTTTTGGTGTTGATTGTAAAGAAAGGTAGTTTGAAAAACGAAGTAAAATTTGCATACTAATTTAGAAAAATAGACAACAATTTTAGAATATCCCAAAAAAAAATAGGGATATAAAATGTGACGAAAGGAGTATATAATTTTAGCGTTCACTCCACCATAAATGTGTGTGACTGACTTAAATGGGTGTATATATGGTGTGTTCGTGGAGAGGCTAGAGTGAAAGATTGTTGAGAGTTTTGAAAGATTCTAGCTAACGGATTGGTGTGTTAGTAGTGACTGCTGTCGTAGAGGCTTTTGTGTATGGTGATGGTGATGATTGAAGTTGTGAGGTCTGGAAAGGGTAAAGTAATTGCGTTCAGCAGATGTTAATTTCATCTTCTGTTTTTTTCCTTTGATTATTGATTTCAATTTTTGAATTCTATACAATAAGATATCATAAAGAAATAAGGGCATAATGGTAAATGTCCTGATTCCGTCAACTCTGTTAACTAACAAACTCGGACAAGTATGTAAGTGTGATAACTGAAATGTGAGGGGTGACTGAGCTCTCAAGGGTTGTAGGTAATATTTACCCTAATCGAATTATTTGGTTTTTTTTTTAATAACTATTATTTGGTATTATTGGTTAATGCTTATACATAGCAACCTGTATTTTCATATTCCTATTAATAAATAAAGTGTCAATTTTTATTTATTTACTATGTATGAATTTTAGTTGTGATATTATTGGTATAAATAAATAAATAACTATATTGTTAAATTTAAATACAATGTCAATTTTATTTTACTACTGTGTATTATTTTAATCGTGATGATATTTCTATAAATAATAATTTGTAGCAATAGCATTAGTTATTAATAACATGCCCTTTTTATTTTGTGACCGTTAGTAATTCTAATTGAATTAATTATGCTTAAGACTACGCCCCTAAATTACCCTATAATTTGGGATTAAAACTATCAATAAAATATTAATCACGTCGCCCACATTTTTGGTCCCTAATAATTTGTTGGGGTATTTTCTAGACAACCTGAACCAACTGGATTAACCAAACTAACTTAACTGTGTAACCGAACTTAATCGAACTCATCAGTTAATTGGTATTATTCTTAAAACTCGTTACGTTTACGAATTGCAAACCCACTTGTCTTAATGATTGAAGCTCACTGATTGAGCTAATGTATATAAACACACTTCACTTAACATATTTACAACACAAAGCATTACATTTCAAAACATTCTCACAGATTACATTTTGTAAGCCTATATAACACCCGCATTTGTGTTATTGCATTTGTATTACATTGTTATGCATGATAATGTGATGTGGCGTGTCTTATGACACTTGGTTGAGTGAGTTTTGACTCACGTGTTGATTTGGGTGTCTGTATTAGAGAACCCTTTGAAACTGTTGTGATTGAGGATTTATTGTTGTGAAGTCTCTCCGAGTATGAGACGGTCACTGTGGAACATTTTAAATGTTTATCTGAAAATAAATGTTTACCTGTGTATTTCAATATCTGTATTATTTTCTGTTTTAGAATTTATATCTGTTGTTAGTTTTAGTATCCTGGTGAGAACGAATGAACACGCTATTAATTTGGTAGGCTAATTAGCAACTTCAGAAACGTCATGTAGAAATTCGCGTTTTAAGCAACCAAACGAAACTTAGTCGAAAACTTTTATAATTTTGAGTTTTCACTCGTAAAGCTATGAATAAGTTGTATAGAAAGTTTCAGAGACTGATTAGGAGTTTTGAAAACTCGTGGGGAGGTAAACATAATTTTTCAATAGTCTTGCCTATATATAGGAAGTGATGACTTTAGGTTTTCATAATTTCTAACCTAATTCCAAAAAGAGGAGGCCAAAAGGGGGCTAGAGGGAGATTTAGTTGCTTCAAGCTTTGCGACGCCAAACGACGACCTTCCGTCAGTTTGTTTTCTCCCAGATTTCATATTCGAGCTCCTCGAGGTAAGAGCTTCGTTTTGATACCTATTAGGGCCTGTTTGGCTAAGTTTTTCGAAAAATTATTTTATAGAATTTTTCATAAAAGTTGATAAATGGAATTCTGATTCATAGGAATTTTACTAGACGGACTTCTGCACGTTCTTTGTGCACGGGTTTTCTTTGGATCGTACTTTAAGCGCGTAAATCGGAGGTGAGTGATTCAACTATGTTTTGGAATGATTTCTTGACATGTATTCATGTTATGTTTGAATAGCATGTGTTAATTCTTAGAGATATATTGTGTAGTTCATATTGGGCATTTATATTGATAAGTAGGCTCAATAGCACGGTGATATGTTTTGATTACCGCGAGTATGGTGATATGTATTTGAGCATGTTAAGTTGCTTATTTGGGTCAGAAGGAGCACGTGGTCACCGTGCCATTTTGTGGAGCCGATAAGGCATTAAGGTCGCACGATTGAAGAGAAGAATCGTGGGTCTTACCCTTTCGCGTGGACTTAATGGCGAGGAGTCGCGGATTGGGAATATGGACGGGCACGTGAGTCTCCGGCGACTAGTATGAAATGTAGAGATGTGAATGCGGACATGTTTATCATTCATGTGCATATGTTGTTTTATTCACTAAGCTTTAGCTTAAACAAATCGAAATATGTGTGGTTATTCAAATAACCATTGCAGGTGTTAATGCTGGCGAGGAATCGCAGAAGTGAGCACGAGGGTTGGGAGTTCGCTTGGAAGGCAACTTGAAATGTTAACCTTGTAGTTTTGGGATAATAGGAATGTTGTAATGAGAATTTGGTTGTTTTAACCTATGTTTAACTTGGTATGGTAGAACGGATCTAGAACGTTGTAGTAGACTATAACATGTTGTAATTATGTTTGGTAATGCTTTAATATAGTTAAGATTACTTTGGAGTGCTTTTGGAAGTGTGTGTTTGCTCCTTAGTAGAAGTTAGAAAGCTTTTAAACTTGAAATGCTGCAGAATGTGCTGCTGTCAGGGGAGCAGTCGACTGACCCATGATTCAGTCGACTGGATCCTTGTATCTGTTAGCTACTGCTTCTTATTATAGCAAAAGCAGTCGACTGGACCCCGCAGCAGTCGACTGGACCCCAGTCTCAGTCGACTGTAATTGCTATTAAAATCCCTGCCTTCCTCCGTCGACTGAGTGGTCGACTGAACCTCTGGTTTTAAAATGGTTTTGTTTTTCCGCTGCGTGTGTTCTCCAAACTAAATTTTGGGAACGTTAATGAATTGGTTTAGCCTCGGTGGCGTGCCACGGGCTCCGGTTCCGCTATTGTGGGACCGGGCTGTGACAGCCTAAACTCTCCATTTGCTCTCTATCTCTCAGGTACAATACACACATACATATCAAAGCCTCCATTGATCTTTTCTCCTACCCCACTATTGTGGACTCTAAAATCTAAATGATACATCCGTAGTAAATGCTATAGAAAACTTTTTGCATGAAGGGACAACATGTCCACATCATCTGTCTTTACATTAATACTTATTGACTATGACAGTAGTTTCTTATAATTGATTTCCATTCGTGAAGAGGATCTCCACGTGTCTTTTAAGTGTTCTCTTCCCCCGTGTTTGAAAAGTGACCATGTTTGGATTACTTTTTCTTCGTATTGCAGAAATCTCCACGTGTCCTAGATAAGGTTGGAGTCGTTCTGGAGTCTTCCATAATAATTTACCCTTCATTGGGTCCCACTATGCTTCCAATGCATTCACTAGGGTTTTGGTATGCTTCGTCATCAAAGTCATGGGTACTTTCGTCATCTGGGTCCTGGCTGAACTGTTGTGAACGAAATTGTTTCACGTCATCTGCTGTCATAGACAAATCTAAAGGAAGATCTAGTTGATCTCACACAAGCACACACTCATACTATTTCTGGAAATCAAAATATATCATAGCAATATATATTATCACAATAACTCAAAGAGGAAGCCATAGCCATTGATATAAAGCATGAAGTTTACATTTCGGAATTTACGTCTTTCTTTGGCGAGACGAGCCGCTCAATCTAAACACCGGTGAGTCTCTTGAACTCACTTATATGTAGTATTTGCCATTGCGCACAAGACGGGGGTATCAAATATAGAAATATACATGTATATACATATATACAGTTTTGAAGCTTCAAAATTGGTGGTCTCTCAGACCTTAACGAAACTGATTTCTGTAAATTGGGAATGGAACATTATAACCTCAGTAAGCTCTGTTTCAAATCTTCGATCTTAATTTGTAACGGTTGCGACGTACGATTAAAGCAAAGTTTTGACGACTCTCGAATTTTCATCAATAAGTAGAGCTACATTAACCATCAAGACTTAAGACTAACATATTCGTAATCTAAGCGGAAATACGAAGAGAGTGGTATATACACTTGTAGTATCGTTTAAGTTTGCAAAACTCGTATTATACTCTGCACATGTACAGACCCGAGGTTGAAGACAACCAGAACTGGTCACGCTACATGACCAGGACCGGTCCCGAAATCTAACCAGGATCGGTCTCGCTATATGACCGTGACCGGTTATGCCCTTCTGAGACAGAATAATAAGTCATTCTTGCTGTAATTGTATTCATTGCTTAAGTATAGTTGTACTCTCTGCTATAGGCTGTTGTACTTAGTTAAAACTATATATGAACCACGTGGATATCTGTATAAGAAATGTGAAATTTATACTGGAAGAACTGATGTACTTTCTATTTCAAAACTTGTACCTCATTGCTATTGTCTTATTAAAGGAAAGGGAAATAAACTTTGAAAGCAAGATTGAAATTTTAAATCATATGTATAAATAACTCTGGTACCCTATAAAGAATATGTAAAAGGAAAAGTAAGAATCACTCTGATGTCACTATAAGAAAGATTTAAGTCACGTCGTTTTGATATCTTTATAAGGAAATATGTATAGAAAGAACAAGTCGTACGTCGCTCTAATACCTTTATATAGACGAGAAAGAGAATAAGTTGCACATTTGCATAGTCGAGTTGGCATGTTTGAAAGGGGTCGTTTGGTCAGCATATATGTTGTGAGAAGTGAGTAAAGGAAAAATGTCTTGGAACGGAAAACCTTAATTATCCCATGTCGACTCGGGTACGGTAGGTTAGTTCGGAAGAATTGGACCCAGGCCGATTCGGTTATGGTAGGCCAGTCAGAGTTCTTGTAATAGTCTTAATTATTCCCGGCCGACTCGGTTACAGTAGATTAATTAATAGAGTTGAGCCCAGGCCGACTCAGATACGGTAGGCCAATCTAATCGCGTCCAGGCCTACTTGGATACGGTAGACCGATCGTTGGATATTCCAGACTTAGTCCAGGCCGACTCGGATAGGTAAACTAATAAGAGTGTTCAACAGCTTATTAACCTAGAATGTCTAGGTACATCCAGGTAAGCTTAAACATAGCAGACATATCGACAGACCTTCTAAACTAACGGCATTGTGCCGGATGGTTCTACGTGAACCGAATGAGTCTAAAGATTGTGATCGAGATAAAAGAGTCAGTGAGATGAGATGGTTTCATTATTCATGCACTGTCCTAAATATGTGTTACTTAAACTGTTTACCTATTATGCGATGATTGGAATAATGAATTAACCATACTCTAAGATATTGAACAATAATAATAACTGCTAATGTACTTTTATATACATTGCTTGTGTGTTCATTATGCTCACTCAGCTTTCATTAGCTGATGACTTTATTTTGTCATGGATATTCAAAATATTCAGAAAATGATTATGCAGGATAGTATGACTATGTTAGCTAGAGAAGTCTGCGGAGATAATTTATTAAATAAAGTTGTAATAAGGATATGGATAACTTTTTAAATTTGAATAAGACTATTTGTGTCTTAAGAATATTTTATTTAACGACAATGTAATATTATTTGAAGTTATACTAGTGATTAATACTTATCTTTCCTGTTACTTGATACTCTGTTTACTGGTACATGTTAAGCTAAGTACAGGACAAGCGATCCATCACCTGTCATCACCTACGGGGCCAAAACGGAAATGAAAAGTTTTCCTTATTTTGCTACGCTAAGGCGTGACATTATACAAGACACATTAAGGTAAATTATTGTTTTCATGATTAAATTTGATCTAGTCTCCCTATACTCGAAAACATTATTCCATATGAGGATCATATGGCAAAATTTCTTCGGGGCAGTTGGTCAAAAATCTCTATAAATGTCCTAAATAAGTCAGCAGTCCAGCTCGTTTTTTTTTAATGCCATAGGTCCTCATAGTTTTTCAATCTTTAAAATTCCAGAACTCTCAAACTACAAGTCGGTTTTCGATAAATTTTATATATCTGTGATCTACAAAACAAAATCTACACAACCATATCCATATTGGCTATAAATAAAAAAAAAAAAACCTTGTTTTTACAAACAAAAAAGAAAATAATATTTTGTAGCTCCAACATGGATATTGAAACAAATTTTTTTCTTTTGTCAAATCAACACTTCCATTGCGTAGATCTCGACAAAATAGCTCAAAAAAATAAAATAAAAATAATTCAAAACAGCCACATGATCGCAAAGTTATGACCATTTTAACAATTTCATTGTCAAGTGTCAGTGTCACTGTCATTATAATGCTACCAAGTAATAACAGTGACCTTTGTTTAGATCAACCAAAAAACGCAAAAATTATGACCAATTTTCATGTTACTGTCTTTATAATACTGTCAAAGTAAAGACAGTACCATATCATCGAATTCCAAAAAAAACATATGAAGATAGTATCATGTCACTATCATTTGTGACAATGATGTCATACAATGACATGAATTTATTATTATTATTATTATTTTTTTCAATTTTCAATTTGATAGATTTTCTATTTTAGATTACAGATATCACATTGGAGTTGTGATTTGAAAGTCGTGAGATTTTAAAGTTTAAAAAATAAAAAATTATTCTTGCATTAAAAAAAAAATTTATCTGAACTAACCACATAATACTGCCCATTTCATTTCACAGACTGCTAATTAATTTTCTCAATTTCTTCTCTCATCATTTTATCACATTTTCTTGAGAAGTTTTTGAGTACGTTGAAGATACCACCATGTACCAATGAGAGAGATCCTTTTGGGTGGAAACCGCAACCCGTAAATGCAAAGGAGTCCCACTCTTGGCAACATCCATTATTGCAATTTTCAACAGTAGTTGTGACAACATCGATTATTGCTCTGGCACCGATAAGGTTCAGTCTCCCTCTCGGCTTCTTTCGATAACCACCAAAATCATGTGATTCGACAAAAGAACCTGTCTCGATTTTAGATGGGCACCGAATCCCATGCAATAAAAAGGCATCCACAGAACACTTGAACTTTACCACGGTTTTCATTAATGAACCACAAACCAAATCTCAACCTTACCAAACAAAAAACTCCTAATGTAACTCATGAGCATAAACTCGAGACATTTTCATTCATCAAATAACACATTACATATTATTACTCAAAACAATGTTCGAGACCCCTACAAAAAAGACCCATTCAACTCCAATATAAACCATTTTACCATATCCTGCACTTCCTCTAGGCCCTACCCCTTGATTCACCACAGAATAAGAACTGAAAAACACACTCTTGAGTCCTACCAAGAACCAAAAACTGTTTAACATAACACTTACACTTACACAGTAAGACCTTGAGGTGAAGCAGCCACAGGTGATTTGGGCTTCGGCTTTTCGACAACAATGGCTTGCGTGGTGAGGACCATTCCTGCAATTGAAGCCGCGTTCTGCAATGCACATCTTGTCACCTTGGCTGGGTCAATTACTCCGGACTCCACCAGGTTCTCGTACTTGTCTGTCATTGCGTTGTAACCGACCTCCCATTCACAATCCCTCACCTTCTCCACAACCACCTCTCCTTCGATCCCGGCATTCTGAGCTATCAACGAAGCTGGTGCCACCAGTGCCTACATCAAAAATAGTCTCGTCACTGGGGTTGGGATGTAACCATACCACAACTAGGATTAATAATGGTATTCACTTCCTCTATTGCCCACAAAAAAGAACACACACAAATGAAAACAACAATTTTGTGAAGATCCATGGTACAGCAAGTTACTGATCCATCACGTACATTGAAGTCCCATGATGGCAACTACAACTTTACTCTCAGCCTAGGAAGCACCGACACTTCAAAGAAGGTAACGTGTCGCATATCGTGTAGTGTCCGACACAGATACGACACTTCATGGACACTTTTCCTGCAGTGTGTGCAATTTTTTAAGGACTTCGTCGTGTCGACATGCCCGTGTCGGTGTGTCTGTGCTTCACAGCTCTGGACTGGTGTTACCATATTAATTTCTAATTAAGTCAACAAACATGCTAAAAGCAAACGTACAAGGATGACCAACATGGAAGACATCGACCAATAGAAAAAGACAGGTCAGGTTACTTAACCTGCTCGTCAAAAACAGGTTATGATCGTGCACAAAAAACCAAGAAGATGATACAACCTAATAATTATCATCTCCAAAAATAAATACTTTTTGCAAATCATCAAAATGTGTCATTCTGCCCCAATTTCGAGAACTATCTCATGTGACAGTCACATCTATGTGACGCCCACTATGAGTTGAGTCCATTCGCGAGTCCCACAGTAACAGAGAAATCATGGTAGGCATCACATGGCGTGAGGGTCACTTGAAATCATTTCTCCGGTTTCACCTCCTCGGACCCAACCACCTACCAGTGCTAAAAATTGGGTGCTCAACTATAAAAGTCCGAAGTGCAGAAGCCATCATCAGGTTTTCATTGGATGACTGCACAATTGCTAATTTACACTCACCTAGGAGCATCTCCAATGCAAATGCCATGTTCTCCATGCCAAGCCTATATGTTGGCATTGCTACAAGGCCAAGACACTATATTTTGACATCTTTACTCTAATATAACAGACTAAAAAAAAAATGACATTTTTTTTTGGCACAAGCGCTATTTTGTTGTGTAGACACAAGTACATTTGTACGAGTACTAAAAATAGCCATGGCACAGTTGTCCATAGAGCATATGGAGAGAAAACATGCTCAGACAGATGAAGCTCTGGACAAGACCGTGGCCAAGGCTGGTGGTAGATCAGGGAGAGATTGGTCAATTTACCAGACAATGAAGGAGAAGAATTGAGAAGACTTGAGACTTGGTTTGCTACTGTGTTGAGGATCGAGAGTGTGAAAAAAAGTCAAATTATAGCATGAATGCTAAAACACCCTTCTCCAATGTACTAGTGGAGGAATAGAAGGTGCACAGGAGAGGGGGGTTTTCAGCATCCATGCTATCATTTTAACTATTGCATGAGGGATGGAAGGTGCATTCGAGAAGCTCTAAAGCGGCTGTCCATCTGATTGATGACTTGGATTACCAGAGATATACCCTTTTTGCCATGATTAAAAGATGTGTCTATATCTCACAACTTTCACACAACTTGGGACACAACTTTCACACAACCTCCCTAAAAGATGTGTCTATATCTCTCTTGTGATGTCACTGGACCCCACAATGAGATAGGAGAGAGATAGACACATCTTTTAGAAAGTTGTGGGAAGGTTGTGTGAAAGTTGTGTCCCAAGTATTACTCTTTTCCCAATACACCCACAATCAAATTGAACCAATATTTACTCAGTTAAAAAGAAGTGTAGAGCACTTGCTACCTTCTGCACGATGTCAGCACCTAACCGTTCATCTGCATCCTCGAGCTTGTCCTTAATAGCAGGTACATAAGCTGAGAGATGAACCAACGCAGCACCGCCACCTGGCACTATCCCTTCCTGTATAGCAGCAAAAGTTGCATTCTTGGCATCCTCGATTCGGAGCTTACGGTCCTCGAGCTCGCTCTCAGTAGCAGCCCCTACTTTTATTACAGCAACACCACCAGACAGTTTGGCAATTCTCTCTGCGAGTTTCTCGGTGTCGTAGACAGAGTCTGTCTCAGCCAACTCATTTTTAATCTGGGCAATCCTAGCCTGGATCTCATCCTTCGATGCAGCATCAGCTATAATGGTAGTGGAATCCTTTGTGATTGTCACCTTTCTCGCAATCCCAAGCTGCTCAACTAAGGTATTCTCAATGAGCAAACCCAAATCACTGGCTTGGTACTCAGCTCCTGAAATATGTATAAACATGTTTAGATGTTACCGACTTACCGTAATAGAGATGCTATAGTCATATGAGGTGTGTGGTGTGGGGTCGCAGCACAAGCCTGAAGTTTACCATGCTGGGTGGATCCAACAATTCTGCCTAGTATTGGTTCTCTGTCACAAATATATATACATATATATAGGGGAATAATGCAACATGATTAATCATTTTGAAACTGTGCATCTTCTTTGGAGATGGCATTTGTGATCCTTAAGCTTCCATAGGCATCAACATGGAAGAACTCTTGTTATCAAAATAAAACTTTAACCAACCAATTTTCAATCAACCTCTTCACTAAGCATGGAGAGGACTTTTGGGAAAGGAGCACCCCCCAAAAAAAGAAGAGAGAAGAAGAAAGGTAAAAAGAAGCCTGGCCAAATGTTCCAAAATTTTGGAATACCTGTCAAAATGGAAATATCTTGAAGGAGAGCCTTTCTCCTCTCACCGAAACCAGGTGCTTTGATAGCAGCAACATTGAGGATCCCTCTCAGCTTGTTAACAACAAGCGTAGCCAAAGCCTCCCCAGTAACATCTTCAGCAATTATAAGTAAAGGAGCTCGCAGTTGAGTGGTCTTCTCTAGCAAGGGAATTATATCCTTTATTGCTGAGATCTTCTGATCTGTAACCAATACTCTCGCATTCTCAAATTCAACAATCAATTTCTCAGGGTTGGTAACAAATTGCGGAGATATATATCCTCTATCAATCTGCGAGTGGAGGAAAAACACATCAGCAAATATGAAAGCAATCGGCTGACTCATCGGAACCATATTAAGAACCATTGCTGCTCCCCTAGGACGCACCGACACTTCTAAGAAGGTAACGTGTCGCGTGTCGTATCGTGTCCGACACGCGGACCCTATACTTACAGACACTTTTATTGGAGTGTCGACGTGCAATTTTTTTAAGAATTTTGTCGTGTCGTGTCCGTGTCGTGTCGTATCATGTCGGTGTGTCCGTGTCCGTGCTTCATAGCTGCTCCCAGATCGTGAAACGAATTGTGAAACAGTTTGCCAAAACTATGAATCTTGAATTGTATCAAATTGTGAATGGTACGATTCACTCTTTTTAGGAAAAAGAAATAGATAATAACAGGTTAACACAAGTTTCATGCAATATAAGGCTCAAAAATGTCGAAAGTTTTCCACTTAAAACTATATGGTTCACCATTATGCATCATGAATCATATTGTATCAGGTGGGGGAAGAAAGGAGAGTAAAACCAAAGAAATAGAAAGATAACACACTCAAAAAAGACAGACCTCGGTTCCTTCTTCAACTTCAACGGTGGTCTCAAAGGACGATGATGACTCAATGGAGAGGACTCCGTCTGGTCCCACTTTGTCAATTGCATCAGCAATCATGGATCCAATAATCTCATCATTTCCAGCAGAAATAGAAGCAATAGCTAGATGATCCAACATAAATTTGTCAATAAAAGGCACAGAAACAATAACAAGTAGATGAGATATCTCAATAGAGTTTATCAACATAAACACCTCAATAGTGCATTACCTTTAATATCAGCACGCCCTTTCACGGGCCTAGCTTTCTTCTCTAGCTCTTCAACCAGCCCTTGTACAGTTTTATCAATTCCCCTCTTTAGTGAAACTGGATTTGCACCAGAAGTAACACTAAGTAGACCTAGTTGGATAATTTCCCGTGCAAGAACTGATGCGGTTGTAGTCCCATCACCAGCAGTATCGTTTGTTTTGCTCGCAACCTTTATCATACAATTAAGCATGTACAAGAAACATTAAAACAAAAAACTAAAAAGAATATACCAAACCCATCCCAAATGTCACTAGACGGTGTAGACACTATTGACCAACCTCCCTAATAAGAGCAGCACCGGCGTTTTCCATGGGATCGGGTAGCTCAATAGCCCTAGCAATTGTTACCCCATCATTAACCACTTTCGGAGCACCATATTCATCCAACACCACATTCCTCCCTTCAAGAAGCAAAAAGGAATTTGTCGGTCAATCAAGTTGGTGTTAGTAAGCATCATTTAATAAGAAAACTGATCGGAACTAAGAGTTAGTGCCGAAAACAAAACTATGGCACTATTCTCGTAAAAGGAAGGGGTCAAAGACAAAAACTAAAGCATAGACAATAAACAGTACAACAAAAAGACCACAAAAGAACAAAGAATACAAATAAAGGAAAACTAGATTTTCACAAAAACATCAACATTTACTCCAATAATATGACACACCTTATAGTTGTCAAATAGTTGCTATCTTGCTTTACATAAATAATTAATACTTCTAGCATGAACACGACAGCTTTTCAACATCATCTTCTCCATGTTTATTCATCTCATAACACATCTTTCTTCCACTGTGAGCATCTCCAACAGGAGTTGCAAGGGGGTCGTAAAATATTCCATGAGATGGGAGGATAAATATACAACCAAAGGGGGAGAGAGAGAGAGAGAGAGAGAGAGAGAGAGGGGGGGTAAATTTCGGAGGGAAAACATTGACCATTGGATTACCATAATGCATCAATGGTTATACAATGCATCAAATAATTAAATATTAAATTTCCAACTCATTTTGCCTTCCATTGCTGGAGTTCACTAGTGATAGGTAGGGCCATGGTTGTTAGAATCGTACAATTCATGATTCGATTCTCATACCGAAGAATTCGAATCGTGGCTATGAATCAGAAATCGCATTGAAGCGGTCTGAATCGTCCGATTCATGGAAGATTCACAAGATTCATCCGATTCATAAAAATTTTGAGTTTTGCTAAAATAAAAAAATAATAATAAAATTTTTTAAAAAAATTAAATATATAAAAAAAAAAATTAAAAAAGGTGGTGTCTTAACTTTTGTTCCTGTTACATGTCATATTCTTCACTTTTTATTAGTTACATATAAAGCTTTTGCTTGTGTGGAAATAAAAAAGGTCACTAGACAAATATTGCCAAACTTTTATAGCATATCAACAGACTGAGAATTGTCCTTACATTTGTTCATTTTTCATATTCACATTCATGCATGTATGTGAAGTGATGGGCTTCACATCCTAAAAAAAAAAAGTACGCATTGTTATAGGTATATACATACAACTATGTATTTACATGTCCTATACAATACAAATATATTACAGTATTATTTATTTTCTAAAAAAGTGAATCTTATGATTCCGATTCAAGATTTGACAACCTTGGATAGGCTATAAAAGCTATCTAAGAGGCCAAAACACCACTTCGATCCCCTCAAAATACAATTTGCTATCGGAGATGCTCTAATGATAAGAGTTTCTCTATAGCAACTATTGAGTTACCAACTGCTCCAAAAACTTAAGCTACTGGATATCAAACTTCAACACCCTCCCTCACGTGCAACCCCATCCCGCACATGGAAAGCCAGCAAATCAAACTCCATCATAGTGGAGACTAATACCAAGCTGCAAATATGCACACCCAAGCGGGGGATGGAGAGTCGAACCCAAAACCTCCCAAATAAGGCTCCCATACCATGTTCGAGTAATCAACAGCTCCAAAAACTTAAGCTATTGGAGAATAGGCACAAAAATGTACATCTACGCTTCAAAAGCAACAATGGTAAAATAAAAAACCAATTTTAACCGATACACCTGCAACAATTACAATCATAATGACAATTACCACAAAAACAACAAAGAAAGAGAGCAAGAAGGGAAAGAAAAAAAACTACCTCTAGGACCAAGAGTGATGGCGACGGCATCGGTGAGCTTATCGATGCCGGCCTGCAGTGCCGATCTGGATCTCTGGTCAAAGAGTATCTCCTTCGCAACAGCTCGTACCACCAATCGGCTGCCCGGTGACCTGTAATTCACCTTCTGCCTCTGCGATTGATTCACCCTCCTGCCCCTCAAACTCCCCTGCATCCACACACAGTTCAAATCCCAATACAACAAGTACTCACATACATACAGACACACACACACACACACACACACACACACACACACACATATATATATATACCTGTTTGGAAGAAGAGAGGAGGGAGGCAGTGGAGATGGCATTTGAGGACGCCATGGTGTGAGGTAATTCTGATGAGAATATTCGAAGAGGAGATTAGGGTTTTTGGGGGAGGGTGTGCAATGTGAAGGTTTTGGCCGCTGTGTGTGTGTGTTGAATGATAATGATGATAAGGTTGTTTGGGTGTTAGGGCTTGTTTAGTTTGTTGGGTATTAGACAAGGGGTGCATATATGGATGGACTGAGGAGCTTCCAGAAGATTCTTGTTATAGTTGGACAACAGTCGAGAGAAAGAGGACTGCCCCCGTTTTTTGCAATATTGAAAGGAAAATGTTTGGTGCACACATTTTTTTACACACTTTTTAACACATTATGTCTTAAATACATGTACTTTGTGCTGTTTGAATTTTTCATACTTTTCTATGCACTACTTACACAACACAGAGTACATGCATTTAAAGCTGTGTGTCAAAAAGTGTGTATATAGCCCTACTCATATTGATATACTCACCCCCACATCCACACTCAGTACATCATACTCGCTCCGTTTTTTTTTTTTTTTAAGTCCACCTTTGAAAACTCTCTCCGTTTTTTATTAAGGGCACAAAAAGAATTTACACCTACTTTTCGCAATTACCCCTAATTATTACAATAACTTTTTTAGTTTTGTCTTAGTGTAGATTTCAAAGAAGGGTAGTTTTGAAAAGTAAGTAAAAATTGTATGCCAATTTAGGAAAGTGGACACTAATTTTGGGACATCCTAAAATAGAATATAGAACTCAGAAAAATGGACAGAGAAAGTAATCCTTAATTCAAGCCTCAAGGGATAAGATTAGATTTTTGCACCCAAATCCCACACACATTCATTCACACACTGACGTTGACCAATGAGTAGAGGAGAGGAGAGAGATTATAAAGTGATGTGGACCCCGTGAACCCCACAATCTTTCTCCTATCCCCATTGATTCACGTCAGGGCGTGGATAGATGGGTGTGAGATTTGAGTGTGGGTTTAGCATTACCATGATTCTAGTGAGTCTCTTGTGGGATCCACCAAAATTAAGAACAATCAAAGATCAAAATGTGTTGGATGTGGTTGTAGGTGTGGATGTGGGTGTGGGTGTATCATTACTCCCATTTTTATTGGACACTTCAGTGTTTTCCTTCAGTCCATTCCGTGTTTAGAAGTGAGTTTCATGCTTAAAAACGTTTTTTTTTTTTTAAACAATAATTCTAGGCACACAATACCAACCACAATACAAACCACAACAATGCTGTACCTGGTCTTGTGTGAATTTTTCACACAGGACCCACATTTTTTTGGAAAGCACAAGGTACATGCATTTAAAGCATGATTGTGATTTGTTTTATAATTGGTGTTGTATACCTAGCATTATTGTTTTTTAAATTGTTTATTTTTATTTTGAATCTCACTTTTATGAGATGGAATAATAGAAAATGGATTGAAGAAAAATGATGGAAACGTTGTCCTTTCACAATGATTTTGTTATATATTCTTGTAGAGTAATAAATATAGAGTAATATTATGCTTCCCAAATAATTTTCAAATACATGTGGCAGTGAGACCATCTTCAATAATTATAGGACCACTTGAACACCCTCTAATCAAAATCCATCAGTCCCACTGCCACTTGTATTTGGGAAGCATTTGAGATTCAAAGTTTGGAATCCATAGCATTAGTCATAAATATATGCACAGGTAATACTTGTGTTTTAGAGCATCCACAATAATATAGTTGAACTTAGGGTAAATTTACCTTAATTTATGGTACTAAAAGTCGGAGCCCTATGATAGAATAGTGCACTAAACCGTAGAGTGATTGTTGTTTAGTGGCCAAACAAATAAGACTCAATCATTAAGTGGCCAAAATGTTAAACATAAACCATGGTCACCAAATTGCAAAGCTTTCAACCGTTTGACTCTCAAACGACTGAGGGTTGACTGTTTGGTGGCAAAAGGCACACCCTCGACCGCTTTCTGGCATAACAGGTGAACTTAACTGTTTGATAAACTTAAGTTTCACTATTCTACGAAACTTAAGTTTATCAAACGCTTCACACCATTGCAGGGATTCAAACTTAAAGTTGTCCTGAGTTGTGGTACCAACTACACCATTATAGATGATCTTATAGTTCCATTTTTTTCTATTTAATATCTAGCTGTCCTAGTGAATCACTGCACAATTTTGTATGCTCCTCATTGAACTAATGCAGGAGCACATGCAAAGTCGACATTCCATATTTACTCGATAACCCTGAGGCTGGTGGCCCCAAGGCACTTGTGGGAATTCGAAACTAAAACCTCTTGCTTAAGAATAGGGCTTAGACTTGTCCTTCCTACTGTTAGATTCGAGGTGTGAATGGGAGATATGAAAGCTCAAGGGGATCGTTAGGATCGCTATGGACCGGTTCAATGCTCAGGGAAAGGCTTGGAACATTAAGTTTTAAGATTCTAGCAGAGGGGTTTTCGACCGGTCAACCTAGTCCCTTCGACCGGTTGACCGGATCAACGGCTATATGAAGTTTTAAACAAGTTCAAGCAGAGGGGCATTCGACCGGTCGACAGACCCCGTTCGACTGGTCGACTGGGCCCAGTCTGTGAAGAGTCATAACTTTTCATGTAGAAAATTCAAATTTGTTTGAATTCCATATGTTCTAATGGTTGATAAACGTGGATATAGTGATATATATATGTAGTATATAGGTGTTGGGACACAACCGTTTGTGTAGAGAGGCATCTCTTACCCAATAGACACCTTTATATATATTCTATGTAGTTAGTTATTTGATATGCTTGATTTTTCAAATTTTCTCTTCTGTTCTTCATCTATTCTAGAGTCAATTGAGAGCAATTTATATACATATATTCTGCAGAGTATAATAGAGTTTCTTGTATTACACTAGATCGTAATATCCTAAAAAACAATATGTCTTAGTCCACAAACAACTAAGTGTAGAAAGTAAATTTGTTTTTCGAACAACACTTTGCGTGCTCGATCTAGTCACTGTTTTGTTTTGTTTTGTTTCATATACATAGTCTCCAACAATTGAAAACGAATTTAATACTCCCTTTATCCCTTTTTTGAGTCCTATACTCCTTTTTGGGATGTCCCAAAATTAGTGTCCACTTTTCTAAATTGGTGTACAATTTTTACTTACTTTCCAAAACTACCCTTCCTTGAAATCTACACCAAGACAAAACTAAAAAAGTTATTGCAATGATTAGGGGCAATTGTGGAAAGTAGGTGTAGATTCTTTTTGTCCCCTTAAAAAATTGAGTTCCCAAAGGTGGACTCAAAAAAAGGGGACGGAGGGAGTATTTATTGGAAGTATGGCCATTGAAACAACAACCGTTATCAAGAACACACATGCCGAGAAGCCTGAAAAGTTCAAGGGAGAAGACTTCAAGAGATGGCAAATGAAGATGATGTTCTATCTCACAACGCTCAATCTTGCACACATCCTACAACAAGAGAACTGGTGGTTCCTACTGAAAATCCTTCAAAAGAACAAGAAGCCGAATTGGAGGCATGGAACCATTCCAATTTTCTATGCCGAAATTACATTCTAAATGGGCTAGAAGATGTTCTCTACAACATCTATTTGACGTTTACTACTGCCAAAGAGTTATGGGAATCCTTGGAGAAAAAAATACAAGATCGAAGATGTCGGTACAAAGAAATTCATTGTTGGGAGATTCCTAGATTTCAAGATGGTGGATTCTATACCCGTAGAGAAGCAATTGGAAGAGATTCAAGTGATCATTAACCAAATTATATTAGAAGGAATGGCCATTAGTGAACCGTTCCAAGTGGCATCCATAATTGAAAATTTGCTACCTTTGTGGAAGGAATTCAAGAGTTATCTCAAGCATAAGCGCAAGGAATTATCAATGGAAGATTTTGTGGTTCGTTTGAGGATTGAGGAAGATAACCGGAAATGAGATAAGAATAGGCAGCAAGGATCTATGGAGTTTGTTGGCCCAAATATGGAAACCTGAGAGAGAGAGAGAGAGAGAGAGAGAGAGAGAGAGAGAGAGAGAGAGGGGTGAATAAGGTTTTAGCGGAAAATAAACCTTTTAAAAACTTTATTACAAATTAAACACAATCACAAACAATTATGTAAAGATAGAAGGGAAGAGAAACTTGCAAACCGAGTTTTCAAGTGGTTTGGCAATCAACACACTGCGGCCTACGTCCATCCCTCAAGAACACCTCTTGAGGATTCCTTTAATCTGACCTACTTCACGGGTGTAGATCAAACCGTTACAAGAGTCTTCAACTCTCCTAAAGAAGAACACCTCTTCTTTGCACACAAATGTTACTAACCCTCACTCTTTAGAAATAAATTGGGTACAAATGATAACTCTCTCTCTAGAGTGGATAATACAATGATAACTCACATAACAACTCCTTAGTGAGTAGATAATACAAATGAAAGCTCACTACAATTTACTCTCTCAAGAATTACAATTAAAATCTAGAGCAAATTAATTTTTCACTCAAACTAGGGCACAATTGTGAATGATGAATAAATAAGTTGTTTGAATGATTTTCCTTGATTTCCCTCTTGTTCATAACCTTTAAAAACATCTCTATAAATAGATTTTAAAATATTATAGCTGTTAGAAGTGAATGGGGAGTGTAAAAACAATTTTGGAGAGTTTAAAAACTAGCCGTTAGTGCATTCTACGCGTTTCAGTCGACTGGATGGAAGGTTCGGTTGACTGGAAAGTTTATAGCAGAGAAGAGACATTCTGTGACAATTCCAGTCGACTGAAAAGTGCTTCAGTCAACTGAATATTACCTTCGGTCGACTAGACCTTTCAAAAATCAGTCGATTGGTTTTCTGCTGGTTTTTGGCAGACTGACATCTCTTCACTAAAATGGCCATAACTCCCTCTACAAAACTCGTTTTTGTGATCCGTTTAAAGATTCAGAAACTATATTTAAATACCTTTCCAACCATATAAAACTCAACATCTATTTCTTTACCAATTAGATCAGGTTTGCCTTTAAAGATGACCTATCTACGCAAAGGTCTATATTTAGCCACTTGAAAGCTTTTGTGAAATGAATTTAATTGAGTGGTCTAAGTATGTTTAGGTCCTTGAAAGTATTTTAAAGTGTAAGATCAAGGATCCTAAATTATAATTAAAGTTACTTGAGCCCCTATGAGTGATTGATCAAAATGCTTACAAGCAAGTCCTATTCTTCAACCAAGGATAAAAATTCTTCAAGTCCTCAAGCTTGATCCTTATTGAGCTCCATCACTCTTGGACTTCACCATATGCTATCTCATAATCTCAAACAAAGTTAGAACATTTAAGTTCATGAATAGAGAGATTAGCACAGTGAAAATGACATGATAATTCATTGGAGTAGAATCATTAAGAACATGAAATTATCACTAGATTTGTCATCATCAAAACAAACATAAATAATGTCTTAAATAAATTCAAGGCTAACTATTTTCCCTTTTTTGATGATGTCAAAACATGCAATAGAGATATAGAAATTTAAGCACAATAAGAGTTATTTTCATGTTATCATTCAAAGTATCAAGATATACAAAGTGATGATGTTGAAAATTGGTAAGAGAGGTTTAGAGAGAGAGAGACAAGAGATTGTATGTGGTTCGGTCCCATTAATGAGGTGACCTATGTCCACGGTTGTGTCAGTGTATTTTCACTAGCAAATCACCGGTGGTGTTTGGTGAGCCAACAGAGTGGGTGGCACTACCAGAAACCAACCGGGTTTATGCGTAATAGTGAGTTGTTTATATGCTATCCTTTTGATTCAGATTACGATCCCCTTTAATGGGGGTGAGCGGCCTCTTTTATAGGTGCAAGAGACTACCCATATATGGCAAGTTTGTAGATTAGGAAGCCTAATCTAATTATAAGTTGATTAGCATGATTCAAGGGGAGTTTCCTAAGTGGTTTAGGAAACTACTTTTTCCTTCCATTTAATCTTCTAGCTGAGATAGGAAACTGTCTGGGGGCTTGCTGAGCAAGTCACCGTCTCTTCTGGGAATGTGCCCCTGTGAGGCCGGTTCGGGATGAACGGCCGGACTGTGGACCAAACCGGGTGGTTTCGTCTAACGGCCCAGGATGACTAAGTAGTCAGCCCAAATTTAAGGTGACTTGGCTTCCCTTTGCTGAGGTGGGGAGGTATGACTTTGACTCGATATTTTTGTGCATATCAGCTGCCCCCCTTTTCGAAACTGATGCGATGCTCTATCAGATGAGGCTTTGAAAATTAGTACTGCTTCAGAAAAACTGTTCGGGAAAGAGGCCAGGACATTACCCGGGATGTGACCGGTCGCGCCAGTCCTCCGGGGTCCGGACCGAGCGGTGGATATGTGGGACCGGGATCGACTTCTGCCACATGTCAGCTTGTCACTGGCCAGGTCTGGATCCAACTATTCTGGTATGAACGTAACCGAATAGTCACATCTGGCATTTAATGTGCGCGTCTTTTGAGGCGACGTCATGTGTGCCCGAGGTGACAGTTGTCGGTAGGTTTTGGCGGGAAGGCTTTTTGGCCATTGGATCTGATCTGATCTGATCTGGACCGTCCGTGCTATGTATATAAGAATCACTTGTCCATTTCAGCCATTCCTTGCTACCAAACTAGAGATTACCGAGCAGTTTGAGAGCAAAAAGTCTCAGGTCAAGCTTTCCCGAGCCCTTTTCTGCGTCTATTCGTGTAAGTTTCTCACTCCCGGGTTTCAATTCACTGCTCTTCCCTTTACCCTCTTTTCCTTTTCTTTTTCTGAGTGAGGTTGGAGAGAATAAACCCAGTTAGGATAGAGCGGGAGTGGGATTTTTTCTTCCTCAGGTTCTGTTCCTTCTTCAAATCAGGAGGTACCTTTGGACGGTTGACTCGAGTGGGTATCCGCATGGTAGTTTTGAGCTAGTGTCACCTTGTCTTCAAGACTATATACTCTTTGCCTTTTAGGTTGATAACCCTGCCCCATTTATACTGCAGACTCGAGGTTTCTGACCCATACCTAGGTCGTCATTTGTTTTCTCGTCCAGTCACCGAAACCCTAAGGATGTGCCACTCTGACTTGGACTCGTCTTCTCGGTCGGAGGATGAACGGTCTGGGTAAGAGACGCTAGACACAAGTTTAAGTCCACAATCCGCGACCCCCTCTGATCACCATAGTAAGGGTAGAATCCCAATCCGTCTATCTGACGATGAATTGGACCAGGAGGCCCCCGTTGCCTCCGTTTCCCGGGGTTCGGGTGATGAAACACCAGGGGAACCCGACCCCGAGGTTGCCTTTGCCAGTGAGTTCATCCCGTCCACCCTATGTGCTAAAGATCTCGGCCGCATTAGGGATAGGTATGGCCTTCCTGACTACTGCTCCCTGGCCGTGAATCCCGATGGAGCCCAGATCTACCAGCGGGGTTTTACCACCCTATACGAGGAGATCCTCATGGCTGGATTCTACATTCCCCTCCATCCGGTCGCTCGGGATGTCCTGATATACTTGGGGATCGCTCCGGGGCAACTGGCCCCGAACGGTTGGACGTTTCTCATGGGGTCCATCTCCCTTTGGCCCAAAGTTTTTGGGTATGCGCCTTTTGTTCAGGAATTTTTGTGGACGCACCGACTGTTTCCCGTACATGGGGAGGCCGGATTATTTTCCCTCGGGGCTCGGCAGGGGAGAAAGATCATAGTGAATTGCCTGAGCAACAACAAGGGTTGGAAGAATAAATTCTTCCAAGTATCTACTCTTGGACTCTGCGAGCGAGCCCCAAGGATCCAGATGAGGACTTCCTGGGTAGGGTAACTGAGGGGTAAGTTAGTGCAGTATCTTCCGTCCACTTCCTTTATTTCGATCCTGGGACTAACTGCATTATATTTTGCCTTACAGCGGTGTCAGCCAGCCCACCTAGTATTCCTGAGAGGTGCCAGACCAGGATTCGGGGCTTGGCAGACTTGTCGACAAACATCTGGAACGTGCTGACCCGGACGGGTGATTTTAAAGCGTCCTACAACCTAGCCGAGCCCGTCGAAGCTCCTGTCTTTCTACCCATAATTCCTGGTAAGTGCCCGGGCGAGCCTAGTCTTGTCTATATTCCTATTGTATCTACTGGTTACCAATCGCTTTTCTTTCCTTTTTGCAGAAATGGCCCCCAAGAGAGATCTTGAATAGTTAAGGGCCAGGCAGGCCGTTGCCGCAACCCAGGTGGCTAATAGAGGGGAAAAAGTCCCGCTGCAGAGGCCTCGGGTAGCGAACGCCCGCTGAGGCGGATTTGGCACGCAACTGTGAATCGTCCGGAGCCTGTGGGGACCTCAGCTCCCCACGCGGTGGTGGTGGAGTCTTTCTCCCGAGCAATAATTCCGTCCGGGGTGCCTGATTCGTGTCCAATATTGCTTCTTGAACTTCATAATTTTATCCGTATTGAACACAAATTAGTACTCTTCCCGGAGATTTAAAGGATGAAATTGTGCTTTCTTTTCGCTTTCTTTTGTTCTGGATGTTACTCTCTCTTAGCTGATTAAGGTCTCTTTTTGTAGGTTTCGGATGTTGGGATATAGTGGAACTCAACTCTCTTGGCACACTTGGAGTTTATTGAAGCAAGAAAAAGATTTCAGTAGAGGCGGATCGATCCGGACTTCCGAGGGGATCGATCCGCGTGTTTAAAAAGAGTTCTCTATCAGTCTCGGAAAAGGCGGATCGATCCGGCCTTATGAGCGGATCGATCCGCGGTTTGGTAGGGACAGTCTGCGAGAAAGGCGTCTAAATGGATCGATCCGGCTGTTTCGAGCGGATCGATCCGCGCCTCTGCTGAAGGCTTCCTTTGCTTATTACATGTTTGCCACTTTGTATACACTATATATAGTTAGTGTATGTCTTTTTTTAGGGTTATGTTGTTTTCTTTAGACTATTTTTAGTAAGTCTCTCTTAGGGTACCATCTCTCTCCCTAATCCCCTCATCTCTCTATTCAATACTCATCATCTACCCACTATCTACCTCCATTTAGTGTTAGAAAGAGGGAAGAGGGTGGTTGTATTGACTTTTTGGAAGCTTTTAATGAAAGATTTCATTGGATTTGCTATGGTTTTTATGGTGGTTTGCTCTTATTGGTATACTTTCTTTTCCCCTCTCTTTAACATGGTTGTTATTATGGTCATGAGTAGCTAAACTCTGAAGATTGGGGATCATAAACCCACCTTTGGACCCATGAGTGTTTTATTGTAAGACTTCCACACTTTGTAGCACACCTAGAGTTCATGGGAGTAGGGTTGGAGTTTGTGAGACTTCACTTCTAATGTCAAGCATTAGAAGTGCTTGAATCCCCAAACTCTAATCTTACACCCATGTGTTGCATTGGAACATCCATCTAGCATGTTGGTTGACTACCACATGTTTGATGGTATGACTCAATGGGATTTCCTACTCTGGAATGCGCTGCGAGTGTGTAAGCCACGGGTTGTTTGGTCCAAGGTGGGGGAATGCTCCCCAATCTCAATTTCTCCATTTACAAACACCCCCGAAATTTTACTTAAACTCCGCATTGTTTAAAGTTTCTCTACATTTTCTAAATGCTCATTGTAGTTTAATTTAACACCAATCGAACCAAATTCATAGTCGAAAAGACTCGTTTTCTTTCCGTAAGTTAGTTAATTGCTCTTTGCATTATAATTGGTTTTTAAGCATCCTCCAAGCATTGTTGCACTCCAATCCCTGTGGACTCGACACCCTATTTCCACCATACTACGTTTTTATAGGGTTAACAAAAGAACTTGATTTTGACGTAATCAGTGCCGGTTGAAGAATCGGTGGTGATCCAAGAGAGGGTTAAGTTTGCCCTTCTCTCCAGCCAAGTGGAGTCGTGTGTAAACATGTCTCCTGACGCATTTCAGGGGTAGCTATACAGCTTCTCCCACATAGTAAGCACTGACGCCTCTGCCCATTTATTGCTACTACTCTTCGTTTATGTACCCAGATAACTGACCAGTTTTTGGGCTTCTTGTAGGTCGGCTACATGGCCGCTGGGGCTGAGTCCTTACTGCCCTCTCTGGCCGGGAGGGCCGCTGCTGTTGAAGTCGCCCTGGCAGAGGAGCGAGCTGCCTCGGAGGCCAGGGAAAATGCCCTGGCTCTGGAGAAGGACAAGGTGAAGGGCTTAGCCCTGAACCCCGGGGCAGCCCAAGCGGAATTGGCGACTGCCCTGGCGGATCTGGAGGCATCTCGGGCCATTGTGGCGGTTGTAGAGGCTCGGGCTAAGCAGCAGCTGAGGCCACGGCGGCAGGGTCCACGGAAGAGGCTTACAATGACGGCTTCTTTCAAGGGTACGAGGACCTCAAGCGAAGGCTGGCCCAGGATCACCCCAAATGGGATGTCTCGTCTTATGAGGGTATTGACTCGGACTACTGGGATCTCGGTCCTCCTGCTGCTGATGATTCTGCGGCTCTGGCCGGAAACGTTGATGACTCTGCCGCCTTGGTCGGAGCTGCTGATGGTTCCGCTGCCTCGGGCGGTAGCTCGGGCCTGGGTGAAGGAGCTGCTCTGGTGGGAGAGACCGGAGAGACTGAAGAGGTGGTTGTGGTGGACGACTCTTAGACCCCAGCCTGTTTCTTCATCTTCTTTGTTATTTTGGTTGTTGTTTGTTTGTTTTTTTTTTTTTTTTTTGTGGGGAGGCTACTACAACTGCCATCCAATCAATGTAAATATTGTTATTAATTAATGAAAAGGTCCTTTGAGGCCACTAACAAATATTGAATATTGCACATTTATGTGCCAATATAATAGACGTAAAACTCATTTAAACCCCCAAATTAGTTTTACACGCATATTTGAATCAATATAATTTAATGGTGATGTCACTCAAATGCGTATAATTATGTGTTTTTACATATTTTATATATTTAGGTAAAAATGAAGTGAAATAAAGGAAAGGAAAGAAGTAGCAACCACACTGTAGTATCTTCCATATTATTAGTCAAAAGTGAATAGTAATGAATAGTAATTTTACTATTAAAAAAAACGTGGCTAAACATCCATGCATTTGCTTGGATGTTATACAAGTATATAATATGTATATATTTTTTGTCTTTTTCATTTTTTTTGCTTCTCTCTCTCTCTCTCTATTTCCTTTTAGCAGAATTGAAAGATGTCAAAGAGGACTGTCAGAGAAGCTTTGACAAAATTGAGCAAAATGAAGAAAATTGGGACGAGGCGCGGAGAAAAAAATAGGCAGAGTGATGAAATGAATGACGAATACATCACAAAATTCGTCTATAAATTGAGGAGCAAAAGGCAGACCAGAGAGGAAGCACAAGTATCACAAGCTTCACACACACTATTAGGGAGAGAATAGTTTAGGGAGGTCATCATGTGAGCACTTTATATTGTCCCTAGAAATAGAAAACTTTAGTTTTTCTTTGCCTTTTCTAGTTCTAGTAGTTGTAAAATTTTACTTTTATGTAGTTGATGATTTCTTTTTTTTTTTTGCTGATCAATAGTTGATGATTTCATGTTCAAAAATATGTACCAAAACTTTGTGTATTGTATTTCTTAAAATAAAATATTTGCTTTCTTGTACAACCTTTGTCAATTTGAAGTAGTAAAATATTCTTAGAAAAATTTAGATTTAATATTTTTTTAGTCTAGTAGTACTTATAGTTGTCCCCTAAAATAGTTTAAAACCCCAACTTTTCAGTTTTTATAGCAATATTTACATTCACTAGAAAACAGGTTTTGCAAGTAAATGCAAGATTTCTTAGACACGTACTTGTTATAATCACCTACTAAAGTCCAAAAGTACATCATACCCTTATCTCACTCCAAAAGTAGATTAGGATTTGGTTTAACCTTATTTGGGTTCTTAGAGTTCAACCACTGTGACCCCACAAAATCCAAAGTCAAAGGTTTAGTATTTTATTTTTTGTTCAGTATTTCCATTTATGTATATTTTATTAGCCTAGTTGTACTAAACTTTGTTATTTTGCAGATTCCACAAATTCAACCACAACTCATGTTAAGTGGAGAAAATAAGATAATAATATTAGTTTTTACCCTTACCTTGGTTTTACAACTTTAATTTTAATTGGACGGTGATTGCGTGCATCTATTTAATTTATTTTAAAATTTTATTTGGAAGACAGTTTCAATTCTAAAATGGTAGGCTAAAACTTTAATTGGGGATATGCAATAAAAACTTAGAAACCACAATTTCTGTGCACTAATCTTAAATGGGCAAATTTATCTAGATGGGTTATTTTTCCATTTATTGAAAAAATATCTATGTGTCTATAGTTTATGTCCATTTAACATGTTTATATACTATGGCTATATTGGACTCAAAAGATTACATATTTGAAATAAAGAATCTAATTATGTGGATTGTCAAACTATGCCGTTTGTCAAAAAAAACACCTAGCATACTCAAACAACTCATATGACAAAATTTATATTTCAAATATGTGTTTATATATTTCTATCCACTAATGGACATGCATTTGTGTAGTGGCAGAGTGGTGGGGACTGGACGCCGAATAACCCACGTCCGCAGCAGGGTACGGTTCGAACCTGGCTACTGCCCAATTGCGTTTATATTTTTCTTTAAACCAAACGACGTCATTTCATATCAAACCTGACACACTTGATATGACTCTAACCAGTAAAAGTTTATTTTTAAATAAAGAATGACTCTGTGGTCTTAAATGTCAAATCCTTTTCAAATGCACAAAAGTTGTGGGATCTAGTGTTGGTTTGCATATTCCCAATTCTTTAAATCATTTCTTCCAACTTAATTAATATTTCCTGTCTTTAATAACTTTGCTTAAATATCTGTATTATTTCTATCTTTCGCTATTAGTAAATCCAAAAAGTTTATCTCACAAAAATTTAGCTTTTATTTATTTTTTTTCCTTTTCTTACTAGTACTTAGTTAATTTAATTTGTACTGTTAAAATCTTTACCGTAAACTACTTTAAAAAATAGCTTTTAATTAAGTTTATTGCAAAAATATAAAAATTAGTAGTTTAGTAAAACTCCACAAATAAAATCTATCATCTTTTATTTTCTTTTTAGTGGCATAATAGTTATTGCCTATCTTTCTTTTCCGTTCCCTGTGGTTTCGACCTGGACTTCCAGAACTTTATTACTTGTACGATCACCTACACTTGGGTGTGATAAGAAAACGCGTCACTAGGATGTCGTCAGCCACTTTTTGCACCAATTGTTTTGCATTTTGCACTTGTACGTGTATGCTTGTTTGTGGTTGCCAACACCTAACTGGTTGTTGGCCGATCTAAATCCCTGCCTTAGCAAAAGGTTTAAGACTGTAACCGGCCGAGGATACTTGGACTTTTAGGGACCTGTTAAGTATGTTCCGCTCGGGTATAGTGTAGGATTATAACATGTTTACTACCCGAGTGGTTTCTCTGGGTACTGTAGGCACTTAGGAATGTTAGGTGTCCTAGGATTCCAAGTCCTGTTAGTGCCCGGTGTGATTTTCTGTTTTGCTAAGGCAAGCGTATAGAGTGAGCCACCGTAGGAAAGCTACCTAGAACGTGGGTGGTTGCAGGGTCCTTTGAGGCTTGCTATCATCAGTCACCTGGGGGGTGATGGCCCCATCATTAGTTGGACCTAAGCGAAGCCTGGGCCTCGGGTTATGGACCCGAGGTCTTTTGGATGCCTGGGGCCTTACCCCGAGGTCTTTTGAGTGCCTGGAGTCGTACCCCGAGGTCTTTTGAGTGCCTGGGGTCGTACCCCGAGGCCTTTTGAATGAGCAAGCACGGAGAAGAGTTGTTTGGCGAAAAAAGAAACTTTATTACTATATGAATAGATATGCTCAGGTGGAGCTACATGGTTCCTAGCCAACATTATTTTCGTGCTTTACTGGAAATACTTGCGGAGATGCTGCACGCTCTATGGGTGAGAGAAGTCGTGTTCGTCTAGAGTTTGTAACCAGTATGTTCTCGGACGGTTGACTTGGGTAACCTTGTACGGTCCTTCCTAGTTCGGCCCCAACTTCCCGTGACTCGAGACTTTGGTAGACTGGTTTACCGCTTTGAGAACTAGATCTCCTACCTGGAAACCGCGGTGCTTGACCTGGCTATTGAAGTACCAGGAGACTCTCTGCTTGTACGCTACCACTTTTAGATAAGCCCGATCTCTTTTCTTTTCTACCAAGTCTAGTTCTCCTCTAAGTGCTTCCTCGTTGCCCCGTTCGCTGAAATTTTCCACTCGGTAAGTAGGCAACCCGATCTCTGTGGAGACTACAGCCTCGAACCCGTAGGTAAGGGAGAACAGTGTCTCGCCTGTTGCTGCTCGGGGAGTTGTACGATAGGACCATAGGAGGGTTGGTAGTTCTTCTGCCCAAAGGCCTTTGGTTCCTTCAAGCCTAGTTTTGATTGATTGCAGAATAGTTTGGTTGGTCACCTCGGCCTGGCCGTTGGCTTGAGGGTGCTCGGGGGAGGAGTAATGATTCGATATCCCAAAGCCTGAATAGAATTGCCAGAACACCGGGGTGTCAAATTGTGTGTCGTTGTCACTGATTAGGACCCGGGGGATGCCGAACCTGCTTAGGATATTCTTCTCAATGAACTTTTCCATTTTCTTTTCAGTGATTGTGGCCAAGGGTTCGGCTTCTGCCCACTTGGTGAAATAGTCCACAGCAATGACAGTGAACTTGACTTGTCCTTTTCCCATTGGGAGGGGACCGACAATATCTATACCCTATTGAGCGAACGGCCAGGGGCTAATAATTGGCATCTGAAGCTCTCCCAGACGGTTAATCATAGGGAAAAATCTCTGACATGTGTCACATCTCTTAGCATACTCTTGGGAATCCCGGGCCATGGTCAGCCAGTAATATCCCTGCAGTAGGGCCATTCTGGAGAGTGGCCGACCTCCGGTGTGATTCCCGCACACTCCCTTGTAGATTTCGTACAATATTGCTTGGACCTGTGCGGGATGGACACAGTAGAGATATAGGATTGAGAATCCCCTCTTGTAGAGGATGCCATCAATGATGTGGTATCTAGCCGCCCGATATTTGACCCGGCTGGCTTCCCCTCGCGCCTCTGGTAAAGCCCCGGTTGTTAGATATGTCACGATTGGATCCATTCAGTTGGGTCCTAGGGCGATCGGTTCAACCTCCATGCATTCTGAGTAGGCTACACTTGGCTCAGAAAGGTATTCAATCCTTATCCCGGGCAAGTCCGACTCAGAAGACGAAGCCAGGCGGGCTTACCGATCGACCCTAGTATTTTCTCCCCTCAGTATTGTGTAACGGAGAACCCCTGCAACTTCTTTGAAACCGCTCGGACAAGGGCCAGATAGGCCACCATGTTGTCCTCCTGAGCTTCGTATTCTCGATTGACTTGGCTTACCATGAGCTGGGAGTCGCTGCACCCTTGAATCTGTTGTGCACCCATTGAGGTAGCCAGTTGCAGTCCAACCAACAGGGTTTCATACTCGGCCTCATTGTTGGAGGTTCGGAATCCAAATCTAAGTGCATATTCGAGCTGGATCCCATCTGGCATAGTCAGGATGATCCCTGCCCCGCTGCCCTGTTTGTTGGAAGACCCATCCAGGTAAAGTATCCAGGTTGGGGCACCTGGCTGTAGCCCGGGTGGTAGAACTGGCGGGTTGAGCTCTTCCACCGGATCCTCCGGGTATGTGAACTCAACAAGAAAGTTTGCTACGGCTTATCCTTTAATAGTCGTCCAGGGTCAGTAGATCACTTCAAACTCTTCCAATTCCAAGGCCCATTTAATAAGCCTCCCAGACGTCTCAGGCCTGCTCAAGATCCTGCAAAGAGGTTGATCCGTGAGGACCACGATGATGTGGGCTAGAAAGTACTGGCGGAGTCTCCAGGCGGAGGTAATGAGGGCGAATGCAAGCTTCTCTATGCGAGAATATCTGCCTTCCGCGCCTTGAAGCACCTTGCTGGTGTAGTAGATTGGGAATCTTATCCCGTGTTCTTCTCGGATGAGAGCCAAGCTGATCGCTAAAGGTGACACTGCCAAATATAAGAACAAATCCTCGTTTAGCACGGGTGTTCAGAGTAAAGGGGGCGATGCCAAGTACTTCTTGAGCTCCTGGAATGCCTCCTCACACTCTTCCGACCACTGAAAGGCCTTGCGGAGGATTCTAAAAAATGGCAGACACCGATCGGTAGCTCGGGAGACAAATCTGTTTAATGCGACGACCCGCCTAGCCAAGCTCTGAACTTCTTTGGTTGACCTGGGCGACCGCATGCTTATGATGGCCTGGATTTTCTCGGGGTTTGCTTCAATACATTGCATGCTGACTATGTGTCCCAGAAACTTCCCGGACAAGATGCCAAATGCACACTTGGCCGGGTTCAACCTCATTCCGAACTTCTTCAAAATGCTGAAGGCCCCGGCAAGATGCTCGAGATGGTCGAACTTGTCTCGGCTCTTAACCAAAAGATCGTTGACGTAAACCTCCCTGGACTTCCCGATCAGATCCTTGAACATGAGATTGACGAGGCATTGATAAGTTACCCGGGCATTTTTTAGGCCGAAGGGCATCAATTTGTAGCAGTACGTTCCTTGATCTATGATGAAAGAAGTCTTCTCTTCGTCCGCGGGATACATGCTGATCTGATTGTACCCCGAACAAGCATCCATGAATGAGAGGAGCGCATGACCGGCTGTGGAGTCCACAAGGAGGTCTATCCTGGGTAATGGATAGTAGTCCTTGGGGCAGGCCTTATTCAGATCAGTGAAATCTACACACATTCTCCACTTCCCGTTGCTTTTCTTGACTAGTACCACATTTGCTAACCAGTCGGGATAGTGGACCTCTCAGATGGAATTTGCTTTCAGGAGCTTCTCGACTTCTTCACATACTGCCGATTATCTCCCGGGCACCATACCCCGCCTCTTTTGTTTAACCGGTCGGGAATCTGGGTTAGTATTGAGACGGTGAGACATGACCCGGGGATCTATCCCAGACATATCCTCATGGCTTCAGGCGAAGATGTCCTGGCTTTGCCACAGGAACCGAACCAGCTCCTCCTTGAGGCCTGGCTCTAAGAGAGTGCCAATGCCAACGGTCTGGTGGGGAACCCGAGGATCCAACACCACATATTCCTGCTCTTCTATTGGACCCACTCCGTCACTTTTGTCTCTAGGGTCCATCTCCTGAATGTTTAGCATTTTCGTAATGGCTTCCCGGCGCAAAGAACTGACATAGCAACTCCGGGTGATGGCTTGGTCTCCGTGTAGGCTCCCGGGTCCTTGAGGGGTTGGGAATTTAACTACCAGGCTGTACGTTGACACGACCGCCTTGGCCTTGTTGAGGGTTGGGCTCCCAAGGATGACCACAAAACTTGCCACAAAACTTGCCAGTACAAATGCCTGTTGAGGGTAGGCTCCCATGAGGACTGGGAGCTCGATGGTACCGAGCGGTTGGGTGTTGGACCCATTGAAACCTACCAGGAGAGTGGCCATTGGTCAGAGTCGGTCCCTGAATATCCCAAGCTGATCGAATGCAGAGACGAACATGATGTCGGAGGAGATGCATGTATCCACTAACACCCTTTTAATTACATAGTTTGCTACAGAGAGTGTCAGCACCAGCGGATCATCGTGAGGGCAGTGCATGCCTAGCATATCCTCGGATGAGAATCTTAACACATCGGTCGGGGGGGCTGGTGGATTGGACATGCTAGACATCCGATCGGGATGCCCGAGCATGCCTCTTCCTGGCCGAATGTGAATCCCCTCCGCCCGAAGTTCCCCCAGAGATTACATTGATTTTTCTGAGGGGTCGCGGTTGCTCGGGGTCCCGGGCATCTTGCCGAGGTCGTCTATCTATCGCTACGAACTCGGATAGGTGGCCCTGCTCAATCAGTTTTTCAATGGCGATCTTGAGCTTAAAGCAATCCTTTGTGTCATGTCCGTGGTCTTTGTGAAAGCGGCAAAACTTATCCCAATTTCTCTTACCGGGCAGACTTTTCAGCTTTGCCGATTTCTAGAGGAGCCGTCGGGTCTCGACGGTGACTATAACCTCATAAATAGGCCGGAAAAGGGGTGTGAACTTGATCGGGGGATAATCCCGACCACTTTTAGGCTGATCTTGCTTTATCTTCTTTCCCGAGCCCTTCTCAGAGGCATCGCATTTCCGCTTTGATCCCAAGGACTCATCTTCTGCCAAACTAGCATGCTTGGCCTCGAGGAATTTCTCAGTGTCGATGTACTTTTTGACCCTTTCCGAGAGCTCCACCAGGGTTGCCGGTCGGTCGCGGTGAAACGACATGGTAACCTTTGTGTGTTGAACTCTCGAACAGAAAGCCATGATTGTGGTCGTTTCATTCAGATTATGGATCTGGAGCTTCTGTTGGCTAAAATGGTCCACATACTCTCTTAGGGATTCCCCTTTTCGCTGCTTGACAGTCAGCAGCTGGGTGCCCGATTATGACCGGTCGAGCATCCCCACAAACTGGCTGATGAAGAGCTTGCTTAACGTCTTGAAGTTATCAACAGTTCGGGGTTTCAAAGCATGGAACCACTACGCGGCTGGCCCTTTAAGAGTGCTAGGAAAGGCCAGGCACAATAACTCATCGATCGTGGTAACTAGGGCCATTTGAGCTTTGTATGTGTGGACACGGTCCACTAGGCTCCCTGAATCGTCATAGGAGCTAAGATGTGGCGGCTTGAATTTTCGCGGGATGGGGAATCCCGTTATCTAGGCGGTATAGGGCGACTTGGTCTCTGTGTTGGTGAGTTCTTGGCCAAATTTGCGATTCAACTTTTCTATTTGATGTTGCAAGTCCTCGATCTGGGCCTTTACATCTCGCCCGGTCCTCCCCTCTATATCCGAGCGGTATGTCGGGTCAGATGATGAGGCCTCCTCCTCGAAATGCGTCGTCCTCAGGGATAGAACCTAGCTCCGACTCTGGGTAATGTGTGCCTCAGATCTCCCCGACTTCTGACCGGAGGGCCTTTGGCCGATTCCTGGGCCTTTTTTCCTGATCCTTCCCTTCTGGTGGCACGTCATTTATTGATGATATCTCTAGCATCTTCCACCCGACGAGGATTGGTCTAGACTCACCGTCTGGTACTCCTGGCCGCTCTACTACGATCACCATCCCTGTCGCGTTCCCAATCTGATGGGGACACTAGTGCAGAGTGGGTATGATTTCGGACTCGTGAGGGCTCCCGGTCGGGGACACTTTTCCCAGGCTGGTTCTCGGATTGGGGATGCTTTTCCTGTAGGGCCAACAACACTTCGATTTGCTGTTGGGTTTGCCGCTGGCCTTCTAGAAGTTGCGCGAGTGCCGCTGTTACTTGCTCGGAGGTCATGGAGGCGACCTGCTGCTCGAGTTGCAAGTCCTCCTGACAGGCCTGGCTGGTATTCTTCTTACCCGTCTTCGGTGGCATGTTGATTAATCAAGAAGTTTGTTGGTAAAAAACTTATCACTTCCCACAGACAACGCCAAACTGATGATGCTGAAAATTGGTAAGAGAGGTTTAGAGAGAGAGAGAGACAAGAGATTATATGTGGTTCGGTCCCGTTAATGAGGTGACCTACGTCCATGGTTATGTCAGTACGCTTTCACTAGCAGATCACCAATGATGTTTGGTGAGCCAATAGAGTGGGTGGCACTACTAGAAATCGACCAGGTTTATGTGTAACAGTGAGCTATTTATATGCTATCCTTTTGATTCAGATTACGATCCCCTTTAATGGGGGTGAGCGGCCTCTTTTATAGGTGCAAGAGACTACCCATATATGGCAAGTTTGTAGATTAGGAAGCCTAATCTAATTATAAGTTGATTAGCATGATTCAAGGGGAGTTTCCTAAGTGGTTTAGGAAACTACTTGTTCCTTCCATTTAATCTTCTAGCTGAGATAGGAAACTGTCTGGGGGCTTGCTGAGCAAGTCACCGTCTCTTCTGGGAATGTGCCCCTGTGAGGCCGGTTCGGGATGAACGGCCGGACTGTGGACCAAACCGGGCGGTTTCGTCTAACGGCCCAGGATGACTGAGTAGTCAGCCCAGATTCAAGGTGACTTGGCTTCCCTTTGCTGAGGTGGCGAGGTTTGACTTTGACTCGATATTTTTGTGCCTATCACAAAGTATGAATCTAAGAATGATAACTTTCTAAAAAATCTCTATTATCATTTTTCCATTTTGAAGATCTCTATCATATCATTATATATGTTCCCTACTACTCACATTCTCTATCTCGATCATTTTTTTCCCCTTTTTGACAACAAAAAGATTAGGGGTTTGAACTAAAAGTTCCCCTTCAAGATAAGTAAACATTACATGGTGGCAATATGATACTACAAGTGAACATAGTAAAATGTTCCCCCTCAACATATGCATATATGCATAACTGCCAATTTTAACATCCAAATTATGCATTATCTCCTTAGGAGGATGGAATTACTAAGAACATCAAAACAACATGTCATTTGAAATGCAAGCATTGATTTCATAATCAAAACAAATTTATGTGATAAATCAAATATGATTAGCATGCTATCAAAATCAAGAGGAATATCAAAACAAATTAATCTATCCTACTCCTACTAGGCTTAAGTTGAGAGATTTAACTATTGTCCAAATGCCTCTTGGATGCAACATTTGCTGAGGTGGTAGGAGAAGATCCCTTCACAACCCAAATCATGTTAATTTTCTTACGAAATGAACATTTATAATTAATATGCCTCTTTTTCATGCAATAATGACAAGTTACATGGGGGAGGGTCTTATTTGAGATTGATTCCTTAACAAAAAAATTCTTGTGAGAATTTTGAGAAATTGAAATAGAAGGTGTGGACTTTACAAATAAGCTTTTGTACTTCTTTTCCTTGTAAGTGGGATTAAATCCCAAATCGGCTTTGTCAAAAACACATTTTTGCTTTCCCAAAAGCATATTCAAATTTTGTTCACCTTATGTGAATTTGGCCAAAGTTTTTGTCAAATCTTTAATCTCCTTTTTCCAGTAACCTTTTTTTTTTCTTCAATAAATTCACTAGTAGGTTGATTGGTTGAAACAAGCTTTTCTTTTCTCAAAATTTTATTTTGAGATTTTAAATCATCTAATTGCTTTTTCAACTCCACAATTTCTTTTTCAAGCTCATTTGAAGATTGTGCTTTTGAAACATGTTTTTCATTTCAATTTTCAAATATTCATTTTAGGATTTAAAAATATTTAACTCATTTGAAAGTTTGGAAAAATTCTTTTTAAGAGTTATATATTTAGATCCCAAATTCTCTAACTCCTCAAAAGCACATTGAAGCTCATTATAGTTAGGAGATTCAACAATAGATGTAGGGTTAGAGTTTACCAAATTCTCTTGTGCACCTTCTTGGTCACATGAGTCATCATCGGATGACTCGTTATCATCCCAAGTGGCCTCTTTTGCCATTTTCTCATTCTCATCATCTTCATTTGCAAATCGACACACTCTTTCCTCTTCACAAATTTGGTTAGTAGTAAAATGAAGATTTTCTAAGCATAACCAAATTTCATTTGCATTAGAGCATGAACGAATTCTATTATATAAAATATCATCCAAAGAATTATATAGAATTTTCATAGCTCTAAGATTCAATAGAAAGTTATTTTGATCACTTTTATTCCATTTAATCTTTGGTTTAGGAGAAAAACCATTTTCGACAATGTTCCAAAGATTTTTGTCAAGTGATATAAAATAAATTTCTATTCTCCTCTTCCAATGATCATACTTATGATCTTTCAACGATGGAGGAGTAGTAATGTAATACTCTTCTTGAAATTTTGTTTCCATAGAACTTGACTCAACATTTTGAAATTCATAAACATCATTAGAGTCATTGAAAGAGTAAGAAGTAGAGGTTACCTAATTGTCAATTACCATAAGGCAAAGATTGACAATCGTCTTCATTTGAGTTGTCGTCCGATGATTCACTTTCGGAGCAACTTTGAGTGGCCTTCGTTGCCTTCTTCTTGCGTTTTTCTTTCTTTAGAAACTTTGCGAATTTTTGGGTGATTAAAGCCATATCCTTATCTTCATCACTCTCATGATCTTTGCCCTTTTTCTTTGAGCTTGAGGACTTCAAGGCCATGTCTCCTCTTTTGACTTCCTTTTTCTCGTCTTCTTCGACAAGCACGGCTAACTCCATTTCATGGGTAATGAGAGATCCTATGAGTTGTTCAATTAATAAGTTTGTCAAATCTTTTGCTTCCCGGATAGCCGTGACCTTTGGTTGCCATTGCTTTGGTAAAGCCCTAAGAATTTTCTCAATAATTTCTTCATTAGCATAAACTTTACCAAGATTTTTCAAGCTATTGATGATAGTTGTAAAACGGGTAGACATATCACCAATAAACTCAAAAGGCAACATTTTGAACACTTCATAAGATTGAACAAGCAAATTAATTTTTGACTTTTTGACTTGGCTTGTTCCCTCATGAGTCACTTCAAGTTTATCCCAAATTTCTTTTGCGGATTCGCAAGACGAAATTCTATTGTATTCATTTGGGTCTAAACCGCAATATAATAAATTCATTGCCATGGCATTTAATTTAATGAGTTTCTTATCGACATCATTATACTCATCTTCCGTTTTTAGAATAGAAATACCATTTTCAAATTTTGTTAGAAGATGAGGCCCTTTGACCACTATTTGCCTAAATCAAAATCTTGAGAAATGAAATAGATTCTCATTCTATTTTTCCAATAAGCATAGTTTGAGCCATTAAACATGGTGGTCTATAAGCCGATTGACCCTCATAATAAGAAATGCGAGAAGTGTCGGTTTCCATTTGGCTCTTAATTCAATTTTTTCAAAAACTTTTGAAAATAGAAGAGCCGAAGCTCTGATACCAATTGTTGGCCCAAATATGGAAACCGTAGAGGGGGATGAATAAGGTTTTAGCTGAAAAATAAACCTTTTAAAAATTTAATTACAAATTAAACACAATCACAAACAATTATGTAAAGATAAAAGGGAAGAGAAACTTGCAAACCGAGTTTTCAAGTGGTTCGGCAATCCGCACACCGCGGCCTACGTCCACCCCTCAAGAACACCTCTTAAGGATTCCTTTAATCCGACCTACTTCACGGGTATAGATCAAACCGTTATAAGAGTCTTCAACTCTCCCAAAGAAGAACACCTCTTCTTTGCACACAAGGGTTACTAACCCTCACTATTTACAAATAAATTGGGTACAAAGGATAACTTTCTCTCTAGAGTGGATAATATAATGATAGTTCACACAACAACTCCTTAGTGAGTAGATAATACAAATGAAAGCTCACTACAATTTAATCTCTCAAGAATTACATGCAATTAAAATCTAAAGCAAATTAATTTTTCACTCAAACTAGGGCTCAATTATGAATGATGATTAAACAAGTTGTTTGAATGATTTTCCTTGATTTTCCTCTTGTTCATAACCTTTAAAAACATCACTATATATAGCTTCTTCTTTTTTTTAAAGATTATAGCCGTTGGAAGTGAATGGGGGGGGTGTAAAAACAATTTTGGAGAGTTTAAAAACTAGCCGTTAGTGCATTCTACCCGTTTCAGTCGACTGGATGGAAGGTTCGGTCGACTGGAAAGTTTATAGCAGAGAAGAGACATTCTATGATAATTCCAGTCGACTGAACAGTGCTCCAGTCGACTGAACATTACCTTCGGTCGACTGGACCCTTCAAAAATCAGTCGACTGATTTTCTGCTAGTTTTTGGCAGACTGAACCTCTTCACTAAAACGGTCATAACTCCCTCTACAAAACTCAATTTTGTGATCCGTTTGAAGATTCGGAAACTAGATTTAAGTACCTTTCCAACCATATAAAACTCAACATCTAGTTCTTTACCAATTAGATTAGGTTTGCCTTTAAAGATGACCTATCTATGCAAAGGTCTATGTTTTGAATTAGCCACTTAAAAGCTTTTGTGAAATAAATTTAATTGAGTGGTCTAAGTATGTTTAGGTCCTTGAAAGTATTTAAAGTGTCAAGATTCCTAAATTATAATTAAAGTTACTTGAGCCCCTATGAGTGATTGATCAAAATGCTTACTAGCAAGTCCTATTCTTCAACCAAGGATAAAAATTCTTCAAGTCTTCAAGCTTGATCCTTGTTGAGCTCTATCACTCTTGGACTTCATCATATGCTATCTCATAATCTCAAACAAAGTTAAAACATTTAAGTTCATGAATAGAGAGATTAGCACAATGAAAATGACATGATAATTCATTAGAGTAGAATCATTAAGAACATGCAATTATCACTAGATTTGTTATCATCAAAACATATATAAATAATGCGTTAAATAAATTCAAGGCTAACATAGTTGAAAGCCCATCTCGTTGAAGGCGAGTCTTCAAAATCAAAGCCTAAATCAAGTTCTAAATGAGGCAAGAGGAAGTCTACATACAACGGATCTAAGGATCGTGATTCCAAGAAGATTAAAGGAAATTGTTGGGAATGTGAAATACCCGGACTTCGTGCTAACAAGTGTCGAAAAAAGAAAGGATCTAATGGAGGAACCAAGAAGTCCAATCAAGCTAACATGATGGAGACCGACGATCTTGCGGCGGTGGTCATGCATGGAAACTTGTGTGGTGACCGACTCTAAGGGTTAGTGGATAGACACCGAGGCCACTAAACACATTTGTGAAGATAAAAACATGTTTTCTCCCTACACAAAGGTGGACAGTGGTGATAAGCTTTTTATTGGCAATGTCGTGGCTTCAACCGTTGAAGGCAAGGGAAATATGATAATTAAGTTCACTTTCGGAAAAGAAATAACCCTCCTAGATATGCTACATGTTCCAGAAATTCGCAAGAATTTGGTGTCCAAATCTATGCTAAGCAAGAAAGGATTCAAGCTAGTCTTCGAATCCAATAAATTTGTTTTAACTAAGGGTGGAATTTTAGGAAAGGGTTACCTTAATGAAGGGCTCTTCAAGATTAATTGTACTCCTAAAATTATTAGTAATGAGAATGCTATAGCTTCTTCTTATAATGTTGAGTTATGTTCATTGTGGCATTCTAGATTAGGACATGTGAATTTCAAATACATACATAAAATGGTTAATCTAGGATTATTGCCTAAATTTGAAATTGACAACTCACAAAAATGTGAAACATGTGTAGAATCAAAATTTGCTAGAAAGCCATTTAAATCCATAGATATAACAAGTAAATTACTAGACTTAATTCATACCGACATATGTGATTTAAAACTAACTCCAACGAGAGGTGGATAGAAATACTTTGTTACATTTATAGATGATAGTAGTAGATATTGTTATGTTTACTTACTTAGTTCTAAGGATGAAATAATGGACATGTTTAAGACATATAGAGCTGAAATTAAAAATCAATTATCTAGAACAATAAAATGAGTTAGATAGGATAAAGGAGGTGAATATGATTAAACTCCACTAGCCGAGTATTGTGCTAATGATGGGATTATTCATGAAACCACTGTGCCGTATACACTACAACAAAATGGTGTAACTGAGAAGAAAAATAGAACCCTCAAAGAAATGGCAAATGCTATGCTAAATAGATCGGGTGTGCCACACAACTTGTGGGGGGGATGTCATTCTTACGGCGAATGTAATTCTTAATAGAATTCCACATAAGAAGACTAATAAGTCTCCTTATGAAGTTTGGAAAGGAAGAGTACCCTCGTATAAAAAGCTCAAAGTGTGGGGGTGTCTAGCTAAGGTACACGTTCCGCTCCCTAAATGAACGAAACTAGGACCTAAGACTGTAGATTGTGTAGTTATCGATTATGGTAATAATAGTGCTGCATATCGATTCCTTGTGGTTAAGTCCGAAAATATAGACATTCGTGTCAACACATTCATGAAATCGGTAGATGTTGAGTTCTTTGAAAACATCTTTCCTTTTAGGGAAGGAAGACAAAATTTAGCGCCTAAAAGAAGTATAGAGATTTCTTCAAGTTCTAAGAATGGCAAAGAAATCAAAGTTGCTCCTAGAAAGAGCAAAAGAGCTAGGAAATCTACTTCTTTGGACCGAATTTTGTGACACTAGTTAGCATAGGTAAATCTCAGACCTTTCACGAGGCTATGAGTACACCAGAACCCCTTATTGGCAAGAAGCGGTAAATAGTGAGGTAGACTCCATTATACAAAACCATACATGGAAGTTGGTTGACTTACCTCCAAGTAGTAAACCAACTGATTGCAAATGAATTTTTAAGAAGAAACTCAAAGCCAATGGTACCATAGATAAGTACAAAGCTGGACTAGTCGCAAAAGGCTATAGACAAAAAGAGGGAATAGATTTCTTTGATAATTATTCCCTGGTTACTAGGATTAGTTCTATTAGGATGGTAATTCGCTATAGTCGTCGTCTATAATCTAGAATTACATCAAATGGGTGTAAAAATTACGCTCCTTAATGGAGATCTAGATGAGGAGATCTATATGGAACAACCAGAAGGGTTTGTTATAAAGGGACAAGAACATAAAGTGTGTCGACTTATTAAGTCTCTTCATGGTTTGAAACAACCTCCAAAACAATGGCATGAGAAATTTGACCACACCATGATCGCAAATGGTTTTAAAATTGATGAATGCGATAAATGTGTATATGTCAAGGAATTTAAAGATTCATATGTTATTATTTGTTTGCATGTTGACGACTTACTTATTACGGGAACGAATAAAAAAGTAATCAACGAAACTAAGAAAATGCTAAGGTCAAGCTTTGACATGAAGGACATGGGTAAAGCAAATGTTATTCTTGGTATACAAGTGAGACAAACTTTCGAAGGATATCTTCTCACACAGTCACATTATGTTGAGAAAATATTAAAGAAGTTTGGACAATTGGATGGCAAGTCGGTTGTAACACCGTTTGATGCCAATTGTAAGTTGAGGAAGAATATGGGTGAAAGCATGTCTCAACTTGAAAATTCGCAAGCAATAGGGAGTTTGATGTATATTATGAATTATACACGTTCGGATATTACATATTCGGTGGAAAGGCTTGCTAGATACACTAACAATCCGGGTAAAGATCATTGGGACACTATTATGAGAGTGTTAAGATATCTAAAGCATACCATGAACTATGGTTTTCACTACACACGATACCCACCCGTGGTAGAGGGATATTCAGATGCGAATTGGACTTCAAATAGTCAAGAGACTAAGCCTACAAGTTGGTATATATTCACTTTAGGTGGAGCTGTAATTTCTTGGAAATCTACTAAGCAAACGTGTATAGCACGTTCGACGATGGAATCGAAGTTCATAGCCTTAGACAAGGCAGGTGAGAAAGTCGAAGGGCTCGGAACTTCCTAGAAGATATACCGTTATGGCCAAATCGGTAACGACTTCTGTAGCTAAGAATGTCGTGTATAATGGCAAGTTAAGACACATAAGAAGGAGACACAACACAATCAAACAGTTGCTCTCTAGTGGTGAAATCACGATTGACTATGTCAAATCAAAGGAAAACATTGCGGATACTCTTACGAAAGGATTGCCTAGAGATCAAGTTCAATATATGACGAAAGGAATGGGCCTAAAGTCAAGACTTTGAACAACCTGGAGGAAACCTAACCTAGCTGGCTGGAGATCCCAAGATCTAGGTTCAATAGGAAAACTAGTTAGGAAAGTTTATAGTATAACCACACATTCATTGTGGCATCATTCATGTATATTGTTCAAGTGTGTAATAAAAATTTGTTGAGTTTATGTACTTGCATTTAATGATATTGATGAGTAATGATAGTACTCTAAATTGGTATCTCCTATATGAGAATGGAAGTGGGGTCGCTTCTATGAGAACTTCAAAGGCTTGGTTCTCTAAGAGTTCTCATGAATAAGGATCTTGTTCAGGACCAAAATGAACACAACCGAATGAATTAATATGTATAAGGATATGTGGTTGTTATCTAGTGTTGGTTTATACTAAAAGGTTGAACAGTTCAATACTTAATGTATACTGCGTCACCGAGTAAATCCTGTAGATATTCACTAAGGGAAGGTTCAAGTCCAAAAGACACTCTCCTAATGCATAGTATGTCCATGAATTGCTTTCGTAATTTTATTGTATTTCATTTTTGTTTAGTTAACCATAATCATTCACATATGGGGGATTGTTAGATTCAAGGTGTGAATGGGAGCTTATGAAAGCTCAAGGGAATCGTTAGGATCTGTCACACTCTGGAGTAGCAAAAATAGGGAAATTTTAAAATTTCCTATGTGGACTCATCGAATGACTTGATTGAAAGCCGTCATGTCCTCTAATACTATAAACAACATGAAAATAAAGGGGAGAAAGCTAATCATAACTTATACTTTAATCTTAACAATTTAAACGATTAAAAACATCGGTCCCAGTACTAATACAATAGACTATTATAAATACACGATGCTGACATCTATTTTTGGTCTTTAGTCTAGCTCTACACTTCCAGTGTTCCTTAGCAACTTACTCTCAAGACTAAATTGTCCTCTATAAGGAAATCTGGACATCGGATGTCCAAGCGTAACATGCCGTCAGCTTTGCAACAAAGCTGAGTGGGCATTCATAACTATATTCACTACCAATATACATATACTAACTACTCATTTCATGTTATTACTTTGCACCTTAGGATGTGGTTAGTCCATTGTATATTAACGTCACTCACACGGACATAGCAAAGGTATCAACAAACATGTGATGCAATTACTAAACATCCACCATTAACATATTAACGGAATTAATACAATTTATAAAATGCTTATCTATTTCGTAATCATTTCTCATCTCCATTATGCTCGTGCATGAAAAAGTGTACTCAATGAACCCAACCTAAACTCTAGGTTATGAAATCCCACAACTAATGCAAATCCATAACGTCGGGTTATAAAACCCATAATGAAAACATACTCTGAACTTGCTTCATAATACAAATCATGCTTCCACAATAAATTCTGATACTCATTTCATACTTCATTTTGTCACGACCCATGGGCAATGGCACTGGGGTGCATATCTCCACTTAATCCAAAATAGCGCATCGGTAGAATTGGCTCGATCGTCTATACCCTCGCTAGTGAATCACCACCAGATGAGTTATACATCAGAATACTAATTGCGAATAGGCAATCATGACGGCAAAGGCACGTATCATGTGTACCATCCCGGTACTGCTCACCAAGATAAACGACACGTTAGTAACTAACTAACGTATAATATAAGCACAACGGTAAACTCACACAACGTGTGTACTATCTATGACAAACTCCCTCAGATGACTAGTACGTTAGAGCGCCAACTGCTAAGCAGTACGATGGCAATGCTCACTCAAGCGCATGTACCATCTCCGGCATTTTACACGGACGACTGGCATAATAGTATCTCTAACTATTCTCTTACTATCATAATCACAATCACAACATTCTGTACCTCAAACATACTGTCTCGTTATCACGTATCTTTATCATCTCAAAAGATTTCCAAATCATAACAATTCATGACTCATGATACAAGTATAACACCCACATTTGTGTTATTGCATTTGCATTACATTGTCATGCATGATAATGTGATGTGACGTGTCTTATGACACTTGGTTGAGTGAGTTTTGACTCACGAGTTGATTTGGGTGTCTGTATTAGAGAACCCTTTGAAACTGTTGTGATTGAGGATTTATTATTTGTGAAGTCTCTCCGAGTATGAGACGGTCACTGTGGAACATTTTAAATGTTTATCTGAAAATAAATGTTTACCTGTGTATTTCAATATCTGTATTATTTTCTGTTTTAGAATTTATATCTGTTGTTAGTTTTAGTATCCTGGTGAGAACGAATGAACACGCTATTAATTTGGTAGGCTAATTAGCAACTTCGGAAACGTCATATAGAAATTCGTATTTTAGCGACCAAACGAAACTTAGTCGAAAACTTTTATAATTTTGAGTTTTCACTCATAAAGCTATGAATAAGCTGTATAGAAAGTTTCAGAGACTGATTAGGAGTTTTGAAAACTCGTGGGGAGGTAAACGTAATTCCCCGAGAATGTTGCCTATATATAGATAGAGATGAACTTAGATTTTTCATAACTTCTAACCTAATTCCAAAAGGAGGCCAAAAAGGGGGCTAGAGGGAGATTTTGTTGCTTCAAGCTTTGCGACGCCAAACGATGACCTTCCGTCAGTTTGTTTTCTCCCAGATTTCATATTCGAGCTCCTCGAGGTAAGAGCTTCGTTTTGATACCTATTAGGGCCTGTTTGGCTAAGTTTTTCGAAAAGTTATTTTTTAGATTTTTTTATAAAAGTTGATAAATGGAATTCTGATCCATAGGAATTGTACTAGACGGATTTCTGCACGTTCTTTGTGCACGGGTTTTCTTCAGATTGAATTATAGGAGCGTTATTTGGAGGTGAGTGGCTCAACTATGTTTTTGGAATGATTTCTTGACATGTATTCATGTTTTGTGTGAATAGCACGTATTAATTCTTAGAGATATATTGTGTAGTTCATATTGGGCATTTATATTGATAAGTAGGCTCAATAGCACGGTGATATGTTTTGATTACCGCGAGTATAGTGATATGTATTTGAGCATGTTAAGTTGCTTATGTGGGTCAGAAGGAGCACGTGGTCACCGTGCCATTTTTGTGGACCCGATATAGGCATTAAGGTCGCACGATTGAAGAGAAGAATCGTGGGTCTTACCCTTTCGCGTGGACTTATTGGCGAGGAGTCGCGGATTGGGAGTATAGACGGGCACGTGAGTCTCCAGAGACTAATATGAAATGTAGAGATGTGAATGCGGACATGTTTATCATTCATGTGCATATGTTGTTTTATTCACTAAGCTTTAGCTTAAACAAATCGAAATATGTGTGGTTATTCAAATAACCATTGCAGGTGTTAATGCTGGCGAGGAATCGCAGAAGTGAGCACGAGGGTTGGGAGTTCGCTTGGGAAGCAACTTGAATGTTAACCTTGTAGTTTTGGAACAATAGGATGTTGTAATAAGAATTTTATCGTTTTAACTTATGTTTAACTTCGTATGATAGAATGGATTTTAAATCGTTGTAATGGACTATAACATGTTGTAATCCTGCTTTAGAAATGTTTTAATACAGCTAGGATTACTTTGGTTTGAGTTTGGATGGAGTGGTTGATCATTGGTGAAAGTTAGAAAGCTTTTAAACTTGAAATTCTGCAGAATGGGCTGCTGCCAGAGGAGTAGTCGACGGGGTAGTCGACAAGGCAGTCGACGGGATAGTGCAGTTAACTATTTTCCCCTTATTCTGGTAAAAGCAATCGACAGGGCAGTCGACTGGGCAGTCGACGGGGCAGTGCTGTTCAACTATTTTTCTTATTTTGGTAAAAGCAGTCGACTGGACCCCAGTCTCAGTCGACTGGAATTGCTATTAAACCCTTTTGAAAACTCTCTGCCGTCCTCAGTCGACGGAGCAGTCGACTGAGCAGTCGACTGAACCTCTGGTTTTAAAAATGTGTTTTGTTTTTCCGCTGCGTGTGTTCTTCAAACCTAATTTTGGGAACGTTAATGAATTGGGTTAGCCTCGGTGGCGTGCCACGGGCTTCGGTTCCGCTATTGTGGGACCGGGCTGTGACATTTAGTGGTATCAGAGCATAAGTTTAGAGCCTTGGGAACGAGTGACGCTATATATGCTGAGTGACGTTGAGTGGAGTGTGTAATTGTGAAGATAATTGTTATCATTGTAGAAATGCTTCATGTGTTAGCATTTGTTGATTGTGATGAACTGTGCACATATATCTATATTGTGGCATAGCATGCATGATCATTATGCATTGAACTCAACAGGGGAATATTTGAAACATTATGGCTGATCCACCAAGAGAATTGTCACCGCATTCGCGGATGGACCAAATAGTAAATATGGTGGGAAATTTCATACAAGCGGTAAGTGAAAGAGAACAGATGAACGTTCAGCCTCCATCAGTGGAAATTTGTTATGTCAATGCACCACCGGCACCGCGACCTCAACACACAATCGTGGAGCAGTTTCATAAACGGAAATCGACTCTATATTATGGGCAAGTTGACATAGACTTGGCCGATCATTCGATGATGGACATGGAAAGACATTTTCGTCAAGTAACATGTACCGATGAGGAGAAAATTTTATGCGCATCCGATACGTTGATGGGCGAAGCATTGGATTGGTGGAACAACGTGCTTGAACAAGGGAAGCCAACCACGTGGGAAGCATTTAAAGAAGAATTCAACAAACGTTTCTTTCCGCAATCTGCTTATACTCAGAAATGCCAAGAGTTTGTGAGTTTGGTTCAGGGAGATATGACCGTGGGTGAGTATGTTTCTCGTTTCAATGCCTTGTTATGATTTGGGAAGACTACCGTTCCGACTGATAGGGATAAAGCTCGTAAGTTTGAGGAAGGGCTTAGAGAGAATATCCGTGGCCGTGTGGACATGTTGCAACACCCAACCATTTCTCTAGTCGAGGAAGCCGCCCGTATAGCTGAGAAGAGTGTCGACCGATATTGACAAGGGCAACAAGGAAAGAGACCCAATGACAATAGGGGCAAGAGCCAAGGGAATGCGAAGAAACCGTTCACGCAAGGTTCAGGATCATATATGAGTAGCCAAGGAGGGAGTACGTTCATGGGGGACTCGAGACCGTTGTGTCCAACATGTAATCAGCAACACAGAGGAACTTGCTACCAATTGAGCACCTGTTACTTCTGCAAGCAGTTAGGACACATATCCCGAAATTGTCCTTTGAATACAAACTCGACCGCACCAAATACCTTTTCAAATACGAAGAGCTACAACCCAGAGATGAGGGGAAAATGTTTTGACTGTGGACAACTGGGACACATAGCGAAGAATTGCCCGAGTAAGGGACAACCGGGAATGAGTACCGGGGCATCGAGTGTGCCAAGCGGATCAAGGGTAGAACCTCGAGTGGATAAAGGGAAAGGAGTCGCGCAACAATAAGGACGATACTTCCAGCTCAGGCTGGGGAATACGGATGATACCGTCGTATCAGGTATTCTTCCTATTTGTTCGTATCCTGTACTTATACTTATGGATTCTGGTTCAACGCATTCATTCGTATCACGTGATTTTGTTAAGCATTTAACTATTAAGTCAAAACCGCTAGGATATGACTTGTGTGTATCATTGCCTAGTAGTGAACCACTAGTTACTTCTTCAATATTTAAGTCATGTGAGATCAAGATAGGTGATAAAGTCTTGAGCGTTGATTTGATTCCGTTGACGGTGAATTGCTTTGATGTTATCTTGGGTATGGATTGGTTGTCGGTTAATCAAGCCAAAATCGATTGTGAACAGAAACGGGTTAGTTTCTATCTGTCAGGGCGAGAAGAGTTTACTTTTTAGGGTAAGGGAGTGATCGTACCGCTGTACTTGATATCAGCGATTCAAGCAAGTAAGATGTTGAAGAAGGGTTGTTCGGGTTTCTTATGTTCAATTATCGACGCGAGAGTTCTTGGACCACTAATAGAAAACATTTCAGTAGTTCGAGAATTTCCAGATGTTTTTCCCGATGAGTTATCCGACGTATTGATTGAAAGAGAGCTTGAGTTCACAATAGAAGTAGTACCAGGGTCACAACCGGTATCCAAAGCACCGTACCGAATGGCACCGATAGAGTTGAAAGAATTGAAAGTTCAGTTACAAGAACTACTTGAGAAGGGTTTTATCCGACCGAGTGTTTCGCCGTGGGGAGCTCCAGTCTTGTTTGTGAAGAAGAAAGATGGAACGATGCGTATGTGCATCGACTACCGAGAGTTGAATAAGTTGACCGTTAAGAACAAGTATCCGTTGCCGCGAATAGATGACTTGTTTGATCAGTTACAAGGGGCCCAGGTATTTTCGAAGATCGACTTGAGATCTGGTTACCATCAGTTGAAAGTCAAAGAGGAAGATGTTGAGAAGACAGCTTTCATGACTCGATATGGTCACTTTGAATTTCTGGTTATGCCATTTGGAGTGACTAATGCACCAGCTGCTTTCATGGACTTGATGAACCGTGTTTTCAAAGATTATTTAGATGAGTTCGTTATCGTGTTCATAGATGACATCTTAATCTACTTCAAAAGCGTAGAAGATCACGAGCATCATTTACGATTAGCTTTGCAACGATTGCGTGAAAAGAGATTATTCGGCAAATTGAAGAAGTGTGAGTTTTGGTTGACCGAGATAGCTTTTCTTGGACATATAGTGTCGGCAAAGGGAATTTCTATAGACCCTCAGAAGATAGAAGCAGTTACCAACTGGGCGAGGCCAACGAATGTGACAGACATCAGAAGTTTCCTAGGATTAGCTGGGTATTATCGGAGATTTGTAAAAGACTTTTTACGTATAGCAATGCCGATGACGCAGTTAATGAGGAAAGATATTGCTTTTGTATGGAGTCCAGAATGTGAAGAAAGTTTTCAAGAGTTGAAGAGCCGACTAGTGAAAGCACCAATATTAGCCGTTCCGTCAGGGACTGAAGGATTTATTATTTACAGTGATGCTTCATATAGAGGTTTAGGTTGCGTTCTTATGCAAGGTGATAAAGTTATTGCATATGCGTTGAGACAACTTAGACCGCACGAGAAGAATTATCCAACACATGATCTAGAATTGGCCGCCGTGATTTTTGCATTGAAGATTTGGCGCCATTACCTATACGGGGAGAAATGTGAGATCTATACGGATCACAAGAGTTTGAAGTACCTGTTTACACAACGAGATTTGAACATGAGGCAGAGGAGATGGTTAGAGTTGATGAAGAACTATGACTTGTCAATTCAGTATCATCCGGGCAAGGCAAATGTCGTCGCCGATGCTCTTTGTCGCAAAGTACCAACCAATACCGCATCAGTTTTGACTTCTCAGAAAGAATTGATAAGAGATATGGAGAACTTAGAACTTGAAGTGATACCGAGGATTGAAAGTGGCTTGATGTTGACGATGGTGGCACAACCACTCTTGATTCACGAGATCGCAGAGAAACAACTTCAAGACGTGGCTTTGAAGAAGATTTATGATGAGATTCCAATGGGCAAACAACCGGGATTCACGTTTGAGAACAATGTGTTGAGATTGAGGGGTAGAATTTGTGTACCTAGTGAGAAAGAGTTGAAGCGAAACATCCTAGAGGAAGCACACAACACAAAGTATACCGTTCACCCGGGAAGCACAAAGATGTATAGAGACTTGAGACATGTTTATTGGTGGCCGGGAATGAAGAGAGAAATAGCACGCTATGTTTCATGATGTACGAGTTGTCAACAAGTAAAGGCCGAACGCCAAGTACCCTCGGGATTATTACACCCGTTACCGATAGCCGAGTGGAAATGGGAGCACATAACAATGGATTTTGTTAGTGGGTTTCCGAGGTCGAAGAGATCAAATACTATTATTTGGGTGATTGTTGACCGTTTGACGAAGTCGTCGTACTTCCTACCACTTCGAACAACTAAGCCAATGACGTTAGCTAAGTTGTATATTCGCAAAATTTTGAGACTACATGGTATTCCAGTTTCTATCATTTCGGATAGGGATAGTAGTTTTACATCAAAGTTTTGGAGAGCCTTGCAAGAAGCAATGGGTACCAAATTACACTTTAGTACCGCTTTTCATCCTCAGACCGATGGTCAATCAGAGAGAGTAATCCAGATTTTGGAAGACATGCTTAGGCTATGTGTACTTGATTTTCAAGGTGATTGGGAAGACCACCTACCGTTAATTGAGTTCGCGTATAACAACAGTTTTCAGTCGAGTATTGGAATGGCTCCTTATGAAGCTTTATATGGTCGTGTATGTCGTTCACCAATTAGTTGGACAAAGGTAGGAGAAAGAAAGATTGAAGGGCCAAAAATTGTACAAGAAACGACGGATAAGATAAAACTAATTAGACAACGGTTACTGACAGCTCAGAGTAGGTATAAGAGTTATGCCGACAAGCGTAGACGACCGTTGGAATTTGACGTAGGAGACTTGGTGTATTTGAAGGTGTCACCTTCAAAGGGAATAACCAGATTTGGTAGATACGGGAAACTCAATCCGAGATATGTAGGACCTTTTGAAATCATTGGAAAGGTTGGACCCGTAGCTTATCGTTTGGACTTACCGAGCGAGTATGCTCAAGTTCATAACGTGTTTCATGTATCGTTGTTACGCAAACAATTAGTAGAAGATAGAGATCAAGTGATGACTCCGACATCGAGTGAGATTCAGAGTGATTTAACGTATGTCGCATATCCGGTAGAGATCTTAGACCGGAAGGATCAAGTCTTACGAAATAAAGTAATATCGAAAGTGAAAGTATTATGGCGTACCCAAACTACGGAAGAGATGACGTGGGAGATAGAAGATGAGATGCGTACTCAGTATCCGCACCTTTTTGAGACAAGAGGTACAAGTTTGGGGACAAGCTTCTTTTAAGGGGGAGAGTATTATAACACCCACATTTGTGTTATTGCATTTGCATTACATTGTCATGCATGATAATGTGATGTGACGTGTCTTATGACACTTGGTTGAGTGAGTTTTGACTCACGAGTTGATTTGGGTGTCTGTATTAGAGAACCCTTTGAAACTGTTGTGATTGAGGATTTATTGTTTGTGAAGTCTCTCCGAGTATGAGACGGTCACTGTGGAACATTTTAAATGTTTATCTGAAAATAAATGTTTACCTGTGTATTTCAATATCTGTATTATTTTCTGTTTTAGAATTTATATCTGTTGTTAGTTTTAGTATCCTGGTGAGAACGAATGAACACACTATTAATTTGGTAGGCTAATTAGCAACTTCGGAAACGTCATATAGAAATTCGTATTTTAGAGACCAAACGAAACTTAGTCGAAAACTTTTATAATTTTGAGTTTTCACTCATAAAGCTATGAATAAGCTGTATAGAAAGTTTCAGAGACTGATTAGGAGTTTTGAAAACTCGTGGGGAGGTAAACGTAATTCCCCGAGAATGTTGCCTATATATAGATAGAGATGAACTTAGATTTTTCATAACTTCTAACCTAATTCCAAAAGGAGGCCAAAAAGGGAGCTAGAGGGAGATTTTGTTGCTTCAAGCTTTGCGACGCCAAACGACGACCTTCCGTCAGTTTGTTTTCTCCCAGATTTCATATTCGAGCTCCTCGAGGTAAGAGCTTCGTTTTGATACCTATTAGGGCCTGTTTGGCTAAGTTTTCCGAAAAGTTATTTTCTAGAATTTTTCATAAAAGTTGATAAATGGAATTCTGATCCATAGGAATTGAACTAGACGGACTTCTGCACGTTCTTTGTGCACGGGTTTTCTTCAGATTGAATTATAGGAGCGTTATTTGGAGGTGAGTGGCTCAACTATGTTTTTGGAATGATTTCTTGACATGTATTCATGTTTTGTGTGAATAGCACGTATTAATTCTTAGAGATATATTGTGTAGTTCATATTGGGCATTTATATTGATAAGTAGGCTCAATAGCACGGTGATATGTTTTGATTACCGCGAGTATGGTGATATGTATTTGAGCATGTTAAGTTGCTTATGTGGGTCAGAAGGAGCACGTGGTCACCGTGCCATTTTTGTGGACCCAATATAGGCATTAAGGTCGCACGATTGAAGAGAAGAATCGTGGGTCTTACCCTTTCGCGTGGACTTATTGGCGAGGAGTCGCGGATTGGGAGTATGGACGGGCACGTGAGTCTCCGGCGACTAGTATGAAATGTAGAGATGTGAATGCGGACATGTTTATCATTCATGTGCATATGTTGTTTTATTCACTAAGCTTTAGCTTAAACGAATCGAAATATGTGTGGTTATTCAAATAACCATTGCAGGTGTTAATGCTGGCGAGGAATCGCAGAAGTGAGCACGAGGGTTGGGAGTTCGCTTGGGAAGCAACTTGAATGTTAACCTTGTAGTTTTGGAACAATAGGATGTTGTAATAAGAATTTTATCGTTTTAACTTATGTTTAACTTCATATGATAGAATGGATTTTAAATCGTTGTAATGGACTATAACATGTTGTAATCCTGCTTTAGAAATGTTTTAATACAGCTAGGATTACTTTGGTTTGAGTTTGGATGGAGTGGTTGATCATTGGTGAAAGTTAGAAAGCTTTTAAACTTGAAATTCTGCAGAATGGGCTACTGCCAGAGGAGTAGTCGACGGGGCAGTCGACGGGATAGTGCAGTTAACTATTTTTCCCTTATTATGGTAAAAGCAGTCGACGGGGCAGTCGACGGGGCAGTCGACTGGGCAGTCGATGGGGCAGTGCTGTTCAACTATTTTTCTTATTTTGGTAAAAGCAGTCGACTGGACCCCAGTCTCAGTCGACTGGAATTGCTATTAAACCCTTTTGAAAACTCTCTGCCGTCCTCAGTTGACGGAGCAGTCGACTGAACCTCTGGTTTTAAAAATGTGCTTTGTTTTTCCGCTGCGTGTGTTCTTCAAACCTAATTTTGGGAACGTTAATGAATTGGGTTAGCCTCGGTGGCGTGCCACGGGCTCCGATTCCGCTATTGTGGGACCGGGCTGTGACAACAAGAATCTCAATTGCATCGATTTCCAATTCCCAAGACTCCCAATTACTTTGACTCCTGACCTCAGGTGATCAGAGTCACTGACATTGACTGGTGTGTACTAACACCGTGATGTGATATTCGATTACATGATTCTTGATAACATAATTACGTTAGGCAAGACATATAGATAAAACCCTTAACATGCTCTTTATTCTCATTAGCGCTTTTAGACATGGTTATCAAAGCGATAATGACAACGTGTTTACATAACCAACATTGACATATATAAAATGTACAAATTTACGTTCGTAATCAATTATCCCTCATAACACATACATGGCTACAGTATTTCACATATAGTTCTTCTCTTTTATTTTTTATAAATATGGGGTATTCAGCCAAAGGCCTATATAATCTATGGAATAAAATTTAAAGCCCAAGGCCCAAACCACTAGTTTCTAAACTCTCGCCAATGATAAAAAGACAAAAATAACCCTCTCTCTCCATAAACCTAACATACGAGAGTGAAAATCAAAACCAAGAAATGAAAAATCGTGATGGAGGTGACGTGGTAGTGGAGTTGCTGCGATTGTAGACGGAGGTGGCGATGCTGATGGTGGTGCTGCGATGGGTGATGGATGTGACGATGGCAAGTGGTGTTGTTACGATAGTGATGGAGGTGACGTGGTGGTGGAGGTGCTCCGATTGTAGATGGAGGTGACGATGGTGGTGGTGATGGTGGTGCAATGGTAGTAGTAGTGGTGATGCAATGGTGGTAGTGGTGGTGTTATGATGGTGGTGGTGATGACAACGGTAATGGAGGTGATGATGGTGTGATGTCGACGACGAGGGTGACAGCGACGACAACAGTAATGACAACGATGATAGCAACGGTGATGGTGGCGCAGCATGGTGGTGGTAGTGGTAGTAGTGATGGTGGTGGTGGTGGTGGTGGTGGTGGTGGTGGTGCTCCGATGGTGGTGGTAGTGCTACAAAATTATCTATTTTAGAAAACAGATAATATTATCTATTTTCAAACACAGATAATATTGTGGTGCTGCTTGTGGTGGTCGTGGTGGTGTTGTGATGGCAGTGGTTTGTGAATCGTGCTATTATGGTGGTGGTGGTAGTGGTGGCGGAGCGGTGGTGGTGGTGGTGGTGGTGGTGGTGCAAAATTATCTATTTTAAAAAATAGATAATATTATCTGTTTTCAAAAACAAATAATATTGTGGTGCTTGTGGTGGTCTTGGTGGTGCTATGATAGCGGTGGTTTGTGAACTGTGCTGTTATGGTAGTAATGATAGTGGTAGTGGTGGTGGTGCAGAGGTGGTGATGGTGGTGGAGCTCCGATGGTGGTGGTGGTGGTGCTGCAAAATTATCTATTTTAGAAAACAGATAATATTATTTGTTTTCAAAAATAGATAATATTGTGGTATTGCTGGTGGTGGTCGTGGTGGTGCTGTGATGGCAGTGGTTGTGAACTATGATGTTATAGGGGTAGTGGTGGTAGTGGTGGTGGTGGTGGTGCAGTGGTGGTGGTGCTCTGATGCTAATGGTGATGGTGGTGGTGGTGGTAGTGGTGGTGGTGGTGCTGCAAAATTATCTATTTTCGAAAACAGATAATATTGTCAAATAGATAATATTATCTGTTTTCAAAAACAGATAATATTGTGGTGCTGCTGGTACTGGTAATGGTTGTGGTGGTGTTGTGATAGTGGTGGTTGTGAGCTGTGCTATTATGGGTGCGGTGGTGGTGGTGGTGGTGGTGGTGGTAGTGATGATGATGGTGATGTCAGTGGTGGTGGTGACGACGATGGTGATGGTGATAACAGATAAAATTATCTATTAAGCAACAGAACTTTGTTATGAAACAGATAATATTATCTGTTTTGAACCAGATAACCAAGGAAAAAGAACTGCTCATCTACGAAGATGACGAGGAAGAAGAAAATGATGATGAAAATGAAGAAGAAGAATAAGAAGATGATGAAAATAGAATGTAAAAAAGTATACTTGCTACTGAAAAACACATACCATTACTATTATGTTGTTTGATTTGCTCTATATCAAATGAGGTCTCTATTTACCTGTTCAGGAAAACATATAATATTATTTGCTGTGTACAACTTTATTAACATACAAATGCTTTATCTCTTGCACATTATTGGTAGCTTTATCTGTTCTACATTATACAATTTTTCTTTTTGCAATGCTAATTATCTGTACAACTTATGTTTTCTGTAATTTGTTGACAAATTTTAATAAATACTAATATTATCTGTAGGGCAACGGAATTCTGTTGTGAAACAGATAATATTATCTGTTTTGAACTATATAATATTATCTGTTGTGAACCAGACAACTTTATCTGATGTACATTATAGATAAATATATATGTTCTAATTAACAACTGAAACTCTTGTACACAACAAACAACATTATATGTTGTTCATATCATATTCTCTGTTGTGCATTACAAATTCTCATATTATCTATTAGTATATTTTGACAGGTAAAATCCGTGAACCAAAAAAGCTTAAATTAAGGCTCAAAATGAGATGTTTTTATAAAATTGCGAGTGAACTACATAGATCTTGAAAAAATAAATGAAAGAAATCCCAAAAGACCAAAAGATGAGAAAGTTATGGCCATTTTAAGTTGATTTTTTCCAAACAGATAATATTATCTGTTGAGCATGACAGATAATATTGTATATCTGTAAAATTGTCAGCTTTGATAATATAATCTGTTGAGCATGACAGATAATAACATCACAATGGTGCTGTTATGCGGTGGTGGTGCAAAATTTTCTATTTTCGAAAACATATAATATTGTCAAAACAGATACTATTGTGGTGCTAGTGGTGATCATGGTGGTGATGTGATGAAGCAGTCAACAAGGAAGAGTGAAGAAGAAGAAGAAGAAGAAGACCGAAGAAGAAAAATTATTAGAACCAAAAATGAAGAAGATAACGATGAAGAGAGTGAAGAAGAATAAGAAGAAGTTTATAACAGAAAATATTTCTGTTTTTGCCACTTTATAATAGATTAAATTACATGTTTTGTCACTTTATAACAGATAATCCAGTCTCTTTTATCATTTTATAACAAAAATAGATAATATTATCTGTCCCAGACAGATTAAATTAAACAGATAATATTATTTGTCTAGATCATAATATTTGTTTTCTCTATATGTGGCTTAAAATTATCAGTTTTTCAAAATTTAGCAGCTCCAACACATAAGTCTTGACAAAATGCATGAAATCAAAAAAAAATTCACCAAAAAGACCAAAAAAATATTATGGTAGTTTGCAAACAGATAATGTTATCTGTTTGACCAATAGAAGTAACATTATTTGTATGTATGTATATACATCTTCTTCTTTAGGTTCGGGTGCAACACCCCCAATAGTTGTACTTGTGTTTCAATTGTACTTTATGTTCTTCACTCCAAAAGTCAGGACATTTCACCACTTTGTTATCATGAAGTGAATTTGTGCATACCTCATTGTTTTAAAACGTGGTAAAAAAAAGTGGTGAAATTTCACCACTTTCATGAAACAACACATAGTCGCGAAATTTTACCACTTTCAATTTGTACTTTATGTTCTTCACTCAATAAAGTCATGAAGTGTTTTTGTGCATACATTTCTATTTTAAAAGGTGCTCAAAAGTATGGTGAATTTTTATTTATTATTTTTTTTTTATCAAAGTTGGTGAAATTATGATTGTGATAATGAATTTCATAAATTTCACAAGTTTTGACATCTAGAATTAGAAGTGGTGAAATTTCACCACTGTTTTAAAATGTGCTCAAAATAGTGGTAAAACTTCACCACTTTTGGAATGTGGTGACATTTTTGTTTATCAAAGTTGGTGAAATTATGATTGTGGTAATGAATTTCATAAATTTCACAAGTTTTGACATTCAAAATTAGAAGCGGTGAAATTTCACCACTGTTTTAAAAGTTGGTGACATTTTATCACATTCACATTTCTAGATTATTCTCAGCATCAAATCTTGAATGTGTTGAAATTTGTGTTTATCAAAGTAGTGAAATTATGATTGTGGTCAAGAATTTTATAAACTTCACATGTTTTGACATCCGGAATTAGAAGAGGAGAAATTTCACCACTTTGTTACCATACAAGATGAACGTGCATCACAATTTTTTTCGCCAAATTTGAATATTATGATGAAACGTAAGCATCACAAAATTTTCAGATTCATATCCAACTATACTTTGTCATATACAAACAAAATATTACAACTGATTTGTCCAACTATCCAACTATTCTTTGTCATATACAAACAAAAAATTACAACTGATTTGACTCCAACTTTATCCAACTATCCATTTATATCAATTGCTAAAAAACTCGGCCATAAAAACTGTCACACCCCAACCCACCCCAGGCGGATTAGGACACGTGTAATAAAGCCCACACACCAAACCATACACTAATCATGAAGACAAACATGTTTTAGACTCCATAAAAGAACTTTCTTAGCACAAATCAGCCCCAAGGGCAAAATGGTTTTTTATAAGGTATAGCAACTTTTATACCAAAAGATAGGTCTTTGAGTCCCGGTTCCAACGCAAAAAACGGCGCGCGAATCCGATCATTCTAGAAAGAGTTATGCTTGTGTTCCGTAAAAGTGGACAGTCAAAGTTTACAGGGGCGGATCGATCCGCGAAAAGGGAAGATCGATCCAATTTGTGGATTTTGAGGCAGAATGTCCTCGGAAATGGGCGGATCGATCCGCGGGAAGGCCGGATCGATCCGGCTTTGGCAGAACAGCTCCCTACTGCTTAAAAACATCAATTTTCAAATCCAAACTTGTTCCAAACTTCCCAAAACTTTGTGAAACCATTAAAAATCATTTTCAAAGCATTTCCAAATGTTCCTAAACATTAACACAACATCTCCCAAGCATGGATTGACAATCAAACACACAAATTATTCTCATGGATCATGATTTATCATTGAAAATCTAATATTTCCCAATAATTGCAAAACAACACAATCAAAGGGAAATCAAGCTTTAGTTACAACCAAAAGTTATCTAATTTTCTCCCTCATTCTTCCTCAATATACATGACTTGTAACTTGTAAACACAACTCATGATTTGGTGCATAAACAACCAACATTACCTAACTTAGCATATTACAAGTCTTCCAAACTTCCAAGGTACTTATACATTGACAACAAAAGATACATATGAAACATAAACTAACTAGGCATATGAACATATTCATATGGACTCAACTTCCACGCCTAACCCGTCGAGCGAATCATTTTCTCTCCTCTTCCCGTGCCGTAACTGGGATGGTTATTCAATAACCACAACAGAAAATATATTTTCGTTTAAACTTTCGCTTAGTAAGGGAACTAATCGTGCTATCGGAATGTTTAATATGCCGATGCAACAATCATGATAAACAACAACAAATTGATCTCCGGAAAGTCAAGTCATTCCAACCACCACCCCCGGGTCCTTCTCACCCCGGATCTTTCTCACTTTTGGGGCATATAGCGCTACACACACTCTCTTGTGACACCGAAGATGTCACCGACATTTCATTGTGGTCGTCACCACGTCCTACTCATTGAGGACTTCCTATCCCTTACATATGGGACCTATAAATGGTGACCACTACTTGACTTCCCTTTGATCCATATAAGCACATAGACAACTTCAACACAATAGCATAGCAATTTCATAATTTTTGACATGCTTTTATCCAAATTCAACAACATATATATACATGAGCATGAGTTTAGCAACTATGAGAAACAATTATAACATTAACATAGCTAAACTTCCAATTGAGGGGTTAGAACACTCACTTCCCCGAATTACTAGCGATTAAGCCTAGATTTTTTCCAATCTCTTGCTAATTTCTAACCCAAATTCCACCGGTGTAATTCCTACATAAGTTTGGTGTCAAGAATATCATCTATTAAGAACGGCCGCCGTAAAAACATTGCCGAGAATGAAAATAAAGGACGTGCATGTGATCCCCTTATCTCCACGAGTCCAAATTCGGTCTCGGTTCGTGTATCCGACGCTAGACGGCGAAGGAACGACAAGAAACGTCGTCGAGAATTTTCCGTCGCCGACTCAAGAGCTCTTCGTTCTCTCCAATGCTGTGAATTCCAGCTTATGCCACACTTGTGAGACACATATGCAAGTCATGCATATGTGTTGTCACCTTTTTCCCTTATTTCTACTTACCTCCCCAAATTTTGTTTAAGCTTTATTATGAAACCCCCATGTTAATTACATTAACTACTCACCTTTTTCTAAATGGATTTAATCTAAGTTCTGCATGGATCCCAACGTGGTCCCACATAATTTATGAGGTTGCTATTAAACCTACCAATTATTAATTGTATTCAAATACGCCCTCATATGGGTACCCAAATTGGTCCCCTTAACATATCATAAGCAATAATAATATGTTTAAACATTTAAACAAGTATTCATCTAAGCATATAATGACATCAAAATGCATATATTTTAATTAGACCCTCATTGGGCCCCACTTCTATACCAACCCCGCCTTTCACAGGACTTTCATCTATGTCCGCATTTGAGCACCTTTTCACACGTGGGTTCATAACCCCACCTTTAAACATCTCATGCATTAATTATCTTTAATTAACACACATTGATATCACATTAATCTTATTTTCCGGGTACGGGTGTTACAAAAACTATGTAATAAGGAAACCTTCACGGCCCCACCTTCTTTTCCTAAATTTGTCACAATATAGGAAGAACATTGAGAAAGCATCAAATTCAAAGACAATTTATTTCACAGTGCAAAAGGATTATTCAAAAATTTATTCAATATTATCGTGAAATAATGGACCATTCACATCCCTAACAGAGACATGGTTGACTACAAATTGGCTTCAATACTTCACTAATTTTGGCTAATTTTGAAGAGAAACTACAAAAGTAGTGAATTTTAAAATGTGATCTAGAAAAACATATTTGAGGGCTGTCCGAGAAATGAGTTGAGAGAAGACAAATTACCATCAGTTTCGAGACAAATTCGGCATTGAATTTGTTCGCAGGACCAGCCTCAAGGTCAATATCGCTGGGTTCGGTGATCTAAGAAGGATCATCGAGTTCTAGTCGCTCTGACAATCCCAAGTCACTTCGACGAGCCCTAAATGCTCCGACAATCCCTAGTGACTCATCATCATCATCATCATCATCATCATCATATAGAGAGAGAGAGAGAGAGAGAGAGAGAGAGAGAGAGAGATTGTCGTCTAGAGAGAGGGAATGAATATGGTGTATTTTTTTGAATCAGGGTGGGTATTTTGGTCCAATTATTATTGAAGGACTAATTTATACATATTTCTTTATTTGTGCTTTAACCAATGTAATTATAGTAAATTGTCCTTAAATCTAATTGACCCTTTTAACAAACATTATTAATCAAATGCATTGTCGCTCATTTAAAAAAGTACTCTATTCTTCCAAAATAGTCCATTTTACTTCCTCTTACCAAGAACTAATTCTACTCCATATTTAAGTTTAGGGTAAAAAGCATTTTTCCCCCTCAAACTATACACACTTTTGCAATTCATACCTCGAACTTTAAAAAGTTGCAATGCCCCCCCTAAACTATCTTTAGGGTTGCAATGTCCCCCCTGAACTTCAAAAGAATATTCCCCCCCCCCCCCCCGGAACTATCGTGTGTGTTGCAAAGTTCCCCGTGAGCTATCTTTCATGTTGCAATGTCAACCCTGCCATCAATTTCATCAAGAAATGTGATGGAATTTGCTCGTGTGGGACGCACATGCTAAATTTCAAAGACATTTATGACATTTAACTACCCCCTTCTAAATTAACAATCATAAAAACTCCAACATTTTCTTGTTATATAACAAATAAACAGATTAAAGAAAAGGACAACCTAGTGAAATTAACTGAATTTTTATGATAGTTATAATTGTTAATTTAGAAGCGAAAGGTGAAATGCTATGAAACATGGACTCTTCGAAAAGGCTACCGCACCTGCACTTAGTGCACACCCGTACTGGGTGCCCCTCGGATTCTTTGAGTTCTTTTGGAGTATGGCTAGGGCTTTTTTTATAGCGTTCTTTTGAAAAAAAATCACAAGTTATTCGTATAATTTTGAAAACTTTGGGGGTTTAAAAGAGAAATAATAATAGCAATTATCTAGGGTATACACTAATGCACGAATAGTTATAAAATAATCTGTATGTACTATTATATAAAAATATATTTTTAATATTTTATCCAAATACTCCCACCGCACCCGCACTCTTACTTTTTAGAAAATTGGCGAATCCCTCGCACCCGCATCCCGTACTTGAATCCCCGCACCCGCACCTGTATTCGCACCGGTGCTACCTAGGTGAAATATCATAAATGCCCTTGAGATTTGGCATGTGCGCCCCACATGAGCAAATTCCATTTCTTGACGGAATGTGATGCCAGGGTTGTCATTGCAACACGAAAGATAGTTCAAGGGTGACTTTGCAACACTGATGATAGTTCAGGGGGGACATTTAAACTTTTTGAAGATCAGGGGGGAGATTGCAACCCTTAAGATAGTTCAAGGGGGACATTAAAACTTTTTAAAATTTGAAGTGTAAATTGCAAAAGCATGTATAGTTTGAGGTGATAAAATGCTTTTTATTCTTTTTTTTTTAGACTCAAGAGTTAGTATAGTAAGGTTGTACTTCAACTTTGACCTATTGCATGGTAAAGAGTAGTAAAAAGTCAAGAGAAAGAAGAAAATAATTGCATTCGCCCCTCATTCGCCCTCTATTAAGGCTGGTTGGTAATAATTTTTGCTTATGTGGTTCAAAGCATAAAATTTACTTTTATTTAAAACTTTTTTTGGCCAATCACACATTTTTGTTGCCACGGATTTTATGGCGATAGTTTTGAATAATTTAATATACAATAATATGGTTTATAATATTAAAATATATATAAATTTATTATTATTTATTTAGAGAAATATGACAGATACCATTTAAGGGGTGTCTTTTGGTTTTTAGAGGTTATTATCCTTTAGAGGTGTTTAAGATTCCTATCGATAAAAAGTGCCTAATGAAATGACATAGTCAAATGGTGTCATTTTTAGAAGATGTACCAAATAGTCTATATATGACAATTCGGTTAATCATTTAATGTGTGGAAAATACTAAGCATACATTCTCTCTTATTCTTTTCATGTGTCAGTTGAAACTATTTTTTTTTTAGGATTTCCTGAAAATCTTCAGAATTTCTATTTGATAAATTTTCGGGCTTTGTTGTATCTTGGAGGGTATTTGCAAAGAACACTATAGCAAACTCTTTGTGAGTAGGGGTGATTCGTGTTCAATATTGCATTCTTAACTTCATGATTTTACTCTTATTGGACACGAATTATCACCTAAATCGAGAGATTTAATGGATAAATTGTACTTTTGTTTTTCTTGTTGTTTACTTTTTGTTAATAAAAATCTATTTCTTGTAGATTTTGGGAACTTGTTTGAAGTCGAAACCAATCCGTTTGGCTCTTTGCTCATAAAAAGGGAATGATACCAAGGTTGCAGAGCCGGATCAATCCAAGAGTCAAGGGCGGATCGATCCGCTGTTTCGTCTGGATCTAGAGATGCATTTTTAGGAAGTTAGATCCACTCGGCATTTAGCCATGGATCGATCCGCGAGTTTCGAAGCAGATTCTGCTGGCCCAATGTTATATATCAAATCAATCCAGCATTTTGCCTGGGATCAATCCGCCTCTGCTGTGTTACCCCTCTTTTTAATTACAAGTTTGTCATTTGGTGGTTTTTGTATAAATAGAAAGAGATGTTTTTATTTCCATTACGGTTATCTAGTTCTAACTTTTATTTTCTTTAGGATTTTAGTTGTTTTTCTCTCTTCCTTCTTCTTCTCATTCTCTTCCATTTTGCTTTCCATTATTGTAAACTTGAAAATTCTATTGAAGATTTAATGGCTTGGTATATTTTATATCTCTTCTCCTTTAATGATATTGCTATGTTTTTCATTATTATTTAGATTTACTTGGGTTGTGGATTATGAACTCTTGAATTTAAATTTTAGGGTTCATTTGCGTAGGATTCAAAACTAGAGGCTTCATTTTATTTGTCTTGTATCTTTGATTGTCAAAACTTATACTTTAAATCCTACCTTATGTATTTCATATGCAATATTATATAACCTTGTGCTTTGCACTCCATATGTTTGATAATTGTTCTTTGTGGAATTTAAAACTTGGAGTCTTCATCTTTGATGTCAAGCATATTTGATTGTTCAAACTCTTGGGTTTTAAATACTATCTTTGAAGGCTTTATAGGTGATTTGTCCACCAAGTAAATTAGTTAGTGTAGGGTGAACAAATCATTTGGATTAAAAGCCATGGAGGCTTCATCTTGTATGTCATGCATCCTTGATAGTCAAACGTTAGCTTCAAATCCGTTTCTATGAAAATCTCAAAACTCCTTTTATCTATCACATAGATGCACTCCTTATGTTTGATAATATGCCACAATGAGATGTTACCTTAAAGTGTGTTTGAAACATTAATCCATTTTATCTTGTTGTGACCCAAAATAGGGAGGAATAATCCCAACTGATTACTTTTTAAATTAATTTTGCCTTTTATCTTCTTAAAAACCCCAAAAGGAGCAAAGTCATTTTTTTTTTCTCCTTTTTATCATCTTTTTTTATTTCTTTTTTTTAAGCATCATAATAAATTTCTAAACTTCCCAAACGTTGTTCTTGTATCACTCCATATGAACTCGACACCCTACTTCCAAATGCTACATTTTTTAATAAGGTTAATAAAAATGCTTGATTTTGACATAATCAAGGGGCAAAAACAACTCTTCAAAGATAGCGATCAACGCGCCTCAAAGCTTTACAGTTTTCATATTTATTTGGTGATTCTTCTTCCATGACGACCCCAACCCCAACAGATAGAAACACATAAGCTAATTAGCCCATTTCAGCTTTTCTAGTTCCCTACTCATCTATAGCCTGCAAAAGCTATTGCCAAACAGCGCCTATTATAAGAAAGTAGGGAAAGAGCAGTTTGAAACCTTCTGAACCTTTTTTTTTTTTTTTGGGTGCTAAAATAACCCTTCTTATGCTTATTAGTCATTGTCTCCACTATATGTAGGACGAAGTAAGGGACTCAGCTAAGAGCAGAGCAGCACTAACTAGAGCATCTAGGCTGAAGGCATGCAAGCAAGGCAAAGCCTAATGGCACTCTTAAAGCAAAACATCATTGATCCATCATCAGAAGAATTTTAGAGTAAACTACTGATCACACATGAGATTTCTAATAACTGTTAACAATTCTTCTCTCCTTTTCCAAATTACATTGTCCTCTTCCATCAAAGTTACGAGAACTTCAAAAATTTGATAATCTATTCCTACATTTGAATCTAATTCTTTTCATTCGAAAGTCAAGAATGGCAAGAGAATAATTGTGAAAAGTCATAATGATGATACAAACACCACTTAACATTGTCAAATGATAGTAACCGACAACCGAGCAAGAGGGAGTTAGTTGGCGCAATTGCAATTTTGAAGAAAGTTATTCAAAATTAGGACGTAAGCTTGTTATGACAAATATCAAAGGATAAATAATTAGTACTAGGGTATTCTTTTAAGTGGTGGGAACACAATTATGTTGCTTCCAAACAGACTTAAATGTAATGTTTTAAAAAGCATTAAATTTCTCGAAGAGAATAAAGGTATTCTTCTTGGAAGCACTAAAGATTGTCATATAAGTTAATATCTAATCAAATATGTGAAAAAGAGCATACAGTTGTGGTACTGGGACCACATGTAGTTATTTTTATTAGAAGTTATTTCATGCAGGTTAAATAGGTGTATAAGCCCGTAATAAAAAATAAATAAAATAAAAAAAAATTTGTGTATAAGCCATATTCGAGCCCTTGGACTGGACCAACCTACTCAGCTGGAATGGGTCCTAATTTTACCCTAGAAACAAAACAGAATTAATACATGTGATCATAAAAACTTGCACGTGCAAGCCAAGGACAATAGAGCATGATAGCAAAAAAATCTGGAAAAACAAGAGCAGTCTAATTTCTGCAAAGTAATGAACTGAAAGGAATATTTAACATTCAACATATAGTTGTGTGAATAAAAGTCTCATTAGGGACGGACAATGTCTGAAGGAGGCCACAAGCAATTTAACATAACTTGGAGCCCTCAATCTGGTACCTGTCCTGGGAATCTGGCCCGGAAAAGGAACCCTAAGTAGAAGAAAGTAACAATAGATTAAAAAAAGCTTGGAAATGACTTGGGCACATTTCATTAGGTCATTTTCCTACTGTTTTGAAGGATGATTGGTGCACGTGTACAAGTGCGTCTACGCGGCACATATGTGGCAGGTGGACCAATAGCATTTTAGAACATGGCGAAAAGTACCTAAGAATTAAGATAATGTACTGATGTGTTCTCTAAAAGGTACCAGAACAAAAAAGGTAGAACAGTGTATGAAAGTCACCATTCTGTCAACTGAATTCATCTGGTGATTCCAAATGCACATCTCGAAAATCCCCCACTTTCTTTGTGGGCACATCTGGATTGGGAACAGAACATACAGAGCATTAGTAAAGTCTGAAATCAATGCAAATCTAGGATATATAATGGTTCCCTTCTTGTAACATGAAATCGAAGGTGTCATTAAAAGTTTATCATTTAACATAAAATCGAGTTCAATGCATAAGAAATGTGTAACTAATTTCAATCCAATGAAGCCTTAAATACCAACTCTTTGGCCATGCTAGAAAATCCAAAAGTAGATTTACGGGGACAACTTCATTCAAGTCATAGAAAATTTGGAAAAAGAGATAAAAGTTATATAGCCATGGGAAAAGACATAAGACCACATTATTTCGATGATGCATTAGCAATCCTAGCGGCCATAATGCAAATACTGAGCACATGGTTGTTATTCGTAGTACTTGACTGATTGGATAATTTCTGTACCTGAAGTTCACAGGTGATCTGAATTTTACAATCATCGAAAGAGTGTGATAGTCTTTTCCTTACTCATAATATGTTGTCACAAACCCATGGGTAGAACTTGCCCCTAAAAGCCAGCTTGTAAGGGAAGGGTGCCCATGGTTTATATAACACACCATCCCACCCCATAAATGGGCGATGTGGGACGGCTCTCCATACAACAGCCCCACTTGGGTCATGACAATCCCCCCCCCCGGTGGGGCTCCACTGAACCCTCTGGGCGGGCGGGCGTCCTGCTCTGATACCAATTGTCACAAACCCATGGGTAGAACTTGCCCCTAAAAGCCAGCTTGTAAGAGAAGGGTGCCCATGGGTTTATAGCACACCATCCCACCCCATAAATGGGCGATGTGGGACGGCTACCCGTACAATAGCCCCACTTGGGTCATGACATATGTCAATCCATGAGAAGGTCCCAGGAATATCAGTAAGTACTTGTATCAGGAATCCAGGATCCTTCATTCTACAAGCTTTATTTCCATTGATGAGACCTTGCAAATTCTTTTGTCATCCACATTTAATGATCAAATCTACTTTTCTACTTCAACTTTTCTTGATCTGAACGAATGGAATGGCAAACTGTATTCAAAAGATGAGAGTGTTTACCTCCTTCGGGATATATTGAGTTATAGTGCACCTCTGACCAAAAGCTCAAGCAAATAACTGTATACAAATATCAATGCAAAAGCAATATCATCCTAATGAGTTATCAAAGAATAAAAAAAAAACAAGAAAATTAAAACAAGAAAGAGAATTTACCACTCTATCCAAGAAACTCACCATTTTTCTTTTTTTCTTCTTTTGTGCTTATTCAATTTCAAAATAAAAAGTCTAGGAGAGAAGAGACATTTTAGTTGTTTATTCTTGATCATATTCATTTGATGTGTCTATCAACGGATTTTGTTGATAGTTAAAAGTAGCCATGTCATGGCTTAGTTTTATTCTCCAACTATATCAATATAAACTTCATATGAACATGAGTTATGCCACCTCCGGCACTCGTTAATGAAACTTTACTAATCAAGAAACTATTTCTTGCACATGTTCTCTTTCTTCACTATTGAGAAATCTTCTCATACCAAACATTCCCAGCAAAACCCAAGAAGTAGTTTGAAGCATGGTAGGATCTCATGCAGCATAGGGATAATGTTTCTGTCAATTTGTTGGATCTCTCGAGGCTCCATTTGGTTCGTGGAGTTAGCGAGGTAAAGGAAAGGTAAACGTTTTTCTTTGTCTGGTTAATAAAGAAAAATGAAGGAAGAGATAATATAGGAAGAAGCAAACAAGGTTTTTTTTTTTTGAATGTTGTAAGTCATTTCCCTCCCGTTTGCCTTAAGTTCTAATTATATTTTGCAAATTTATAATTCTTAAATCTTAATATGGAGGAACATAAGGAAAAACGTGAGGGAACTAGTTTTCCTTCTAGTTTGATTTTCATTTTTCTTTTCTTTCTCTAATTCCGCAAGCCAAGCATATCCCAAGTAAAATGGCCAAACTAACATAAGCCATTTTAGCATGATGGAACTAGCATTAAAAGTGTCTACAAAGAATGAAGCACAATAGCGTTGTGGCATAAAAAAAATGGTTAAAGCAAACCAAACAAATAATACCTCGTTTTGACCTTTGAACATTCGGAAGAATCTCAATGTAGCAGGTGTCCTTGAAAGATGTTATGACAAATATTTTGACGCCATACTGCAGCAAACCATTAACAGCATGAGAAAAAATGAATTGTTCTCAATGTAACCCTTAAACTCATAAAGTTCACGTTAAATTCCAATCGAGATATTGATGCACAAAGTGCGAAACCTCAATCATTTTCTTTTCTTTTCTTCTTCTTCTTCTTTTTTTTATTTTTATTTTTTTCCCTATTTTATTAAATTCCCCCAAAAGATGGAATGAGGAAACATGGATCTGGGAGAAGTTAGAGGTGGCAACTGAAAACAAAACAGGGGGTGGTCGTAGGAGATGATTTAGCCATAGCCAGTTATCACTTATTAAGTAATTGTTTAAAAAGCTGTGAGCGTTAGGAGTAGCTTTTTCACAGTCTTTTAAAAATGTGATTTCTTTTTAAATCTGAAAAACAGCTTTGTTTTAGAAAGACCCAACTTGTAGCTTTCTAAAAAATCTCTAATTCCAAAATGTGATTAAATAAAGCTAATCCAAACGGGCTTCAGAAGGGTTTTAATCCAAGTTGAAGGTGAAAAGGGAGATGACGAAGGCCAAAAAGAATCGGGTTGAGGATGTTGAAAAGGATGATTGCTTTGGATTTAATAAGATGTTGCTTTACAAAGTCTATCTAGGAAAAGGATCCATAAAATCAACCCAAGTAATTAAGATCAAATCTGTCAACTTTGAGTTGAGAATTGAGCTTTGTGTGTACAACAAATGATGCATTACTTTACCAATTTTGACACCTGAGTATAGCTGGGCATGGTCAGTAGAAACGGTCGATTCACGAGTCAAATCATACGTGATACAAGTTGCTTTGAGTTTCATACAAGCCAATATGAACCAAAACGTTCCACGATTCATAATTTTGTACATCGAAGTTTTAGGAGGGTAATTTTCGGAATTTTGAGCCTTGATATTGCATGAAATTGTTAATTTGTTCATTTTAAGAACTATAGAGGATATACATAAATTTTACTATTTATTAGAAAGTTAATCTTACAGTTCTCAATTCGTTACTATTCACGATTTTTTAATTTTGGCTAACTGATAATAGACATGAAAAGAGGCATAAGATGAGGTGATAGTTGTACATATATTCACCAACAAACTAATAATAGTCATGAAAAGATGCATAAGATGAAGTTTCAGAACATACTGAATCTGCAGCAGCCTGCAAAGTAACATGATCACCCCATTCACCATTCCTAGTTTCCATTCATACATGACAAAGGCATGGTCAGATTAAATTCAGCAGAAGTAATAACCAAATCCGCAAAAAGGGTGGAAAAGTACTTGGACATCTTCTTCAAATAATCACCGTACGCCATGGGAACATATCCCTCATAAATCTCTGGGAAAGATTTAAGCTGCTAACCCAAAATATTTCAGCACAAGAAACATCACACGTATACAATATTTACATCCACACAATGCTAACTCATAGATGGCGTACTAGCATATATAAGTTTTAATGTCACCAACCTGGTTAACAACTTCTTGTCTCACAAATTCGTGGTGCTCCGGAGTGCGATAAAACTGATCTGATAGTGCTCGAAACTGCAAAAGTTGCATTAATGAGAAACAGAACTTGGTGTTTGTTTCATGTTAAGCACCACAATAGAAAACAGACGGGGCAGCATTAATTTGAATCATCCAAACATTCTGAGATACGGTTGGCAAATGGGGTTGTGTCAACCCCCAAGTCATGTCCTCACATGCAAAACACCATCTCTAACTGGTCAGCATGCATTCCGGAAATGTCATTTAAAACACACCCTTGAGGTTGCAGAAATAGTCGGAATTTTAGATTTAGAAGTAACAAGGTTAGTCTCCAGAAAGTAAGGGGGCTTATTTAAAGAAACTAGGGCTAACTAGAGTGGACACTTTAAATTTTTTTTGAGGAAACCTAACCTGACAGTTCCCGTCTCCTTGAACCTTTAACTCTATCAACTCATAGAGCTGCAACCTATAGAAGAAGAAAAAAAATAAAATCCTCAAAGGTTGTACATATTAAACAGGGAAAACAAAAATCCATAACCACAGAAAAGAAAAAAAAAAAGTGAAGATGCAGACATTTCTTTCAATAGAGAGAAGGTATCCAAAAAATCCATCATGCGTCCAAAAAATCAATACCTGTCTAGCAGCCTCTGATGATCTAAAGTTGCTTCATCGATAGAAGGTATTTCTCCATTGATTCTAGGAACATGCTGCACAAATCAAGTAACATTTCAGAGAGTAGTATACTAAAGCCATCTTGTTTGTGAGACAGCAATTAAAAGAAAGCACGCTAAAGCAATATAACAACATAATTCAAAGTGAACAAAGGCCATCAGCCCATAGCAACATCCAAATAGCAAAGAATACAAAAGCTGAATACTTTAGTTCTGAAACCTTATATGACAGTAGTAGCAAAAGAGATAAACAAGGGGTCAAACGCATTTCGGTACCTTGTAATTCTCTTAAAATTTCCATTTAGACCATCTATTATAAATTGGATCACTTATTAAGGATTTTAAATTTAATGTGAGTTTCAACTGAGAAGAATTCAGAACTATCGATTTCAGTTGAAGAGAATTAAGAACAATTATCTAAGGGGCTCAATCGTCACTTCCATTGATGAATATCCTCAACTTACATCGATTGAATAATCGATGCCGTAAGCACATCAATTGATGATGCAGGGCCCCAATGTAGTTCTAGGGGGGGGGAAAAAAATACAAAGTACCAAAGTGTACTTGACCCAATTAGACAATTAGCAAGTACAAGCAAATATTGCATTAAAGTTATTGCAGATACAAAAGGAAAAGTGTGTGTGTGAGAGAGAGAGAGAGAGATTTTCGGAACCCACACACGAACTCTTAACACTTCTAGAAAGGGGACATGGATAGATGAGGATAAAGCTTTGCAAACTAGTCTAAAAGCCGAATTATACCCCAAGTGTCATTCTAGTGCTAAAAATAGAAAGTGGGGATGTGGTTCAAAAAATCAACTTTCCAAGAAACATCATTGATCTATTTTTACCTTATAAGATACATGAAAAAAGAATCTGGTGACATGATATGAGATGGCTATGAATGAAGAAAAGGGTTAATTACACTTACACCCCCTATACTTTGGGTCAGTTTCACGTTGACCCCCTGTAGTTCAAAAAGTGACACTAACACCCCCTATACTTTAATGTAAAGTGTCACCGTCATAAATTCCGTTAAAGTTAACGGAAAAGTGACACTTACACCCCCTGTACTTGTAAAAGACCAAAATGCCCTAAAATTTCTCCTTCTTCAGCATAGGAATTCTCCAGCAAGGCCCCAAGCAATGAAATCAAAACCAAAAACAAAAATCAAAACCCAATCAGGCCACCACCAGAAAAGAAGAAGAAAGAGAGGTCGTTGACTTCGGCCATCACCACCGGCGACCATTTCTGACCACCTTCAAATCCGTGAACATGCGAGAGGTAGAGAAGAGGGTTTGAGAGATTGAGATAGAGAGAGAAGCTAAATTCTGGGACTGGTTTTTGTGCAGAATGTATAGAGGGTGTTCTTGATTTTGGTATGTATGTTGGGTTGATCAATTTTTTTTTGGGTTGATCGAATTTTTAAATACAACCCAAAACATACCAAAACATCAAATAACTTGAAAATTTTGATCAACCCAAAAAAAATTGATCAACCCAACATACATACCAAAATCAAGAATACCCTCTATACATTCTGCACAAAAACTAGTCCGAGAATTTAACTTCTCTCTCTATCTCAATCTCTCAAACCCTCTTCTCTACCTCTCGCATGTTCACGGATTTGAAGGTGGTCAGAAATGGTCGCTGGTGGTGATGGCCGAAGTCAACGACCTCTCTTTCTTCTTCTTTTCTGGTGGTGGCCTGATTGGGTTTTGATTTTTGTTTTTGGTTTTGATTTCATTGGGGCCATGCTGGAGAATTCCTATGCTGAAGAAGGAGAATTTTTAGGGCATTTTGGTCTTTTACAAGTCCAGGGGGTGTAAGTGTCACTTTTCCGTTACCTTTAACGGAATTTCTGATGGTGACACTTTACATTAAAGTATAGGGGGTGTTAGTGTCACTTCTTGAACTACAGGGGGTCAAAATGAAACTGACCCAAAGTACAGGGGGTGTAAGTGTAATTAACCCAAAAAAAAACCAAACATATCAAATGTCATTGGATGGACCTCCTATTGGATCTTAACAGCACAAAATAAGTGACAAATTCTATACTTACGGGAATAGGAACCATCTGATTCAACCTTTTCCCCACTTCACCATCAAGAGCATACTCATCCATTAGCTCTTGTGAGTATGACCAATCCTCCACACAGTATAAATTTCCTCCCGGGCTTGAACAAGAACTAGAAGGTTCAATACCCTCTGCCTCTTCACAGTAATTGTCATGTCCTAAGAGTTACAAAAGAAATAAGTAGGATACTTTAACGAGCAAGATAATCACACGGCCAAATTAAGAGCCCATTTGGGTTAGTTCTTAAATTAATCACTTTTTGGAAGAAGAAAAAAAACGTTGTTTTAAAAGCTGCAAATTGGAACTTTTTAATGTTTTGCAGCTTTGAAAAGGAATCAGTTTTTTAAGACTTTATGAAAAAGTTAACTCAAATGGTCACAACTTTTTAAAACAATCACTTAGAAGTGCTCGTTGGCCCGGAAAAACCTATCCCAAACGGGGCTCTTTTAAGCTATCCGTTTGGGTTAGCTTTTAAAAATCGCTTTTTGGAATAAGAGATACTTTTAGAAACTAGATATTGGAAGTTTTAAAAAAGCAGTTTTCTGAGAAGGAAAAAAACAACACACTGTTTTTTTAGCTTTAAGAAGGAAATATATATTTTTGAAAACAGAGAAAAAGCTAATCCAATTCAAATGTCACAGCTTTTCAAAACAATCACTCATTCACAATCTTGACAATCAAATTAGTTGTCGGCCCCAAACAATAATTATATTAAGGGATTGTTGGCCCTGAACAAGCTATCCCAAACGGGCTCTAATTAGACAATCAAATTGACAATTTTGAATTCTCCCAATACCAAAATTGTAGCTTTCAAGAGGTTGACCAGTCCAATCCTGCGAATAAAAAGATGGTTGCAAATGTTCTACCACTTCATGAGGAGATTCAGGTACTTCCACAACTGATAGTTGTGATACTGCTTCATGAAGAGCATGAAAATTAAGTTCATCATTCTCTAAATATCCTGTATTATAAGGGTTCTCTTTGGAATACTGTACATGATAGTAGTCTGATTCATTTTGGGTCGTGCTGCCACAATACCCATAATTGGAAAGTGGATCACCATCAAAAAGCCGGAGACCCCACTGAACAACGTCGGGATCTTGCTCGTATGTAATCATTCCCAAATATAGATAAATTCTCAATTCAAATTCTGTCTGGTCCAACCAACACTAGGCCTAAACCTTGCCAAAAAGGGGCAAATATTTTCGACTAAAAGAAGAGATATACAAGTTCATCTGCTTTAAGAAGGCCATCATATCCAGCTTCTGTCCAAAAAAATCTATACATTGCATTAATAATTCAACTTATCCAGAGGTTAACAAACAACTATCAACAATTTTGATACCGACTAATGCATAATATGGAACTTTGAATAGTTTGAGTGTTTCCCAAAGCACAAGCTGAGAATTTATACCTGCAGGAAGTCAAGTCAGCCTCCCACACCTAAAAACTGCAACAACAACAAACAACAACAGTAAATCAAGTTGAGAATTTTTAAATAAACAATCAAAGCAATCCAAGCAAAAAAATTATATTCCGAGTAGCTTCTAAGTTGAATTGATCTTAATTGATTGCAAAACGGATATGTATCTGTTTCAATCAAGGATTTTGATCCGTGATTGTTTGGGATTATTTTACTACAAGAGTGTCTTGCTCGGGGTGTAGCTGGTGTTCCTTCCCGAGTCCTGAGCTCGGGAATGAAGAATGACGTCTTGCTTGGGAGTTTCGTTAAGCTGATAATTCTGGTCATATCAGCTACTCCCACCAAAGCTCTGGTTTCTTGCAAAAGGACCAGAGTATTAAAAGCTCGAACAGCGCTGATGTTAGGCTCTGCACATGCGCGCATTGTGGGTCGTTGATGAATAGACACGTGTCACTAATCAGAGCATGGATGTGTCTTTCTAACGTCGCTTTGTATTAAATGCGCACGTATTTTGGAGCTGAAGAGTTCATGCATTGCCAATCTTGGCCCTTAGACCAGCATCCACAGGGGCACACGTGTACGATCTTGATGATTTCCTGCCTATGTTACCCGGGCTTGGCATAAAATGTGTCATGTCCGTGTCGACATGGGTATAACAAGGATACCGACACGGGACATGTGTCGCACTTGTTTCATACCATGTCGGACATGGCTTGCTATCGAAAATATAATCTAAAGAGAGAAATTGTTTCCTAGACTCAAGGTCTTGTTATTATATTTAGGTTGTCAATACATTTAATAGCCTCATATCCTAGTATTTGACATTTATAGACGTCTAAGTAGAACACTTTTCCAAAAATTATTTAAACTCCGTCAAGGTCATGTATGAAATAATAATAAAATAATAGGAATGCTATACTTTTAGGTTTATAAACATAAGAATATAGCTAATTTTAAGAATGTCCTGTTCTATTTCTTGTTTGACGTGTCCTAGTACCCGTACCTAAATTTTGGATCCTTTATGGTTGAGTCCCCTTATCCTAAAATATTGGGATCTATCGAGCCCGACTCCCGGATTCATACCCACATCCAACACAGATACCCGAGTCTGGGTAACGTAGTCTCCCGCCACTTACGTCAATTGAGGAGGTCATGGAAATAGATGCTCAAACTGGAGCCATTTTTTGGAGACTGTTGGATCTTCTCGCGTATGAACCGTTGCGATCATTCAATGTCCCAAGCCTATAAATGCATCATTGCCAAGACGAGGCTAACGATTACTGCGCGAATCTGAGCATCCCCACTCTCATGAAGTTCTTTGAAGTTCCGAAAATTTCCTTCACATTCTAGGTCAGTTTCCTCCCCTCCTTTCTCGCCGTTTGATCGTTACCAAGATGTCTGAATTGAGAGGTCTACCCGAAACCCTAGATCTTCCGGTGGAGTCCGGGTTTGTAGGGGAGTTTTGTGAGGGTGAGGTCGTTAGGGCGGCCGAGAGCGTTGAGGAGCCCAGGTGCCCTTGGAGGCCGGATTTAGTCATTCTCATGCTGACAGGAATTACCACGAAAAATATATTTTGGAATTTAGGACGGATTATAACATTCCAGATGATATCATCTTTCGAACCCTAAATTCAGGGTAGGATCCTCTTAATCCCCAAAACGACGAAGTAGCCCTTTCTGAAGACTTCTTTCAGTATGGTCTTTAGGCTCCCTCTCCTTCCCCTAATGTGCGAGGTCTCAAGGCACCTTTAGGTATGCCCTATGCAAATGGGGCCAAATGCCTGGTTATCCTTGGGCAGGAGTAATAATTTTAGCTTCAACCAGAAAAATGAACATCGATCTGGCCACTACAGGGCTATGTTTGATGTGAGGAAATAGGGTTCCGAGACTCATTAGTGGTACCTGATGTTTGTGGAGAAGATCTTGCATGACCTCCCAAGCTCACACAAGGGCTACAAGGATAGGGTGCTCTTTTTTAATGGCAATGTTGGTGAAGTCCAGAAGAAGTTTGGGACCAATCGTAAGGGTTTTCTTATTTCAAATTTCTTGCTCTGCTTTCACGTACATTCTTTAATTGTTGTTTTTGTAACAGTTACGGAGTTCAAGGTAAAAGACGGCACCAACCCCTGAGCAAGAGAAGGTGATAACAACTCTTGTAGAAAAGAAGAAGAGGAGCTATTTAACAATGCTTACTCCTAAAAACTTCGCAATGGCAAGAGGTGAAGGTGTTGAAGGCTATGAGGACGAACTGAGGGCTATAGCACTTCCTTCGGGCTCAAGGAGGAGGTAAAGAACCATCTGTACCGAATTCCCCGATGAGGGTGAGGATGAGTCCCCCGAGAGCCTAAGAGCAAAAGGCCCTTAGCTGAAGTAGTGAGAAATGAGGGGCAGCCTCGTCCCGAGAAGGCAAGTCGTGGAGGGGAGACAAGAGCCCTTCAGACCAAGAAAGGGTAAGCTCCTCAGTCTACTAGAGCAATGGAGAAGAAGATGAATATCGTTAATGCTCTTCTCGATAAGGACAATGTTGTTCGGTGTCTATAGGCAGCTGATCTGGAACATATGAAAACTACTAATTCTGCCTTTTCAAAGTTTTAACTTTGGCGACAAAGGCCATGCCAGATCAGATCACCGTGGCCAGCAAGAGCAAGCTCTTCCATATCACCCTCTGTACTGCGGCAAGGGTAAGAATTTGGCTTTGTTAGCTTCTTCTTATACTATTCTGTGATATTGACTCAAATAACTTCTCTTTCAGCTTTTATATTGTGTGGTTGTCTCGGTGAAGGGTGTTAGAAGAGTTTTGACCTTGGATCTGGTCTTACAGATTCCAATGTCTCCTGGACTTAGGAAGAGTATATGGCTGAGATTTCTACGGAGGTTGCTCGAAGCAAAGAGCTTGTCCTTTTAGAGTCCGAAGTGAAGAAAGCTCGCTCTGACTTGTCGGCAGCACGAAATGATCGTCAGCTAAGCGAGGTTAGGGCAAAAATATTGGCTAAGGGAGAGGCTTGTCTGCAAAGAGTTCATGAATACTTCGGTGCTCTAGTGGACCAGAAGAATCCTCGCTTAGCTCACAATCATTTCGTGCTACCGACGAGTCAGAGCGAGCTTTCTCCACTTCAGACTCTAAAAGGACCAACTTCAGATTAGTGGGTATCATCATGCTCGTGATAAACCTCCTCAGTCCTTCTAGAGAAAAAGAGAATCTTGTAAAATTTTCCAAATTCCGTTATGGGTACCATTTCTTCCGTTAGCCACGTGTTTGGGTCACACCAATTGTGTGCGCTTATGGTTCCAGATTTTATTTATTACTTTACTCTATGAAGCACAGACATGGACACGGATACCAGGACACGGATACAACACGAAAAAATCCTAAAAAATTGCACGTCAACACTGCAGGAAAAGTGTACGTGAAGTGTCGTGTCCTTGTGTCAGATACAATACGGTACGCGACACGTTGCCTTCTTAGAAGTCTTGGTGCTTCCTAGACTTCACTTGTAGCCAGACTTCTCATGTGATTTGACTACTATAGATAAGAATGATCCCACAAGGATTAGAAGAATAACGAGACATTCTCCTTACATTTTGTGCATATGGTCTCTGCTTGACCTTCTTTTGGATAGCACAGCCCATCATCAAAGCACGGTCCTCTTCGAGAAACACTTCCCCATTCTCTCTCTCTTACTTGATTGTCTCACACTCACACCTATGAATTGAGTCACTTCTCCTCGTAACTTACCTACAATCTCCCACAAATCTCTGATCTAACCAGCTCACGGGAATCTTCAACCACACCCTTCATGCAAATATTCAATTGAAATTAATAGAAAAATGCCTCCCTCCTTGCACCTCAAACTCTAAAACCCAATTCTATATTTCTTAAGTGATTAAGCCAACTAATTTTATTGTGATCAAATCATAAAGATCATCAAATAAAGACAGGATTGCATAACTTAATCTGCAGGTTTGTTCCACTCCATTAATGACTTGCTCTATCATATATATTACTATGGTAATTACCACAAGATTCAATAAACAAAGATCAGATTGCACGACAGGGTACAGATCTTCTCATAATATCCGAAAGATCGCACAAATGTAGAAGTACATCTACTCATATGTGCAAAGGATCACATTAATTCCCTTAATTTATGCTTGAATTTTACACATTTTCTGGAGCACTCAAAAAGTGGCATCCCATTCAATGGTCAGAATCTCCTATTATTTTCATGTCTGGTTGGTATAGAAGCTAATCTATGAAATGAACCCAAAATTAAGGAAGCAAAAAGCTTGAGAGGTGATCTCCAAATGTGAAATCGACTAAATTGAGAAGAGAATGGTGGAAAAACTTAAGAGACCTCTCAGTAAATAGTCCAATACATATACACGAACTTATACATACATACATCTGTATATATATATATATAAAGCAAACAACCACAATGGTTCACCAAATGTACGGCATTTCAAGCATTCGATCTAAAATTACCCAAAAGAACAATGAAAAAAAAAAATACGAACATCAAACAATGTACAACTCACCTTCGATTCAAACCAAAGCAGACCAAATCATATCGTCTCTGTGATCAAATCAAGCCACATTACTCCAAATCGGAACATTGAACTTTATATAAATATGCATATATAGCAAAAATGTACGAAATGTGTGTATATATGCGCATATAGGTGTGTGTCAGTGTGTGTATATATATATATATAGATAGATAGATATATAAAGTGTGGTATTTGGAGACGCTAAAAATGTAAATAGTGTGATTAAATAGTGAGAGGGTTTTTCGGGGGGACTGAATGGCCCAATTTTTTTCGTGAATGACGGACGGACGTCACGAGGTGTGTGTACTGAATGTGTCTGAGTGGTTACAGACTCTGACAGTAGTACGTTAAAGGGCGTTAATCAACGAAGCATGTGAGCTTCACTGACTCAGACTCATTACTGGGAATCAGACGTTAACTGACGGCGAACTTCGCCGTCTATTTATGCGGCTTTCCTTTCACAAAAAGTCTACCCACACAAATCATTCCACAAGAATTCATTATAGAGAGTGTCCGGCACACATTTCAAATCACACCTCAAACTACACCCTATACTTTAAATGCATGTATTCTGTGGTGTTTGAATTTTTTATACTTTTTTGTGCACCACTTACACAGTGCAAGGTACATGCATTTAAAGCAAGAGTGTGGTTTGGGGTGTGGTTTGGAGTGTGTGCCTAACATTATTAGTCCTTATATGCACCAAAAAAAAAATGTTTTGTGGGCTCCACAAAAATGTTGCAAATCAGTCCTTAATGGAGATGGAGATTGTTTGCTTTTGACGCGAATTTGAAGTCGTCAGCAAACTTTCTGTAGTACCACTAGGATAGAGATTTAGTATGTTAGTAAGTGTTAGTGGATTTTGTTAGTGCCTCTAGTATTACTCTTAAACAAAGCCTCAAATTTGGTCTCCTCTTTCACGTTACTGGTGTGCCCTAGCTTTAAAAACTAGCGACGAAGACCGACAAGAAAGACCAGCCACCATCAAGGACTTGTTATGGAATGCTTTGTGTAACGCATCGTGTGCGTAGACTTCTTGTTCCTTTCATCATTTTCTGTCGGGTTTTGGATATTATCCGGGTGGAGCTAAGATCCGTAAATTGAGTTATCAAATGAGGCTACTGTACATATTTCGAAAAGAGTTTGGGAAAGCAAAAGAAATTTGGTCCTAGTCCGACCACGGTACATCAAGTTGATGTGGTGGTTCAGACAGCATACAGATCGGCTCCAGTCAAGTCTGAGCGCACAAATCTCGTGAAAGATAGACATGCCTAGAACTGATTTGCTCATCTTTTTGTCTACTTAGCGTAGAGCACTACTAGACCCACACACAGCTTTAAATGTATGTACCATGTGCTGTGTAAGTGATGCCTAGAAAAGTGTAAAAATTTTCAAACAACACAAGGTACATGCATTTAAAGCATAGTGTGTGGAAAAGTGTGTGGGTCTAGCATTTTCCCTTAGCATATTATGTGTGGTTTTATACTCAACTTGCTGAGCTGGTGATCATTGAAAAAAAAAAAAGCAATAATTTCTCTTCTGTTGTTCTTAGATTTAGTGAGGGAAAAGAAAGGAGAATATGGAGGAACATATTCATTTGTTTGGTTAACTAATAAGGAAAACGATTTAACCAAAGCGATGAAAAAGATAAGAAAGAAAAGAGATAAGTTGAGAAATGCATTAAACATTTTGAATGTTGTGAGTCATTTCCTTTCCTTTTTCTTATATTACATTTGTATTTTACGAATTTTTATTTTTCATTGTTAATTAAGAACGAAGGAAAACACGCGAAAAAATGTGAAGGAACTAGTTTTCCTTATTTTTTTTCCCTCACCAAAACTATGAACCAGACAGAGCCTAAGTGAATCGGCTTTGCAAATTCAAGTATTTGGTGAGTGTCAAACTCTTGCATAGGAGTTCGTGCTTAGTCTCACAGTAACTGATTTAAAATTGGTTATTCGTCCAATAAACTTAACTTTGATTCTCACATGAACCAAATAGAAATAAGACTTTGGCTGAACATGATTATGTTTTAGACTATCTCCAAACATGCATTTTTTTTATACACTTTATCTACCATTTTGAAATGTTGTTAGTACACATGTAGAAATGTGTTTACTATGTGAATAAGGCTATGTCTAAAATTTTGTTCATGACAGATAAGGAAGTATAAGCATCCAAAATAATTTCTAATGATATTTCAAGTGATCATCGATTTTACTCTTATATGTGTTAGAGAAGCATATTTATTTTGGATACAAATTTAATAATCAAATGATTATTCATACTTTCTTACTTCCCACCTATAGGTGGATGGAAGTGGCTCTTTTTTTTTTTTTTTTTTGAATAATATCATACTTCTAAAATTTGTATTTCAAACGTGATTTTTAACATATGTAGTAGTGGACTCATTTAATTTTAATTAAATATGTTAATATAGCCTAATCATAATTAAAAGTACTCTCACAACCACATAAAATAAGAAACACAATTAATATAGTACAAATTTAAAAAATATAACATTACTAGTATTTTTTTTTCAAGTAATGTTTGAATTCTCAGTTTTGAAACCATCAGCAGATTTGACAGATGAATCACCTCCAATTTTAATACAATCCACTCAAATTATTCCAATGCTGTCAATGGTCCCAATATCATATCCACTATATCCAAATTTGTACCATAAATAAATAGGTTACCCAATAGGGGTACACATTTCACATCCGAGTAGGACTGTTTGACGTGCATGATATCATTACTTATAAGCTACAGTTTGGCTATTTTTCAAAAGGACATTTTAATTCTTCGTCCGTCTTATTTTATGTGTCTATTTTTTTATTTTGAGCAGTCCTAAAATTATTGTCTACTTACAATATTGAGTCAACAATATTTACCTATTTTTCAAAACTACCCTTAGTGGTTTAACACATCAAAATACTTTCATAAGCAATTAAGGGCAATTCTGGAAAAAAAATCACATTTTATACCCATGTGAAGTGTAATTATTATGTTCCTTTAAATTTTTGAATTTTCCAAAAAAGACACATAAAATGGGACGGTGAGAATAAAGTTTCTAGTAACACGAGATTTTTATTTTATTTTACCAACTGGACTATTTTGAACCATATAATTTCTTATCAACTTTATCTAACACACTCATGCAAATGAGATTAATCAATTTTAAGCAGGTTAATTACACAAATCCTTCTTGAGGTTTGCCTTAATTTCACAAATATTCTTTGTATTTTTAAAAAATTACACAGACCTCCCTTGAGGTTTAAGTTTAGTTACACTCACCTTCTCTCCGTTAGTGAACCGTCCACCCCCTTGGCGAAAATTGCTTAAGTTAGTAATTTTCAATTACCTAATGCCAAAAATACCCTTTCTTATCCTAATAAAAGATAGGGGTAATTACACAAATCTCCATTGAGATATTGCCTAATTACACAGACCTCCCTTATTATAAAAAATACTCTTTTGTTAAATAATTTTTTTCTCCCTTCTCTTCCTCTTTCTCTTCCTCTTCCGTCTCTCAACAAAAATTAATTTTTTTCAAAATTTAGAACCATCTCGCTTATTTTTCAAATTGACCATATTTGAGTATCTCCAACTATGCTCTCTAAATATTTTCAACATTTTTGGTAAAATGGCTAAAAAGTTATTATAGCTAGTCATGTTTAAGTCACTTGCCCCAACTCTCTACAATAGAGAGCTGTAAGTATTTATATTAATTTTTAGATAAAAATTGGTAACTCTAATGTATTCTCTCTCATCATATGGGTCGTGTTACGATTGTTTTAGTTTTAGCATGCTCTCCAAACACACAGACTCTCTATCATCATATTTATCTAGGACAAAGAGTGGCTCTTCATTACATAGAGTCATTTGAAGAGTCCATTGGAGCAACCAAAAAGTACCATGACTTTCTAAATAGCAAAAAAAAAAAAAGTGCATTTAAGAGCATGTTTGGAGATGCTCTTACCCTTACTATTTTTCATAGTCTCTTTAATTTTCCAAAAGCAAAGAAAGTTTTTTCCAGCGTACTGAATTGAAGATCCCTTTTGACCTATCTTGTCCATTTTCAGCAAAAAAAAAAAATATGGACCTCATGTCCATCATATTTATTCCAAAAAATTAGAAACTAAAAAGTACAAGGAAAAAAAAAACCAAACAAACCTAAGAGATTTAAATTATGACATTGGAGAATTTGAAGATATGCTTGAAGAAATTGAAGATATTGGAACTAAAAAGAATTTAAAGAAATTGATTATGCTTTAAATGTGGTGCCTCTTGCTTTAAATATTGTGAATTGTGAAAAGGATTATGAAATTAGTTGTGTCTCTAGCATTACTAAAACTAAGTACAATACAATTGAATGGTGAGATAAGGCTACAATTGAAATGGTGACATAAGGCCAAGTAGTGGCGGACTCACGAATTTCCACCATTGGGGTAAAGTTGATTTTTTTTCAAGTATTAAAATATGACAATATCTTAAATATTAAATATAAATATCAAATATTTTTAACATAATAAAACATCAAAATAACATAATAACTTGTTTTTAATACTCATATTTGATTCTTTGTATTTTAAAAATGTTGAATAACATCTTCATTGAAAATGTTGAATAACATGATAACATTGAAGGAGGGCTAGGATTTATTTATTTATTTATTTTGCACAAGGTAGGGAGGGTGTCAGAGTGATGTGGTGTGAGGCATTGCAGCTGCTGCTTTTTTTGTTTGAAAATGAGGGTTAAGTGTTAGGAGCGTAAACTGTATCCAGGTTTTTATTCATTATTTTCCAGTTGGAAAGTTAACTGCATAAATAGAGAAATTATTCAGTGAGCTCGTTACACTACGTCAGCATACAAATGTGGTGTGACCTTCTAACCTAGCCCATACACCTGCTCTCTATTTTTAGGGACATTATGACAGGTCGTTACAAAATTTTCAAATTTCATATGTATTTGACAACTACTTGTCATGATCCCTTTGGAAGTAGAGAATACATGTATTGTATAGATCCCTTTTGACCTATCTTGTCCGCTTTTAGCAACAAAAAAAAAAAGAGAGAGAGAGAGACCTATCATGTCCGTCATGTTTATTCCATAAAATTAGAAACTAAAAAGTACAAGGAAAAAAAAAACCAAACTTAAGAGATTCAAATTATGACATTGGAGAATTTGAAGACATGCTTGAAGAAATTGAAGATAATAGAACTAAAAAGAATTTAAAGAAATTGAAAGATACAATTTTTAGTGGTGTGAAAAGTTTAACCCAAATCTTTTCTCATTGCAAAAGAAAATTTTATTTGAGGGTATAATAATACGTTCACACAAACAGTAAATCTAGTTAGGGTTTTGGGAGTGATAAGGGAGGTCCGTGTAATTAGACCATAATTTAGGGGAGGTTTGTGTAATTTAATACATGGGCAATTTAGTACGTTTATAGCTTCCATCATAGACTTTACACTACCGTCACTTTTTGAGGGAGGTTCGTGTAATTTCTCAAAATGTGAAAGAAATCCGTATAATTAGGGAGGTTTGTGTAATTAACCCATTTTAAGAAGCAATAAGTTTTTCAAGCATGCATTGGTTTTTTTTGTGCAAAAAATTAACTTATCTAATATATATATATATATGAAACCGGAAGAATTTGGTTTTGCCATTGTGGACACCGGCAATTGGGAGGGGCCCGCCTTTTAGGTTTGAAATTGTTGTTTTGAAAAGAAAAAGAAAAAGGAGGTCTGTTGAAAACAGATACAGAGTCGCCACTTGGTCTTTAAGGAACCAAGAAACCTAATTTGACTCACCCAAATGGATAAAGGGCACCGGCCCTTCATAACCAAAGAACTTGGTTCAGGGTTTTGGTACGAGAGAGGAAGGAGCCTGTGTCGCGACTAAAGCACCCTCAACTCGCCCCGTCTTTCGACGGGCCTCAATTAGCATCCAAATAATCATCTTATACTATGTATGGTTCGACAATTAATACTATGATAGTATATTACATCACATAAGAAAATTTGAAAAGGAAGATCTAAAGATAAGATATCATTCATAAGATCTAAGCCAAGTATCACACAATGCAAAGTGAAAGATCACACAAAACAAACCTAAGAAAAATCGTCTAATCACATATCAAGCAATTAAGTTTCCCTAATCTAAAGGGGACATGAATTGTTCTCGAAACGAAAAATCAAAGAAAATCAAAAAATTCTTAGCAAGCTAGTATGATGCATGTTAATCTTTGAGAAAAGAAGACCTCTCAATCCCCGGGACGGATGAGAAAGGATGATTAGATCGAGGGAAAACATGGACGTGTGATCATGTTCATTCCTTATAACCTTCTTAGATTAGGAGTCACAAAAACCTCAAATATTTGCATGGATGCAATGTATGTATCTAGATTGTGCTAAGGTTGTAGTGTGCCTTGTGTACATGGATTCCTAGAATGACTTAGAAGTCTAGAATGTGTATGAATGGATGAATGAAATCATTATGAGATATGTACAAATGTATTATGAACTACTTCCTAAAACATGAGCTAATTTGGAATGCATGCAAGCATCAAATCAAAGAATGAAAGTTAAAATGTGCTTGCTGTGAATAGTGGACAGAACAGTAACATGATCTTTTGGAAATTGAAAAGAGAGGTTAGAAATGTTTTCAATACATGATTTTTTATGGAGTTATTCCTTATTGTGTCTAGAACATAACCCAAAAAGCCAGTCTTTAATAACTATCACAGATTGAGAGAAATCATATAAACAATAGAGGTCGCTCAGAAACAGAGTCCGTACTGTCGACTGAAATGTTGAAAAATCTTAGAAAATGAAAACAAATGATCTAGAGGCCCATTTTATACATAAAGTTCCCTAAGACATTTAAGGTTAAGGGAAAAATAAGTTAGAATCACCCCTTTTGGAAAAGGTTTCTGAAAAAGAAGTTGGAAGTCAACCAAGCTGCTGTGACAGCAGATGCAGAATGTTTGGAAGGAATGTTTGGGCCCAAATGGACCATTTTCAAGTATTTCCAAGTCATACCAAAAATCATGGGTGTTCTATAATGAGTTAGGAAGACTTTCCAAGTGGCCTTGCATCCATACATTGAGTATTGAGTTCTAGAAAAATCTTTGAACTCAGATCACTCACTGTTTTGAAGATTTTGGGAAAAGCTAGAGTTTTCTTTCTTGAGATCAAAATGAGAGGTTTTAAGAGAGGTTTTGAAGTAGATGTTTTGAAAGCATATTTTCAATACTCAATAAAGATTATAGCCACTTAAAATGTCAACATCAAACTCATCATCAAGAACCTCCAAGATTGTTGGAGAGATTTATTTTCATTTGAACATAACTTCAAGGATACCTTGGAGGTATTGAAGTTATAATCATCTATCAAACATGTTTTTGAGGTCAAGAACTACTATCCATAAGGATTCACTCACCTCAAACTTCATGTCATCATTTAGATGATGATGAACTAGTAAGTAAATAAAGAAAATAAAAAAGAAATGAGGTAAGAAGAGATGAACATTGTAATAAACAACCAAGTAAATAGCAATCAATAGATGATATTCATGATGTATTGAACTTGTAGGTTGGTATTTCACTCATATGTGATGACATTGGACATGGAAGAAGCTTCCACTCTCTTAAATGCTCACTAAAATGGTGGTTGGGTGTATTGAATGTTGAAGTAAATAGGAGTAATGAAGTAAAAATAAAGTTTAGAACTCACTTTTGTTTTGAAAATCAAAGAAGAAAGCTTCTTTTCTCTTATTCTAACCTTATCTCTACAACTTTCTCTCCCAAACCTTTTCAAAGCTTACATTTGACACCCCCAAAATGAGAAGTCAATGGGGGGTTTATATAGGCCAACTTGGGGTGATTTTGGGGTTTTAGAAGTGTTCCCATTGGCTCCAAACATCTTAAAACATAGAACTACGTCGTTTTGGGTTTTAATTAATCAAAATGGAACCCCAAAAATATTTACAAAAACACACTGTTCTGGAGGAGAGTGCCGCGGCGGCACTAGGCCTGTGCTGCGGTGGCAGTGGGCCAGTGCCGCGGCGGCACTGCTCCTCCTTCGTCCAGATAATGCTATTTAGGCCCCCAGAGGTTCCGGTATTCGCGAAAAGGCCCTATTTCGTCCGAAATTCACAGAAAATGCATACAAACTCCAAATTGAGGTTGTGATATACCGTTGGAAAGGTAATGGAGTCTACTTTACATAAAAAAAAATAAATCGGGGATAGGTCACTTTGAAAAGTTTTGCGGTATTTGCGATAAAAGCCGATTTGATCGCCTTTTTTGCCTTCGGAAATTCATAATAAACTTGTTTTAAATCCAAAAATTATGTGCGATATACCATTGGAAAGCTATTGACCTCTAGTATCCATGAAAAATATTTGAAAATTGTTACGGTACCCCGGTTCTAAATTCAAATTCTGGTCAAACTGGTCAAACCTGGGATTCCCAGGAAGTTCTGGAAATTTCTGGGAGTTCCCAGGAGCTGACTTTTTGCTCGATTTTCTTTTAAAACTCATTTTAATACTTTTCTCATGATCTAGAATGATTCTGGCAAATTTGGACGATTTCAGTCAAACTTGGTCAAACCTTGGTCAAATCTGGTCAAACCTTGGTCAAACCGGTCAACGGGGACTTTCCGGGAACTTCCGGGACTTCCTGGGGTCTCTAGGAGCTGACGATTTCATCCGATTTTAAAAAACTCATTATATCACTTTTCTTACGACATAGCATGTTTCTAGAACTTTTGGTCCAAATTTGGGAGCTTTTGGGCTTTCAAGGGCATTTTTGTCATTCTGAGCATTCTGAGAGATAAAACTAGCTTCCAGGAGTCCTTTTGAGTCTTTTACGATCATTGTGAACCACCAAGCTATGGGTCTCCTAAATCTGATAGCCGACAAAATGGGGTGTCTTCAGTTTGCCCCTCTTTGACATGAACTTGCGAGGCAACGCATGTCGCAAGCGTATGCCAAAGTTTCTGAAGAGACAGAACTTTTTGGAGGCTATAGATTTAGGATAGATAAAGCGTTGCAAAAGATGCAATGATGCTGAAGCCTAGTGCTGGTCGTGCTCTGCGTGAGCTGCCTACGTATCCCAAAGGGAATCAGACCAGGACGTAGTTCGGGGCACAAAGGAATAAATCACACATGCATGTACACAACAATCAGGTTGATGCTATGCTATATGAGTGCTATGTCATACATGGATGTGACATGAATTATGTCCTGAGTCCTATCGTGTCTAGTGCCATGACCCTAGTATGAGCAGGTGTTGTGGGATGTGCCACTCCGAGTGGGCTGGTGTTGTGCTAGTGTTTGCGACTGTGACGTGGTGGATGACTCGGATGGGGACATCAATGTTTAGAAGACCCTGGGTCTAGGTGCAGACTCCTGGAATTAACCGAGTGAGATAGATCAGATGCGTGTTGTCTAGTAGACGACAGCCAAAGGTGACCGAGGGATTCGTGATGAATGATAGGTAAGGAAGCTACGAAAATGGACAGATGAGAAAGCTCATGATAATCGGGAGACACGGAGCCGTGGAAGGACGGTGCTTCATTTCCAAAATCTGGATGTGGGCAATGTTCTGATTGTTCCTGATGGCCGATTTTTGGGAGTCGATTCCTCTTTTTCTACTTTCTGCTAGTATCTTTCGGTATCTGTCCTCGGGGGATGATGTAGGGTTCTCGAGGAATCTCTGTTTTGGAACCAGGACCCATCTCTAAATCTCTCACGGTTGATCAAATCTTTCGGCGCTCAATCCAAGAGGACCGGTCGGGGCCTCCGAGAGCTGGTATCTTTCGGTTTCTGTCCTCGAGGGATGATGTAGGGTTCTCAGGGAATCTCTCTTTTCTTGATCGGGAACCAGGACCCATCGCTGAATCTCTCACGGTTGATCAAATCTTTCGGCGCTCAATCCAAGAGGGCCGGTCGGGGCCTCCGGGAGCTGGTATCTTTCAGTTTCTGTCCTCGGGGGATGATGTAGGGTTCTCGGGGAATCTCTCTTTTCTTGATCGGGAACCAGGACCCATCTCTGAATCTCTCACGGTTGATCAAATCTTTCGGCGCTCAATCCAAGAAAGCATGTCGGGGCCTCCGGGAGCTGGTATCTTTCGGTTTCTGTCCTCGAGGGATGATGTAGGGTTCTCGGAGAATCTCTCTTTTCTTGATTAGGAACCAGGACCCATCTCTGAATCTCTCACGGTTGATCAAATCTTTCGGCGCTCAATCCAAGAGGGCCGGTCGAGGCCTCCGGGAGCTGATATCTTTCGGTTTCTGTCCTCGGGGGATGATGTAGGCTGATCGGGGAATCCCTTTTTCTATTTCTTTGGTGTACCGGCCAAAACCAGGATTCGTTATGGAAACCCTCGTGCTTGATCAAAATTTGTGACACTTGTCCTAAAACAACTGATTCGGATCCTCGGGAGTCAGTTTTTTCCAGTTTCTGCCTACTGGAGGTAGCCCTGACAACTTTTGGACTATTCGGGGTAAAACTCCATAAATCTTGACCGAAATGGGCCACCGGGGTTTGATTGGGGCCAAAAATGGGCTGAAAAATGCCAAAACGGGTCAAAACGGAGCGAAGCGGGGCTCGCGGGGAGCAATGCCACGGTGGCACTGGGCCACTGCTACGGCGGCAGTTGGCTAGTGCCGTGGCGGCACTGGGTGGCCGGACTCCATTTGTGTATATCTTGGGTTTTTGAGCTTTTCAAGCTCATTTTTGGCCATTTTGGGGTGTTTTGGAGCCAAAATCCGTCAAAACACAGCTTGTGCGCGCTCAGGTGAGTAATCTTTCCTCGTAGTTGGAATTTTGATTGGTGTTTTGGTTTGCTCAAATTTACAAGAAGAAAGCTTAACTTTGACTTCCATTTTCTTTGTAGATCCATGGCTTCGAGCTCGAGGAGACCGTCTAAGAAGGCCAAGGAACGAATGAAAGTCGAGATGCAAACCCCGGACTTGATTCTTCGGGACCCCCAATGTCATCTTTCGGCCGCGGCTCTAGCGAGCTTGGTATGTGAAATTTCCGACAGTTTAGGACTATTTCCATGCATTGTGCTAGTTTTGTGAGCCGTAGTGTGCACCTAGAGATCGTTAGAAGTCCGATTTGTGCTCAAATGTTGATTTCGTGAAATTGGATCTCGGGTCATGAAAAGTGATTTTGTGCATCGTCTTTGTTGTCTTTGGTATGTGCAGGTGCCAGAAGTGACATTAAAGGGCCACGGTAGCCTCGCCCATGCTTTTCTATGGTACACTCAACTCTCGCCTACCGTCAAGAGAATGGTAGACGATGCCGGGTTTGGCGGCTTTGTCCGCCTAGTTTCAAAAAGCAGCAATGATCTGGAACATTTTTATGCTCTGGCTGAGAGATGGTGGGACACCACCAATACTTTCCACTTGCCGTTTGGTGAGATGACTATGACGCCTTTGACTTCTCCATGATTACCGACTTGAGGGTTGGCGGGAAACGCCTGATTCTGGACTACTTCTATGAGATCGACCAGGAGGCTGTAGAGATGTTGATTGGGGCTGTTCCCCCTAATCTGGAGAGGCACTGGTTTCCTTGTGGCTGGCTTTACCGGGCCTATGGCAGAGGGAATCACAACCTGAACAATTCCCAGCTCTTGAGGGTGTATCTTCTGTATATCCTTGGTTGCTCGATCTTTGCGACACAGAATGACCGGGTTAGCTTGAGACTCCTTTCTTGCCTGGCGACCATTGATGAGATCCCCTCCTATGACTGGGGCGGTGCTGCCCTGGCCCATCTTTACAAGCACATGGGTGAGGTTTCCAGGGGCGATATTAAATCGACAGGGGGATTTTGGCGAGCTTGGGAGGTATGTACTGCCTCTTCTTTTATCTTTTGGCTTTTCGATTTCTGTACTCTTTCTGATTCTCTTCTTTGTTTGTGCAGCTTTGGAGCTTTGAGTACCTAAAGATGTTAGCTCCCTCCCCCGCAGATGAATCAGGTGAAGACGAGAATGGCATGGCTCCTGTGCCTCTGTTCCCACGAGGCTTGAGATGGCGGAGGGATGTTGTTGGTGTAAAGAGCGGGGCCCACCGGATCATTTTGCTCAGGAACTTCTTAACCGAGCTGACGGCTGCTAGTGTTGATTGGACGTCTTGGGAGCGTATCGCCTATGCTGCCCCAGAGGAGATACAAGCGGTCAAAACCTCTTTCCTTTTGCCGACTTTTGATGGAGAGTACCGAGTGCAGGCAATGGTTCCTTGGCGAGCGGGTGTCCCGGCAGGTGGTTGGTGGTTCCAAGTATCGCATCCCTCATAATCCCCCTGTGATGGATGCTAGCGACCTTTCTGGTGATGCTTTGTTGCAGCCTTAGCTGGCACCGACGTTTGGGATCATTTTCTCTCTGAGACCGGCTATGAGGCTTACCGTGGACGCTTTCTGATGCCCAACTTCCCACTCCTGGAGGTGAGTTTCCTTTATGTTTTTGCTTCTATCCGTTGCCTATGTTTTAGACTCATCCTTTTCCTAACTTGTTTTGTGCCTACAACTTCGCGAGATGTACAGGAGACAGGCTCATTCGGCTTCCAATCCTATCCCTCATTGGGATTGGACCGTCAATGTTCTAGGCGCTGATGGTACTCCCCAAGTGATGGAGGTGCCACGAGTCACATGCGGGTACCCTACTCAGCCAGCAAGCGTCCTCAACGTTCCTTGGAGTTACGCTGAGGAGGGTCACGCCTTGGCGGCTAGCTTACGGTCCTTGGTCCTCACACGAGACCATCGGGTATGTCTCTAATTTTGCACTCCTTAAGGTTATGAGGTTCTAATCCTGATTTTACCCTAGACAGATGGATGGTATGCGGCAATTTACCGCCAATCAGATGGCGTCCTTGGTAGGTTTCTGACTCGATTCTGTTTTTGTACTTTTTGTTGTTTCTCTACTGATTGCCTTCATTTTATTTGGTGTGCGCAGTACCGTGGAGGCGGGGCTGGCTCATCGAGGACTGGACCGCGGTACAGAGATGGTAGGAGGAGGCCGTCGCCGACATACACTTCGGGTGGTCTGACAGAGGATGAAGAAGAGGAGGACTGAGGCTTCCTGAACGGGAATTTTGTTTTATCTTCTTTTCATGTTTTCGATTAGGTTGTACTAGTGATGTGACTATTTGGATAGTGTAGTATGATGTGTGGAACGGTTTGTGACTTTTGACAGAGTATTATGATGTTTTGCCTTTTAGGCCGGATAGCTTCCGGTTTGAAGACGCAGTTGCGTGCTTGTTTTAGTTGAAGACAATATGCATATCTGTGCACTTGTGATTCTGTGATTGTTGATGTTACTGCGATGAGCAGCTTTGTGATAGTGAGTGTGTTTGCCTTACAGGTGGGATAGTCCGTGAAACGGGGAGGTGCTGCCGAAATTTTGAATTTTTCTAGAGCCGCGACCGAAAATATGGCTTTGTATGATCCCGCTCAACTCACATCTTGGCTAAACATCACAGATGGTATGGAACGGATCAACCTCTTTAGCTACGACTTGACCGAGCTATTCTCTCTTCGCCAGATGACCCTGAACACTGAGTTCTTGCATGCTGCTATTGCCTACTGGGACCCGGTGAACCATGTCTTCAATTTCAATGGCCTGAAGATATGCCCCCTGTTCGAGGAGTTCTGTGCTATCCTTGGCTACGATCCTGATTCTGCCCTGATTCTGCCTTCTGCTGATACCCCCAGTCCTACACGAGGCTTGGCTGAATATCTGGATTGTTCCACTACTATTTCCCGCCGGCTGATTCATGGTGAGGTTCTCAACATTGCTTCCATCATTGCCCGGTATGCTGGTCCTGGGAGTCCTAGTGTATATGATGCTACCCGCGGGGCCGCTCTGATATTGTGCATGACTTCACACTTTCTGTTCTTGAATGTTTCTATTGACTTGGTGCACGTGTGCCTTGGGCTGAAACTTAGCAGGAAACCCATGGCCATGGTTCTGGCTGAAACCCTGAATGGTTTGGATCGCGCTTCTAATCAAGGAACGCTTCTACTTTCTGGGGCGCCTTTGGTGTTACAGGCTTGGCTCTACGAGTGTCTTCAGTTATGGACAGGTAATGTGCCGCCAGTTTATTTTCGCAGAGCTGTGCTTCATCCTCATTTTACTTTCGCCGATTGGATGGGCATGATGGGTGCCTTATCTGAGGCTGACATTTGCTGGATTGTGAGGCGTTGGGGCCTTTATGCTGTGACCACTAGTCTCGGGGATTTCCAGAGATTGTGGCTGATGGGTCTGAGAGAAACCTCCTTCTATCATCCTCGTCGATTGGCCAGACAGTATGGGCAAGTTCAAGAGGTCCCCTGGGGGTTTACTGAGAGGGTCTTTGCTTCTAGAGTCAGAGCCACTACCATCGCTGCTTTCATCAGGGGCTGGGCCAGTCGAGCAAGGGCCTATTTCTAGGGACTTTTGAAGGCACCAAAAAAACTAGACTTGACTGATTTTGCTTCTTTCCTTCAAGTGTCTTTGATATTCGTGATTGCTTTTTGAAAGAACTTTTTGTGTTTTCATTTATCCCTGCTTATGTAATATTCGAAGTTTGTTTATCGGTGAACCTTGGTTACTTGGAGAACCTTGTTTTATGTATTTGGTTTTCTGAAAACACTTGTAATATGATTTCGATTAGATGTTTGCTTTTGGTACTTGCTTGGGCATGCTAGGACGATTAGAAGCAAACGAGGCGGGTGGCCAAAGTTTGCCCCTAGTTTGGGTTATGGATGGTTATGAGGCAAATGAGGTGGATGACCGACGTTTGCCCCTAGTTTAGGAGGATTTTAGGCAAACGAGGCGGGTGGCCAAAGTTTGCCCCTAGTGTGGAGGGTGATTTCTGGGCTATGGTAGGGACCGCGACTTTATTTTCTTAAATGCTCATGACTTTTGCCTAGGCACCAGTTAGGTGACCTAGCGAGCTCTTTTCTCTCTTTTGTTATTGCTTACTTTGGATTTAGCTCTAATTTTTACCTAGGCGTCCTTTTGGATTTTCGACCTAGCGAGCCATCCTTCTTTTTCTTTTCTTGAAAGTCTGCCTATGTACCCCCGAGCGGGGATCAGGTCCAACGTAGTTCAGGCCATGGTTGGAAAGAAGCGAGTTGATTTTTAGGTAGGTGGGGTGACCGAACCGATGCGGTTGCCTACGTATCCCCGAGCGGGAATTAGGTCGAGCGTAGTTCAGAGCAAGGTTTAAAAAGAAATTGGACTATTTTTGTGGGTGGAGCGACCGAACCGATGTGGTTGCCTACGTATCCCTGAGTGGGAATCAGGTCGAGCGTAGTTCAGGCCAAGGTTTTGAAAGAAAAATGGTTTTGGGGAATGGTCAAGCATAGTACTTTTTGAGGCGGTCCATGTTGATTGGTTCTTTGAATTCGACACCATCGAGGTCCATGAGATAAGTTGCTCCTCCGGAAAGAATGGTCTTGACGATGTAAGGGCCGACCCATTTAGGTTTAAACTTCCCACGGGGATCAAAGATTGGAGCTCGCAATTCCTTAAGGACAAGGTAGCCCTTGACAATCTTCCTCGGACGAACCCTTTTGTTGAAAGCATGGGCTATCCTCTTTTGATAGATTCGAACATGGTCGACTGTCGCTAGGCGCTTTTCATCTATGAGGGCCAATTCTTCGTATCTCTCCCTCAACCAATCTGATTCCGAAATTTCACATTCTGCCATCACGCGTAGGGACGGTAGTTCTATCTCGACTGGAAGTACTGCTTCCATCCCATACACTAGTGAGTAAGGAGTTGCTCCCGTGGACGTCCTTATCGATGTTCTGTACCCCCAAAGTGCGAATGGTAGCTTTTCATGCCAGTCTTTGTAGGTATCGACCGATTTTTGTAGTATAGCCTTGACATTCTTGTTTGCAGCTTCGACTGCCCCATTAGTTTGTGGTCTGTATGGCGATGACTTGCGATAAGTGATTTTGTATTCTTCGAACAGATCCCTGACTTCCGCTTTGAAATGACTCCCATTGTCCGAAATAATCTCATGGGGGACTCCATAACGGCAGATGAGATTTCTTTTGATGAATTTGGCCACTTCCTTGGCCCCCAACTTGCTGTAAGATGCGGCTTCTACCCATTTTGTGAAGTAGTCGATAGCCACCAAAATGTACCGATTTCCGTTCGAGACTTTCGGAATGATTTCACCGATGATATCGATTCTCCAGGTTGAGAATGGCCAAGGTGAGGTCATGCTGTACAGAAGGGATGGTGGTGTATGCATCATGTTTGCATGGATCTGGCACTTGTGACACCTTCTTATGTATTCGCAACAATCTTTCTCCAATGTTGTCCAGTAGTACCCTTGTCTTATGATTTTCTTGGCCATTATGTGACCGTTCATGTGCGGGCCGCATACCCTTTCGTGTATTTCCTCCATCATTCTTCTGGAGCTTTTCCCAAACAAGCAAGTCAGGTTGTGACCGTTGTACCCTTTCTTCAACAGCTTTCCACCGCAAATGATGAATTGTGCTGCGAATCTTCAAATTGCCCTTTTGTCTTTCTCGGTAGACTCTTGGGGGTACATCCCCTTTTCTATGAAGTCCTAGACATCCTGATACCATGGTGTTTCATTCTCTTCTTCCTCGATCGTGATGACTATGTTGAACGAAGGCTCATACCTTTGCTCAATTACCAAAGGCATCATCTTGACTCCCACAGGAATTTTGATCATGGAGGCTAAGGTAGCCAATGAATCTGCTAGCTGGTTCTCTTCCCTAGGCAAGTAGAGGAATGTGATGTTCTTGAACTGCCTCTTGAGTTGATCGAGATGATCATGATAGGGCTTCAACCTTTCTTCTTTTACTTTCCATTCTCCTCTAGCTTGTGATATAATGAGGTTTGAATCCCCGAAGACATCCAACTTCTGAACTTTCAGCTCTATGGCTACCTCCATCCCCAGAATGCATGCTTCGTATTCAGCAGTGTTGTTGGTGGAGTTATAATTGAGCTTGATTGCCAACGGAGTGTGGTCCCCACTTGGTGATACTAGGATCATTCTTACTCCGTATCCTTTCATGTTGGCTGCTCCATCAAAGTATAATTTCCACTGTTCTTCCTTGATTTCCATGATATTTTTGTCTGGAAATGGAAAGTCCCCATTTTCTTCGGAGTCAACAGCGTGCTCTGCAAGATGCTCAGCTATGGTTCTCCCTTTTACCGATTTGCTTGTGACGTACTTGATATCGAATTCGGATAGTAGAAGTAGCCAACGGGATATACGACCGGTCAGGGCGGGTTTTTCGAGGAGGTATTTCAGAGGATCCATGTGGGATATGAGCACAACTGGGAAGGCCAGCATGTAGTGCCTCAGTCGGCGGGTGCACCAAACCAACGCCCAACATATTTTTTCAAGGGTAGAGTAGTTGAGCTCATACCCAGTCATCCTCTTGCTGAGGTAATAAATGGCTTTTTCAGAGTGGCTTTCTTCTCTTTCTTGGGTTAGCATGCAACCCATGACATTTTCGGAGACAGATAGGTAAAGGAATAAGGGCTTATGAGGGGTGGGTGGTAAAAGGACAGACGGATTTTGAAGGTAGGCTTTTATTTTGTCGAAAGCGGCTTGGCATTGGTCATCCCATTGGAACTTTTCTCCTTTTCTCAACAATCGGAACAAAGGATCACATGTAGTTGTGAGCTTGGAAATGAAGAGGCTGATAAACTGAATTCTTCCGAGAAACCCTCTCACTTCCTTTTCACTCCGTGGTGGGGCCATCTCTAGGATTGCCTTGATCTTAGAGGGATCTACCTCTATCCCCCTTTGTGTGATGAGAAAACCCAGGAGTTTACCGGAGGTCACACCGAAAGTGCATTTCTTTGGATTCAACCTCATCTTGTATTTGCGCAACCTCTCGAAAAACTTCTCCAGTGCTACCAAGTGTCCTTCTCTGTCCTTGGACTTCACGATCATGTCATCTACGTACACTTCTACTTCCTTGTGAATTATGTCATGCAGCAGAGTGGTGGCGGCTCTTTGGTAGGTAGCTACAGCATTCTTGAGTCCGAAAGGTATTACTCTATAACAGTAGGTTCCCCAAGGGGTGGTGAATGTCGTTTTTTCTCGATCTTCTGGCGCCATCAGAATCTGATTGTACCCCGAAAAGCCATCCATGAATGACAGTAGCTCGTGTCCAGCGGTGTTATCCACCAAGACATCAATGTGGGGAAGCGGGAAGTCATCCTTGGGACTGGCTTTGTTTAGATCACGGAAGTCAACGCACACACGAACTTTTCCATCTTTCTTGGGGACTGGCACGATATTGGCAACCCATTCCGGATACTCAGTGACAATGACCCTGCCTTGAATTGCTTCTCCACTTCTTCTTTAACTTTGAGTGCCCATTCCGGCCTTATGCGCCTCAGTTTCTGCTTGACAGGTTTAGAATCGGGGAGGAGGGGAATATGATGTTGGACAATGTCGGGATCGACCCCAGGCATATCCTCGTAAGACCAAGCAAAAACATCCTTGAATTCTTTTAGCAAGAGAGTTAAATCTTCTTTTTCTTTTTTATTAAGAGTTGAGCCAATTTGCACAATTTGTGGATTATCTGTTTCACCTATGTTAACTGATAAAGTATCTTCGATTATTTCGTAAGCAGGTGGTTTTTCAATTAGTTGCTTAAGTTCGATTGGGAGATCCTCGGAGGGATCTGTGCATTCACAAGTATTAGACACAGAGGAGTAAGCAGAATCGTCTTTCATTTCATTCATGACAGGTGAAGTGATTACATTGGACAGTGGTGGGCTTACAGCAGCCGACTCTGGTACAGACTTGATAAATGGCAGTACAGACTCTGGGGGAACAGGGGATAGGGAGACACAGACAGATGACTCTACAGCCTGGTTGCTCAGACCCTCCTCAGTTGGCTTGATCTGATCATCTTGGCTCTTGGCCCTCTTTTCTTCCTTCTTCTCAGCGAATTCCTCCCACAATTTCTCGATGGCTTCAGTGTCCAGGTATTTTAACCAGTCTTCCTCTGGGGTTTTGACAACTGCTTCGGGATAGAATGGATCTTGATAGGGGGGCCTTTCACAGTCAGCGAAGATTTCCAACCCGGGGTGCCTTTTTCCAGTGGCCTGATGGACCCAGGGTTCCGGGAACCCAAAGTAGGGGAAATCATCCCCTTCTTTGATGAACTGCCCATTCAAGGTTTTGCGGTACGGCGGGAGACCTTTTACTCTTTTCTTCCATGGCCTGTGTAGCTCGACGTCTTCTTCAGTGGGCTTGTATCCCAACCCAAAAGTGCCTTGTTGCCCTTTGATCTGCGGGAACTCCCGAATTCCTTGCTGGCGTTGGCCCAATCCCATTCCAGGGAAGTAGTTCATTTTGCGGACAATATTGACAATCGCGGAGTGGATCTCGGGGAATCAGTCTTCATCATTGACCATGTGGACTTCTTCCATGAAGAATCCTCCGATTTTTCCTTCTTCTAGCTCAGGTGTTTGGGTTTCGAAGATGGGAGCGTAGTTTAGGAAAGCTTCATTGCCCCAACTATTGCCAAGTATGATTTTCACCTCCTTCTCATGAATGTACTTGATCATTTGATGCACAGTGGATGATACGACTTTGTTGGCATGCAGCCAGAGCCTTCCGATCAACAAGTTGAACGAGGCAGGTATGTCCATGACTTGAAAGACTTCGGTGCTTACCAAAGATCCTACCCGGATTTGGAGAGAAACGGTTCCCATCACATTTCTCCTGGTGTTATCGTAGGCCCTCACAGATTGCATAGATGGTGTGATGTCAAGGATATCTACCCCCAAGACGGTAGCAGTCCTTAGGGCACAAACATTTAAGGCAGAACCCGTATCGACCAGACAAAATAGCACCTGTTGTCCCTTACATCCAACGGTGATGTACAATGCTTTGTTATGCGCAGATCCTTCTGGTGGCAGATCTTCATCAGAAAATGTAGTGATTGGGTCGGGGGTAAGTGCGCCCAAGAAAGCCACAGTGCGGCGTCAATGGGGACTTCAATTCCAGCCAAGGCATTCAACACGGCTTGCCTATGCTTGTAGGATGTTACCATGATGTCCCACATCGAGAGATGTGCTTGGGTTCTCTTTAGCTATTTTATCAACTCATTATCTTCTTCGATGATCTCATCCATCTTACCCTTCCCCTTGTCTTTAACCGGACCTTTCTCGATAGCTTCAGTAGTAGGCTGCAGAGGCTGGTAATGACGGCCCGATCTAGTCAGATGATCAATCTCGGCAGGAGTAGGCCCTTCTATAGTCCCATCCTTTTTGAACCAGTCGCAGTCTGTCCCCATAAATGGTTTCTCTGGTTTATCCCAGATAGAAGCATCACTTTCATTGTTGGGATCATACCATTTGAGGTCTACCACCCCTAGATCATGCTCTTCCAGAAAGAATAAGTCTTGCTCATCGTCTAGTTGTTGCTGCCACTCGTCATTCTCCCCTTCAATCAGATGAATTCCCACAGAGTCCAGGATGTCAATGAGGGGTAAGGGTTGTCCTAGGGGGGTGATATAGGTAGCAGGGTTGAAGGATACAGGGTTGGACTCGATGAGGCTGACATTTTGGTGGTTTGGTAGAGGATTTTGAGTGATATGGGGCTGCTTCGGAGGCGGCTCAATGATATTCTGGTCGATGAGGTCTTGGATATCATGGCGGAGGCGCATGCAATCATCGGTGTTGTGGCCAAGGGCTTGGTGGTAGGTACATCGTTTGGACATATCACAGTTAGGCGGGGGCGGGGTATTTTGAGGCTGGAGTAGTTGGAGATGGACCTTTTTAAGGAGGCGGTCTAAGGTTGAGGAGAGAGATTTCTAACTTGGCGAAGTTGCGAGGGGGCTTTTTCTGAAAAGGGCGATTGAAGGAATTTGCCTGGTTGGAGGGTTGGTATAGCCTAGGAGGGTACGCCATGGTTTGGCTGCTAAGGGCATTGACATCCGGGGAATTCCAGGAGTAGTTGGGCCTTCTTGACTGACTCGGAGGCTCTTCCTTTTTGATCTTTCCTTCTCTGATAGCGTCTTCAATTCGAGTTCCAACTTCAAACAACTCCTCAAAGGTGGAGATGGACTAGTAGAACAATTTTTCATGGTAGAGCGACTGCAGATTCTGAATTAGCATCCTCACCTGTTCCTTTTCGATTGGCCGGTGGTTCATTTGGGCCACCTTACTCCTCCACCTGCTCAGAAACGCAGCGAAGGACTCATTGCTGTTCTATCGAGTAGTCTCCAAATCCCTGATAGTGACATCCAGCTCTTGATTGTAGGAGTAATGATCGACGAAGACTCGAACAATGTCTTCCCATGCCTGGGTTTTGGAGGCTTCCAAGGTTAGGAACCATGATAGTGCAGACTTTGCAAGAGTTTGCGAAAACAACATCGCAATGTGCTCGTGGGTACAACCCATGGACTAGAAGATACTCATACATAGGTTCACATGACTTTTCGGATTCCCAGTTCCGTCAAAATGGTCGATGACAGGCATTTTGAAGTTCTCCGGCAGTTTCAGCTTAACAGCCTCAAAGAGGCCTTCCAGGTCTAGCATGTAATCATCGACCCCCTTGCTTTTCCTCAGTACACTTTCTAACTTGTCAACCTTATCCATTTTCTCTTGGAGCTTCTTCTCATATGCAAACGGTGGGACCTCTTGAAGCCAGTCTTCCTCCCCATTATTCTCATGTGGGGGTGGTTCAAACCCCGGTGGTGGAAACCCAGGCGGAGGTTGCGGCCGCTGCTGCTTCAATTCTTCCATGAACTTCAGAACTTGGGCTAGGCTGTCAGACTGCTGGCTTATGGTTGCTCCCAATTCAGTAACCTTGTTTTCTAACTCTTCTCGATTCATGCTGAAGTAGGCTGTCGGACTGATTCTGACCAAACGATTATCTGAACTCCTGACCCACGACGAGGATCCCGACGGCTGACCTTGGGAATCTATACTGACCTGGCAGATTTCGAGAGGACTAGATCAGATCTTGATAGTGATGACTTTAGACAGACAAAGACAGTGATGTTAATAAACGTGGACTGACTCGAGACAGTATGTGCAGATTGATGGGAATGGTGTATGCATGTGAGACAAGCACACAGATGTAAGCCCTAATCTATATGATGCTTCTATTTCTAACAGATAGCAGTTAAACAAATAAGGTCCTAGCCATACAGTGTGTGCTAACCTTACTTTCCAGTATGACCACCAAGGGATAACAGGGATTTTCGGGATACTTCAGAAATTTTGGACAGAGTTTCTGGGAGAAACAGGGACTTTGGGTATTTTTAAGAAATTTGGACAGAGTTTCTGGGAGAAACTAGTATATCTGAGGAATTTTAGACAGAGTTTCTGGGAGAAACTGGTTAATACGGTTATATCCGGGATATCTAGACAGAGTTTCTGGGAGAAACGGGTTAGTATGGTTATATCTGGGATATCTGGACAGAGTTTCTAGGAAAAACTGGTTAATACGGTTATATCCGGGATATCTGGACAGAGTTTCTGAGAGAAACGGGTTAGTATGGTTATATCTAGGATATCTGGACAGAGTTTCTGGGAGAAACGGGTTAATATGGTGATAGTGATCATACTGTCTAGCAGGTTTTCATACTCCTATGTCTTAGGACTGACAAACAAGGTTTGCGGTGTATATCTTTGTGAGCATGGAGCAGACATCCTTGTCATGGTGCCTAAGCAGGTCAACTCAATGTGATCACATGTGAGTGATTGCCTTGGGGATCATAAGAAAGAGGTTCTGTCCTATGCCACATAAGCGTCTACACCGCGCAGGTAATTTCATCAGGGCATACAGCAGTTATATCATATTGTCCTATCTGAAAAGATAAATGAACAGTCCTATGAAGGGTTCTACAGGAATCTATATGCAAAGGCTGGGTTTAGTCAAAGAGGGTCCGTTGACGAGAGTTCCAATATACCATCAGGGAGACAGTACGGAGGTTTTTACTCTTTTTGATATACCTTGGAAGGTACAGTATCAACGGTGACTTATGCCCTGGCACAGCAAGACCTGAACAATGTCAGCGCCGCGTTTCAGACACAGTCGGGAGGGGAAATGCAGAAGTGCAATGCGGTGAACCAGATACAGTAAAAAGATGATTTTAAGAATGCTTCTTATGAGTCAAACCTCTGTATTATTTTATTTTGAAAATAAAAGTCCCCAGCAGAGTCTCCAGATTGTGGACACCGGCATTTGGGAGGGGCCTGCCTTTTAGGTTTGAAATTGTTGTTTTGAAAAGAAAAAGAAAAAGGAGGTCTGTTGAAAACAGATACAGAGTCGCCACTTGGTCTTTAAGGAACCAAGAAACCTAATTTGACTCACCCAAATGGATAAAAGGACACCGACCCTTCACAACCAAAGAACTTGGTTTGGGGTTTTGGTACAAGAGAGGAAGGAGCCTTTGTCGCGACTAAAACACCCTCAACTCGCCCCGTTTTTCGACGGGCCTCAATTAGCATCCAAATAATCATCTTATACTATGCATGGTTCGACAATTAATACTATGATAGTATATTACATCACATAAGAAAATTTGAAATGGAAGATCTAAAGATAAGATATCATTCATAAGATCTAAGCTAAGTATCACACAATGCAAAGTAAAAGATCACACAAAACAAACCTAAGAAAAATCGTCTAATCACATATCAAGCAATTAAGTTTCCCTAATCTATAGGGGACATGAATTGTTCTTGAAACGAAAAATCAAAGAAAATCAAAAAATGCTTAGCAAGCTAGTATGATGCATGTTAATCTTTGAGAAAAGAAGACCTCTCAATCCCTGAGACGGATGAGAAAGGATGATTAGATCGAGGGAAAACATGGACGTGTGATCATTTTCATTCCTTATAACCTTCTTAGATTAGGAGTCACAAAAACCCCAAATCATTGCATGGATGCAATGTATGTATCTAGATTGTGCTAAGGTTGTAGTGTGCCTTGTGTACATGGATTCCTAGAATGACTTAGAAGTCTAGAATGTGTATGAATGGATGAATGAAATCATTATGATATATGTACAAATGTAGTATGAACTACTTCCTAAAACATGAGCTAATTTGGAATGCATGCAAGCATCAAATCAAAGAATGAAAGTTAAAATGTGCTTGCTGTGAATAGTGGACAGAACAGTAACATGATCTTTTGGAAATTGAAAAGAGGGGCTAGAAATATTTTCAATGCATGCTTTTTTATGGAGATCTTCCTTATTGTGTCTAGAACACAACCCAAAAAGCCAATCTTTAATAACTATCACAGATTAAGAGAAATCATATAAACAATAGCGGTCACTCAGAAACAGAGTCCGTACTGTCGACTGAAATGTTGAAAAATCTTAGAAAATGAAAACAAATGATCTAGAGGCCCATTTTATACAGAAAGTTCCCTAAGACATTGAAGTTTAAGGGACAAATAAGTTAGGACCACCCCTTTTGGAAAAGGTTTCTGAAAAAGAAGTTGGAAGTCAACCAAGCTGCTGTTACAACAGAGGCAGAATGTTTGGAAGGAATGTTTGGGTCCAAATGGACCATTTTCAAGTATTTCCAAGTCAAACCAAAAATCATGGGTGTTCTCTAATGAGTTAGGAAGACTTTTCAAGTGGCCTTGCATCCATACATTGAGTATTGAGTTCTAGAAAAATCTTTGAACTCAGATCACTCATTGTTTTGACTCACTGTTTTGAAGATTTTGGGAAAAACTAGAGTTTTCTTTCTTGAGATCAAAATGAGGGGTTTTAAGAGGGGTTTTGAAGTAGATGTTTTGAAAGCATATTTTCAATACTCAATAAAGATTATAGCCACTTAAAATGTCAACATCAAACTCATCATCAAGAACCTCCAAGATTGTTGGAGAGATTTATTTTCATTTGAACATAACTTCAAGGATACAGTGGAGGTATTGAAGTTATAATCATCATCTATTAAACATGTTTTTGAGGTCAAGAGCTACTATCCATAAGGATTCACTCACCTCAAACATCATGTCATCATTTAGATGATGATGAACTAGTAAGTAAATAAAGAAAATAAAAAAGAAATGAGGTAAGAAGAGATGAACATTGTAATATGCAAGCAAGTAAATAGTAATCAATAGATGATATTCATGATGTATTGAACTTGTAGTTTGGTGTTTCACTCATATGTGATGACATTGGACATGGAAGAAGCTTCCACTCTCTTAAATGCTCACTAAAATGGTGGTTGGGTGTATTGAATGTTGAAGTAAATAGGAGTAATGAAGTAAAAATAAAGTTTAGAACTCACTTTTGTTTTGAAAATCAAAGAAGAAAGCTTCTTTTCTCTCTATTCTAACCTTATCTCTACAACTTTCTCTCCCAAAACTTTTCAAAGCTTACATTTGACACCCCCAAAATGAGAAGTCAATGGGGGGTTTATATAGGCCAACTTGGGGTGGTTTTGGGGTTTTAGAAGTGTTCCCATTGGCTCCAAACATCTGAAAACATAGAACTACGTCATTTTGAGTTTTAATTAATCAAAATGGAACCCCAAAAATATTTACAAAAACACACTATTCTGGAGGAGAGTGCCGCGACGGCACTAGGCCTATGCCGCGGTGGCAGTGGGCCAGTGCCGCGGCGGCACTGCTCCTCCTTCGTCCAGATAATGCTGTTTAGGCCCCCAAAGGTTCCGGTATTCGCGAAAAGGCCCTATTTCATCCGAAATTCACAGAAAATGCATATGAACTCCAAATTGATGTTGTGATATACCGTTGGAAATGTAATGGAGTCTAATTTATATAAAAAATAAATTAGGGATAGGTCACTTTGAAAAGTTTTGCGGTATTTGCGATAAAAGCCGATTTGATTGCCTTTTTCGCCTTCGGAAATTCATAATAAACTTGTTTTAAATCCGAAAATTATGTGCGATATACCATTGGAAAGCTATTGACCTCTAGTATCCATGAAAAATATTTGAAAATTGTTACAGTATCCCGGTTCTAAAGTCAAATTCTGGTCAAACTGGTCAAACCTGGGATTCCCGGGAAGTTCTGGAAATCTCTGGGAGTTCTCAGGAGCTGACGTTTTTGCTCGATTTTCTTTTAAAACTCATTTTAATACTTTTCTCATGATCTAGAATGATTCTGGCGAATTCGGACGATTTCAGTCAAACTTGGTCAAACCTTGGTTAAACCGGTCAACGGGGACTTTCCGGGAACTTCCGGGACTTCCGGGGGTCTCTGGGAGCTGACGATTTCATCCGATTTTAAAAAACTCATTACATCACTTTTCTTACGATGTAGCATGTTTCCAGAACTTTTGGTCCAAATCTGGGAGCTTTTGGGCTTTTAGGGGCATTTTGGTTATTCTGAGCATTCTGAGAGATAAAACTGGCTTCCAAGAGTCCTTTTGAGTCTTTTACGATCATTGTGAACCACCAAGCTATGAGTCTCCTAAATCTGATAGCCGACAAAATGGGGTGTCTACA